>JAMPIT010000379.1:5836388-6452777 GCA_026261815.1 Monarcha castaneiventris obscurior | reverse complement strand
GTTACAGTTCTTGCACACCGATGGTTCTGCAATCCTGCCACGGTCAATTTCCACTCTGGTGGTGAAAGCACAAACCTGGCATCTAAAGAATGCTTCCTGCATTTCAGGAATTAACTGGGAGCTTCTGATAACCATGCCACTGATGGTGATGAGTTGATCAATGTCTACAAAAATACAGAGATTCATGTCATGACCTCATACTCTTAAAATCTAAATAACCTTCAAAATTTCATGCTACAATAGTTTTTAGGCAGGAGGCAGGCAGACAGGTTACTACTATTTTGCATGAGCAAAAAGAATCATAAATGCATAGTACAAATATTCTAATTTACAGGAGTATGTATGCAAAATAAAGAATCCTTTGCACCTGCAGAACCAAGAGCATGAATAGCTGATGATAGGAGAGATTTCCTTTATGGATAGATTATTCTGCATTTGGGCTCTAAAGCATTTGCTTCTGAAACACATGCGAATGGAACACACTGGTCTGGATGAACCACAGTTTCATATAGTCTTAATGTAATTTTATGTTAGTATTCACCAAGTTTATGAAAATCCTTAAGATTCTTTTCTAACATGGTAAGCAAAAAGTTTACCTTCAGGGTTTAGATTTCTCATATTCCTGGTCTTCAGTGCATTATATGGCCTTACTTGAATTTGATGCTCTAGTATTGAATCAGGGTAACGATCAAAAAAGATCTCATTGGCAGCCATGTCAAATGTTGGGATAACTTCCTGTAAAAAATTGTTAGAAACAGCTTACAAGAATGAAGTCACTTCGCATAAAGCATTTTATGTGCTGCTGATTAGCCAGGAATGACTAAAAGTTACACTATCTGAGCATTTTCCTACATAACACAAAACCTGCTGTTCAGATCAGATTTACTCATTTGAGTATTGCAAGAGTTTGAGTATTGAGAGGGAAGTACAAGAGTGGACATTGCAGCTCACTAGCTAACTTTGCATGCTCAAGGTACTCACTGTGTCTATGATCATCTACTATGAAACAAGACATTTTAAATTCAGTAAAATGAAGTAGTCACTAAGATTGCACTGAACACACAGAGTATGCACTGCGTTTAAACAAACATTTTAAAACCCAGAAATATTAAAGAGCCATCCGAAAGCCAGAAAACAAGTGCACTACTTCACCTGAGGATAGCAGATCAGTTGCCTGTAGAGATTTTCATCAAATGATCTTAGATGGTCACAATTTACATTCAGGAATGGTTCCCCAACCATATTAATCTGCAAGGGAGTTAGGAAATGTTTAGTTCAGTGGCACACAAGACTGAAAAAATAGAAGTTGAATTCACTGCATTACAAGTACCTCTTGAAGTCGCTGCATATAGCGTGGCTCATTAAGATCCAGGCCAATGTCTTCATCCTCTTTATCCAGTGGATCAATAAAGCGCTGGAGAAATCTCTGAACATTAGCGGTAAAAGAGAGACAGACAAGAAAGATGAGCAGAATTTAGCAGTACAAACACCTACTTTGTATCAGATTCAATTAGTATTTGTTTAAATCAAACTAGCTTTTCATTTTAAAAAAAAGGAAGAAGCAAAACCCACCTGGAATTTTTCTTTGCATGAGGCCACATTAACATCTGTTCCCCAAATAACAAGCTTTTGTCCAAGAGATTGCTCAGTTGATACTATATCCTCAGCCAGCTGCATGGAAACAAATTAAGCATATATAAATAGATATATGTTCAAAAAGAAGCTGTCAGATACAAGAGGTGAGACATCCACCTACCCCATCCGAGTGTAAATCCACTTGTCTGGCTTTCCGGACAGACCCAAGATCCGGCCTCTGCCTGACGGGAGTTCCTCGTACACCACTTCGTGGGGTACCCTCTACCCTGGAGCTGGGTGTGCCATAAGTCAGAGGTGAACTGATGTCGAAGTCAAGAGGAATAGCTACAAAAGGAAGTGTTTTGTAATGATTATCGACACTTTTTACATCTAGAGCAGACTAAAATTCAGCCTCTGCATTTGCCTTGTCAGTTCTTTCAACTCTACTGTCATAAAATGAGTAGTATCAATCAAGTGGTGTTTTGTCAAAACACACAATAAAGATGTTGCCAGTCTACCTAGAACTTTTCTTTGTATTAACAGCTCTTGTCAAAGATCCCAAGTGCTAATAAAGCTTCCCTAGAAAACTTTACAGCAGTACTGCATTTTAAAACTACACTGGAGTTCAAGCATAAAAACATGCAGAATTTTAGATGAAACACTTTTTTTTACTATTTTGGGGGCTGTAAAGCAAGTGACACAACAGCTACTGGAAATAAAAACAATCCTATATATAAAAACAAGAAAGGCTTTCTATATTAAACTACCTAATTCTTTCTGCATTAGTAGTTTCATTATTTTATTCTTTCTAAAGGTAAATTTTAAAATATAAGGTATAATCTCCTATACCCATTCCCATGCTAACTGGAAGCTACGATAGAGATCTGCACCCCAGACACTGACTGCACTCCTGTAGTGTTGACTACACTAACTTCAAATGAGAAACATGAGGCAACACTCATTTATTTCCTTGAGTGTTTTTCAGCTGGATCCGTTCCCCGCGCTGGCTCGCATCCCCGGGGCCCACGGAGCCGCCCCAGCCCCAGCCCCAGCCCCAGCCCCAGCCCCAGCCCCAGCCCCAGGGTACCGGAGTGGCGGAACTGCGGCGGGCTGGAGAAGAGCGCATCGGCGGCGCCGGGGCTCTGCGCGTCCGCGGGCGGGGACGTGGGCATGGGCTGCAGGTCCCCGGTGGAGGTGGAGTCGTCTGCCCGACGCTTCTGGGAAGGCGGAGAGCGAGCATCTTGTGCTGCAAGACACAAGCGGAGCGGAGCCGGCGTTACGAGGGCCAGGCCGCCGCACAGGCGGACCGAGGCGGGGGCCGGCAGAACCCCCCTGGGGCAGCGGCCCCTTCCCCCCGCAGCACTTACGGGTCGGTGGGTTGCTGCCCCGGCCGCGTTTGCCCCGGCGGCGGCTGGGAGTGGAGGCTGGCGACGACATGGCGCTGCTGCGGCTCCCGCGGCGGTCCTACCTGGGGGTAGGGGGTCGGGGGTCAGCGAGAAGAATGAGGGCGGCGGGCGCTCCGCCACCGGCCGAGCCCCGACCGCCGGCTTTGCCTCCCTCGCTGCCCTCCGCTCCCCTCGCAGCCGCGACCCCCGGCCGGTGCCGCCGCCCACCTGCACGGCCCCACAGCCCCGCAGACCCCGCCACGGCCAGCGGCGTGCGCGCGCTCTCCCGGGCTTTCTGGCCAATGGCGAGGCGCGATCGCAACGGGAGCGCCCAACGAAGGCAGCAAGGGGGGATGCGGAACCGAGAAGGAAAGGAGAAAGGAGATAAATCCTCTGGACCCCCGAAGTGAGGGTTGCGACCCGCTCGACCTGCTACAATAGAGAAAGAATCATAATTCAGGTTACTGCCTGTGGTACGTGGCAGAGGCTGCCTTCAGTAATGGCACACCGCCTCCACCCCCACAACCCAGAGTGGGGCCGCCCGCACCTCACCGAATTTCGCGGCAAAACGAGAGCGGCAGGGAGGCGTGGCGATGTCGGAGCAGCCCATTCTCTGAGCGGGGGGGGGCACTGTATCCAACACTACTGTCCCGTTCTGGGCTCCTCGGGACAACGGGAGCTCCTGGGGCGGGGCCAGCGAAGGGCAATAAACATGATTGAGGATTGGTGCATCTCTGTGATGAGGAAAGGCTGAGGGAGCTCAGCCTGTACAGTATCGAGAAGAGACGACTGAAAGGGGATCTCGTCCATGTCTGTGTATCTGTAGTGAAGGTGCCAAGTGGGCTCTTGGTGTATCTGTAGCGAAGGTGCCCAGGCTCTTGTCGATGGTTCCGAGCAATAGGACAAGAGGCAACGGGCACAGGAAGTTCTGTCTGAATGTGAGGAAGAAGTTTTTACTGTGCGGGTGACCGAGCACTGGGACAGTTTGCCTAGAGAGGTGTGGAATCCCCCTCAGTGGAGACACTGAAGCACGGTCTGGGTGCAATCCCGTGCCGTGTGCCTGCCTGAGCAGGGAGGTCGGACCAGACGGCCCGCTGGGGTCCCTTCCAGCCTGACCCATTCTGTGTGTGCATGCCCTGAGCCCGTCCTGCGACGAGGGACACAAACACGCCCGAAGCGCTCCTGGCTGCTGCCGGCCCACGTTCCGCAGGGAATGGTGCGCGGAGCGCTGCTGCGTCCCCCGCGGCCGGCGTTGGGTGCGGCGGGAGGCGGGCCCTCGGTGCCGCGGGCCCGGGGCAGCATGGCCGGGGTGCAGCAGTGCCTGCTGCAGCTGCACCGCTGCCTGCAGCCCGGCGATGCCGCCGGCAGCGCCCTGCACGGGTACAGCCTGCTCCGCAGCCTGGCCGAGACCTGCGTGGCCAGCATGGCCAGCAGCGAGCAGGGTGCGGCCGCGGGCCCGGGCCGGGCGGGGGGAGCTGAGCGCGGCTTGGGGAGGGCTCGGCGGCGGGGGACGCGCACCGGAGCGGGGCGGCTCCTCCGTGCCGCGCTCCGCGCTTTGTGTCACTGCTGTGGCGAAAGGTGGAGTCCGAGGGAAGGGGGGCTCTTGCCCCTGATAATTCACCGGGGTAAACTCTGTGCTGAGCTGCCCCAAGGCTGGCTTTCCCTCGGCCCGGAGCAGGGCGGGCCCCAGTGCGAGGGCCCGGGCCCCGAGGCCATGGGGAGGGCAGTAGCACCCAGACTGTTGTGGTTTTTCTGGTGCCGAGCGTCAGGGCACCCTTCTGCAGCTGGGGCTGGGCTGGGTGCTGTGCATCAAACCAAGCACCTGATGCGTCCTTTGCCTCCCTGCAGCTCTGCACCTGTCCCTGGTGTTTTCCCAGGAGCACGGCTTACTCGTCTTCATCCAAAGATCCCTCACCATCGAGGAGGTAAGCTGGCAAGCTTTAAAGTAGAGTTTAGGTAGCGCTGCATGAACAACATGTTACACACTTAAATTGGTTTTTTTTAAAACTTTTCAGTTTCGAGATTGCAGGGAAGAAGCGTTGAAGTTTCTTTGTGTATTTATGGAAAAAGTTGGTGACAAAATTCATCCTTACGCCTGTAATATTAAGGTAGGTAAATGCAAATTATTTCCTAAAAGTGTCTTTGCCAGATAGTTGAAACAAGTCTGGTGGGTGTCATGTCTTAACACTCATAGCTATACTTCACCCCTCCCACTCAGCCTTGCCCATCTCTAGCATTCTTGTTAGAGCTGAAATAATTTGTTTGGCGTAAAGTAATTTGTGCCACAGACCAGTGTGGAATTGTTTGTTCAGCCATAGACTTGATTTTATTAACTTTTCTTTATAGAACATAGTAGGTATTGGTTCTGAAAATTAGTTATTTAGTTATTGTTAATTTATTATTATATTGTTAAATTAGTTATTGGAAATAATAGTTGTAACTTCTAATTTGTACAAACTAAAGCGATAGTTTTAAGTATAAACTTTTAAATGTTTTTGTAGGTGGTGCCTTATTTTAAATACCAGTTTTTTAAAAATTTCTCCTGAGAAGTTGTTTTACTTTTGCAATATATGTAGAAATTGGTGGTAACTACAATACCTGAGGTTGCTGGAGTCTGGATTGCTGAATAGCTCTGTGCTGCTTTGCATAGAAAGGCTTGACTGCACCACTGAAGTTTTTGATCTCAAATTAGTAGCTACTGATTGTAAGGAATGATAGTACTGAGGTAGAACGTTTGCTCTGTGTGCCTTTTACTGCAGAAACTGCAATTTCTTTGCTTGAGCTGGGATTTGTTACAATGTCAGACAGTGCTGTAGTATTGTCAGTGAAGCCACTTCCAGGACTAGGTATTGTTTTAATCTTTTTAAAAAGGAGGTACAGGAATGTTATCTTTGAATTTTCGCCTTTACTCACAAGTATTGTAATCTCCATTTTCTTTCCTTTGTAGCAAACTTGTCTTAGTGTCTATACAAAAGAGAGAGCAGCAAAATGTAAAATCTCAGCACTGGAGCTTCTGATTAAGGTAAAATGCATTTTATAAATTTCTCTTGTTTATAGAAAAGAAGTAGAAAATCTGCTGTATTACTATAGTTACGCTATGTCATGCAGAAAATCTGTATCACAGAGTCACAGAATAAGCTGAGTTGGAAGGGATCCACAAGAATCATCGAATCCAGCTCCCAGCCCTGCACAGCAACATCGCCAAAAGTCACACCATGTGCCTGAGAGCATTGTCCAAACATTTCCTAACTTTTGTCAGGTGTGGTGCTGTGACCACTTCCCTGGGGAGCCTGTTCCAGTGCCCAGCCACCCTCTGGGTGGAGAACTGTTTTCTGGTATCCAGCCTAAACTTCCCCTGACACAGCTTCAGGCCATTCTGTTGTGTCCTGTCACTGGGCACCAAAGAGAAGAGATCAGTGCCTGCCCCTCCTCTTCCCCTCATGAGGAAGTTGTAGTGTGTATTAGCAGGAGGCTAGTGATAGCGTAATATTTAGATGTTAGAAAATAATATGTCTTAACAACAGATTGTCTTCATAATTCTCCAGGAGGTTGCTTAGATGTGGGCATGTCATTCCTTCATCTGTTAGAGCAAGATACAATTGTTTTGGGGGCAATTGCAGATCTCTCTCTCAGTTTATTACAGTTATTTAAGGAGAAATTTTGCTGTTGAATTGCATTCTTGCTTTAAAATACTATGTATTATATATACTATTATAACATAAGATAAAGTATTTGAAAGGTGTGGAGGAGGAGAACTTTTTTCCAGAAATTTAGTTGCTGTGTGCGACAGTAGTTCCTTAGAATGCATTTAGACCCTTGTTTTGTAAATGCTTTTGTGCCTACTTAGGTTTGTTTATGAGAAACAAAACTCCCTTCTGAGTTACTCTGAGTCAGTTCTGTGAGTTGGATTGGCTTTATACCAGCAGGGAGAGAAATACAGTATGATAAAAGCTACTGCAGACTGGTTAAGCGTGTGCTCTTGTGGGGTTTATATATGCATATGTATAAATCATGCCATGTAAAGGATTTATGTAGGTGATCTGTGTATAATCTGTATACTATAAATGAAAAGTTGTAAATTTTGTATTTATTCATATATAGGAAGGTAGTTTGTTGTTAAAGTAGATTGCATGCCATTACTCTTCTTTGGACAAGTCACCTTAGATCTCTTCCATTGAATAGCATACTTGCTTACTTAAGCTGAACTCACATGTATGAACTGTGTTTTTATTCAGACAAAGTAGTATTGGGTTATTGATCTTAATGTTTTTCTTTTTTTTGTTTTTATCTTAGTTGCTTCACAGTTTACAACGTTCATGTCTGATGGAAGAAATGAAAGTTAGAGAGATATTTAATAAATTTTATGGGGAGCTTGCTACAAAAAGTAAAATTCCTGATACAGGTAGGCTTTAGTTTTTCTTAGATTGTCAACCTCTACTCAACACTGGTGAGGCTGCACCTCAAATCCTCCATTCAGTTCTGGGCCCCTCACTCCCAGAAGGACATTGAGGTGCTGGAGCGAGTCCAGAGAAGGGCAATGGCGCTGGGAAAGGGTCTGGAGCACAGGTCCTGTGAGGAGCACCTGAGGGAGCTGGGGTGGTTTAGCCTGGAGAAAAGGAGGCTCAGGGGGGACCTTATCACTCTCCACAACCACCTGAAAGGAGGCTGTAGCCAGGTGGGGATCAGCTTCTTTTCCAGGTAACAAGTGACAGGACAAGAAGAGATGGCCTCAAGTTGCAGTAGGGGAGGTTTAGATTGGATATTAGGACCAGTTTCTCCTCAGGAAGGGGTGTCAGTCATTGGAACAGGTTTTCAGGGAAGTGTTGGAGTCACCATCACTGGACATGTTTAAAAGATGTGTAGATGTGGCACTTGGGGACATGGTTTAGTGGTGAGACTTGGCAGTGTTAAGTTAATGGTTGAACTTGATGATCTTAAAGGTCTGTTCCAACCTAAACAATTCTATGATTCTAAAGCTCTTTGTAATCTTATTTTAACCCTGGCTAGTGTTGTCCTCAAAGCTGCAGTTTTAGTGTGATAGTTGCTGCATTTATCATCTGTAATGTGAGCTCATCAGTTCTGCTTTGCCTGATTATATTATTTATGGCATATTACTATGAGCTCCAGTTTGATCATCTTGGCTAATTACAGCTGAAATCTTGTCTTGACAGGTCTGCCCCTCATAAAACTTGGGGTGCCTGCATAGAATCCTTCAGTCTGAATTCAAGCCTAGTAACTTCTGCTAGCTGTTAGCCTTAACAAGGGCTTCCTCAGTGGATATGGCCTTTAAATCAGTTTTCTGAGCCGTCTTTAAAAACAGTATATGTGTTTAACTAATTGATGTGAGAGGAGGATGCATCTCTCTTTATTGTGTGTAGCTATATAGATGTATGTGTGCACATGAAAGTATGTCTGTCCCACACTTTAATCACCAATTAAACTGTCAGGGATGGTTGTCTCATGGATACAAATTAATAGGAATTGCACTGGAAAAGTTGAAGCAATGATTTCAGTAATTATGATTTAACAATATTAAAAATTACTTTCTAGTGTTGGAAAAGATATATGAGCTTTTGGGAGTTTTGGGAGAAGTCCAGCCTAGTGACATGATTAACAACTCTGAAAAACTATTCCGGGCTTATTTGGGAGAGCTTAGAACACAGGTATGATTGGAATTTCTTTTAGTTCTTTGGTTTTTTGCTTTGTTTTTTCTGCATTGCCTTGGTTTTTGTTTGTTTTGGTTTTTTTTCCTTGGGAGTGTATAGCACTGGGTGTTGGAATATTACTGTAGCTAGTACAGTTTGTAGGGATCTGACTGGACAATCATAAATGCTTCCTTAAGGACTGTTTAAGTTTGTGTTCTCTGGTTCTGAGAGCTTTCAAATTAAAAATTCAAGGCCATCAGTAACAGACAAATGAACCAATTCACTGTGTGAAAAGATGGCATGTGATGGTTGTTCCCCAAGAAATGTTATCTTGTCATGCACTGGTAGTTTGATTTGTTCTCTACTAGCTGCAAAGTCCTTGTACTTGAGGTAAACAGCACATTTCTGCTGAACTTTCATACATTCTGCTTTTTTAAGTACATTTAAGACTTTAGTGTATTTTATCCAAGTTTTTGTATGGTTGGTCTTGGTGGAACATTTCCATGCTTTTCAAAGGATCTCTTATGCTTCCCTCCAAATGATGTGACACTTAGGAGTAAAAATGTTTCTGTAGAGTTGTTTCGTTGAGCTGGGTGCTGATATAACTATTAAGTTGAAATAAGTTATTTAACTACACTTTTAGGAACTGGGAAACCTTGGTGTAAGTTTATCTTAGCTTGAGGGTATTTTATTTTATTTCAGATGACATGTACTACAAGGGGACCCAAGCTGCCTCTTGTAGCAGGATGTCTGAGGGGACTGGTTGCACTGATGTACAACTTCACCAAGTCTGTGGATGAAGGTATGTTCTTTTCCTATGTGAATGGCAGTTACACATTTTGATACAGTTTTACAGAAAGTTATACATTTCATTACTATACAGCCAAAAAGTAGCACCGTTTCTGTGTGTAAACTCAGAATTAAAATTTCCATGCTGGTAGATGGTTTGTGCAAAATACACAGTCCTTGTAATCTGTCTTTGTGTGAAGTGGCTTCATCAGCATTTTTCTATATGTAAATGTGTCAAGTGCTATTTTCTGACCACATATTGGGCAGCTGTGAGAGCCACATTGAAGCTAAATGCAGTTTGTATGGAGATGTGTTTCTCTTAAAGAGTCTGTTAAAACATGGGTATTCAGAAAAATCAGCTGGTATAGATGTACAATTTTTTTTCAAATTCAAGAGTATTTTAGGGGGGAAAAAAGTGTCTGTTTCTTAAAATGGGATATATAAGGCTTTCCAATATCACTTCTTCATACCAAGCTTTGTTAAAAATACCTTAGTCTTCACTCTGCCTACTGTATGTCATTAGTGAAACACTCACTATTGGATTGTTTCACAGATCCTCAGACTGCAAAGGAGATTTTTGATTTTGCAATGAAGGCAATCAACCCACAGGTAAATCTGCTACATGTTAATTGTTCTACAATTAGCCCTGGTGAAGAGTAAATCACATGTGACAAACCTTTTCTGATATTACAGGTTGATCAGAAGCGATACGCGGTACCTCTGGGTAAGATGTAAACTATTTCCATTCATGCTGGGGTGGATACTGTCTTTTGTCTGGAAGTGTTTTTTCTTTACTGGATGTGTTCAGATGTCTCTAGTCTTTAATCTTCTAAGCTGGCCAAGGAGAAAGCTGCTGTACTTTTAAGTTGGAATGTAGAGTTTAACATGTATTTGGTTAAACTAGTCAAGGTCTAACCAGCTCATGAACAGCAGCATTATACTTGATGTTGTTTGCCCCTCTGGAGTAGTACGAAACTGTGATGTGAGAAAGGAATGGTAGAAATAAGAGGAGTGTAGCTAATCAGGAGAAAAGAGGTGACAGTGGATTGAGTTAAAAGAAAAAATAAGGAGAGAAATTTCACTGGAAGGAGAAAAAGAATGGGAGAAAAAATTAAAGAAGGTTAGAAATTGGCCTCTGAAATATGAGTGGCTCATGCAGAAATTGCAAAAATGCAACGTTTGAGCATTAGGCCCATGGTAACTGTGAGGGGTAAAACCCTCTTTAAAGACAGTCTGCCTTCCCCCCAGTTAATTAATTAAGTATCTTGAAATTTCATTTATACTTAATTTGGAATAATGAAATTACCTATAATCTGAATTATTTATTTGTCTGCATCACAGTTTGGCAAAGGAGGGGACTTGTGCATGTGTCCTGACAACAGAAACCAGATCCTTCTGAATCGTGCAATCTAGTATTCTTATTTATAACCACTAAAGTCCCTTTCTTTTTCAATTTTAATGTAAATTACATCAGAACATGGCTGTGTGTTCCATAATGGTGTACATTTAAAAAGAGTATTTTGGAGGGTTGTTTTTATGCTTAAGCTTTTAATGTTTGGATACTGATACTGTAATGGCTAGAGAAATATATTTTATACCCTTCAGTCATGGTGGGTCTACCTACCTGAAGTCCTACTGTGGACTTTCATAGTCTGAGTGGGTTGTGTGAAATGGAATATAAGTCTGGTTTTTAATGAGAATTGGTTTTAAATTGCAGCTGGGTTACAGGTGTTCAGCTGGCACGCTGCTCAGTTTGGAGCCTTGCTCCTGGACAACTATATGTCCCTCTATGAAGTGATGTGCAGATGGTGTGGCCACACACATCAGGAGCTGAAGAAAGCCAGTTATTCTGCACTGGATTCATTCCTCAAGCAGGTGAGTGTCACCTGGATTCACTGGGATCACCAAGTCTAAAGCAAAATTAAATTTCTTTAAATAGTGGGAATATTTGGTGCTTGGAAATTCAATGAATCTGTTTAATTAATAATTATTTTGTTTGAAGTGCTTTGTATTACAAGCTAGGTATCTTCTAAGGCTTACTGTAATTATTTGGTGAAATGCTGAAATGTATGTGTCTGTTTTACAGGTTTCTTTAATGGTGGCTAAAGACGCAGAGCTACACAAGAGCAAGTTGCAGTTCTTCATGGAGCAGTTCTATGGAATCATCAGGAGGATGGATTCAAGCAGCAAAGAATTGTCCATCGCCATTCGCGGATATGGGCTTTTCGCAGCAGTATGTGCAAAAGAGTTATTCTGATGAAGGAGCTTGCTGAAAGCATGTAATTGCATGTAAAGCTAGGATTCATATACCATGCACTTTACTCTTTTACACAGCTCGTTCAATAGGAAGTGCTCCTGTTTCTGGACTAAGCGTTGGACTTAATTAACTACGCTGTAAAATACCTTTTGGATGAAAATTTTTAAAATATATACTGAATCTAGTGGGAGCACTTGCAGCATTGGGTTGTAGTTGTAGCTAGTTCTTGTGCACAAGTTCTGAAGTGGAAAAGCAGGAGCTTCATATACAGCTGTCACAGAACTTAAGGGTGTGCTTAATTGCTTAAGTACAGGCAATATGTTGTTATCTCTCTCTGCATTTAAATGGTAGAATCCAGGCCAACTTTGCTCTCAGAGTAGTTCAGAGATTCTTACAGAGCTCACTCAAGCAGCTAAAAGGCACCACTGACTGAAACAACCACGAACTAAAATACAACAAGAAACAACAAACAAAACCATGCTTACATACCTATTTGGATGGCAGGTATGTTTGTCAGGAAGCACCATTAGGAACAAACTTCCAGTTTTTGTCAGCAGTCAATTAAAATGGGACTATAATAACAAGTTAAAGTTCAATAAAGAAAGGGTGGTATTTATGTATCTGCAGCCCCTGTGCTTGGTGTTGATACCGCAACTTTTATATAACAGAATTCTAGACTGTTCTTTTGTCTCTCTCAAAGCAGAAATTAGGTTAGATGATGTGGAAGAGTAGGTACAGAAGGTTATGAAAGGTGATAGAACAGCTAGTTACTAGCTGAATCCTTTCTATTTTGCTACCTTTTGAGCAGAGAGCATTTGTTTTGTAGCATTTTCCATGTTCTTTGTTGAAACCTCATCTTCCTCTTCTGTGGTATGAGGTTGAATGGAAATTAGTTCAAGGTATTGTTTCCAGAAGAAAAGAAATATTCCAAATTCCTGAGTTGAAAGAACCCTATTGAAAACATCTATTACAGAACTCAAGAACTTAAAATTGCATAATGTAAATACAGAGATAGGATAATACTGCAAATTTTAACAAATTTAATGCTCCAGTACCTATAAATCTTTACTATATTGAGACACACTAATAGTAATTATTGTGTTTAGATTAAATCTTGGCCAAGCATCAGATACAGGGTTGTGAGGAAGCAGTCTTGGTGCTACTGCAAGTTGTAGCTGTAGCACTGAAATTGCATTCGTGCTTGGTTCACTTTGAAGGCAGAAAATTTCTTTAATTGCTAAAATAATCTTAAAGTAATTACTTAAAGAACTGCAAATGATTAACGGATTGTCTTAATTTTGTTGTCATGTCTTTAGATGGACTAGGTTCAACCTTTAGGCTAACTCCCATATTTCACTGTTACATAAATCAATCCATTCTTTTCCATGGTCAGTTCCCTACCACAGTTCTTGCCTGTGACCTGATTTCTGTCCACAAAGACTGGTTTTTAACCTAGTTCATGCTGTGATTTACAAATCATTCTATAGAAATTTGTAAGCTTTGTTACAAATCCTCTGTTACTCCTTGGGATACTTTCCACTTGTTAGTTTAGGGATAGTCTTTATAGGTTCTGTTTGTACAGGACCTATAACAATAAAAGTTCAGAATTTGGACTGCTCAGTTAAGTGTTTTATAAGTAACCTGTCAGTGATAATCAGTTAAGCTACATTAAGGTAAGTCACTTATTACTTTAATGCAGCTAATTCAAAATATAAGCAAATCTTAGCATCCATAATGCCATATTTAAGATATTTACAGCCAAACTCCCATGTTTTTCAGGCTGGATATGAATTCATGTCACTGAAAGTTCAAGTACTTTTACAGTAAATTACACTGCATTAGTGAACTATTATTATAGTCCATTTCAGGTACTGTGTTTCTCATACATTTAGCAAGTAGTTAGTTTATTCAGATGTGTTGAGTTTCTGGAAAAACTTCAAATATTGTTCCTATTATGGTTCAGCAAAGATGTGGCTGGGTTTTAGTGCTACAGCAGGCATTTGTTTGCTCAGCTCTACAAAATTGCCAAACCAGGTTTTTATTTTCTCTCTGTTAGCCCTGTAAAGCTATACATTCTGAGGATGTGGACCACATGTATGTGGAGCTCCTTCAGCGTTGTAAGCAAATGTTCCTCACAGAAGCAGAAACAATAGATGACCATCTGTATCAGCTACCAAGTTTCCTCCAGTCCATTGCAAGTGTGATATTCCATATAGATACAGTAAGTGGAGTATTTAAAGTACCACCCAATTCTTTTATGAAGTTACAGGTGTATGAAGAGGTAATAGCTGTGAACCTACCTATGGTAAAGGGTGTTTGTTTAAGTGAAATGTGATGACATCTAGCCCCTAGGGGATGGGAAGAATATCAGCAGAATGCTCTATTGGATTTTATTTGAATAAAGAAAATGCACTGAATGTGCTAAATAGAATGCTACAGTGCATTGAAATTAATGAAAACCATTATAGCCTAATGTGAATATGATTCTGTTTATTTTAGGTTCTTTATTTGGACATAGCCATAACCTTTATATGTTTATACCACTCTGCTACTGCTTTGTCTTTTGGTACTGATAAGTTAGCATGTTATCTGAGGCTGATACTTTGATTCTGCTAGGATGTTAAACTGTCTGTTTAAATGAGGGCCTTCTGGATCCTACCAGGAGCTGTGGAGTAAGATTGGGGCATACATTTTCTGTTCAGGTGGTTATGGATAAGCATTATAATGCTTTTACTGGTGTTCAGTTACATTGGTACTTTTCTAAGCTTAAGCACTTTAGATTCACTGAAGGACTAATCTGTTCAGGAGCTACTTTCCATTATGTGGTTCAGGGAACTTTCTTATTCTGTTTGTTTAGTTTTATTTGTGGGGTAATTTCTTGTTGTTGTTGCTTTTTGTTTGTTTCTTTGTTTGAGGTTTTTGTACATCTGAAATGAATTCAGTTGCTAAGTCTCTTCTTGTTCTCAGGGCAGACCATGATGCAAGCTCTTGTAACAAAGTAACTTGCTGAAATAATTTCACATAATTGGTGGCATGATTAATATTTTCTTTTTTCTAGGTTCCTGAAGTATACACTCCAGTTCTTGAACATCTAGTTGTGCTGCAGATCAACAGCTTTCCCAAGTACAGTGAAAAAATGCAGCCAGTCTGTTGCAGATCTATAATAAAGGTGTTTCTGTCCCTCTCAGGAAAAGGTCCAGTTCTCTGGAGCTTTATTAGCACTGTGGGTGAGTCTGTGATATTAACTTCATTGGGGTTTTTTTGGGATCATGATTTTTTTCCTTTGGTTGTTTGGGTTTTTTTTTCCCTAGATTGCTTAATCAAGGAGATGTGGAATAGCCATTTAGGATCAAAAATAAAGCTTGTCGTTCTCTAATAATGGAGGTTGAGTGTTTTCATGGTGTTATTCTTCAATATCCACTGTTAAATAACTTCAGGAATGCATTAAACAATTGTTTAGGATAACAAAGTGGATATGGTTAAGGGCAGGAGAGTACATGTTTGTGATAAGACTTGCATTCCTGCCCTGAAGGATTATGGGAAGAAAGGGATTTCATAGCAAAGTGTACAAAAATCTATTCAGTGTCCTTTCAGTTAGCCCTACAAAACAGCACAGAAAATAGGGTGAGTGGGGTGAGTGTTTCCTCTATTAGAAATGCAATTTTTTTCATGCTCTAGAACTTTTAAATAGTAAAAGTTAAGATTCCAAATATGCAGTTAGTCAGGTACAGTTCTGTGAATGTGATACTGAATGTGTCAGCATTGGTAGCTGGCAGTTCCAGTAGTCTCAAGCGTGCTCACATTTCTTTTTAATGATTTTTCAGAAATTATTTTTAATTTCTTTCAACTATTTATCATGGCTTTTCTCTATTGCTGGGGCATTTTCATTGTTTCCCATGTTCTTGAGCTGGGAAGTGGTGCACCCAAGTACCATGTTAATCCTAAGTCCATGAAAATCATTGGAAGTTGTTGCCTTTTCAGTAAGGACATTATGGCTGATTCCTTGGTCATCACTCATAATCAGGAAAAAGTCAAAGCAGTATTGAGAAAAGGTAGTAAGAAGCAAGTTCAGAATTGGTTACCTGTGGAACATCCTAGAGTCAAGGCTCTGATTTGGGCTATTTTGTCCTTAAAAGTAATGATTTTTTTGCCTCTTCCTTACCATGATAGAATATAGAAAATAGAAGACTTGATTTGTTTTGTTGCTAATGTAATGAGTGATACGAATGCTGTGTCTTTTTAAATCTATTCAGGGAATTTGGTTTTTTGTTTGTTTCAGTGCATCAGGGATTAATCAGAATTTTCTCCAAGCCAATCACATTTTCAAAGGTAAAATAACTGTTTAAACACATTTATTTCATTTAAATTCCTAGAGTGTACATTCCAGTTCTTGGCAATCTAGCCCAGTAAACAAGGGAAAGCCCAAAGAAGCAAAAATAATATTATCTATTTTGTTATTAGTCCATTCTTGTTATTAGTTATGGGCTCCTTTGTTCTTAGTCCCTTGTTCCCCCATGTGCTCTGCATAATGTGGATGTGCCTCTTGTACTAAAGAAAAAAAATTGCAGGAAATAGACTTTTGTTTGGTCAGGTTGTGTGTAATAAAGTAGGCTGTAATTAAAGTCATCCAGCTTTCTTCCAGGTTAAAGCTTGGACATTTTGAAAGTTTTACTGAATGCTTGTGTTAAACAAGGATATTAAAGCTTTTTACTCTTGTGCAGCAGAATATAGAATTTCTCAAATAACTGAGCACTAGGAGAGCAACTTCAGAGATTTTTTTTTTGTAAGGAGGTGGTTGTTTTTTGCTCTTTTCAGATTGATGGAGAAAGCTAAACATTTCATGTTTTTACCTGCAGCAGTAATGTTACATTTTGTTGCATGAGTCAGGTAGTTCCATAGGCAGTTGTAGTGGGATTTGACTGAGATGGAGTTAATTTTTCCCTTAGCAGCCCTCACGGAGCTGTGCTTGTATTTGTAACTGGAAATGTGTTGATAACACACCAGTGTTTTGGCTACCCCTGAGCAGCACTGGCACAGCATCAAGGCTGGCTCTCCAACATTCCCCCCTCACCAATAGGCTGGGGGTACAAGATCTTGGGAGGGAACAGAGCCAGGACAGCTGACACAAAGGGACCAAAGGGGTATTCTGTACCATATGGTGCCTGGTCAGCAATAAAAGCTGGCAGAAGGAAGGAGGTGGGCGGTGTTGGTTGTTAAGATGTTTAGCTTTTGGAACATCTGCTCCATGTACCAAACCCCGACTTCCAGGGAAGTGACTGGACATTGCCTGCTGATGGGAAGTAGAGAATAAATCTTTTGTCAACCTTTGCTATTATACTTTTATCTTGACCCAGGAGTTTTTTTCCATCTTACTTTCCCGTTCCCCATCCTGCTGAGGAGGGGAGTGGTAGAGTGGCCCAGTGGGCACCTGCCACGCAGCTAAAGTCAAGCCACCAGAGCAATGTTTCTGAAACATATTGTGTCCCTTCAGGATTTTTTTGGAAAAGAAACTTCTGGATCAGAAGAATCCTTTGAAACTGGAGAAGTTGGGACACGAAGATCAAAAGTACCGACTTATAAGGACTATCTGTTCCTCTTTAGAAGTCTACTGAGCTGTGACACGATGAAGGTAAAACATAGTTAACATGGTAATACAAAAGAAAACACAATTCTGAGTCTTCTCATCACTGGTTTTCTAACCCTAGACTTTTTCCAAATGTCATATTGTAGGACTGTTTCCTGGTTTTAGTTGGATTTTATGGCTGATAAATGAATTAAACAGGGATTAATTTATGCTTTCATAGCTGAGAAACATCTAAAACTGGATTGTATGGATCATTTAAATGTTATTTTGTAAATTAAAGAAATAGTTTTCATTTGTGTTTTGAAACATGAACATTTTTGTTGTACAAAGGAATGTGTTTTTGAAGATGCAAACTTTCTTACTGAAAATGCACAACTGCAATCCCTGAGTCGCTTGCTGTATGATGAACTTATAAAATCTATTTTGAAGATTATTGAGAAATTGGACCTGACTGTTCAGAAACTGGATGTCAGTGAACAGGTGAGACCTGAGAACCTATCCAGTAACTCCTGCTGTTGCAGGGGAGCCAAAATCACATTCCCTGTTTTGTTTTCATTATGCCTAGATAGCACCCTTTAGTGTCCTTGAAGTAGCATTTATTGTAGATAAAATGTTTTACTTAATATTTCTGAATTATGCATTGCAGTGTTAGGAGATGGAAGCATCAGAATCAGTAGAAGTTCACAGAACCTGTTATTTTAGGCTTTTTACTCTGGAAGCTACTGGTATTCATTTTTCTACTTGCTTTTTCCTTAGGCATCTCTTATTTTTCCTTTCAGTTACTGATGTGTCAATTGTTAGTCCTTCATCTGTCAGACTACCTAGTAACAGCTAGAAAAAGACAGACTGTTAATGTGGCAAAAAAAGCTGTAAAAGTTTCTATGTTGTTGCAGATCCAGTGTTCTTTCTCCAATATTTATTTTCAGGGTGAAAATGCAGGTGACAGTGCTTTTGTTGGGCCTTCTTCTGACCCTGCTTCAAACCTTCAGCCAACGAAGCCAACAGATTTTATTGCCTTCATAAATCTAGTGGAATTCTGCAGGTATTGATATGTTTTTATTGTAAATTGAAAGTTACAAAGTGGTTAGAAGAAGTTTGAGGTGAGATGTATTTAAGCTGCTTGTTTCTGAGTTAGTTTGATAGATTGTATTTTGAAATGCACAAGATGATTAGCAGGGGGACAGGAAGGGTTTTTGAGACATCTGAGCCATAGGTAAATGTGCTAGCTCGTCAGCTCAGGTGTTTTTAAAGAGTACAGGAGACAAGCATTCACTTTCATTATTTGGGTGTAGTTGTCTTTCAGTATATGTGTAACTTTCAGTATTATACTGACCATATATCCTAAATATTTCAGAGACCAGAGGTATAGTCTTCATAGACTAGTAAGGGACATTAAGTGAAAGGTACAGCATTAGCTGCCTGTGGAGGTCCAGTAATGAAATGTGAAATATGAGAATGTGTGTTTGTATAAATTCAGTTATGAGATATAATGAGAAATGGCTCTGCACTCTAAAACAAAATTAAAATCATCCTGTGCTTCTCAGAAGGCAGCCTGCATTTAGTCTCTGTCTGTCTTTGGAGCTGCTCTGTTAACAGCAGTATTTCTTTCTTGTACTGAGATGAATGTTTATAAAAATAAAACATTTTATTTGATTTATTTTTTGGGGTTTTTTCCCCCCTATATTTTCTGTGCATCTGTTTTAGAGAGATACTTCCAGAGAAACATGTGGAATACTTCCACCCTTGGGTATATTCCTTTGGTTATGAGCTTATTACACATTCAACAAGACTACCTCTTATTAGTGGATTCTACAAGCTGCTCTCTGTTGCAATGAAAATTGCCAAGAGGATAAAATACTTTGAGGTGAGATCTTTTACCCAGTGGAGGGGTAATGTGTTGTATTAATGATTGTGCCATTCTTTATAGTATTTTATGCACTATGGGAAATAGTTCATTCAAACTGTTACTGGGTTGTTTCAAGTGTTTATAGCTTCCTATGCCTCCATAATTAGAAATACATTAAAAGTCGAAATTTAGACTAGAAGCCCAGTTTCTGAAAAGACACCATCCACATGTAATCACAGAATCTCAGAATTGTTAGGGTTGGAAAGGACCTTTGGAATTCGTCCAGTCCAACCCCTCTGCTAAGGTAGTGTCACCTAGAGCAGGTGACATAGGAGCTCATCCAGGTGGGTTTGGAGTGTCTTCAGAGAGGGAGAGTCCCTGACCTCCCTGGGCAGCTGTTCCAATGCTCTGCCACCCTCCATGCTCTTTCCAAAATCCTGAGCTGGATGAACAGAGAGATGGGAGGTACCCTTGCAGTGCAGGTGGTATGGAAGATTTTTTGGGCAGAAACAATCTAACCAGAACAGCAGAGTCATGCACTGGTTAATTGCACCACTTCTGGGGTATAGTCCTGTTCCACTCACTGATTTCCACAGGGAATATGATGCCCTGCTGGTGGATGCACTGTTTGTGGTATGGAAACTGTTGGGCTAAAACACGTGGGTGTGCAGCCCACCGCAGAGCCCAGAGCTGTCCCTGCCACTGCAGCTGATGGCACCAAGTGAAGCACATTTGGAAACTCATTGGTGTAGATGCTTCTACTGTGGGCACTGTTGAAAATGGTTTTCTTATTACACGAGCATTCTTGCCACCTGGACATCCACTGTTAGGGAAGTTTGGGTTTTTATGGTTTGTTAGGTGGGTGGAGAAAATTAAACCATTGAAAAGTTACTTTGCAGTCGTGTATCTCTTGTTTATTTGCATAGTATTTAGTGTATTCCAAAAAGCTGACCCTCAGTGAACCATAGTAATGTTAATTTCTAACCTTTGAGAGATCAAAGATACATTTCAAGTTTTCACTGACACCAGTTTCATATTGGACAGTGATGTATGTATTGTAAATGAGTTGAACTTGTGATTCATATTTGTACTATGTACTACGTGCTTTTTAGTAGTGTCAACTTCTGGTTTCTATTTGGTAGGGTGTCAGTCCAAGGAGCCTCAGAAGATGTCCTGAAGACCCAGAGAAGAGCTCTTGCTTTGCACTCTTTGTAAAATTTGGAAAAGAGGTAGGCAGTTTTACTCACTAACTTTTAGTCTGAATATAAACATACATGATTCAATCAAAATTTTATCTTCTGAGGAATCTTACTTATACAGTAGAAGTATTCTTGCTTTCTGAGCTATGCAACATAGTGGGGTTTTAAGATCTTTTTCTGTCTGTTTTTTACTTAATGTCCAAAGAATTGCAGTTCATCTGCAATTGAGAAATAACAGTATAAATACTTCTGGTAACTGTCTGCAGGTGAATGAGATTCCAGTATTGGGTTTGGCTTGTTTATTTTACATGGGTATCGACACAGCTAAGTTAAGATTTCAAAAGGTTTATGTTTGTTCTTGGTCTATTTATCTGAATTTTAGGTTGCAGCAAAAATGAAACAGTATAAGGATGAGTTGTTGGCATCTTGTCTGATTTTTTTGCTCTCTTTACCACATGACATCATCATGCTTGATATCAAAGCATATATTCCTGCATTGCAGGTGAGTCCAAGTGCTGTCCAGCTAACATTTTTTTTCCCCTAAGACATGTACAAACATTCTGTAGCAGGGTCAGCATCCTTTTGTGCTATTAAGGTAACTATTAAGCTCTCTTACAGTCTTCAGTGAGATAGAATACAAACGACTTGACTGTTTGGATAAACAAGTAAATTGTTGGAATTTGCTTTTGCACTAGGCAGACTCTGAGTGCCTGTGTTGCAATGTAAATGTGTCTCCTGTGCTGGTCTTGAGTGAGGTGCTAACCAGAGAAAGTTATTACAAAGGGAGATGTATTGTACCCTAAATGCTTTTAAATTTGTCTCTTTTACCATGAAGTAGCACTAGCCAATAAATGTGAAAGGCTGATAGTTTTGTATTTGACACTTAGAATGCATTTAAGCTGGGCCTTAGCTGTACCCCAATGGCTGATCTGGGCCTGGATGCTTTGGAAGACTGGTCAGCTCAGATCCCCAGGCATATGATGCAACCCTACTACAAGGATGTCCTGCCTCTTCTTGATGGTTATTTGAAAAGCTCTACATCTACAGGTACATGCATGCAAAAAATTGCTAGTCTTAAGGAAGAGGAAAATAATTTTTTTATAAAGATGTGTACATGCCCTACTTTTTATTTATATTGTGCACTTTCTGTGGTTGGAACAATACAACTTACCTTACGCCCTAAAATGTACTTTTTTCTTAAACTAGGATTTACTTGCTTCTGCTGAATGATCAGTAATTGTTGCCATTTTATTTGTTACTTCTCTGTGATATGTCCTTTGTTTTCTTAAATTACCTTAGTTTTCACTAGGAGACTTATTTTCCTTAATAAAGGTTTTAAATGAAAGAATAATTGTCACATCTTAAAAATAAAAATGGGCAAAACCAGAGTGGTTTTTTTTAAATGAAACTATGAGCGGGTACACGAGATACTGGTATGATAAGCTGGTATTGATATGCTGGGGTTTTTTTGTTCATCAGTTGAATCCCAGAATAACTGGGAAGTAAGGAAACTTTCTCAAGCAGCCCAGAAAGGACGTAATAAAGTTGTGATACAGCGTATAAGAAGAGCAAAGACATTTTCAGTGGTAAGAACCCTCTTTCTTTTTAGATTAAATGTTAATCCTTCCTTCCCACTGCTTCTTTTCCTTTCTTGCATGCATAATTTTTTTTATAAGGGCTACTTCTACCTTAGATGAGTTTAATGAATTCCATTCTACAGTGTGGCTCAAGAAGCTGTCGCATCAGCACAGCTGGAAACATGTCATATTCCAGGGTGAGGATGGGAATTAAGCAGGGAAAAGGGACTGAAGAAATCCTGTAAGTCAGTATGACTGCTAGACTGATGCATTATGGCAACAAAAATTTAACTCCAACACCCAAAAATCAGGTCCCAGCTTAGCAGTGTTGCAGTATGCAATATAGTTTTGTGAATGTGTAAGTGTTTGGGGTTTTGTTAACCCCAATTATCTTGTGGATAGGCTTACAGTCTTTCGAGGCCAACATATGTATTGCTTTGACCAGTGGCCTCTCAAGTGTAGTTTTATTTGTATATTCCAGTGCACTTGGAATAAACCAAGTGGATAAGTTTTGGGTGTGAAATTATTAGTATATCCTATATGTAGAACACTTTCCAGCCTGGTTGTCTTTAAACATAATGCTCCTGGAGTGAGTCCAGTGGAGAGCTACAAAGATCATTAGAGGACTGGAACATCTCTTATGAGAATAGGATGAAGGAGCTCAGCCTGTTTAACCTGGAGAAGTGAAGACTGAGAGGGGACTTCATCAATGTCTGTCAGTATCTGAAGGAAGGGTGTCAGAGGATGGATCCAGGCTCTTCTTGGTGGTGTCAGGCAGTAGGACAAGATGTAATGGGCTGAAACTGAGGCACAGGAAGTTCCACCTGAATGTGAGGAAGAACTTCTTTATTTTGCAGTGACCATGCACTGGGACAGATTGCCCAGAGAGGTGGTGGAGTCTTCCTTACTGGAGATGTTTTAGAACTGTCTGGATGCAATCCTGTGCCATGTGCTCTGGGATGACCCTGCTTGAGAAGGGAGGTTGGACCAGATGACCTCCAGCAGCCCCTTCCAACCTTAATCATTCTGTGATTCTGTGAAACAAAATGAGTGAATTTTATATCCCATACAGGCTGCTTCTGAAAATCAGTTGCTTGAGAGAGGCACTGTTTAATCTGGGGAAAGGAGGCTCAGGGGGGACCTTATTGCTCTTTACAACTATCTGAAAGGAAGTTGTAGCCACCTAGGGGTCAGTCTTCCAGGTAACAAGTGACAGGACAAGAGGAAGTGGCCTCAGGTTGTGCCAGGGGAGGTTTAGGTTGGATATTTGAAAAAATTTCTTTGTGAAAAGGGTGGTCAATCATTGGAACAGGCTACCAAGGTAAGTTGTAGAATTACTCTCCGTGAAGTGTTCAAAAACATGTGGGTGTGGTACTTGAGGACATGGTTTAGTGGTGAGCATGGCAGTGCTGGTTTAATGGTTGGACTTGATGACTTTAGAGATCTTTTCTAATCTAAATGATTCTGTGATTCTATATAGGTACAGGATCTAAACTTTTAAGTTCTGGAATTAAAGCAAATGAAAAGAGCAATTTTTGCTTCAGATTTGTTTCTGCTTTTTACACTGTTATGTCATTCTGTGTAGGTATGTGTTACCTGTGATAATAAAATTTTACTTGAGAAATAGTAATTGAAAGCTCATAAAATGCCATGAAAATGCTTTCCAGTCTTGCCCTCTTTTGCTTACTAAACCAAAGCTCTTCTCTTGTTTGATGCAATTCTTCTCCTCATGGGTTCTTCATTTTACCTTCTTCATCTGTGTTTAATAAGAGCTATAAGACCTTCATTTACTCTGTAAACCAATTTACTTCTATATAGAGGTAACTGTTCTTTCACTAATATTAATCTGTTGAATTATTTAGGATAATAGTCCCTCCTTGGAAGCAGTAAGGACTAGAGTGGCACACCTTCTTGGATCCTTGGGAGGGCAAATTAACCACAACTTAGTAACAGGTGAGTATCCTGTCAGTGTAAATGAAAATATTTATATGCCTCTGCTGTCTGTCTTGAAAGTAGATTTCATTAAGGCCTCAGCATCACTTTATGAGAATGAATGACCTTTTCAAGAATACTTATTTTTTTGTTGCTTGTGGTTAAACAAAATTACTTTTATTCAATTCTGGAGTGTAGTAGAGCAAAAGTATTCACCAACTTAATATGGAGTACAAAAAGTGTTTAGGAAACTAGAGTTAAAAGTAAGAAATTATGCATCTGAGTATATGGTTTTATTTATTTCCCCCTTCACCCTCTGGCTGCAAAGTAATTTTAAAACTTTGCCCCAGTGTGTAGCTCCTTAGTACTTTTTTCTACCTCTACTACAGTTCTCAGTATTTTAAGAACTGCAGTCATGAATTGTGTAAATCTCAGCAAGCTTGCTTTTTCACTTGCGAGTTTAAGGTACACCATGCCTTTAGTATGTGCAGGTAGTAGAGTTCCACTTGGGTACTCCTCAAAAAAAAGGACAAAGTTTTCTCCCTTTCTCTATCCAGCCTGTGAACAAGCTTTATAATTTAAATATTAAATATCATACAATCTATTAAAAACGGAAAACAATAGTGTAAGTACCTGACCATGAGATTCAAGCGGTAAATTCAGAACAAAATTTAGTTAGTCTAAAAATTAATGTAGTGTTATGGACTTTTTTCCCTTTCTTTGCATACTTACTTTTGGTTTTTCTGCCTTTACAATCAATTTTCTTTCTGCCAAGTACTTCTGTGTTACTTACTCAAAAATACTCTGGGAAAGTAGCCTTATTGTCTGGAAATTAAATACAAAGTGTGGTCAGACTTTGTTAACCAAATTTACAAATATGGGGGAGAGAAGGGTGTAAGTATGTCAGTTTTCCTTGGAGGAGATAGCCATAAATGGCTGTAAATGTAGTAATTTTCTGTGCAATTGCAGGAGTCAGTATGTTGGAACTTCTTATCTGATTGACCTTCAAAAATTTTCTAACATTAGAATACTTCTAACATTAGAGGTATTAAAATACTTCTGTGTAACATCACAGAAGTATTTTAAATCAAGTGGGATTCAATGTCTTCTGGATTTATAGTCTCCATGCTTAACCTGTATTGAAACTGGAGGTTGCTGCAGCTCTCACCTGAAACATTGGCTGCAATTTTTCCAGTAGTTTATAAAGCATTAACATTGCGTGGCAATCTAACTGAAGTTTGAAGGTTACAGATTTTTGACTGAGCTAAGTAAATACTCACTCTGTGTATATTGTATTAAGCTTGTTTTCATCTTTTTTCAAATGCATCAGCTACGTCTGCAGAAGAGATGATGAAGAAGTGTGTATCCTGGGACACTGAAAAGCGCCTGAGCTTTGCTGTACCATTTGCAGATATGAAGCCTGTCATCTACTTGGACTTATTTTTGCCTCATGTGACTGAACTGGCTCTTTCTGCAAGCGACAGGCAAACAAAAGTATTGATGGTTTTTTCTACATCTTGTTTTATGCTAGCTGATAAAATTGCATAAAATAATGTGTTCCTTGTTACTAAAGACCTGTTTTAATTAATTTATAGGTAGCAATGTGTTTCTTCAGCACTCTTTCATGATTACACTATTCTGAGTGTTCAGGAGCTAAAGAGCAGAAGTTGCTGTAAGCTCTGTCAGACAGCATTGTGCTTGATTTAAAGGCCAGTTAGAATGTGTGTAAATTATTTCCATGGTCGTGATCTGATCCTGGAATGGTGATTTAGCATAGATTGGAGTGATTTCTCAAGTACACCCTTTCGTATGACTCATTCTCTCCTGCCCACAATTTAGTCTTCTCTGTGAAATTAATGGATGCCTAACCAAAGGGGTTTTTCAATTTCAGGTTGCAGCATGTGAGCTGCTACATGGCATAGTCACGTATATGTTGGGGAAAGCCTCTCAGATGCCAGAGGGACATCAGGGTCCCCCACCTATGTATCATTTACATAAGCGAGTATTTCCAGTACTGCTTCGTCTTGCTTGTGACATAGACCAGGTAAACAGATTTATTTATATGAATTTTAGCTTGTTCAAATACCTTTTAATGGGGGAATTAATTAATCATTTTATTTAGAAGTTTTCCTGACATGTTGAGTTTGGCTTTTTTTCCCAAATGCAGTGTATTTTGTAAGCTGAAATTCTGTTCTAGGGGTGGATTGTCTGTATTTTGGGAGTGGGGTCGAAACCTTTCCAAATACTGGTTTCAAATACTTCTATAATGCAGTGTAATTCAGAGTACCTCAGAGGAGTGTACAAGAGAGATTCAAGTTTCAGGTTCACTCAGAATCTGTGGCAGTAACCTCTTTATCACCATATTTAATTTCTGTAGTTTTTCAGTAATAAGTTAATTGGAGGTGAAGTTGATTATTTCGGTATTTGAATGTGTGCAAAGCTACAATCGTAGGAAAAGCATTTGGGAGAGAATTTGTAGCTGCCTCTTTGATACCTACATATGATATATTTAATTCAAACATTTAAACTTGATATGTCTCCTCAAAACAGAACAGATGCATAGGTTCATCTCCACTGAAATTACAGGTCTTATGCCTTTTGAGACTGCTGTTTGGACCCTGGCATCCATGTCTATTTTTAGATCAAAGGGATTTTGTGTTCTGTTAAAATGTACGGGAAGCTGTGTTGCCAATTTAGGTGAAACCTCTTTTGCTGGCACGTGGCTGAACATAAACCATAGGTAAATGATGGCTGGATTGGTCCAAACCACAGGGATATGCACTGCGCTTGAAGCAT
This sequence comes from Monarcha castaneiventris obscurior, assembly GCA_026261815.1. Taxonomy (NCBI): domain Eukaryota; kingdom Metazoa; phylum Chordata; class Aves; order Passeriformes; family Monarchidae; genus Monarcha; species Monarcha castaneiventris. The sequence continues at coordinate 6,426,192 of JAMPIT010000379.1, read as the reverse complement.
GTATAAACAAGTGTATTTAATGTTTCTTCCCTTCATGTTGTAGTATGACAGTACTCAATCAGGTTGTTTGTAGGTAGAATTGTTGAAATCTATGGTGTTAGAATAATGGTAAAGATTGATTTTTAGATCTAAATACAGATTAGGAAACAAACCTCCCTGTTTCCCTGACTGTGTATTGGCACATCAGTCTGTGGCATGCAATGTTCTTTGTCTCAGAGGACACTACTGAAAGTAAGCTTGGAGGTCACTGAGACTCGCTGAATAGAAAGCATCTAACCCATTTTAATTATTTGGGTTTTTTTAATCCTTGATATGGGAATGTGATATGAAATTGGTTATTCATTTAATTCATTTAACCCTTTTTCAAAGTACTGGGTTTTATTCTTACATATTTTGAATAGCAGAGTAGCATAGAAATGCATTAATCCCAGAAATGTTTGCTGTTTTCAGGTAGCAAGACAGTTGTATGAGCCTTTAGTCATGCAACTCATTCACTGGTTTACCAACAACAAAAAATTTGAGAGTCAAGATACAGTGGCATTCCTGGAAGCCATCCTGGTAGGTCGTCTTTTCTCTCTCCTCTGTGCCATGTGACTTTATTTTTAACTAGCATCATTTTGCTACTGAAGCAACCAGGAACACATGAACAGATAGAATGGCCCCTTAACTATTTGAAAGAGAGAAAATGGTTGATTTATTTTCTAATAACCATTTAATATTTCTTAACTGAGATTTTGATGATGGATTTCTCTTTCTTTGGCATTCTCAAAATGCAGGTATATCATCTTCAGATAAGTGAAACACCCTTTATCATCAGTGTATACTAGGAGCTACTGAAGCACATTCACCATCCATCCCCCTGAATGCCTTTGTTGTATGCTTAATTTTTCTCTTAAGTATCTTTGTTTTCACCAGGTGCAAAAGTTTTACATTTAAAACTAGCTTTTGCACTGAACAGAAGTGGTTGGAGGCAAGAGGTTTGGAGTAGTCTTTTTAGATGAAAGTCAGTATAGTCAACCACTTCTTAAGCACAGGAATTTCACCCATCATCAGAAAATGAAGTGACTTAGACAGGACTCCTACACTGATAGCTGAGACAGGAGTAGAAATCCAGGTCTTTGAGCTGTAATTCAGTGCTGTGAGGGCTGAAAATGCTGCCCTTCCCTTAGTGGCAATTTTGAATGAGTTTTGTTGAATTCTGGGGAGCTGTGTGTACAGTTTTTAAATTTGCAAATAATGCCATGTAAACATGCTTGCTCTAACACTGCACTGAGACAATGGCAGGGTTTTTTCATTCTTGCAATGAAACAATCTTGTGTAATTTCAGAGTGGCATAGTGGATCCAGTTGACAGCACTTTGAGAGATTTCTGTGGTCAGTGCATACGAGAATTTTTGAAATGGTCTATCAAGCAGACAACACCCAGGCAGCAGGAGGAGAGCCCAGCAAACACCAAGTCTCTTTTTAAACGGTTGTACAGTCTTGCTCTTCACCCCAGTGCTTTCAAGAGACTGGGTGCAGCACTTGCTTTTAACAGTATCTACAGAGAATTCAGGTGAGCAAGCAGAGCTTGAAACAGTAGCTAACTTGGACTAAAGGTTCAATAAGATAAAAGGAGTTAATTGTAGAACTCAAATAGTCATCCAGTGACACTCATTCTATTAATTCTATTATCATTCTATTCATTAATTCTATATCATTCTATTAATATATATGATAGCTGTAAAATTAGGTTACTCAGCTTCTTAATTTTTAATAACGATTTTGTAGTTTGGGCTTTCTGCCCCTGGGAAATGTGTAAAAATAAATGTTCATCACAAGTTTGTGGGAAGTTTTTTATGCCTTTTCAGGATGCTCAGCAAATTTCACTGCTATTTTTAAACTGGTTTAGGTGTACTTTTTTTGTGCAAACATAGTGTGCAGTTTATATCTACAGTATTTAATTTGGTGGGTTTTAATTAGAATTTTACACTTAGTACTTCTTCCACTCATGTTTCTCATGAAATTTTTTCCTGATTTTTTTTTTAAGGGAAGAAAATTCTCTGGTGGAGCAGTTTGTATTTGAAGCCTTGGTTGTTTTTCTGGAAAGTCTGGCTTTAGCCCATACCGATGAGAAGTCATTAGGTGAGCCATAGTTAATGAACTGTGGAATAAAGCAAAAAGTTACCTTGTTGAATCTTGGGTTAAAAAAGAAAAACTATAACTGTAAGAAAAGTACATTCACTTACTTTTGCAACAAAGGAAGAATTATTTTTCATTATGGGTAGAGAGGTCATTTGATACCTAGTTAGGAGCTCTTTGAATCCACTCCTTGCAATGTATAAAGGTGGAATATTTTGAGCCCAGGAGAAAGAACCTTTTCATATTTATGATGATTTACAGTTCTGTAATAACACTGAAAATGTTGGTGGTGCTTCAGATTTGAGTCGTGGTTTTGCAGTTACACAGTGTAAAAAATGGAGCTTGATGAGAGTCAGTCTACTCTTACATAATGAACAAAATGCTCCAAATATATTCTGTGGAATATTTCCACCATTTTCTGATACCTTTTCCTTGTTGTCTTGTCATTCTTTACAACAGTATGTAGTTGTGTGAAGAATCTGTGACCCCTTTCATAATACTAATGGCTCTTCAGTAAACCTACTTTTCTCTCTTTTTTTTTTATGCTCTTAACTTTCATTGCTTAGTAGTAATTAGAACATAAAACTAAAAGTTGGTGTAACAAAACTTCATTTCTTTCAGAGGAACAGTTCAGGATATGATAAAGTGTCCCCAGAAGAATTACTCACGTGGGAAAATTTTACAGTTTCTCTAAGCATAATCACAGAAATGCACAATCATAGAATGCATAGGATGCACAACCACAGAATGCACAGTTTTATGCCAAAGGCCTCAGGCTTGGCTCAGGCCAAGCTGACCTGTCTGGTATTTTGTGATTTTGTTCTGCAGCTTTGGAGAATTTCCTTTGGAATCACAGAGTAGTGGAGCTGGTAGACATTACCATCTAAATCTCTTGCACCATGTCTACAGTGGAAATATCTCAATTAATTTAGCCATGTTACCGGCATTTATTTGTAGGTGTCAATTCTCTCTCTCCAACAGGTACTGCCCAGCAATGTTGTGATGCTGTTAATCACCTGAAGCGCATAATCAAGCATAAAGCACCTTCTCTGAACAAGGAGGGAAAGCGACGGGTACCACGGTCAGCTCTTTGCATTTCTTTTCATGTTGCATTCTAACGAACATTATCAGTAAATGCTTGGGATTCTGAATGAGGGTTTCATCCTATGAGAATTGCTGATACAGACCTCCTGATGTGTCTGTTGAACAACTGGTGGGAAAACACTGGACATAATATGAGAGCAGCATGATTCTTTATTCTAGCATGGTGAACTTGATTTAGTTTAGCAAGAAGAGGCAGAAGAGAAGTTCATGTTTCCCTCACAGCAGTATATATAATAACAACATTAGCACTGGTGGTACAAAGCACTTGGAGGAAACTCCTACAAAGCCTTTCTTACTGTTGTTAAATGTCACCAGAAGCAGGACAAGCTGCAACAGGATGATCAGCAATTAAAGGGTAGAAGAAAAGGTAAAAGAAGCAAAAATGGATTCAGTATCAGGATAGATGAAGCTCTGAGTCATCCAGCTGACCTTGTTTTGAGCTGATGGCATAGCTGAAACTGCTTTGAGCAGGAGATTGGACTAGGGACCTCCTTAGTTCCCTTTTTGCCTGAATTGTCATGTGATCTTGAACAAACTGGCAAGTGGAGTTTAGATTTGTGTCACTGGTATGGCATTTGATAAGCTATGAGACTGGTAAATTACGGGGATGGAGAAAAACTGTGCAGGCTTATTTAAACTTTATTCTCCATTTTTGCCTCTTCGAGTCACGAAGAGGAGGGAAGATACCTGATTCTGCATTTTAAATTGTTTTCCACAAGGACTTTGCTCTGGGGATCCCAAGTAGAGTGAGGAGAAGGGAAAGCAGTGCAAGACATAATTGTGGAAGAACTCTTTCTTGTAGTGCAGATGTGTTGTGGTTAGATAGATAAAAGGGATTCATAGTGCTCATGGAACATTTTGATGTTTTTCAACTGAAAGACTATTGGTCCTTGGTAGATGCCAAGATGTTAATCCCTAATATTTCTGTGCAGAGGATTCCCAGCTACTAAGTCAGTGTGTCTTCAGGACATTGTCATGTGGCTCTTAGTGCAGTGTGGACGACCTCAGGCAGAGTGCCGGCACAAGGCCATGGAGCTCTTCTATGAATTTGTTCCTTTGTTACCAGGTATTTTTAAGTCACAGTGCTTTTGCACAGTGCTTTTGCACAGTCACTATTGTCTTTGCTTTCTCTACTCTGTGCATGCCTTCCCACTGTGTTTTCTATGCAAGGTAGTAATTACGAGTAATATCTGTTCACTCAGCATTGTTAAATAGAAACTGAGTAGTTGCTTGTATTGCAAATCGGGTGCTGTGAGAACCTCAGGGCTTAAGGGATGTTTCTGGATGTAGAAGAGGCTTTTATTGTAGACTTACTTCCAGGCCCAAAACTGCTGTTGTATTCAGCTAAAAAAAGCAAAATTTGTTGATGGGGAACTGTGAACGTCTTAAAAAATGGCCTCTTCCTTATGGGTAGTTTTAGGAATGTCCTAAATTTAGCCTAAAAGGCTAAAGCAGAACCGATACCTTCTCTGCTAGAAGACACAGTTTAAATCATGAAGTTTGAGCATGTTAGTTCATCTGCCTCTAGTTCCTTGCTGGTTTGTAATGTGTTTTTCCTAGAGAATTTATATTTATATTTTTATCAGGAAACAAGTCTCCATCTTCTTGGCTGGCTGATACTCTGAAAACCAGAGGTGTTTCTTTCCTCATTAACAAATTTGAAGGAGGTGGCACCAATACCAAAAGTCCATCTGGGATCCTTTCTCAGCCAACTCTCCGTGGTATGCAGGAATCCTTCAGTTTACAGGCTGTCATGCAGTGGATGGACATGTTCTTAGCAGCACTGGATTGCTACAATACATTCTTCGAGCTGCAGATGATCAAACCTTATGAAATACTGGGTGAGTGATTAACTGTTGCATTGGGTTCATTCGTGTGTGTTACACAAAGCCCACCCAAGATGAGGTCTTAACTTGGACTTGAAGCTTTTTTCTCAAATGTAGAATAGATGGTTTTACAAACTCTCCCAAAGTTTTCCAGTGACAGCTGTAACGGGATGGGGGATTTTTTACAAAGTACTATGTATTTTAAAATGTTTCCTTTTAGCCCTACAAATACATCTTTGCATTTCTGAGTCATCCACTTATCAGCAACTTCTTTTACTCTATCTCATCTTCAGAAATTTTTCTGTACAGCTGATTTCCCACTGCTCAGAAGTACAATAGATTTTTATCATATTTTTCTTTAAATCTGTCCTAAGCTTTTTACCTGCTCTTTATAAGTATCTGGAGCATGCTACCAGAAAACAATGAAAGATGTCACCTTTTTAATTCAAGCCTTGTACATGTTACCTTTCTTCAGTTCCTGATGCATCAACTGCATCAGGTCCGAAAGCCCTGTTTAAATTTTGATCAGGTAAAATAGTAACAGCTTGTGTAGCCATTGGATCTCCCAAAAGGTTTTTCTTTTCAGTTGTTCTAAGTCTAAACAAAATGCTTTTGTTCACCAATAGTACAGTTTCACAGTCTTGTACAAGTTTCAGGTGGTCTGTCAGTGTTATGTCTGTCTTGGTTTAAAATAATACTGTAAGATCATTGTTGGATGCAGCTAGCATAAGTCTAAGTCATTCAAAATTAGGGATTTAAAATTTTTATCCATTTTATTGCCTAAGCCTAAATCATCATCATCAATAAGTGCTTGTAGTGGTCAGTTTCTGGAGTGATCACTAAGTACAACGCTGCCCTGCCATTCTGTTGCCCAGAATGGTAATATTTAGAACTGGAATAGAGCTTTCAGAAAACACTGGTGTGAGATGTTCCTCTTTCTGTTTGTCATCTCAGTTTGACTGTTTTCTTCCAAGCATGAAACAATATATTTTTTTTAATTGAGAGCTTGAATGAATATATTTTTAAATTGAGAGTTGAAATGTGTCATTTCAACTTAGTGTGATTCTTTCTAGGTGTAAATGAAAGTTCCTCGTTCTTGGAAGCTGTGCATTTCTTCCTTGACACTCTTGCTTTGCATGATATCCACGCAGCAGAGCAGTGCTTTGACTGCAGTTCAAAAGGCAGCATGTTCAGCCCACAGGAGAGAGACGTGTACAACTACAGCAAGTGCACCATTATAGTCCGCATCATGGAGTTTGTCACCGTGGTCCTGGAAGTGTGCCAGCAGGACTTCTGGAAGGTAGGCTCTGAAATCTGGAGTGGATAAAAGGTACAAATTTTATATGTACTTAAATGTATGTGTTCTGTATATGGAGTACTTGCAATGAATATTTCCTGTATGATTCCTGATGGCATTGAATGTGTGGAGGTGATAGCTGCTTAAAAGGCAGAAAGAATTAACACAATCTGCCTTTCTTGAATTCAGTACAGATATTCAGGTTTCTCTATTTCACTTTCTCTATTTGTCCCTCTATTGATCTCTCTATTTGATGCAATATAAACCATATTTAGCTATATAAAGTATAGTACTTCTGAGTCTCTTAGGAAATTTACACTGCCAAGTTTAGTTCTGAGACTATACTTGTCTCTTCAGCAAATCTCTCATAGTGTGTACACAGGTGTACATCAGGATTTAGAGGTGTATAGTCAGGACTGAAACAGGCCTATGTGGTTTAAAAGATCTTGCAGTTTGATGGGATAGCATATATCCTATGTCTATTTCTACCGATACCTCATTTCTGTGCATTAGCATAAATGATTGAAAGTCAGACATTTCAATAGATAAAATCAGTGAGAATAGGTGCTGTTTCATGTTTGTTTTCATTTTAGATAGGATTAATGGAAAGTTATGAAGAATTAAATAGAGAAATCTAAATTAATTTTTCAAGTTTTTATTTAATTTTCTTTTTCCTTCCAGCTGCTTGAGAAGGAGCTGCTAAATGCAAGCTTTATAGAGCTTGTAGTGATGGTAGTGTGTGATCCATCACATGTAGGCTTTAACACAGCTGATGTGCAAGTCATGAAAAACCTCCCAGATATCTCAGTAAGACTCATGAAAGCTCTGATGAAATCTCCCTATCAGGAATCTTTGAAACGGTGCATAAAAAAAAGAATCACACCACAGAGGTAAGTAGGGGCTTTCTGGTAAGCATGAGTCCAGAACAAACACTCACTGTGGGAAATGCAAAGTAAATAATGTTGTCTGTGGATGCACCAATGTAACATTATTGCTTCTCTTTCCTCTCTAGCCTTGAGGACCTTTGTTCTGTTGATCTCTTTAATTCAGAGGCACGTTTTGATCAAGTTAAGTTTAGTGCTGTCCTTTCTGCCTGCAAGCAACTCCAGAAATCTGGCCTGCTTCATTCTGTTCTTCATGGTCAGGTAATTGTTAATACAGAAAATAGTAGTGAACATTTGTATATTGTAAAGAGCTTTTCCTGTGTAAAAAGCCAGGATAAAAACAGAGAACAGATCAGATGAAGTTGTTTAAAATGAGATCAACAGTGAAGAGCTAGTGTTGAATGGGATCAAAAATAAATGTTTTATGGTTATTCTACAAATCTGAGTAGCACAAAAAGCTTGAACAACCTTTAAAATTATGTTAGCCTTTCTCTGGTTGGCTCCAGACTCTGGAAATCAGAATGTAGATTCTCAAACTTCCTTTTAGTGAGCTTCATAAGACTGAAAGCTCAAAAAATCAGGATTAACTATCCTATAAAGGAGGCATGTTGTCAACAGCTTTTACACATGCGAAGTGATGACAGAAATTAGAAAATAAATATTTCGTGACTGATCAGAAGCAATATAGTGGGTCTGAATTGCAGGAAAACAAGATAGAGACCTCTGAAGTGTGAGGATGGGGGCTAAATTACTCAAATTCCTTCTACAAAGTTTCTGATTGTAGTAAATCTCTACTTTGGGCAATTGAAGGAAATCAGGTTATGCAACAGTCACGAAGACTGAGAATTTGTGAATAAGGCTTAACAAGGCTGAGCAAAGCTAACAAGTAACAAAATATTTAATTTCTGTGTGCTATCCATCTTCTATATCAACAAAATCTAGACCTCTGATTGCAGTATAGTGATAATCAAGGAGCTGCATGGTTTACCATTTGTGTCCCACCCATCCTGACTTAGCTGTTCATTTTACTTCTGTAGTCAAGTAAACCTGAAAAGGTGGAGAGGACCAGAATATTGGGAAGACTTTCAAATTACTTACTGTTAGTTTGTTCTGAACTTTGTGCACAATAGGGTTGTCTCATTTAAAAACTTATCCCTGAGTTAGAAAGGTGTCTTGTCATGCTGTATTTGCATTGCTTTATAAGGAAATGATTGGGAGTAAAAGTGTTTTAATTAACTCTACAGATGGATTGGAAGGCCTTTTTTCAGCTTTTATTGATTGTCACATCTTTGTTGGTTTCCATAGGATGAAGGGCCTCGTTTAGTTGGCTCCAAGCTTCTTTCAGTTGTTTATAAAGGCATTGCACCTGGGGGTGAAAGGATATCTCTTCTATCATTAGACATCAGCAGTAAGCAATTAGCTGATAGGCTCCTGCAGCTGGCCTTTGCTATTGATGAGCAGGTAGGATGTGGTTCTCCAGTTTCAATACTCTAAATAAAATAAACAAAATAAATAAGTTTGGGATGGGGGCTTTAAAAAAAACATGTGCTTTTCTAAGAAATTTTTAAGTGAAATGTAATGTCCTTGAGATAACTCTTGTCTCTATACCTTAACAGTGTGAGGAGCTAGTAAGTCTGCTGTTGAACACAGTGGTGTTATCTGTGCCACTATCAGAAGCATCCCAGAACCACATGATGAATTTCTCTCATGGACAGTATTTCTACAGCCTGTTCTCAGAAACCATCAACCAACAGCTGCTGAAAAGCCTGGATGTGATCATAGGCCCACTTACGGAATCATCTGTCAGCAATCCTCAGATGGTATCGGACTTACTCTTTAAAAGAACAAAGTCAAAAGGGAATGTTATAAGTAACAATTTTATTATTATTGTTAGAGGTAGAGTTTGTAGTGGGGAAAAAAGTGAATTGGGCTGAATTTCAGACAGCAATGCATTGGTAGTTTTTGGTTTGGCCTTTGGGTTTTTTTTTGTCTTGACCTACTGGTGCTACCTTCATGATCTGTGGCAACCTGACATTACTCTGATCTCAGATCAAACTGAGTGAAAAGTGCTTAGGTATTACCTATCCTGAAATCTATGTATTTCAGGATGTCTTTGTATTTCAGATCAAAAATGGCCTTTCAAAGGAGGGACCCATTTACTGTGCTTTGATTTTCATTGCAGAATTATCCCAGAGTTATGTGGCTTGGATTTGTTTTGGATAAAACTGAACTGAAAAACAAAATCCAGCTACTAATGGGCATTTAGTCCACAGGACCAGGGTAGAGCTAGATCAGAGTATTAAAAAGAAATACATACACACACACAACCCTCCTGAGCTGAAATAAATGCGGGATATTTTGTCAGGTACTCAGTCTCAGCACTGCTTGTTTGGCTCAACAGTCCTGTTTGTCTACTGCACTTACAGAACTCAGTGCCATGAAAGAAACTTAGGTCTGAGAAGCCTTCCTTCAGTGCTTCTGATAAACAGAAGGGTCAAAAAGACAGATCAAAAGTCTGCTTTTCCTTTTGTTTTAAAAGATGCTCAGCAAAGTAGAATCATCCTTTTAAAATAATTGGCTCTTTTATAATCCAAAATGTTATGCTTAGACGTGCTGCACCCAAGTAGTAGTTTAAAACACTTGCAGCATCATTTCTGGTGATGCCAAAAATTGTTCAATTAGACTGTAGAGAAATGTGTATGTTTTAAAAGGCTGTTTCTGCCGATGATTATCTAGCGTTTCCTGTGTGGAGCATGCCACAATACATTAACTCTTTTAAGTGTATCTGATAGATGATAGTGACTATTAGTGTTTGAAGAAAAGAGATTTCGAGCATACTTAGTTCCTACCTGCTATGCAAGGGTTATTTTTCTTTTCGAAATGGTGTGACTAAGTTAGTATGTGTGCTATTTTTCATCTTCACACTAACTAAAATTATCAAGTATTGATCTTTATTCTGGATTGTCATTTATTTCTCCATATATACACAAAAGGTATCAGAACTAATTGCTTTATTGTTCTCTGAAACAGGAGTAAATTGGAGAGATGTCTTTTCTTTTGAGAAGGGTGTGCTTTTAATTTCCTGCTGAGACCTTTCTTCTGCATCCTTTTGAGATTAAAATCTGGCATTGCTTTGTGATGCTTCTTTTTTATGACTGCTCTTACCACTGAAGTGATCCTATTATCCTTTCATTTGGGATGCAAGAATCTTACCTGTTGCTTTTCCTTGCAGGTTGGGAGCATTTTGAATGGCATGTTAGATCAGAGTTTTAGGGACCGTGCTGTGCGCAAGCAGCAAGGAGTGAAACTGGTGACAGCTGTCCTGAGGAACTGGGAGAAACTGGACAGCTGGTGGGCCAAAGGTTCATCTGCTGAGAGCAAAATGGCAGTCTTGACCCTGCTGACAAAAGTTCTGCAGGTAGGCACTGCTTTATAAAATTCAGGTAACCTTTCTAGTTCTGTAGGGTTTGCATCGTATTCTCAAGAAATGCTGTTTAAGTCAAATGTTTTATGTTTGGGGAAAAAAAGAAAAAAGGGAAAAGTTGGACAATGTTAGAATCTGGGTGTTTATTAGCAAAGGACAAAAACATTTGGGACAGGTGGAAATTACTAGATACCGCTCTTCTTCCCCCTACCACCTTTTTTTTTTTTTAATTTTTCTCATGTTTTAGCTGCCTCTTTTCCTTTTGGAGAATTGGTAGAAGTAGAGAGAGTGAACTCTGAGCAGGCTCTGGTAACATTCTTTGTCATGTTGGCATCCAGAAAGTCACACTGGAGGAGTTCTACACATATTAACAACCTGCAGAATTATCTTTATTTTAAACACTTCATTTCTGTGACATTGAGATTTTGGTTTGGGTTTTTTTTCTCTATTTTGAAAACAAAATTATCTACTTATCCTTTTGGGATTTTTGTAGGAACTTGTAAAAGTAGTTGTACACAAAGATACTCAAGGATCAACTATTGAGCATAATTTTTGTTTTTTATAATTAATTATTTTAAACTTGAATTGTTTCACAGGTATGTGTTGGGACACAGAATGTGAACTGTATTGCTGTATTAGCTGGCAGTGAACTGACCAGTAGGAAATTTGGCTTTCAGAAGAAGCTTAATATTTTTTTGAATTGAAAAATATCTAACATTATGATTTTGTTTATACTGTGTAGGAGCTATTCTAGTTCTTCTTTTGAAACCAGAATTACTCTGTATGGGCTTTCTGTTAATTCAGTGTGTTTTTGCAAATAAATAATTCTAACTCAAGGGCTTTTTATTATTCTTTAGTACAAATCTCTTTGACTAGTTAAAAAAAATCCGAACTAACTTTTTTATTTCTTTTGTCTTTCCAGATAGACTCTTCAGTTTCTTTCAATACCAATCATGAAGCATTTACAGCTGTTTTTAATACCTATACCAGTCTACTTACTGATCAGAATTTAGGCTTAAATCTTAAGGTAAATTGCTCACTTCATCAGCTTCCCTACCCTCCTCAGGTTAGAATGTTAGTTGTTCATGGAATTCTCTGTTATTTGGCTTAATTTTTATCACGGACTTCTGAATTTTTATTCTTCTGTTCAACATCCTAAAACCTGTAAATCATTTTGTTCTTCAGACAGCAGGCACTATCACAGATGTCATGTTTTGGTTTGAGGTGCTCTTTTTGTTCCCTTGCTCCAAAGAAAGGAATGTAATTGTTAGGAAAAAAAATTACCATCAGTTGCAAGTTGTCTTGAACTGACAAGTGTTCACTGGAGAAATGACAGCTAATCAGGCTTTTAGCAAGGAGTGGCGTTTTCTACAGCTCAAATTATGAACATTGTTGTGATTTGAACATCCATGTCTGCAAGTATGAGACCAGTGCTAAGGGAGTAGCTGCTATGTGCTGCTTGGTCAGGAGAGGGAGATAAAGTACTGCAGGCTGAAAGTGGGAGTTACAAAAGGTGCTGGAGCATAAAGGTTGGACTAGAATAATAAAAAATTTTATACTGATGAAAGTTTTGCACAGTTGCTTCTCAGTCAGCCTGCCTTTAATTAGACAGAGTTTTGTGCTTTTCTATGCATTCAAAATAAATAACGTTTGGGATTTTGCTTTGGCTGCAAGATAGTGCATTAAACCAGTGACTTGTGTGAGATTGAATGGTTGCTTAAAAGAACAATGAGATATTATTCATAGCCATGTCAGCCATGAGATACTAATTAGCTTTTAACTCTCACTCAGCAGTGACCTGTTAAAAGCTGTTTTCTGAACTAGCATCTGTAAAGATGAGCAGCTACATAACATATTAGTACACTGAACCATTGAATCAGTAAAAACAGCCACTGCTGCTGTTTTGTGGTCCTGTTCAGCTGGCTCCATAGTTAGGGAATAACTTATTTTTTAGTGTGAAACTGTATCTTTTTTATGTTTGTTTTTTTTTTCTTCAGGGCCAAGCAGTGATAATTCTCCCGTTCTTCACTAATTTGACAGGAGAAAAGCTTAATGACCTTAAGAATGCTCTGGATCAACTTGTAGCTTTCAATTTTCCCATGAGGTCTGATGAGTTTCCCAAAGGAACTTTGAAGCACAATAACTATGTAGACTGCGTTAAGAAGGTCGGTATTTTTAACAAATATATAATTAGAAGCCAAAGCTAACTGTGTCTAGAAACAGTGTTTCACAGGATCTGGAATTAAAGAGAGATTTTTCTCAGCTCACATGAGGAGATCAGCTTGCCTGTTTCTGGGTTATGTCTCTATCCAGAAATTGCATCTACAGAAGTACATTAAATAAGCACACACTTCTGTGCATCCAGTTCTGATCAGTACTAAAAAATAATTGCATCATTAGATTGAAGTGATCTGATCCAGTGTGGCTCTTCATGTTACGTGTTGCTTCTTCTTCAGTTTTTAGATGCATTAGAATTGTCTCAGAGTCCAATGTTGTTGCAACTGATGACAGAAATCCTCTGTAGGGATCACAGACATTTCATGGAGGACTTATTTCAAGCCAGCTTCAAAAGAATTTCCAGAAGGTGGGTTTAGTCCACTGGGTTTTGTGCTTGTTCGCACTGAATTTTTCCTGAAGCAAATGTGCTTCCTGTATTTTATTGTCCTTATAATAGTGATGATTTACACTATAAAGTTTAACATAATAGTTTTAATTCAGGTTTTGCTTTTGTCTGCACATTTTCAAAGTATTTCCAAAGTGTGAACAAGTGACACCAGTTTCCAGATTACACGTCCAGTGCCTGTGCAAATTTGGAAAGCCTTCTGTAAATAAGCTTGTTCTGAGAGAATCCAGTTGACAATAGTACTTGTTTGTTATGTATTTGCTATCCCTGTATGGTCACTTAAGTTGATAGTACTTAAATTGACAGAGAATTAATTTGTTTGACCCCTTTGAAAGTACAACAGTGCACTTAGTTCATGGAATATTTCCAGGGTGTTAAATTGTAGACTCAAACGTGCTCTGTCCACAGAACAGGTATTCAGTATCTCTTCCAAAACCAACATTCCAATTTTGAGGAGCTCCACTATTGTGGAGCATGTAATTTCCTGGAAAAAATAATTCACCTTGTGCCCAAATCCCATTTTTGAATCTTTAGCTTTAGTAAAATGATTCAGAACAGCAGGTCATCTAGTAGTGGAATGCTTGATAGCTACAGCTCTTTTTTTCCTTTGGTTTGCCTACATCCTTCACATGTACCACTTAATGTATATATTTTTTTAGGTTGCTCAGTAAAAAAGGAACTGAGAAAGTTAATGTTTACTTTAGGATTAAATTATTAAAGATTCAAAAACAAGTTTGCCATCTCTTGCAGCCTAAAAAGCTGAGGTGGGTTTTTTTGAGAGGTGCATAATACTTGGTGGTTCAACCTGATCTTGCATGTCTTGTAGGGTATAACCCAAGAGGGTATGAATGCAGACAATAAAAAATTTAAATGTCTTAGGGATTTGAGATGTAAGTGAAGTCTGTTAAAAGAGTTTTCATCTTGAGATTTCCATCTTGTTTAGGAGCACCACTGACAAACAAGTGATACTGTTGGACACTGTTCACAAAATGTTCCGAAGTGAAGAGCTTCTTTCAAATACTGCTCGTCAAGCATTTGTGGATCGGTCCCTCCTCACTCTCTTGTGGCACTGCAGCTTGGATGCACTGAGAGAATTCTTTGGCAAGATTATAGTAGAGGCTATGGATACACTTAATTCCAGATTTACAAAGGTATGAATTACTTCTTTTTAATTTTTTTTTTTCGGGTTAGGGAAGGTCTAAGAAAATGTAGATGTTGGTATGTACATTTTGCTTAACTTTGAATGAAACACGGATAAAAACGGTTTCTTTTCTGGTTTCCTGTATCCTGGAACAGAAGCATGTGCCAGTTATATAATTTGATTATTACTGATAAGCTTTTCTTTATTCCCCAACACACTCTTCCTTTGGAGTTAATGCATGTTTGCATATCTGCTGTGTATAAAAATTGAAGGTGGAATGTTACCTATATGTATCTAAAGGGGTCTGAAGTTCTGTCAAAAGCAAAAACCCATTTTAACATTGAAATATAAAAGCTGTATAAAATTGTAGCCTACATTTTTGGACCTCCATAATGAAAGCTCTGAAGGTACATTACTTTTAGAGAAAGAAATAAATCTGTAATCATGGCAAAGATTCTTCAGCAAGGAACTAGGAGCACGGTTCTTCCTTTCTCTATTTACAGGCTGTCTTCCAATTTAAGACTACAGTTGTGTGCAATGCTCTTGTTGCCACTGGAGGTCTCTGCTCTTGCTATAGTTCTTTACTCCCATGGTTTTGCTGGTACAGATGTTCAAAGGCAGCAGGACAGGCAAGGTGCTGAAATGACCCATGTTTAGTAATAGTTATTGAAACAAAATGCTAAAACTAAGATTTATGTAGGGTCACCCCCACCATGTTCCTGTTGCTGTAAATGTTGGCACCAAAACAAGGTGCAGAAAGAAACTCATGAATGACACCAAGGATGGTGACAGGTGTGTGTTTTGCTGACATGTGTTGTGAGGCTGAGCTGTCACTTGGTATTCTGCTTATTTTCCTCCAGTATCCTTATAATAATATTGGCCAATTGTAGTTAACACAGCTCACCAGACAAACATGGGTCAATAGAGTTTTAATAACTGTACTACGCAGGAACTCAGAGTCTGTCACTCTTTTATTATGATCAGCTCTTTTCTCCGTTTTAGAAGGTAGAAGTAAGCTAAAGGCTGTCTAAGAGAAACTTAAAGTAACTGTGGAACCATTTAGAAAGGACAAGATCCAAATTTTGCTTATTTGTTTCCAGTCCCATGAGTATACTTTTGATAAACAAGTCACCAAGAAAATGGGATATTACAGGCTGCTAGAAGTGATGTATGTGCGACTTTCAAAAGAGGAAGTTTACTCAAAGGACTCTAAAATTAACCAAGCTTATCGTGGCTCCATGAGTGTGGAAGGAAATGAACTTACCAAGACATTAATAAAGTAAGACTATTGTTTATTTTATTTATGTTATGTTTCTAATTAGGTTTTGGCCAGATTTGCTTTTTATAAATAGGCCATATGAAGCAGAAAATGAATTTGTTCAAGGGTAAATGTAATCTCTTACATAGCTTTTGATTTTAAATGAAATTTAAATGTTGAGTTTGCATTGATAGAATGATCTGTAGTGTAAACTACAGTCCTGTGTCAGGATAACTTTTGCCCCCACTTTTTTCCTTTTTTTTTATTTGTTAAGCTTGTGCATTTATTTCACCTTTTCAATATGATTCTTGGCCTTTTATTTGTGTTTTCACAACTTCAGTTTCAGCACACTCACACTTCCATGTGGAGTATGGTTCTGTGTTGCAAAACTGGTATTGATATGATTGATGAGAAGACAGGATGGATTTTCATTTGCATTTCATAATACAGCAGCACACCCAGTAGGAGTAGTTTGGTTTAATCATCACTGCAAAGAGGGACAAAAGAGAAATACTGAATAGATATGTTAATTAGTATTGTTTACTTTGTTTAATATTCAGAGAAAACCAGAAGATGCCTGAATTGCTGTTAGTTTTGTTTTGTTTAAATTTTTGTTTTACAATACTATGTCCTATGAAGACTTCAAAGAATTTCTTGGCTATGATTTGCAGATCTATAAATGGCTTTCTGCCAAAGACCTTTAAAAATCACATCTAAATTGGTTTTCTTCAGCTAATCCATAAAACACCTTAGCATGCATGTCCATTCATAATTCTTGGCAAAGGACCATGAGAGAAATTTATGTATGCATCAAAACGTGTATTCATCTTACCTGAACATTACCTGTCATCACATTCCTGACATTAAGGACTTCTGTGTGAATAGTTGGGGAAGTTTTCTTTGTTGTTGCTGAATGGCTCCATTTTGGTTCCATTTACCTGCAGAATCCTTGAACAAGTCCGAGGTGATTTAATTGGATACTGCTCCCTTGAAATTGTATTTATTCCCTGGTCTTTTGTTGGAACCCTTCTTGTACTGCTTAATAAAAGACTTCTGATGGTGTTTTCTTGCCTGTTTGTATTTTAAGGTCATGCTATGATGCATTTACAGAAAACATGGCAGGAGAGAGTCAACTGTTGGAGAAGAGGAGACAGTATCACTGTGCAGCATATAATTGTGCTATTGCTGTCATCAGTTGTGTCTTCACTGAAAGTAAATTTTATCAAGGCTTTCTTTTTTCAGAAAAATCAGAAAAGGTGAGAAGCTTTTGTTGCTGTTAGAAGACTTCCAGAGCATGAGACACAAAGTGATTTTACCTGATGGCAATAAATCAAAGAATGAAACCTGAATGACATGCAATTATACTAACAAACTACCCAGTGAGGCAATACAAGGGAGTGGTAGCTGATGAAAGTTTTACCAGCTGTTTGGGAATGGGTGAAGTAGTGATACTGTTTTCCTTCCACTCCCAATCAGTTTTCTAAAATACAAGTAGAAAGCCCCTGTTGTTAAAGTTCTCCAGTGCTTGGAATATTGGAGAGCCCTTTTTACAGAGCACCTTCTGTGCTGTGAGTTCTTGAGTAGTTAAATAGCAAAATTCTTTTTGGAGTACTGATGTAGAAGAGAAAGCATGCCATACTTTCTATGTTGTACATTGATCTGTTGGATTTTCTTAAAGAAGAAATAAAATACGTTCAAAGCAGTTGTTACTGTGTGCAGCATTATAATTTTGCTATTTCCAAACATGCTTCGGTTTGCAGAACTTGCTGATTTTGGAAAATTTGATAGACCTGAAGCGTCAGTATACATTTCCTGTTGAAATTGAGGTGAGTGAAATTTCTGGCCTTTAGTATTTCTAAGTGAAAAAAGGGTATGACTTTAACAGTGTAGTTACTGAAGACCACATAAGTTCTCACATATAGAGAAAGAGGGTTCTGTAGCAGATAAAAAACGTGGAGTATTCCTCTAATGATTTAAAATACATTTTTCTGATAGAAATCCAGACCTGAAATTTGGAACGGATCTGCAGTGCATGTAACTTTTGACATACTTTTTAGTGTGTTTATTTTGATAATGAATGGCTGTAGGAATAAAAAATTAAGTTGTTTTGCTTTAGTACTAATAATAATCATTTACAACATGAGATTTCCATTCATGTTAAATGGTTTTGATCTTTTTTTTTTTTGTATCCCTGTAAATAATTAAGTGTAAATAACCTGTATTTCTCTAAAAAAAAAACTAATTAACTTTTTTTAAAATTAGGTAATTAGAACTTTATTTCTTGCTGTTTAGGTGCCTCTGGAAAGGAAGAAGCGGTACATCGCTATTAGGAAGGAGGCCAGGGATGCAGAGAATAGCAGCCAGGGTATGAAAGTCATTTATGGCAATGAAAAAAATGCTTTCTTACCTTTCGTACAGTGTTTCTTGATGTGTTCTTAGTTGGCTTCTATGGTAGCAGGAACAAATAAAAACATTCAATGTATTTCATTTAACAATCAATTCCCACCTACCCTCAAGTTTTAGTGGCCAGTGAAGGCTTGTTTCTTGTAATTACCTTGATTAATGGACTGTTCTTCTTTCCCGTCTAGATGAACCCAAGTATTTAGCTTCTTCATCATACATGATGGATAGCAGTTTGAGTGAGGAAATGAGTCAGTTTGATTTTTCTACTGGAGTCCAAGGTTTTTCTTATAGTTCCCAAGATGTTACAGCTGGCAGCACTCGTTTCAGGAGAAAGGTAATTTACTGACTTGTGTGCTGGGAGAAAGAAAGGTTTTATGCTTTTGAGCAATTGCCTACATTTATTTGGCTTGAGAAAGAGGAATTTCTAGTCTTCTATATTTGTGCTACCTGACTGAGAATGGGTTCCTCCAGAAGATGATGGAGGGGACTTGAGCTGTTTTCTGTCAGCCACTTTTCTTAGTTCTCCTCTCCACTGTCTACAGCTGGAGAAAAACAATGCCCTGTTGGAATTTCTAAAGCTGAGTAGTGTGAGTGAAGTGCAGCCTGAGTTGTAAAAAGATGGGTTGTGACTGCACTCAGGCACATCCTCTGATGCTTGTGTTTTGCTGTTAGCCATCAGGTTTCATTGTTGCCCTCTTCTTTTGGTCTGTGACAGAACTGGCTGTATCAATTGCATGGAATAAATAATCAAACGATTATTTTTGCTTTTCTGTTTTGGCACCTTGTATTTAACTGTTGCTTTTGGGTGATATTAAATGCTGTTCTTTGAAGACTCGAAGTTGTGTTCCTTCTGCAGTCAAAAGATGCCTCACCACCAGAAAAGCTGATAGAATAAATATCTGCTACCAAACAGAAAACTTGTAGAAGTATCATAGATGCTGAAGACACAATCTGTCAAAATAGCTGTTAACATTGGTGAAGATAAACTGTTTCCATGTGTTGGAGCAAGGAGGTGTTTTAGCTACAGGGAAGTTAAGCAAGATAGAAAGTATGTTTCTAGTTTGCATAGTAATTTTGTAATTTCTAACTGAACAATTTTCTTTTGTGATTGTGTAGCTGAAGAGAGCTGCTGCAGATGCTAGTCAGTGTGAAACAACACATCCATAAAAATAGAGCTTTCCTTCATGTGTTAACGTATTCTTTGAGCTACGAAATGAAGTAATTTCTGTGAGGTTCAGCTTAACTCCTCCTGCTTTCAGCATTTGCCACACCTGTCCTGGCAGGTAGTAAAGTCAGAGTAACATGAAGTTGGCATCTGTTGGCACAAAAAGTAAAGGATGTGCAGATCTGCTGCGTGCATTTGGGAGGCGTCTGTTTGAACAGCACATCTGATGTATTCCCTGTTGCACACATTGAGTGTGTAGTCAAATCTAAGCACAGATAAGATCAGGATGACTCATGGCATGATTGGGATTTAAAAGAAAATGCAGTGTTGTTATTAATCATAGTAACGCTTTTTTTTTTTCCTTCAAGGAGCCCACAGAATACAAGGTTTTAAACGATGAGATGGAACTGGAAATGGATGAATTCAACCAACATGAGTGTATGGCTTCTATGACCACTCTGATTAAACATATGCAGAGGAACCAGATCACACCCAAAGTGGAGGAGGCCAGTATTAGCTAAAAAGTTGGCATTTTTCCATTAATGCCACCAAGAAAAGAGAGTCATGATTGAATCCCTTCATTTATTAATGTTCTTGGCTATATTATAGTGAAACCTGTGTGGTTTGAGCTTGGGCCTTTTTGGCTTGGTAAGCCTGTTTGGTGCAAGAAGTGATTTAACTTTTGCTCAACTCTTCTAAATTTCAGGGGACAGTTCCAGTAGATCTTCCTCTTTGGATGAAATTTCTTCATGGCAAATTAGGAAACCCATCAGTACCATTAAATATTCGCCTCTTCATAGCAAAGCTTATTGTTAATACTGAGGATGTGAGTAATTTTTCTTCATAATATCAGCTGTGTAACTCTTGCAGGGTAAAATATTTCTTCAGCTGAGACCTCTGGGGCCTTCAAATTAAGTAGTTTGCTGTGATAAAAGGGAGCACATTTATGGCCCAAAATTCTAGATAGTGCAAGTATTTTGAATGTATTATTAATACATTTTCTCCCATACTCTACTTCTAGAAGTAGAGGGTGTCCACCATATGTGTCTTCTGGAAACCACAAGTAATGTACTCATTGATACTGGGCAAGAGGTGTGGCTGATGATACTTTCCATCTTCACAGCAAATACAATGTTTTATCAATGGTCACAGATGAGTCTTATAGAAACACTTTGAGCTAAATGGTGTTCTCATTGCAGAAAGACATCAAGATAGCATAATGTGTCTTTGCTTGAGAAGAAAAATTTTCTAACTCCTTCTTGGGTAAAACATTCTCAAGCTATTTCATACAATTATTTTAAGGTATAAAGGTTCTGTCTGGAATATTCCAAATCCAAAAATGCTGAATTTCAGAAATATTTCAAGAAACTTTATACCCATTTAATGCTACTTTCTTAGTAAAGCTGTCTGAAATGGAAGGGTAGATGAATGGCATACTCTTTGAAATCCTTTACAGACTGATTTTCTGTGTGAGAGCCATACTATCTGTGCCCTAGTGAAATAATTAACTTTCTGTGGTTAAAGGTTTCTAAGCAAAAGTAGGAAGTGTAGTTATGGATGCTTTTTATTTTAAAATTTTTAGGGTTGTTGCTTTGGGGCTTGAGCAAAGTGCTAAAGTGGTTGGTCTAGCAGTCTTACCTGTAATGTTTATTGAACAGCAGGTTGCTGAATAGTTGGGTGATGTGCACTTTATCCTTGACTCTCCGTAGGTATTCCGGCCTTACGCGAAGCACTGGCTCGGCCCATTGCTGCAGCTTGTTGTTTCTGGAAATAATGGAGGTGAAGGGATTCATTACATGGTAGTGGAAATAGTAGTTACAGTCCTTTCCTGGACAAGTGTAGCCACTCCCAAAGTAAGGAAATGTGAAAGTCATTTTTTTATTATTATTATTATTGTGACTGTTTGGTAAAGAATGACTGAGTTTGTTTTTATGCTCTTAAATAGTTTTATACATCAGTCCACTTTTACATTTTACAATTCTTTTACATATTAAGTTCAAACATAACTTGTTTACTTACTTGGTTTTGTAAAACAATATACTTCTTCTCAGGGTCACTTGTTATTTTTGCTCCTGGTCTTTGTAGGGGAATATTAAGGATGAGATTTTAGCTAACAGGTTGCTTGAATTCTTGATGAAAAATGTCTTTCACCCAAAAAGAGCTGTGTTCAGGCACAATCTGGAAATCATAAAGACAGTTATAGAGTGCTGGAAGAACTGTCTCTCCATACCTTACAGGTAACCATTTGGACAATTGCTTTCTTTTATCAGTATTTCAAAAATATAAGTGAAGGGTATCAAAGGACATGGGAAGGTAAATTCAGCTGCAGTAGTAAACTTTTTGTCCCTAGAGTGGACAGTAGAACTTCAGAATCAAACTCTCCAAAGTTTGTAAATTAATTTGAAAAACAACAAGGAGAGAGATGGGGAAGCGTGTAAAGGATTATGACAACAGCAACAAAAGCAGTTGTAATCTCTGCAGAGATGTTTTTTATTTGAAGTTTTGGATATTGTCATTGAATATTGGTGCCGTCTTAGTAGGACTTCTGCTATCTGCCATGCTCCAGAACTTGTCAAGCATTTGTGTGGGCTTACAATCTCTTTTTAGTTGTTTTGGGGTCAGTTTCTTTGCGAAGACTTCTTCACTGAAGCTAAATATTTACTGCTTTTTGACAGTATCCCTTTGGTGGGTCGTGGGTGTGCCTATATATCCCTATACACACAGACAGTGAGTGATTTACGATGTGTCTGGTTTGGGGTTTTCATTTGTATCACTGCTTTTGTGTTTTTATCCAACAGTTTAATATTTGAAAAGTTTTCTGGTGGAGACCCTGATACAAAGGACAATTCAGTGGGAATTCAGCTGCTGGGAATTGTTCTTGCTAACAATTTGCCACCCTTTGACCCAAAGTGTGAAATAGATCGTGTCAGGTGAGAAATGCAGGTTTTTTTGAATGATCTTGAAAAAATCTTAAGCCAAAGAGAGCAAGTTTAATTCATCAGCACGAAGTATGGTAGCTTGTTCCTTGGAATCCCCTGTCCTATGATCTCTTTGTTATCATCTGTCAGATGTAATACTTTTCTAGCTACAAATTGCAGACCACATTTATTTTGGAAAATATCTAGAAGGATGTACTCTTTTTTACAGTGGGCCCCAGGGTTGCAGTTTTGTGGAAATGAATCGAGTCAGGAATTGCTAAAGCAGGGATTTGAGACACTGCAAGTGGAAAATCCATGTTGTGCTGTCAGCTCTTCTGAAAGCAGTCACACTCTTGGCAGCTCAGATGAATTTTTTGCTTCTGTTTAAATTTGTGTGCTGGAGCAGTGGCTTACAGCAGGTCTATCTTTTGTGCTAGGTATTTTCAAGCTTTGACCAGCAACATGGGCTTACTAAAGTATAAAGAAGTTTATGCAGCTGCAGCAGAAGTGTTGGGACTTGCTCTTCAATACATTGCTGAGAGAGAAAATGTAAGTGAACTGCATTTTGTGTTTGACCATTCCTGTCTTAATTTTATATTCATCTTCCATATGACTACTCAATTCAGATCCAAAAATGGATGTATTTAAAACTCAGCAGTCTTTATCTAACAGATTAATTAAAGATTTATACTACTTACTCAGCAGGAAAAGAATTTGAGGGCAGACTAAGTGCAGAATTTTTGCGTTCCTCTTTTGGAGCTGACAGTGAATGATCTCTTTCTGAGGCTTTGTTCAGCTTTTGCCAGCCAGCAGCACTAGCGCAGTATGTTTTAAAGTTGGGGGGGTTTTAAGAGGAAGAAAAAAGCAAGTTGGACGTTTGGAGCTACCTTTTGAATAACTGTATCTGACTCCAGTTATCTTATAGGTAATGAATAAGGTGAATGAGAAACTGTTACTCACCAAATCCTACAGTCCTAGAACTGGGGGATTGTGCTTGGTGATCACAGAAGTCAGTCTGAGACACATGCTAGAAGTACTTCTTTACACAGTAGTTAGTGAACTTCTGGAGTCTGGTGCCAGAAGAGGTTCTAGGGGTAAGTAGATCAGGGGGTTCAAAGGGAAATTAGGCAAATTCATGCACAAAAAAATGTCATGGACAGGTTCTAAATACAACAGACAGCAATGTACACTCAAAGATCCCTAATCTACTTTTGACAAATTGGGTTGTATAAGAGAAAAGGAGGACAAAATGCAGCCAGGATCATGTGTTCACCCTAAATATAATTCTGTAACTGCTATTTGAGACAAAAATACCAAGTTGTTGGCTAAGTAGAGTATTAGCCTGACCTTGTACTTTATTCTTCCTTCTCTCCTTATATCCTTACTTCTTTTCCCACTTAATTGCATTCTGATTGTTCTTGCACTGTTTGTAGAGCATATTTCATAAATCTTCATGAGTCTTTCTCAGTCTTTCAAGTTCCATTATAAGCAATATTTTGAATAAATGAGCAAAGATGGTGTATATTTTATCCTCAACAAAGCTTATTTCTTTGATGTTAATTGCAGGTTGCTGGTTGTTTTTCACCTTTTTACTGAAAATGTCTTGTTTTTTTACATTCATTGTTTGGAAATCTTCTATACTGAGTGAGAAGCTGCTTGATATTTATATAAGCACACTAAGCAAGTTGTACTACAAAATTAAGGTGTTAGTTCCAAACAAGTCAAAGGAAGCTCAAAAATGTGTTTTTTAAGCAGCAGTCATGTGTTTCAGCCAGGCAGATCTGTACAGGACCCATGAAGCACCATAAATGTTAAGATGAGTTGGGTGGACCTTGCCTAGTGAAATGCACTAGAATCAAACAGTACAGCAGCAAAACAACGTGTCATTAAGGTGGTTATGAGTTTCATGGGTGTCCTTGTCTTTCTCATTTTCAGATACTTGAAGATCCAGTTTATGATTGTGTCATAAAACAATTAAAACATCATCAGAACACCCAACATGATAAGTTTATTCAGTGCTTGAATAAAGTTGTTAAGAATTTTCCACCTCTTGCTGACAGGTGTGTCATGTTTAATGTAGTATGTTGACTGTGAATCTAGAGGAATAATAGAGAATAACTTGCTTTTCTTTGTGGGCTTTTGGCTGTATTAAGGTTTATGAATGCAGTATTCTTTTTGATACCCAAACTTCATGGTGTGATGAAAACCTATTGTCTGGAAGTAATAATGTGCCGGGCTGAAGAAGTTCCTGATCTCCACTTGCAGTTAAAGAGTAAAGACTTTCTCCAGATCATGAATCATAGGTAAGTAGTCGAGTGAGTATGATGGATAGGTCAAGTTTCTTGATAACATATTCTATGCTGCCCACAACATTTTTACATTCTGAAGCATTTATTATTCACTTTCACTTTTTGATCATTGCTCCCCTAATTTGAGTTAATGTAATCTGGTAGTAAAGATGGTTAGCTCATTGTGAAAAACAGAAAAGTTCCTAAAATAGCCTTAGGGTGAAACACCAGCGGGATGTCAATTTCTGAGGTTTCTATTAGTATATTTATATTCTTACTCTTAGGTTGAATCTTAAACTATTTACCTAAAACCATTTATGCAAAACCAAATATTGTTGCTAAAACATAAACTGATCTTCTGGTTCTGTATGTAGCAGTGATGAGAAAAGCAATGTAACTGGGGGTTTTTTTCTCCCTCTTCTTTTAGGGATGATGAAAGACAAAGGGTTTGTTTGGATATAGTGTACAAGATGCTGTCTAAATTAAAACCACTGGAACTTAAAGAACTTCTGCCTGGAGTGACAGGGTTCATTTCTCACCCTTCTGTAATGTGTCGGCAGCGCATGTATGATATCCTGATGTGGATTTACGATAATTACAGGTGTGTGTTTACTGCAGATGTTGTCTTTCAGTAGTTCGTCACAGGCAGAATGAAAGTCTTTGTAAGAGTCTTCCAACTTCTTGTCCCTTGGTGAGGGATTTTTCCAGTTGTCAGAATAATAGTCTGTGATTTTCCTAACTGGCTGTGGCCTTTGGTGGCAATTTTATCACTTCCAGTAAGGGATAAATACTTGGACCAGAACTAGGATGTTGCATCACCGCAGAAGGATGGCATAAGAGGTCTTAACTGTGATGCTTCAGCTTCTTTTCTTGTTGCTGGAATTTTTAACTAGTGAAAATTATACATTAAAGAAATTTGCTTTTAGGTAGAAGATACATTAAGGTACCATGGGTGTGATCTGGATCCCTTCAATCTGGTGGTATAAAGATAGTCTTTCTGTTTGACCCCTTAGAATAAGGAACAGGTACATGATCAGTTTGACAAGTGGGGTGCTGTTGAATTATGTAACTTAGTTGGGTTTTATGTGCTTTTTCCCAAGATAACTCTTTGAATGGACAGTTAATTGTGAAGAAAAAATACAGGCAATATTTACTCCAGCATCACTTGTGGAAAGCATTCTCTGCCTGTTTTTTAAGATTCAACCATGCAAACTTCATATAAATACCTAATGTATTACTTAGCTTATTAGATTATTTTTTTTATAAGTAGTGGATCTCCACAAGGCATTTTTGGCAAGGAAGACCTCATGTTATGTTGTCATGCCAAGTTGAGATTTTTATCAGAGGGCACATTCTTCCTTTTAATCCCACCATCCTCATCCTCTTATTTTGCTTTTAATTTTTGGTTGTTTGAGAGAAGTCATTAAGAGGTATTTTTCTTCTACCATCAGTGATCCAGAAAGTCAAACAGATGATGATTCTCGGGAGATACTCAAAGTGGCAAAAGAAATGCTGCTTCAAGGACTAATTGATGAAAATGCTGAACTGCAGTGAGTAGAGTGTTGTGATAACTGTCTGAAATAAAAATACCTACATTTCTCTTACTTTGTTTATAGCCAAAGAGTTGATCCTTAGAGGTTTTTCAAGTATTTCAATATAAAAGAATACTGAGATAATACTGAGATAATACCATTTCCTTTTCTTCCAATAAGTTAATTGCATCCCATGGTGTTACACCAAGTGTAGCATTTGAGCCAACTTCTAAGCCATGGGGAGGTTGTTTCACTTTGTTAAACCTAATTCTGCAGTAATGTTCTAGAGTTTTTGAACAAGAAGGACCTGCTATACACAAACACACAACAGTAGATTGAATGCTGGAGGATGTTGGATTTTAAAAATTTCTTTTGGTGAAGCAAAAGATAGAAGAGGAGATCTTGGTGCTTGTCCATCCATAGCACTTCTCAAGAGGAAAAAACTTGACAGAAATATTTTGTTCAGAGTAAACCTTTAATATCAGGCAGAGAGCACAGTAGATGAATGAGGAATTTGGTTTCATTCAATGGAAGATTAATGGCATAAAAGTGTTGGTTGAAGGCTTTAAAAGTTTATTGTCCTGGAGCTTTTTTGTTGGTATGATTTTTTGGGGTTTTTTTCCTTTTTAACTTGACTTTTTTAGAAGTGTTTTTCTTTATGTTTGCAAATAACCAAGAATAACTTTTTTATTCTTTGTCTTTACAGATTAATTGTTAGGAATTTTTGGAGTCATGAGACAAGGTTGCCCACAAATACTCTTGAACGCATGCTGTCATTGTTAAGTTCTTTATATTCCACCAAGATTGAAACACAGTACTTGAGTCTAATCACAAATTTTCTGCTTGAAATGACTAGCAAGAGCCCGGATTATTCCAGAAAAATATTTGAGCATCCACTGTCTGAATGCAAATTTCAGGTGAATTGTAATGTGTTGTCCTGTATGCAACTATGTGACAAATTCTATTCCTTAATGCAGTTACTGCTTAGAAAAGAAGGGCATAATGAAGGCGATTTTTCAAAGTGTTTTGTGCTCCATAGTTAACAGGTGCAGCAGTTGTGAGTTATGCACAGTTTCAGAAATTTGCTAGTTTTGTGGGGGTAATAATTTTACTTTCTTTAGGAAAAAAAAAAAGAATTAATTATACCAAGTATAGCTGATTGTTGTAGAGTACTGAAATACTAAAAATGAGGGTAGTGGAGAGAAGCACCATCAACTGGAGAAATACTGTCAAGAAACAGGAATACTGGTGCAAGAGCTGTAAATCAGCCCTCAGCTGACCAGTCTAAATTAGTGAGCTTTCTTTACTGAGCTATGGAGAACTTCTACATGTTTGTGGTTTGTTGGGGTTTGGTTTTTTTTTAGATATAGTCAAGTTTTGCCCCTATACCTGGGAGGGTGTTTTGATTTCTGGACTGTAGTTTCTGCTGTTCTACTCAGTGAAGAAATGCAGAAAGCCTCCATCCTTACTGTTCTGCTTAAAATCTTTCTTTGTTCACAGGACTTTGTAGTTGATTCCAGCTGGCGTTACCGAAGTACTGTGCTCACACCAATGTTCGTGGAGACTCAGGCTTCTCAGGGCATCCACAGGAATTTGTCACAGGAAAGATCCCTTTCTCCTGCTGGGTCAGTTGGTGGGCAAGTGAGGGCTACCCAAAGGCAGTATGAATTTACACCTACACAGCATGGCAGTAAGTCCAGACCAGTGTCTTCTGAAATGTTCTTGTTTGCTGTAGGAATGATATAATTTCTGTTGCATATGATTTTTTTAATGTAAAAGTGTAAATACGTTTAGTATTTTCTTTTCATGGGCTTTTTTATGTGTGATATGAGAAAAAATATCACATTTCTATTAGTCTCACACGTATTTTTTGTTCTGCCTAATGTGGAAGAAGCACTGTCTTACCTAACAGGTTAAAATCTGTTCTGCCTGAAAACACGAGGAAATTTTGGGAGAGAAAAACTACCTACTTTATAGATGTTTTCACTTTATTTATCTGTATGTTACAGCTTTTTTGCAATTTCTTTTTACAGGTGGTAGAAGTTCTTTTAATTGGCTAACTGGAAGTAGCATTGACACGTTGGCAGAGTATGCAGTTCCTTCATCCTCTGAATCCTTGTCTTCATCCATGCTGTTGGTTAGCAAACGGAGTGAAAAATTTAAACAAGGAACCTTTAAACCAGTTGGGCCAGATTTTGGGAAAAAAAGGTTGGGTTTGCCTGGAGATGAAGTGGACAGCAAAACTAAAGGTCTGTAAGCCTTGTTGTGCAATTTCTATGTAATGAGTACACTTTTATAAAACATCCTTGTCAGTTATTTGGCTGGCAGTCCATTATCTTTGAGACAGTCTAATTGAGGTTCACCTTGAGAGATTTTGTTTCCAGGAGTGTGAGATGATACACAACATGTGACAAAAAGCTAGGATTGTGCTAGAAATTGTGAAGTTATGTTGCTCATTGACTGGATAAGAAGCCATTCTCTCTGCATTCCTACCTCTCCCTAAGATGTTCAGAGCATGAATGTCAGACAGTTCTGTCCCTTCTGTTTTAAATGTAACTCTTTAAAGAAGAGATCTCTTTGAACATATTTTCTAAACCATTTCAGCTGTGCTGACATGATCTCCAACATTTTGTAATCTGTCATTAGAAGTCTTTGCTTTTTTCTGAGAATGCTCCTTCATCCGTCCAGTCAATAAGTGAAAAATACCAGTACTGCTCTGTAGTGACTTAGGATCCTTCTCCCTCTTTAACTCTTGTCTACTTAGTCATTAAAATTTTGACCAAAAGGATGCCATCAGGAGTTCAGGTGTAGAGCTATAAAGATCGATCTTTTCAGTACCTGAGAGGTGTTTCAGGGCAGTTATGAATGGACTGTAGCTCATGCAGAACTACAGAAATAGAGAGGTCAGTCTGCCTTTCAGTTAGTCCCTGGTTTTCTACCCAGGAAAACACCCAGCTACAGTGGTGTATTTTTGTTTGCTCACTCTCCTTTCCTAGGAGATGGACTGAACTGACAGTCTGTTGAGTGGCCTTTCCATGTGACTGTCCTGAGCAGGAGGTGATCCTGTGGCAGTTCTGTAATTGTAACCTAAAAAATACAGTATGATGTTCTTACTACACAATATTTGAATATCTTTTAGCACCTCTTTTATGTAGGGACTTACATACTTTCTGGAGTATGGTGCAAATGCCATACATGCCTTTGAGAGCTTAAAATAAATCTGGCATGTGGGGTATATTTCTTCATGAGTTTTAGTGTCTTTTCCAGTACAGATCTTTATATCTCATTCATATACTTGAAGTTTCTATATAAATGCTTATTACCTCTTCTCCTAAGAGCAACTTCATTTTTTATCATTGGCTATCTTGTCGAAAGGCCTTGCACTGAGTTGTTTGCTAGGAAATTTAGGAGACTAGCTGGTAAACTAGTGAATACAAAGATGGTGTTTGTTTTTATATGATGCTTTTGCCTTAAATCTGAAGTGTGCATGGGAAAGGAAAAGCTGTGGACATGCTCATATGTTCCCTAGGTATAGAAGAACGAGCAGAAATTCTAAGACTGCGAAGACGTTTCTTGAAGGACCAAGACAAACTCAGTCTGATTTATGCCAGAAAAAGTCTGGCTGAACAAAAAAGAGAACAGGTTTGTCAATCCAAATGGGTTTAAAACTTTAAGTCTCAATGTCATTTGCAGTCTTGTACTTCAACTCTCATGGTAAGTTTGTGTGAGGTACTTGTTGCTACTTTAAGAGCTTTAGAAGGTTTGATTTGGAAATAATGCTATTTATGGCCTTAAAGCTAAATTATGTTACTTAGCATGGGCAAGAAAAGAGCTGGATGATAACACTTCCAGTCTACCACTTAAAGTGCATGAAGTGATTTTATGTGGTGGGGTCCCTAGCAGCTATTGGAAAGCCCTTTACAGTTGTCATTCTGGAAACTAGGAGCCTTGGAGCTACAATACACTGCAGAAATAGTTGGAGAACACTATCCAGCATCCAAGGGTGAACTCAAAAACATGGTACAGCTGTTGGACTAACCAGAACTGGTTTGAACTTTTAACCTGAAGGAATGTCAGTAATAATCATTTGCTGAGTGTTTATCAAGGCCAGAAACTTACTACCTTGTGGGTTTCCTGGTTATGTACTTACAATAAATCTAAGTATTTTTAAGCACTGTAGCAATTTTTCAGAGGTTCCTGTTGCTAAAAATAGCATACATTATTGTCAAAAAATGATAGCATTTAGTCCCAAGAGCAAAGGACTGAGAGCTACCAGTTTGAGACTCTCATGTAATACCCTGCAGATGCAGACAACTGTGTAAACAGAACTTATGTCTGGAAGAACCACACAAAACACCTATTTTAGCTCATTTATGTTTACTTTCAGGCTAAAGCTACCATTTCCTCCCACCCTACAAGAGAGAACCTGTAAATGAGTCCTGCATGGCAGTCTAAAACACGACCAACAAAATCCCATCTTTAAATTTAAGAATTTAAAAGAATTGCACAGCTTGAGGCCATTTCCTAACTATTTTTTAACATGATTAATGCATTTCAGGAGATGAAATCCGAGCTGAATATGAAGTATGATGCCCAGGTCACTTTGTACAGAAGTTACCGTGTGGGTGACCTTCCTGACATCCAGATTGAATACTGCAGCCTCATTGCCCCTCTGCAGGGCCTTGCCCAGGTCTGTCTGCTTTTCAAAGGTCATTTGTGAAATTTTCTGGTCCTGTAGGGAAAATGTCATGTAGCTGGGCAATCACTTTGAAAATGGATTTGTAGTTTTGCAGTCAACCACTGTGATACACATTTAAAGACACTGTTTTGAGGGAGTGTTTCTCCTTTCCCTGTGCTGGTGCAGCATTAAGAGAAGAGGCTTTGTTGCTTGCCTCACCTGAGCAGTTGAGGATGGATACAAAAGCTGAGAAACAGATGGTAGTCTCTGCAGACGTTATTGCAAAGGGCATCTCACTGTACAGTAACAGAGCAGCCATTTCTCATCTAGCATATGTCTGTAACAGACTTGTAAAAATACGAGTGAGCTTAGTGTGACTAAGGCTGGACTCAGACTGCTCAGTAAAGCTGATCTAATATTCCTTTTCCTACATGAGAGTGGTAGAAACTATAGACTGAATTGAGCAGTAGACTGAATCCCATTTTACAGTCTTTGGGAAGTCACAGTCTTCCTGATTACCTTTGTATTTCATTACATTTGATAGTCCCTTATCTCTCAGTAAAGGCCGGAAGTAGCACACTCACAAGTTATCTGAATAGCATTAGATAGAGAGTTAGACCAAATTCTAGGCCCATGACAGATCAAGATGCATAGGATTATGTTACACACACAAAAGTGTTTTTGGATTGAAAAAATGCTGTTAAATCTCAGATGAAACTGTCTGTCTGTACAGACAGTCTGTCTCTCTGTTAGCTGCCTCAATTTTTAGGACCAGGTCTCCTCACACATTGCTGTCTTCTTTTTTTTTCTGAAGCTCACTTTGGTGAGTGGTGAGTGGTTTTTTTCTGAAACTCATTTTGGGACTGTGGTGTCCCTTACGTGATACTGGGTGTCTGGTTCCCGTAATGGGAGTTGTGAATATGTGCAAATTCCACCCTCTCCACTAGCACTGGTCCAAAACCTGCATTGTCTTGGAGTTTCTTTAAGTAGCAGAATTAAAATGGGATTTGAGCAGGTAGTACAGTAATTCCCAGCACAGGTAAGATGCATGCCAGACTAAATAGTCCACTCTCAAAGAGTGTCTAGGGATTACATACCCAGTGGGTCATATCTTTTAATTTTATTTATTAGTCTATTGTGTCACAGCAAAATTCAGTGACGTTACCACTTTTGTTGTAATTTACAGAAAGATCCAACATTTGCCAAGCAACTTTTCAGCAGTTTGTTTAGTGGAATTTTTCATGAAGTAAAAAAATCTAAAAACCCTTCTGAGAAAAACGCCATTGTCCAGAAGCTGCTGACTGACTTCAATAATTTCCTCAGCATGAGCCTGTCATACTTTCCACCATTCATTGCGTGCATCCAGGTAAATCCTGATACGTGGCACGAAAGTAACTGGATATAATGTCTTTGTCTGAATGTGTGATAAGTGGCAGTGAAGGTCAAATACTGTCACTGAAGTTTAGACAGAGGTGGAAGGAGAGTTGTTAACCAAATGCGTATTTCAAGTGACTCTTTTTAAGGTGAACAAGGTAATTCATGCCTCTGAACTGATTTTTCAATGTTTCTATGATTTCTGATATCTAGAGTTTGAGCCACCTTTTCATGTTCTAATTGCATCAGTAACAAGAAGAGGTTTGATTACAAATGAAAGCTATTTCAATTGAAGTGGGAGTTGAGAACAATTGAAAGGGTTATGTGGGTGTCATGTGCTTATCTTGCTTTTTCTGGGAAGTGCTTACTGAGGAATTCTTTGATGTCTTGAGGATATCAGTAGCTGTCAGACCGTTTGTTGTTAGCCTCTCTTGCTTATTTTTTCAAATTAGTCCCCTGGAGTAGTTGTCTGGGGATTCTTAGTAATGAGGGAAGGGCTTACCAAAGGATGAGTGGGTGCACCCCAGTTGTTTCACTGGAAAAGAAACACAAGCGTTTCTGTTATGAGAATATACTGACCTGGAATAGATTGTGAATTTCATCTATTAACCCAGTTTTCAGGGAAATAAAAAAACCTTGTCCCAACACCTGTTACATGCCTATTGTCACTGTATGTAATGATTCTTATCAACTGTGTTGATGTTGTGTCTGATTCGAAAGAATCTCTTTTTGAGTGGCGGCTAATGGCTTTTTTGTTATGGAAATATGTATACACTCTGTGACAGTAGGTGTCATTCCAAATACGGGAGAACCATCTAGTTTGGACTAGCTTTGTAAACAGTGACAAACTTTGCTTCTTAATACTTGTAATTACACATCTGAAAAAATGAAATTTCTTGTTTACTTTTTTCTGTGCAGCTGCATAAAAGGTCAAATACTATGGGGATTTTTCTGGGCTGTCTTGGTGTTTTTTGAGCCAAGGTCTCACAATAGCTATCTGTTAATATTCCCTCTTGATATTGCATTTGTTTGTTCTCTGTCTTGATGATATTATTTGTGTTGAATTATGCTGTCTAGACCCTGCTAATAACACTGTTGCATTAGGCTACGTTTTTTTTTCTGAATAGACATAAAATGAAGACTCAAAAAGTAAGTTAAGATTCATCAAAAATACAGACTTTGTAAGAGCAATAAGATCATCTCATTGCCATCCTCATCAATAACAAAAGTACAATAGCATGAAGTACAAACAGCCTGCAAGCAGTGAGAGGAAGTAGGGATTCCCAGTAGGGAATTGAGTTCATATTGATCAAGAGAGCAAGCTTGGGAGACAAAGACTGAGTGGCTTGGCCATTTGGAAATACAGCTTCTCTTTCCTGTATACCAACAGCGTAATAAATACTGGCTGGTTTCAGAAAGGCTTCCTACTTAACTGCTGTTTCCTTCTGGCTGTTTGACTTTTTAATGTTCTACAGGTTCACATCCCATCAGTAGAGCAACTTGGTGGGTAAAAAGAGCTGGTTTTGTTTACACATATAATCTTAAAATTGACTATGAAGCTCTGGGGTTCACTTTCAGGGCAGATTAAGAACCAGCTGAAATACTAAAAGAGGCTAACTCCATGACAAAAGTTTGCATAGCCTCCAAAGAGGTGCTTAGCCTCTGAGGAACATATAACTGCCTTAGAAAAATTTTAGCTGCCAGGCCAGCTTGGATGCCATTCTCCCTAATCTTTGAACATATGGTGCAAGTAAACACTGTGCTTGTTGCATATGGAACAGGGAACATTCCCTCTGCTTTCAGAAGATAAGTGATCAAATAGTCACCAAAATGCACTAAACAGAAAGATACCTCCTTTGATGTCAGATGATGTCTGTAAATCTGAAGTTTGGGAGGGTATTCATTCTTGGGACATACCCTCCCAAACGTGCATATTTGCACAGTTCTTGCACTTTTTCCTGTGTTACAAGAAAGGGCTTTTGGCCTTACCGTAGCAAAGTTTTCTTAAGGTTTTAGATTGTGCAGTTGTTCCTGACATAACCCCCAAAAGCTGGCAGTCGAGGAATTTGTCTGGGGCATGTGTGCAGCTCATTGAAATTGCCTGAACAGTAATTAAAATATATATGCTAGCCCCTCATTGGGGTCTGCCTGGTCTGTAACTCAGGAGGCTACAAGAGGCTGTGGTTTTTTTCCTCTTTCTTTATTGAGCACAAATTCGTTAGTGTGACAGTCTCAACTCTAAAAATTGTATCATGAGTTTGCTTATGCCAGGTGCCTCTTCTGTAGCTTTTGTGGTGGTTGTCATTTATCAAAGAAGTGTAGCTTGGCTGTTCTCAGTCTCCTGTTGCAATTTCCAAATAGTCATTTCTTTTCACACAGTATTCCTTGAAAATACTATGTTGCAAGAATCAGATTTTTTTGTTCTAAAACGTGGTGCTCTTTCTTGTAATGAAAGCTATACTGCACCTCTTCCATGTTGTGAATTTTTTCTTACAGTTGTTTAAGATACTATTGCAGCTTTTCTTTAGTGGAAAAGAAAAGAGAGGAAAAACCCCAACACTGGTTTTAATGAACATGCTGCTTTCTTGATATATTTACCTGTATTTAGAACAGTGATGTAAATATTTAAAAGACCCCTTCAAGTAAACAAGAATGTTTATCCCTGAAAAGAGATTATTCGGTATTATTATTGGACTGGCGTTAAAAATGATAAAGAGAAATATTGTCATGTCTCTAAATCATGCAGGAGTAGATGAGTACTAGATGGAGTCTAACAGGAAGCTGTGACGTGCAAAAACTGGCTGAGTGTGTGGACAGAAAGCCTCCAGCTCAGACAAGACATTGTGGTAAATTGTGCCTTTGGCTTGTGGCAGGGACGCACCACTGAATAGGTTAAGTGAAGCACAGCTGCTGTGCAGCAGGCAAAATCCTGCCAACAAACAGAAGGAAAAGTTCAGGCTGTCAATGTGTCCATCCATCTCTCCCCCACTTTCCTGCTGATTCTGTCCAGAGAGTTGTCCCATGTCCTGGAGCCAAAGTATATGGGGTTATTCTGTACTGTTCTCTGTCCAAAGAGCAGCAGCACAGAAGGAAAAGATTCCAGTTTTCCCTGAGATGGGAAATTCTGGAGACCTAATGGCTGATTTCCAAAGCTTGCACTACAAGAAAAAGGATACCAGATAAGTGGTCTGTATAGTTTTACACCAAGTGGACACCCGTTGTTTTGTTTTATTCTACAGGAAATGAGCTACCAGCACAGAGAGCTACTGGAACTGGACTCAGCTAATGTGAGCACGAGCTGCCTTGCAAGTCTGCAGCAGCCAGTGGGCATCCTTCTTCTGGAGCGTGCCCTGATGGCTCTGTCCCCTGAGGAGGAGCCCCCATCCAAAAGGATGCGTGGGAGGACAGAGCTGCCCCCAGATGTGATCAGATGGATTGAACTTGCTAAGTAAATTCTCTTTTAAGACAATTTGCTCCCACTTAGGCTTGCCTTGTGAAGAACTCTGCTTTTATGGCTTGTGGGGTTTCTCTTTTAGTCTTTCTGTGTTTTAGAATTAGATACACTTTTAATTTTTTCTCAGTTAATACTGTCAGTGAGAGCAGTTAGACTTAAAAACTCTGCACTCTTATGGTGCTGTCAGACTGCTGAAAAAGAATCTTGTTCATAGCTTTTCAACTGCAGGAGTTTCCATAGTTCAGATACTACCCTACAAGATGAAGTTTATGTAGTTAAGTATGTATTTCTGATCTTACATAATACTTCCTAAAAATTCACTATTACAAGCCAGTAGTATTACTGCTTATTGAATTATTGTTTTTTTTAAAGCTTCTATTTGCATTGATACACATCTGCTGAGCTATTTAAAAGATTTTTCTTTTCAATTTTACTAGGCTGTACAGATCCCTTGGGGATTATGATGCCCTTCGTGGCATTTTCAGTGGTAAGATTGGGACTAAGGAAATTACACAGAAAGCTTTGTTGGCAGAAGCAAGGAATGATTATGCTGAAGCAGCTCAATATTATGATAAGGTAAAATGACAGCAAGGTATTTTTGTTTCGTAAATCTCTCATGACTTAAAACTAATAAAATTAGAAAAATTTGTATTTTGAGAAGCACCATATTGTCTAAAATGCCCTTGTGCTTTGATTGATGGTTCATTGTGTAAAGACATTGGGAACAGATGAGCAGTCACAACAAAGCAGTAAGCATGATGCTTTTCTTACTGTTTGCTACAAAGCTTCACAAGTGCAGTTATCTAGGCAGACAAGTAAAAACACATGGGCACACTGCAACCCCAAGAGAGCAAATTGCATATGTTCATGGCGTGAGTTACAGTGGGTGAAGACAAAGAAGGATTTCTAACCTTCTTTTAAAATGTTCACTCTTCAAAACTGCAGGTTTACTGAAATTAATTTATGTATAAACCTGAAATTAATTTATGTATAAACACTGCCAAGCTTGAATGTTCTGCATTTCGTGTTGCTGTCACACTCTGGTAAATGGATAGATGTTTTTATGAAACAATGAATTACAGTTAAGTCACTGGTGACTTATAATTGAAACAGGTTCTTGACTGGAGTCTGGCACTATTCTCCCCTCCAAATTCATTCCCTAGGCACTCTCCCAAGAAGACTGGCAAGATGGAGAGCCAACAGAAGCAGAGAAGGACTTCTGGGAACTTGCATCTCTGGAATGCTATGATCACCTCACAATGTGGAAGTCTCTGGAGTATTGTGCTACTGTTAATATTGATAGTGGAAAACCTCCAGACCTAAACAAAACATGGAATGATCCATTTTTCCAGGTTTTTAGAAATTATTTCATTGATACTGCGCCATTTTTATCTCTGCAGGAATGTCCTATAGTACTGAGATTATGTGTGAAAATCAGTCATGTTGTTTGGGTTACTTTATTATGGAAATTAGTGGAGAGTCTGATATATTTTAAAAATTGGAACAATTACTTCTACTTGTTCTTTTCGATGTTTAATTTTTACCTCAAGTCTATGGCAGATCCTATAGGATCAGCTTTATCATCATCTTCTTCCTTTTGCAAGTCTTTTTGTTGCTTTCTTACTTTGTTTCCTGTTTTAAGAGTTACCAAAACATGGATTTTGAAACTGTTAGAATTTACTAACAACTTCTTGAGCTATAGGAAAAGGCTGCTGTGATTTGTTAGCAAATAGGAATTTGTCTAAAAGGAAAATATTTTTTTAAAGCATTCAAAATGTTTTTATATTTATTTGATCTGCCACTGATAACAAAAAATTTGATCATCTACTATTCCATTCCAAGAAATAAAGACTGTTTTCACCTTGTAGGAGACATACCTGCCCTATATAATACGCAGTAAGCTGAAGTTACTGCTCAGTGGTGAGAATGACCAGACTTTGCTAACCTTTATTGATGAGGCAATGAAGACAGAACAGAAGAAAGCCATTATAGAAATGCACTACAGCCAAGAACTTAGTCTCCTGTACATCCTGCAAGATGATTTTGACAGAGCCAAATATTACATTAGCAATGGCATGCAGATCTTCATGCAGGTAATAGTGTCTCCTATCTCTGGTGTGGTTTATTTGTGTAATCTGCAACAATGAAACTGCTGTTGCTATTACTGCTGCTATACTACTGCTTATACTCTCAAAAGAAGCACTCCAATACAATGAAATTTAGGTGCCTTCCATGTCATATGACAAAGCTTCTTTTGAATTCACTGCTTGCCATGATGAAAGGTGAGTGAGCCAGTGGAGTGCATCCTCCTGTTTTAGTTTGTTTTGTTTTGCTGATTTAATATTTTATACGTTTTTCAGAGTCATTGTTTGTGCAGATAATAGAAGTTTTATTTCATTAATCTTTTCAGGGGAGCCCTGTCCCCAGGACAAGCTTGCAAAGAGTATTGCAGTGAGAAGTTACAAGTTCCATCCATTACCAAGTTCTGATTAGACTGTAGGACTTTGCTAAAACCTAGGATAGGAATTGCAGCTAGACTATGCCTCTGTGCTTGTCCAAAGCAGAGTTGCTCCCTGATCATGGGCTATTAAATTACTTGCAAGAGGCTGGGCTCTAAAGCATAATGTATAGCAGCATCAGATCATTGTAGAGCACGGAACAGAACCATGCTTTAAATTCTGTCTTTGATTCACTTCCTTTCTTTTCAGAGCTACTCCAGTATTGATTCCTTGTTATATCAAAGTCGGATAACCAAACTGCAGTCTGTACAAGCTCTGACAGAAATACAGGATTTCATCAATTTTATGACCAAGAGAAGTAAAGATTTTTTTTCTCAAGCAGTTTTCTTTTTGTATTCAGTAATCATGCTTTCCTGAACTTTGAACTTCTAAACTGCTGTTTGAAGGAGCATAAGTCTGGAATTACTTCTTACTGTCTTCTTGACAATAAGACCTATTACAGTTTTGTAAGATAGGATTGAACATAACTTTGTGTTCTATTGCCAAGTTTAGTTAGCGTAATTCTTGTGATAAGAATTAAGCATCTCTTTTAAAAGTGTCAATTAAAGTTTTAAACTAAGCTTTTGTTATTGGAGTAACTTTTGGTAGTAAATAGCAGTTAGCAGAGATAAAATAAATGGATGTGGTATATAAGTTGTATCTACTAACGTAGGCCTGAAGTACAAATTTATGTGCACAAACAAAATTAGATATTAAATTTAGTTAACAGTTCCACTATATTCCAGCATATTCCTATATGGAAAGGAAACCATCTGATGGTGATCCTCAGTGGCAGTTGATGCAGGTGTCCTTACGGAATCTCCTGTGCCTCAGCAATAAACAAAAGTAATGTGATGGTCACTAAGTAGTATTTTTAGTGCAGTCCCAGAAATGCAAGTGCACTGTTTAATTGCAGTTTTTCTGGTTTGAATGTTAGACTATGTTTTGGTTTTGTGCTGTTTGGCTTCAGATGCATTTAAAATGTTCTTAATTGATTTCTAGGTAACTTAGCTTCAGAGGCTTCCCTTAAGAGACTTCTCAGAACTTGGACAAGCAGATATCCAGATGCTAAAATGGATCCTATGAACATCTGGGATGATATCATTACAAACCGGTAAAATTGCATTCTTGGGTTAGCTTAAGTTCTGTCTGCTTGTGGAGTTCCAGGAAGTGCTTTTTCTAATGCTGCTTGTTTTCATATGGGAGGGTTTTGGTCCAATGTATGACACTTTTTTTTCTTTTTAAACTGTGGTAGTAGCTTTTTCAATATAACTGGGGAGTTTGTGTGACTAACTTGCGGTGAGAAGCAAAAGGAGGTTAAGAATAAACTGTATTTTAATAGGGAAACACAGATGTTAGTTTAGTCATTTTCTTGCATCAGTGACTACATGCACTGTGTGAGCTGTCTCATTTCAGCAGCCCTTAAACATATTCACTTGTAATTGTGTAGATTAGCTGCATTTAGCTCAATGAAACACCGTCTAAAAGGCTAATCTGTTATGAATAAAAATACTTGCCTACTTTGTAGGCAGTTCCAAAATGAGGGAGCATACAAAACAAACCCAGCCCTGTCACTCTCAATGCTTCACCTGTTTATGGGAGAGTTAATGACCACTGCTTTAATTGGAGACTTCTGTTGTGCAACTGTTGCTAGAAAGAAGAAAGACTCTCTGGAGACTCCTTTGGATTAGTGCTTAAGAGGCTGGAATGCTTTTTCAAATTTGAAAGTTTTCTGTCCTTGCTGTGGTGTCTGTCTTTGTCTCAATTCATTCTTCCAGAGCAAGTCTAGATTAGTCCTCCTTCCTGTGTGATAACTTCTTGAGTATCTCTGCTGATACATACTGTGCTCTGTAATTCATTTTATTATCTCTTGGTGTCAGGAAAGCATGGCTACAGAAGAGCTTGTTGCAGTTCAGTATTAGGTAAAATTCATGGCATGGCTTACTTTTGAAAAAGGTCTCAAAACATTCATGACTTGAAGGATTGTCAGGGTCTTAAACATTTCTGTGCTTTCAGAAAACCTTTGTCTCAAATTAGTAACAAAGGATGTGGCTAGTGCCACTTCAGACTGTAGTGCTGTCCTCTGCTTTGAGTAACAGTCTACATAATGAGATGTGCTATTAAATTAGACAGGACTAGTTGTGGAGTGACAGGATTCAGCATTGATTCATGGCAATTCCC
Source organism: Monarcha castaneiventris obscurior (assembly GCA_026261815.1). Classification (NCBI taxonomy): domain Eukaryota; kingdom Metazoa; phylum Chordata; class Aves; order Passeriformes; family Monarchidae; genus Monarcha; species Monarcha castaneiventris. The sequence goes on along the minus strand of JAMPIT010000379.1, from coordinate 6,386,024 downwards.
CTTCAAAAGCTGAGTGTGGTTGCTGATCTGGTCTGCAACACAGACTTTGATGTTGGCATGTGTTGATGTGATAAACATTTGAACAGCAGTGTGACATAAAATACAGCCTGGCACTCACACTAAATAATTGAGACTCCTGTTTGTTTGCACTTCCATCAAGTTGGAATGCAAGTTACAGCTTGGTGAAATTAGGGACTGTAGCTTGCACAAAGGAACTAACTTACAAAAAATCCCATCCCATAAAGGACATTTTCTAATACTAATCTTGTCAGTTCAAGATCCTGAATGCTCTCAGGGTCCACCTGGCCCCTGTTAGGAGTGCCCAGACTCTGAGGCCTGTGTTTAGCCCTGCTGAAGGTGATGGCTGTAGTTTGACATTTTTTATTAGCTTTGTTAGCTGTTAGGCAGATCAACACTTTTGAACATTCATTTCCTTGAATGTACACCAGAATGATCTACACCCCTGTTGTTGTTGTGCAGGTGTTTCTTTCTTGACAAACTGCAGGAGAAACTTCCCTCTTACCAGGCCAATGACAGTATGGAGGTGGATGGAGAATACAGTGCTGGTGACCAAATGGAAGTGGATCAACAGAGTGAAAACATTTACTCAATGATTAAAAGCTGCAAATTTAATATGAAAATGAAGATGATAGAAAGTGCCAGGAAACAGGTGAATGTACTGTCTTACAGTTTCCAATTTGCTGATAAAATACATAGGAAAAGCCTTTTAGGTGGTATATTTTGCCAGGGCAAACCTTGTCTCTTTTTGACCTTGCTGTCCAGGACATTTTGAAAGCTCAAGAAAGTCAGTTCCACAATGAAAGAAAACAAAAGGATAAATGTTAATTACAAAGTTGATGATAACTTGTCATTACTGGAAATGTGCCTGAAGTCCCCTTTGATCCACAGATGGTTTTGAGCACTCTGAAGGGCAGATAAAGTATCTGAAATGTTTCAGTCTTTAATGGAAGGGATGCTTGCAATCAAGCATTATGCTTTCTTATTTATAAATAATCTCTTCTGTACAAGAAAACAAATCAAATTCTAGTTGAATTAGTATAATTTACTTCAATCAGCAATGCTGAATTTCTTTTTTTCATAGCTTTCATTAGTGCTGTTAGTTAATGCTAACAAAGAACTAAAGTGACTTAGAAATTCTGGGTTGAATCTGGCTGTTGAAATGACTGAAACAGCCTTTTTGATGATGGGCCTTTGGTGTTTCAAGCTTGAGACAAGATGAATAATTAAGTCAAGGTCTCCTATCTTCTGAGATGCTGCAGAAGTCTGCAGTCATTAACAAAAGTTTATTTTAAGCAATGTGACAAGCAACTATAACATTATTGCTTTGTTGACTATACAGTCTTGAAGCAGTAAGTGAAAAATAAGATTTCCTTTAATGTTACTGATATGAAACTTATTGAAACATAAACATAAGTGATTTTCTTAATGATATCTTAAATCAAGTTGCATTTCCCGTATGTCTTTGTACTACAGAGCAGTTAAATGCTTGTTGAGTTGTGCAGCTGGAATTATTTTCTCATGTTTTTAAACCTCTGGTTCTCCTCTTTGCTTTTCAAACTTCTTCATTAGCACAAATCTGGTTCTGAATATGCAACCTGTCAAGCAGTGGACATCTCTTTGCCTTACTGTGAATTTACTTGTGTTACTTAAATCTTCTCATCCCTAGCTTGGTTGTAGTCAGGTTTTAGCCCCTCTTCAGATATATTGTCTGAAAATTCTCTTGATCCCGATACAGAACAGCTTTGCAGTGGCCAAGAAGCTGCTGAAGGACTTGCGCAGAGAAGCCAGGACGAGGGAGGACTGGCTGGTGAAGTGGAATTACGCCTATTGCCGCTTCACTCACGGGAGCAGCCGCAGCCTGAGCTGTCCCGAACGCCTGCTCTCAGTGCTGAAAACCATCTCCCTGCTTGGTAACAGCCTTCTCTTTGCTTCACCTTGTTTATTTTGCGAAGTTGCTTTGTTATCCGGTTACCAACTTTTGGTTTTGAATTCCAACAGAAGATACCAAACCTGACTATCTCAGCAAGAATATAATGGCCTTCCGAAACCAAAACCTTCTCCTGGGTACTACATATCACATCATGGCCAATGCTCTTAGTCAGGACCCCAGATGCCTTGAGCACATTGAGAAAGAAAAGGCTGGAAAGATATCACTAATATCAGGAGAAAGTCTTGAGAATCCTAAAAAGGTAAATGAGAGGGGAAGATCTTTTAGTTATTTCAGTATCATAGTTACTACAAATTACAACTTCCGTAGGTAGTGATGGCTATGGATAGAGACAGAGCATGTGAAACCTGTCTGCAGCTATTTGTTGTTAGCAGTGATTTGTCCAGCAACAGCACATAGAGGGAGGAAGGAAGGCAGGAAGGAAGGAGAGAGAGAAAAAAGCTGTGGTTGCTGTTTCTTCTAGGTTTTGCTCTCCTGGAGCTCTGCATCACTCTAGCCTTTCAAACTGGGAAAATGTTCTTATGTTTCTCTGTACCTGCATTTTTGAGTGGAGGGGAAAGGCATGGTCACAGCAGCTGCATGTACAGTGGCCAGACAAGGCATGGGATCCTCAAAGAGTGCCTTGATTTCAGCTGGGCATTTGTGACCTGCTTCATGCTCCCAGACCATTCTCTTTGATAAAGAGATATTTATAATACTGATAATAATAGTGATACACTTATTTTATCTAAGTAATTTTAATGGAGAAGAGAAGAGGGATTTTTAAGGCAGAGCACATGCAGGTCATCTTTGCCTATTTTGGGTAGGTGTGCATTTAAGAATACAGTCCCAGACTGTGCTGCAGCTAAAATTATATTTGCTGTCAGTTGTCCAACATGGTGGGGACATGGTGTCCCACCATGACAATGGTGGCATTGACTTCTTGTCTGTCAAATGGATAAAGAATTTGAAGTGCCACTGCTGACTTATTTCTACTAAATTCTAAAGCCACTATGAAGACCCTTACACGTAGAATCATAGAATGGTTTGGGTTGAAAGGGACCTTAAAGATCATCTAGCTCCAACCCCTCTGCCATTGCTAGGGACACCTTCCACTTGATCAGATTGCTCAGAGCTCCATCCAGCCTGGCCTTGAACACCTCCAGGGATGGGGTAATCACAACTTCCCTGGGCAACCTGTTCCAGTGTCTCACCACCCTCACAGCAAAGAGCTTCCTCCCAACATCCAGTCTAAACCTACTCTCAGTTTGAAGCAATTGCTCCTCGTCCTGTCACTACATGCTCTTGTAAAACATCCCTTTCCATCTTTCTTGCAGGATCACTTCAGGGAATATGAACCATATTAGTATAAAACAAAACAAATGTTCTTAATTTGTCTTTTATGGTTGTTAAAAGTAAAGCTGACCAAGAAGAAATTCCTGCAAAAAAAGGTTTTAAATTTTCCAGTTAAGCAAAAGCTTGAGCTTCATTTATTAGCTAATTCTTAAGAGCATTCTCCTTTAGGCAATCTAAAAGATGAGCATAAAAGCTCTTCTGTGTCAGATGAGTAAGATTGCCATAGCAGATATTTCTGTAAGATTAAGAAGCTTAGCCTTACTTTAGCTTAGTGTTAAGCAGTACTCTGACCCTGGTAGTCTCCTACCTTCTTGACTATTTAATTTCAGTTACAGCATTTAGTGTGGCCAGAAGGGCCAGGGAAGTGATTGTCCTGCTGTGCTTGGCAGTGATGATACTGCACCTGGAATCCTGTGTTCAGTTCTGGGCCCCTCAGTACAAGAAAGACATTGAGGTGCTGGGACATGTCCAGAGAAGGGCAGTGGAGCTGGGGAAGGGTCTGGAGCACATGTCCTGTGAGGAGCAGCTGAGGGAACTGGGATTCTTTATCCTGGAGAAAAGGAGGCTCAGGGAAGACCTCACTGCTTTCTACAACCACCTGAGAGGAGACAGTAGTGAGGTGAGGGTTGGTCTCTTCTGCCATGTCCCAAGTGAGAGGATGAGATGAAATGGCCTTAAGTTGTGCCAGGTAGGTTCAGATTAAATATTAGAAATTTTTTTTTTAAAAGAAAGAGTGTTCAGGCATTGGACTAAGTTGTCCAAGGCAGTGGTGGTGTCACCATCTCTGGAAGTGTTCAAGAGGCATCTGGATGTGGCACTTCTGGATATGGTTTAGGGGTGATTGTGGTGGTGCTGGATTGGCAGTTGGACAGATGACCTTGAAGGTGTCTTTCAACCTTGATGCTTCTGTGATTGTGTAAAGAATCTTGTCAAGTCACCCATTACATGAGCTGCATTAGAAATGTATGATGAATATTACTATATTTATAACAGGGAAAAAGGCATCAGATACAAAATAGTTTGATGCATGCTTTTTTTAACACAAATTCCAAGTGTAACTGTTACGCAGATGTTGCAGATATGTCTTAATAGGAAAAAAACTCTGAGAGCTTTATTATATTTTCTGTTAACTATTTCCAAAATCTTTAGTAATGTTAACTTTTTGCAGTGACAAAAGTTCCACGTAACATGTCCAAAGACTAATTTAGGTTTAAATTGTGGTTTATATATTTCCATTGAAAAATTGTGGAAACTAAAGTTCTGGAAATCACTGCTAGAAATAACATCCCAATTTTTTTCCTTTGTATCAGCTGCTCAGAACATCTTAAAACAGTTAACGTTTTATCTACTCAAGACTTGCAACGAAGCTCCAGTTTCAGAAAAGATTGTTCAGTGCTACTTGCTAATGTGTGTTTTTTTCCTCTTATGGTTGAATGTCAGGTGCTGGCAGGTCTGAGCAAGAAGGCTTTTCAGTGTTTCAGCTGTGCCGTGAGGAAGTCGGAAGAGGAGGTGCAGTCCCACTCCATGGACCATGTGGATGTGGTGGGGGTTGTCGATGCATACATGACTTTGATCAGCTTCTGTGACCAGTATCTGCGCAGGGAAGAGGAAGGCTTGCTTGGTTAGTCAGGGTTTCTCCTAAGCTTGTCAGGTGTATTTATCTGTGATCCGTGAGCTTTTCCTATACCCAGGAGATGGCCGTGAGCGGCACAGCTTGAATTTAAATGGAGCAGTTTGACCTCCAGTTCAGCAGTATTTGTATTCCTTTTTTCACCTCCACTGTTACTGCTAGCTTTGGTACTAGTGAAGCACTTGTAGTCTCCTTCTTACTTGTAAGAAATATATCATATCCAGCAGATGCTTCCCTTGTTCCTTCCCAGACCACAGCAGCCTTGTATTTAAAGCAGGCAAGATACCAGCAGTGATGCAGCTTCCTGATAAAGCTAATCCTTACAGTCCCCAAGTAGATGTGTTGCAGATGTGTCCAGTTCAAACAGATGGGAAGTAGAACAAAGTAAAAACACAAAAAACACTTGAAAAAAAAAACCAAATTGTAAAGATGAATGTTTCAGATGATCAAAGACATGCAACAAGTAATGGTGTTTCTGATAATTCTAGTTTAATGTCTCTTGGCAGAAATTAACACTGAGGATCTGCAGCAGTTCCCAGCTATTGTGGTGGAGAAAATGATAAAAGCTTTAAAACTGAATTCCAGAGAAGCCAGGCTGCGATTTCCTAGACTGCTCCAAATAATTGAAAGATATCCAGCAGAGACATTGGGTCTAGTGACACGAGAGGTTAGTTGCTTCAATTTTTCTGGCAGCAAATGTTGCTGTAAATCAAATTTTAAAGGTGGGGGTGGAGGTTGGATTCATAAAGAGGTTAGACTGGTAAGTTTTGCTTCAGGGAAATCAGATAAATTTTATCCCATCATTGTTCCTTGTCTTTTCTGTAACTTGCTGAGTCTAATTCATATGGACAGAAATGTTTTTCTTAAAAGTTTAAATTTTTATCCTTATTCTGATTCCAAATATTAGTTTGAGAGTTCCCGGAGAACAACCCTGGTATGTTTTGGGGTTTTTTTTCCTTCAGAACAATATAAATGAGCTGATAAAGGTGGTTAGTATTAGGGTGAGGAATGTATCTTATTCCTGTAGGCTGAGTTTCCTGTATGCAGGAAGCTAGCAACTTTTCCAGACTCATTCCATGTCTCCCATTTTTCCCAGTCCTCCCTCACTTCAGAGGTTACTACCTCTGAAGCTTTGTCTTCCTTTGTATTTCCCACTTCCTTCCTTCTACAACCTGACTTTCCACTGCCATTCCGTGGCAGGATACCATGAGCCTTCCCTGCTGCCGTGGGACAGATAAGCAGAGACCTTCTCTGTGACTCATGCCTGTTCCTGCCTTGGCCTGCCCGCCTTTTCAAGCCCATGTCATTGTGCTGCTGCTCCCAGAGCAACAGGCCCTGTCAGAGGAGGAACTCAAGTGAGACAGAAACTCGGGTTAGTTATCCCAAGGAACTGAGAAAATAGAAGAAATGGCTGAGGTGCATAAGGCGTGGCCACAGTGAAACACCAATAGTTAAACAGAACCTGACACCTGGTCCAGTTGACAGATCTCACCCAGAAAGGGAGTTCACCAGGCATTTATTTATCCTATCCTCTGTCTTTCTGTGAAATAAATACTGGCAATCTGATAATAAATTCTGTTGGAAATGCTTAAAGCTGAATAGAGGACAAAACTGTGATAGGAGTTGCAGTGTTCCCCTTCCTGGCATTTTTTACTCAAATCAGGACTTCAATCCAATGGTGAATTCCTTCGGACTTTTGAGTTGTTTGTATGTGATGATGAAAAATTACTGTATTGCATTCAGAGACAAAAGACAAAAGTTTGAGTGTAAAGCCTCATGTTGATCAACAAGCTGCAAATCTTTGTAATGGAAAACCTATTAAGCAGCAGTGGTGGTGGTAGTAGTAGTGTAAGTAATAATCAAATCTGTGCTTCATCAGGGGATGTTTTGCTCACCTAGTTGACATTTTCTGTTTCCTTTTCATGTTTCTCCCTGTCAGCCTGCACCACGGAGCAGTTTCATTTGTTTGCTATGTTTTGTATTTTTGAGGAGGACCGAAGTTGAAAGCAGTGTCTGTGTTTTTGCAGCTTTCTTCAGTTCCCTGTTGGCAGTTCATCGGTTGGATTAGCCAGATGATGGCACTACTGGACAAGGATGAAGCAGTAGCTGTACAACATACTGTTGAAGAGATTGCAAATACCTATCCCCAGGCACTCATCTACCCTTTCATGATCAGCAGTGAAAGTTACTGCTTCAAAGATACTGCAGCTGGCTGCAAGAACAAGGAGTTTGTAGAGAGGTGAATTTGCAATTGGAGTAGCTCTTTCATATGTTTTTTATTCAGGAGTGGACAGATTTATTTATTTTTCCTATGCAAACTCTTTTCTTCAGTGAGCATGAGAAATATTAGAGGGTGGTCTTGAGTTTTCATTTAAAGGCACTCTTTCATTTAAAGAGAAATGCAAGACATCAGCTCTGTCAGTGTCAGACATACTCAGGTTGGTGGCATGAATACTTTATGAAGTGTTGGGTACATATAGTCCCCAGGCTGTTGGAAGTTAGAAGTTTTCCAAGATATAAACAAAAAGACCAAAGAGAAGCAACCCCTTGTAATTCAGTGGTATTGAACATTTACAATCTTTCTAGTGCCAAGAGGAAGCAGGTATGTTTAGACAGAATAGATGGTCATACCAGCCTTCAGAGAGGGTAGTGAAATGGATGCATGTTATCTTGGGGAACGATGGCTCTTGGCTGTGGTGTTCTCTGCTTTTTCAGTGTGCAACATGCAGTTTCTCCTACAAGCCTTCCCTTGCCCATTTTGCCATGCAGTAACACTTGAGTTAATCCCCAGACAAAAATCAGCGTCTATCACACGATGCTGTAGAACCACATTTTCGGTGTCTTTTTGCCTTTTTCTCAAGTTTGATACATTTGCTGAATAAATTTTTGCTTAAAATAAAAATATGAAGTCTTGTGTTTCACAGACAGTATGACCCTTCAATAACTGTCGTGACAGGGTGTATAGTCTGGTCAATGCCTGTGTCTGTTTCGAGCATGCTTTCCACTCACCAAGTTCCTATTTTCATAGTGGGACACACAATTAAAAAATTGGGCGTTGTGTGGCGTGTTTAGTCAACACATAAACAGTCATGCAGCCCAAAAGGGAATTCCAAGGGAGTCTTACCTAATAACCTGAATTATTTTACCAGATTCTTGTATACAGCAGACAGTCCAGATCATTGCTTCTCTGCCGGCAGGTGGTGATAATAGTTCCTGTTGCATTGTGATGCATTTTTCTCTTCTTTTAAAGGATCAGGAATAAGTTGGATAGAGGAGGAGTAGTTCAAGATTTTGTTCACTCCCTGGAGCAGCTCTCTAATCCTGTAATGATTTTCAAGGTAAAGTGTATTTTTTTTTTCCCCCCTTCCCCTTCATTCCTCTCGCTCTGTTCAGAAGGGCAAGTGCTGGGCGGAGCCTGACTCTGTTCAGTTGACACCACAGCCACAGGAAGTGGTTCAACTCAGCACCAACACATGATGATGATGATGATGATGTCAGGGTGCTGTCAGCAGCTTTCACTAGTGATGGACTCCCTCCTTTGTGCCAGCTGGATGTCCTGCTCCATCTCTTTTCAGCTTTCCCCTTCAGGGTCTGTGCCCTGCCCCGTGGCCGGTCTTCCTTAACTGTTCTGAAAGCCTTACAGAATTATCATTTGTGGCCATCTTTATAATTCTGGACTACTTGTGTTCAACTACTTGTGTTCTTATGCCCTTTCCCTGCTGGGCATCCCTGTCTACGTTCTGACTTGTTTGTCCAAAGGATTCCTGTCCTGTGTTTGGTGCCACTCGTGGCCCCACAGAGGCTTTCTTTGTTAGCACTAAACACTATGGTAGTAAACATAATTATTGTAATAAAGTAGAAACATTTTATCAAGACACAGAATGAAAGGAAAATATTTCCATAGTCTTTTGGTTGCTCTTTTTGTTGTCAAAAGACACATAATAGTTGACTGCTGGTAAATACAGTAACCCCAGTGGAATCTGAGTGGTTTACTGAAAAGCAAGGGTCAATAAATCTTTTCTCAGTACTCATCTGTTTTCTTGTCTTTGCAGGATTGGGCTGACGATGTCATAAATGAATTGTCCAAACCTCAGAGAAACAAAAAGAAGCTTAAGGAAATGTATGAAAGAATGTACAGGAATTTGGGAAATTTGGAGGCTCCTGGCCTTGGGTTGATGAGGAAAAGGTTTATTCAGGTATATGAGGTTACTGAGTAGCATTGGCATCATGTCCTTTTCTAGAAGACAGTACAAAAGAGGGAACCAGATCACAGCTTTTACAGGTGCTGCAGGACTTGATGAGACTTGATCAAGTCAGGAGTAGAGGACTGGGATTTCTTTGCTAGAAGCCATGGACTTAACATAGTTCACTTTTCACTTCTAACTGCCCTACAGGGATAAATGTTCTGTCTTACACAGCTTCTGCCTCCCCTGTCCTGCATGCTGCCAGGTTCTTAGGACCTGAGCCTGTAATCATCCGTGGGAATCTGGCCTTGTTTTTTGTTCCCTGCTGCCAAGGGTTTATGAGCACCTTAGGGAGTTTTGCTGTATTAGACTACTCAAATTTGCTGCTGATACAAAGTTACTTAGGGTAAGTAATACAGAAGAGTTACAACTATGAAGAATTATAGAAAAGGCTTTACAAAACTGAGTTCTAAAGTGATGAAAATCAGTGTAGAAAATGAAGTGACACATGTGGCAAAAAATTTAATTACCCTAGTATCACATAGAAATTCTTTGGGCTTTAGCTGACTACTGCAATTCAAGAACAAAATTTTGATTCGTGGTAGTTCTTTGAAAACATCAGCTGTGAGTACTCAAGGGCAGTCAAGAAAGAAAAGTGGATGTTCATCGTTATTAAGAATAGAGAACTAAACATGGATTTGTACATTGGCATAGCAGCCTTCTCTGACTCTTGCTTCTTGAACGTTGTAGTCCTTGTCTGCAGTATTCTCAACACAGATATAGTAAAATTGGATGAGGTTCAACATGGCAAGAATAATCAAAGGTACAGAGTAACCACTGCACAAGCAACTTTAGCATTCCTCCAGTTGGAAAAGATGCAATGGTGCCAGGTACAATAAAGCTCTTAACATCAGCCCTGCGGTTGGACTTGGTGAACTTAAAAGTCTCTTCCAACCCTAACAGTTCTGTGATTCTATCGGGAGTGCCAAACATGAAGTAAATACTCCATGGAAGTGGCAGGTTCAGACCAGTGAGAAGTGTTTCCTCATTCAGTACACACTTAAGTGCAGAACTCCTGCTGCAGGGTATTTCGGGTGCTTTCATGGGTTCACATAGCAAGCAGGCAATAGCACGGAGAGGGGGAAATGCTTTGAGAGCTTTTACATACAAATGCACACTTCCCGGTCTGGAAAGCCCTGAGCTGCAAATTGCTGAGGCCAGGGGAGTGATACTCCTGTAGAAGGAGCATCCTGACTGCTTGCACTGGATGTGCATAGCCCCGTGGCCAGGGTGGGGTGCATCCAGCTCTCTCCCATGTGGCCATCCTTATGTCACATTAGCATTACATAAACTAACCTGGGTGTCTGTAGGGAGATTCCTTCCCCATGAGCGGGAAAGGTGGAGGATGAGAGTAAGGTGGAGTCGGGAGGAGGTGAGGTGATAAATGAAGCAGAAAGGGTAATTGGGAGTTTAGGGGCACACTAGCCCTTTGAATGTGTTGCTGTGAGATAAGATGGGACTTTGATGATAATGACTTTAAACCTAAGAGTAGGGGATAAGAATATGCAGGATGTGCCGGTGTCAGGGTGGGGGTAGGGAGAGGGGAGCAGCTATACAGGGTACTTGCACAGCAAGGAACGGGGCAGGCATAAGCACAAAGGCTGTTTGGGTGATTGGTGTGCCCACACAAAAAAAATCCACTGCTCTTTAAAAAGCTGAAATGTGCAGTAGTAGAGGATACAGAGAGAAGAGCAAGGGAAATACTGGAGAGGGGTATCAGGGTTGTTCCCCTCTGTTGAAGGGAAGAGGGAGAGCAGTATTCCTGCAGAGGGTAGCTGCAGAAGAGAGTCAAGGTGATGGTGCACAGGCTCTGAAATCTTTGCTTTCACGATGCATGATTATGAAGAAACAAAGTGTGCTGTGAGAGTAACTGTATCGTTTCTAGTGTTCCTGCTGGGGAAAAAAAAGTTGTCTCTCTTGACTGACACATAAAATTGCTCTACTACGTGGAATAAATACTTCAGGCTCATAATCTGGAAATAGATTTAGTGATAAAGATGTTTTTGACTGTAGCAGTCTCCTCAAAAGGATAATGTTTTTTGTATTTTCGTTTACTGCAGTGAAACAGCTGTGTCTTCATAGCTTGGGAGAAAAATGATCAGGCATTAAAAAAACATATCTTTCCAAGCCATTAATACCAGGTCCAAGAAGGAACACTTGGTTTTTCTAGAACCTTGAATTATGAACACAGGAAGTCAACTCAGTTAACTATTTGTAGATAATGCTTACTTTGTTTATTAAATGGATCCTTATGAAATGACTTTACACTTTTCCTTTATCAGGATATTTAAAATACTTTTAAATAAGGGTTTATACATTTTTTGTCTAAAATTATTACTTGGCAGTAATAAATCCACGGGTAATAAATCCAACAGTAAATAAAACATCTAAAGCATTTCATAGAATCACAGAATGGTTTGGGTTGGAAGGGTCCTTGAAGACCATCTGGTTCCAACACCCCTGCCATGGGCAGGGGCAACTCCCACTAGACCAGGTTGCTCAGGGCCCCATCCAACTTGGCCTTGAACACTTCAGGGATGGGGCATCTACAACTTTTCTGGGTAACCTGTTCTGGTTTATATAAAGAATTTCTTCCTAATATCTAAACGAGCTGGGTGTGTAGATAGGAAGGTACTGTTTTGGTGCTCTTAGGTGGTGTCTAGCACTGTGTGAACAGCATTTTTCTATAAATGATTGTTAGGCTTTTGGGAAGAACCTGGATGATCATTTTGGCAGAGGTGGTTCAGAACTGTTGGATATGAAGTTAAGAGACTTTGATAAGATTGCAACGTCTCTCTGGTCAGAAATGAACAAAACCCATAAGGAACCTGGGAACCTCAAAGAATGTTCACCATGGATGAGTGAATTCAAAGCTGAGTTCTTGAGGAATGGACTAGAGGTTCCTGGTAAGTTACCCTTCAGTGTTGACAGTGAACTCTCCCTTACAAGATAATTGCTGCTCTTAAGCTTTATTTCTTATACTGGCTATATTCTTCTGGCTATATGGCTTCTTTCTGGCCTTATGCCTTATCTGGCTTTACTTGAAATAATTCTGTTCACTCATTATCTCTTAAATCTGTTCTTAAGCTGTAGTTCTGATTTTTAAAATTTTATCTAAACTTGTATCTCTTACCTAAGAATTTAGTATTTTTCTGAAGGCCTGACTCCAGGAAATCTGAATATAAATCTGTGTTTGAATCTAGTTCAAAAAAAGGTTATGTCCTCTGAAACCATCAAGAGGTCAGTTCTAACAGCCAAGGAAAGGGTATCAGTAATTCACAGATAAAATTATACTATGTGTATATTGGATCTTTTTTATGCATTTGAAAGTATTTTCTTCATAGTTGTCATTCTACCAATTTGACAAAACATTTGGGTGTGTGTTCTGGTGTTAAACACACTTTAAAATAACATCAGTTTATGTAACTTTTTTCTAATTTTGTTTCCACAATCCCTTCAGGTCAGTACGATGGAAAAGGGAAGCCACTGCCGGAGTACCATGCAAAAATTTCTGGATTTGATGAACGGGTATGTTTATAAGATTGAGTCAAAATCCAGTGTGGTGTAAATCTGTGTCCATATTCCATCTGAAGAATTTGGCAGTAGTGGGGTCGTCGCTTGTTTACATATCTTGCAGCATACAAAGGAAGGGCTGCAAGTGGGCATTTGTTTTCCTAGTATAATTGAGTAACTTGGTTATGTCATCTAGGAATGACAGGTATGCTTGATTCCAGCGATGTAAGACCAAGTCTTCTGTCACAAATATTCTGCTTTTGCCTGGTTTTTTCCAAGATAAGTGTAATGGAATCCTTGAGGAAGCCAAAACGTATAACAATCCGAGGCAGCGATGAGCGGGAGTATCCTTTTCTTGTCAAGGGTGGTGAAGACCTGCGACAAGACCAGCGCATTGAGCAGCTGTTCGATGTCATGAACATTATCCTTTCCCAGGATGCTACATGTAGCCAAAGAAACATGCAGCTAAAAACTTACCAGGTCATCCCCATGACAACAAGGTAGGCATTTATCTTGAAGGGACAGAAATCTTTGTTAACATCTATTACTTTTGGGATGTTAGAAAGTGAGAATTTTGTGTGCCAGATTCAGATTGAGAGTGTTTTGTGCCTTGGCTTAGTTTATCTTTTTTCCTTTTCCTTTTAAACAGCATTGAAATTGCTTTGTCTGGAAACTGTTTTTCAGAGTATATTTAAATTGGTAGCTTTTAACCTTCTTTTAGCAGGCACTCAAATGTGTTCCTTCCCATTTGTGGTGTTTCTCTGAAGTTCAGCTCTGAGCTACTTGTTCTTATCTCTGACTTACTTTGTTCCAGACTGGGACTCATCAAGTGGCTGGAAAATACCTGTACCTTAAAAGAATTCCTTAAAAATAGCATGTCTAAAGAGGAAGATACCAGCTATAACAGGTGATGCTTGGTTTAGCTGTCTGCTCTAATAGAGCATTACTAATGGGGTTTTGGATAACTGATGGTCTTGTGGCAGGATTTTCTCTTTTCTTTTTTTCTTTTTTTTTTCTTTTAATTAAATAGTGAAATAAAAGCACTTATAAGCAAGGAGGCAGTTTGTACTTCCTGACCCAAATTAGTAATTGGCAACTGTTTGTTTAATGAGTGCCATTGTACCTGGAATATTCTCCACCCAGCTTGTTTAAACAAGAAGCTTATAATTATAATCATGTGTGACGTCATTATCATCACCATTTCCTTATCAGCAGATTGATTTTACAAGCAGAGGATTTTGATCTCTTGATTTGATCAGGCAGGAAATGGACTTAGGTCAATGGGGGGCAGGGGAAAGGAGTAGAGACGGAGTTATTCAGAACCTGAGTTCAGCAGTGAGTCAGTGATGGGGGGTGGAAATTGGCAGCAAATGCACAGAACACAACTGTAAAAGAGCACTCTCTCTGGCTTGACACAAATGCTGGGTTTTAATAAATTATATTGCTTTCTCGTGATTGTAACTGGAGGTTGAGTATTTGTAAAATTGATTTAATTCTAGCATTTCAGCCTAGTTCTGTCCTGGAATTTAGAACTGTGGTTTAATTTACAAATGTGGTTCTTAGTTACATAATCTCTGTTTGGGTTTGTCTGAGTGTTGTTGTCACCATTTATTTTTACTAGTTAACATTTATGGGGCAGGTTGGAGGAAACTCCAGCGTGGAGGTTGGACTCCAAAGAGTCTTTATTTCTATGGTTATTTGATTTGTGAGCAGTTTAGGAACTGCTACAGTTCCTGCATTACTGCTGTCTGATTCACTGTTGTGAACAGCAGTGGTATTATGTTGATCTCAATTCACTGAGTGGGAAAGTGAAGGAGGACTCACATGGAACCATCTCGTGAGGAGAAGAAATTTACCATATGCTCAATGGGGAAGATCAGTGTCTTTCTAAAAGCAGGTCATAATGTATAAAAAACCCCTTTGCTTTATTGTGTATATAGACTTCAATATTTTCCCATATGTTATTCAGTCAAGACAATTAAGTTATTTTATATCAAGCTATGGTTAAGTGACAGCACTCACAAAGGAAAATTTTGGTTGGGGTCTGGGGAACAACTTCCTGAATTTTTGAAATCCTTTTCTTCATCCCAAGGTGATGGGCTACAGTCTATAACTGATAAATGCTTCTTAAATGGAAATGGCATTCTCTATCTCAAAACATGCTATGGAAGGAAGAGAGAAGGCAGCTGCTCTGCTAAGTTGCTGCCTCTCTGGAATAGAAGTTTAATGTCTGATGCATTTAGTTAAGATGGGAGAAAAATGCCAAATTATTCCATAAGCAGCACAACTAATGAATACTGGCTTCTTGTGGATTAATACCCTAAGTTCAAGCACCCATTCATTCCTTCTCTCTTGGGCACACTGAGGAGATACCAAACTGCCTTCCTGCATTCCCTGCCCATTTGGTGGACAAAGGGCAGCATGTACTGTGGTGGACTGCATAAGGCTTCTCAAAGACTGTGTCAAAATTACCTTTTCCTCCCTGGAGAAATTATTTTGGATCTTTCTTCTGGAGGCAGCATCTAATTTTCACAATACCTATTGACAAATTAACACCTTTGAGATGTCTAATCTTCTGTCAGATATGACTGATCAGCCTATACTCTGACTGCATAAACTTCATTTCCGTAGCAAGGCTAAAATTAATGTAGGCTGTAGCTTCCTGGCTCTTCCTTTGCATAAAAATCTCGTGGGTCAGAGCAGCACCCAGCCTGTGGGTAATCAAATAGAAAATAGATACAGAGAAATCATCAGTGCTTTTCTTCTTTTTGTGCCTAGCCCAAGAGGACCTCGTGCTACCTATTCTGAGTGGCTGTCCAGGGTGAGTGGGAAAGCCCAGCGCATCTCTCAATACCATGCTATGTACAGGTAGGCTTCAAGAGAGAACTGCATGTGAAATACAGAAACTAGAGTGTGCACACACACAGAGTTGTAGAAATTCCAGGAAAAATGTATGATCTGCATTATAATATGGTGGCTAGATCTCATTTTTGCTCATTTTACTGTTTTGTCTTACTGGGGATGCTATGCAAAATTCCTCTTGCCAAAAATCCTACCAGAGCCCAGGAATGCTTCCAGAAGCTTGCTCACTTCCTTTAGAAAGTGTCTAGAAGCAGATGCTGCTCTTCAACTTTATTTTCTAGGCATCTTGTTCCTGATTATGCAGTTAGGTAGGCTGCCTCAGAGCCCAAGCATCTGCTGGAGTTGGACAGAGAAAATAACCGTGATTCACTGAGAATTTAAGAATATTTGGTGGTTTAGGTCCCAACTTGAGCATCTTTTCAGATGTATTTCCACACCTACCTAGGTCTAGCACTGTGGGTGATGAAGTAAAGTGTCCAGAGGAGCATTTCTGATAAGCTCATAACCCGCAAGTGTCTTGCTTTTTAAAGGAAAACTTTGACTCGTTTAATTGAATTAATACTTGTATTCAGATCCAGAATGTGCTTTTGAAGTAATTCCCCATCACCCCCACTCATCTTCTGTCTGCTGCATCAAAGAGCTGTTCTCTAATTCTCATCTCTGCTCCTTTCAGAGGGAAGTAGACTGGAAGGAAAGCACCCAGCACATTTCAGCTGTCACAAGCATTCAGAACTAGACATGGGCTAGGACAAAGCCTCCTTCCCCAAATCTGCATGGCATGAATGCCCTCAGTGCCAGTTCTTTAGTTCTGTTGCTTCCCCTGTGCTGCACTGCTTTCTAGTGTCAGTGTAGCCTCAGCCTGCTGCTGAGAGATTTAACTGAGGCCTTAATTCCTCTGCTTGGAAGAAACTGTCCAGCCAGAAAGGACATGATTGTATTGCTCTTTAAAACTTAACCCATCTGCCTGATTTGGGGGAAAATACACAAAACTACATACTCTTTTGTGTTCAGAAATGTCAGTCTTGGAAATAAGCGTTGGGAGAAAGAGGAAGGATGGGGAATTTGTAATATCAGATAGAATTTGGGGGATGAACTCTTTGTGGCTTTGCTGTGCTGTCTGCTGGAGTAAGCACCGCACGCTGCTGCCATCCTGTGCATATCTTGACTTTCAACATCCAGGGGCTGTTATTTCAGCAGCTGCCTTCATTTCTCCACTACTTTGCAGGAATGCCAGCCGTACAGAGGCAGTCACAGCCTTCAGAAGCAGGGAGAGCAGCGTTCCAGAGGACCTGCTGCGGTAAGTGGCTGCTGATGGCCGCACATTGTGAGGCCGGTGCTGGTGTTTCTCTGCATTCAACAAGCCAGTTCTGTTTTGTTAAGGCGAGCCTTTGTGAAAATGAGCACATCTCCCGAGGCCTTCCTGGCCCTGCGCTCCCATTTTGCCAGCTCTCACGCACTGATGTGCATCAGCCACTGGATACTTGGGATTGGAGACAGGCATCTGTCCAACTTCATGATTAACAAGGAGACAGGTGGCATGGTGGGAATAGACTTTGGATACGCTTTTGGTGCAGCCACACAGGTACTTGTTTTCAGCTAATTTGTGACAGCTTTTGCATTTGTTGTGTGCCATTACTTGTGTGTTCTCTGTACTAAATTTGATGCTCTTCGGTTGCCATTGTTCTAGTACAAAATAACCCTTACAAGTTATTTCTAGTTAATTGAATAAAATATCTGAGTCCAGATACTCTCATACAAGTAATGAGCTGTAGAACTCCACAGAGTCAATGTGGTGGTGTTTTACACAGTTCAGCCATGCTTTCAACCACTATCACTGAATATTCATGACTAGAGCTTTGATGTCACAACTTGGTGCAGTTCTACTTTTGTATGTTATTTTCAGTTAAGTGACAAAGACGGTTTCAAAGCTTAAAAAGAACAAAATATTCCCGTCTAATCCTTCTGTTCCAAGGCTTCTTACTTCTTGTTTTCTTTTGACTGTCCTTCCCCTTGGCTAGTTTTTGCCTGTGCCAGAGTTGATGCCCTTTCGCCTGACTCGACAGTTCGTTAATCTGATGATGCCAGTGAAAGAGTGGGGACTCATTTACAGCGTGATGGTTCATGCCCTGAGGGCTTACCGTTCAGATCCAGACCTCCTCATCAGCACCATGGATGTATTTGTAAAAGAGCCTTCTTTGGACTGGAAGGTGGGGTTTTGTCATCTTTCATTTTTTCTTTTCTTTCTGTGAAAATTCTTGAACTGTAATAAGAATACAACTGATGAAAAAGGAAGTATTACTTGAGGCTCACTCTCAGTACTCCTTTTATCTTTCTTTGTTTTATTTAGTTCTCAGAGAAACTGAACTTAAAAGTATTTTAAGAAAGTGTTTTAAAATGACAATTCTATATTGACACACAAAAAATAGTAGCATATGTCTGTGTTATCGGTGTAGTGCTCTTTATCTCTCATGATAATCCTAAAGACGTGGGTAGCTCTTGATTGCATTATGTCACTTATGGCACCAGCATAAATATTGTCAACTTTTTGGATTGAACCTCTTAAATTTACATAACAGCACTGTATATATCAAACTAATAGTTACAGAGAAAAAAGTCTGAAACTAGTTGCACTTCAGTAACTTGAGTTGTAAATTAAAGTCACAGGCAAGTTAGATATTATCTCACTGCTTTGTCCTCCACTGCATCTGCAGTTAAGATACTGGCTTGCCTTCCTATGATCTGCGGCTTAAAAGCCTTTTTTAAGCGTGTGATTTATGATAAACAGGGCAAATTTGTTTTCCCCTTAGAACTTTGAACAAAGACTGCTGGCAAAAGGAGGCACGTGGATTAAGGAAATAAACACATCTGAAGTAAACTGGTACCCTTTGCAAAAAGTCAGCTATGTCAGAAGAAAGCTTACAGGTGCCAATCCAGCAATAATCACTTGGTAAGATGTTCTCCTTTTGCTTTAAACTGCTCCAGTAAGAGCTTTGGAAGGCTCCTGTGTCAGATCTTGCTCCCTTTGGATAGAATGGTGGCTAGGAAAAGAGGAGAGACAGACAGGGCAAAATTTCAACAAACCTGCTGTCAGAATCATTTTGGTCCATGTACAATCTCTCTGAATCACCCTGCCAGCCAAAACACCAGATATCTCCCTGTGAGTTTTCGTGCTCCAGCTCAGGCCTTCTGAGCAGTTTTACTGCTCCTGGCAACATATGTCTCCCCTCTCTGTCAGGCTGCTTAATCTCATACTCCTCAGCCCCACTGTTCTTTATGTTTGTCTCCAACTGCTTTTAGGGTAGGGATAATATTTAAATTAATATATGCTTCTGATGGAGGATTGCTTGAAATGGAACCTGAACCAGCTGTAGTGGAAGCATGGAGGAAAGCTGCTTATGAGAAACATCAAATTCAAATCTGGTGGCATTCTCAGGTTATTTATGTCAGTCTAGTCAAGTCTGGCTCAAGCCAGAATGTCATTAAAGTTCAGTTAAAAGTACAATTAATCCCTTCCATCCTCTCTTAAAAAGTCATTTTGGATTAATCAGGGGAAGACAGAAAAGCAAAGAAAGCAAGCCTGTTTTAAAACCATACAAATATTGAAAAGTGCAGGACTTGGGAGGAGTCCCTTTTGCGGTCAAGGCTGAACTGGAAAAGGCAGCAAAATACTTGTTATTGGCACCAATCAGGAGGGCAGGTAAAGAGATCAACGGCTTGGATGTGAACTGCTGCATCCTTCTTTCAGCTGGAGACCTTTGACAAGATTGGCACGTTCATGCCAAATACCCACTAGTAAAGGACACCTGAAATCACCAGTCTTCACTGGCCAGGCCTTCTACAGCTGTTGAGCAGCCTCCACATCTTGATCTCAATTCAAGCTTTATTTTTCAAGTGCTGTTTTGTGTTTAAAAACCCATCTCGGATTTTTTGCTTGTTTCTTTTAGTAAGAGCTTATTTTTGTGTTCTCAATTCCAGCGATGAGCTGCGCCTGGGCTATGAGAAGTCGGCTGCTTATAATGATTTTGCAGCTGTGGCTCGTGGTAACTCCAACCATGATATCAGAGCCAAAGAGCCCGAGGATGGGCTTTCAGAGGAGACCCAAGTGAGATGCCTCATCGATCAAGCGACAGACCCCAATATTCTTGGCAGAGTCTGGGCAGGATGGGAACCCTGGATGTGAGGAACTGCCCTCTACAATCCTGTCTGCCAAGGGACCTGTACCCTAAAACACAGCTGCAACTAGATCAGAATTTTAAGGCCAAAAAGTAAAAAGACTCTTAACTACTTTTATCACCGGTAGAAATAGAGAAAATAAACTTTTTGTATTAAAACTGTATTCAAACAGTGATTTTTGTTTCTTTTTTTAAAATTATTTTTCTTGAGTGTGGTTCTGTAACAAAGCAGCTTTATTGTCTTTGTGTTAAAATCAATGTAGAAAGAACTGGATATGCTCTAGAGCTTAAAGATTTATTTGAAAAGCACTAAGATCCCTCAGTGGAAAGCACAAATTCATACCCTGCAAACTTGTGGGCATCAATGTAGCGATGTAGTGATTCTGTGCTTTTCTTTTGCAGAGACCTTGATGACAATCAACTGAAACCATTCTGCAGCCACATATTATTTGTAGTTAAAACTAGAAGATTTTCATATCAATAGTATCAGTGAACCACATGGTGAAATTAAACAGAAAACAGCTCTTAGCTCTAGATAACACCTGAAGTATCTGAACAGCTTTTTCATTACTGGATAACGAGATAGTAATGATGAGACTGTTTTTAGCATCTAGAGGTTATACCCTGTTATCTTTGTCCTTTGGAAGTCTGCACTGCTCACACTGTGTTATTTCCAAATTATTGTTTGGCCCAAGCCAGAAGTCACTGCCGCCAGAGCTGAGCACTGTAAGCTTCTTGCCATAACTGCAGCAGGAATGGCTACTGCACTTTGGAATTTGCTTATGCCAAACTGTGGAGGTTGTGCCAGACGTGGCTCTTCATCTCCAGCAGCCAGTTCTCAGGTGTGCTGGGTTTGGCTGGGCTCGAGTTTGTTTTCTTCAGAGCAGCTAGAGTGGGGCTGTGGCTTGGATTTGTGCTGGGAACTGTTAGTAACACAGGGATGTTCCATTAGTGCAGAGCAGGGCTTGCACAGGGACAAGGCCTCTTCTGCCTCACACCGTGAGGAGTCCCAGGGTGGAGCTGGGAGGGGGCACAACCAGGATGGCTGACTCCAGCTGTCCCAAGGGATATCACAGCCTTGTAGAGCTGGGAGGGAAAGGAGGAAGAGGGGGAGATGTTCAGAGTGGTGGTGGTTGTCTGCCCAAGTCACCATTATCCCAGCTGACCACCAGCCTGGCCATGGGAAGCGGTGAATGAATTCCTTGTTTTCCTTTGCTTGTGTGCACAGCTTTTGCTTTAATCTATTACACTGTCTGTATCTCAGCCCCTGAGTTTTCTCATTTTCCAATTCTCTCTGGAGGGAGTGAGGAGCAGCTCTGTGGGGCTGAGCTCCCAGCTGGGGTTAAACTGCAGCATGGGCAGTGAGGGAGAAGGACAATTCTCTCAAACACTACTGTTGCTCATTACCCAGATTCACTGTAGGATATAGATTCAATTGAGGCTTTTAATAATTATCATAAAGGGTGTAATAAAAATTAGTCTTTGCCCTTTCACTGCTTACAAGATTTCCCTCCTGCCTCTGTGGTAGTGGGGCAGTTCTGGTCTCGCTGAGGGCCATGTCTGCTGCTGGCACCAGTCTCAAATGAATCTGTCAGCTGGACAGCAGAGAAATCTGCCTCCTGGATACAACTCCATGAAAAACTCAGGATGAGGAAGAATGATGAGGCCTAAAGAATGGGGAGCTTTTCTGTTTCATATACTTTCCAGCAGCAATTACTATTTGTTACCTTTCTTCTTAATAAACATATTCAATGGTTTTTGTCAATAGTGTTGTAAATCAAGAAATTCAGAGCATTTTTATTGGACTTTATTAATTAAAAATATTGTTGGGATGTATTTTTGTAGAGGAAACATTTAAAAATAAAAACAAACTTCTAGCTGTATACCTCATTTCAAAAGTTAATTCAGGGCACTTTAATCACAGAAAGCTTCTACATTTACCCATTTATAGAGATGATAATTAGTGGACAGTAAGGTGGGGGTTATTTTAATAAAAGTGTTTGATATAGTCTTTTTATATACACTTCAGTAATATGTCATGGTGTTTTGTTCTTTTGATCTCTGCCAACAATTAGGACTGCAACCTTATGACTAAAACTTGGTCAGGTGAGGTGCCTTGGCTTTCATGCTGTCACTCTACAAATATAAGAAAGTTTAAAGC
Source organism: Monarcha castaneiventris obscurior (assembly GCA_026261815.1). Taxonomy (NCBI): domain Eukaryota; kingdom Metazoa; phylum Chordata; class Aves; order Passeriformes; family Monarchidae; genus Monarcha; species Monarcha castaneiventris. Next base: position 6,364,138 of record JAMPIT010000379.1, on the reverse strand, counting down.
ACAATAAAAAAGGCAACATGAAAAGGCAGGGGGCATTTAGAAATCAAGTGGCTGGGTGTACGAGGTGTTTAATGGCACTTCTGGCACATACCTCAGATAGTTACTGGGTACTTTGACCTGCACTGTGGAGGACAAAGTTTAGGTTTATACTTTAACGAGGCTCTTCTCGTAGGACTTTTGATACCCTCAGCAGCAGCAGATGTTTGTGCACAGCAGGCCTCCCTCCTTGGCCTTTGGGTAGGGGCGTTGGAGTGCAGCCTGGCCCTTCCCGGGGGAGGGGACCGGGGGTCACTGCTCCGTGCTCACTGCTCCCTGCAGCCCGGAGCCAAAGGGCCTCAGGCTGGGGGCGAAAGCCTCTCAGACAGGCAAAAGTGACACGGGCTTGGAACATGCTCATGACAATTTAAATAGTTAAAGCTCCATTTTGGCCCCAGAATAAGCACATCAGCCCCTATTAGTCATGTGTTTGTCGAGCTCATGTGTCTGCTGAGGCGCAAAGCACGAGGCTGCTGGGTCTTCAACACACCCAGTGCAGAGCAAGTGGAGTTTCCCTAACTTTCTTCAGGGAGCTTTCACCCTGCAGCTGAATGGCCCTGGAAATAACCTGCAACACATGTGAATGGCAGCTGCTGTCCCCAGTCCTGGCTGCTCTCAGTAAGATGCAGCAGCTGAATGGAAAGGCTGGAGCAGCACAGAAGGTACTGACACAATGCAAGCCTCAAGTTGCTGGGCTCGGTGCTTTACAGGGTGGGTGTATTTGGCTTCCAGAAAAGAGTAAGATGATGTGAAGATCAGAGTCAGAGTCTGCATCAGGTCTCATGATGCAAAACAAAACTTGGGAAGTATTCACAAGTACGGTGAGTATTTCCTTCTCAGATTAAATAACCAGATAGATGGGCACTGTATCTGGAAATCCATTAGTTGCATCTAAAAAGTTATGTAAAATATTAGCATGTATTCTCACTAGGTTTTTCTTAGTGTATGGAATGATACCATGTTTAAGCTAATCCTTACCATCCCTGCCAATCTTATAATTTCCCTCTAGCTAAGAATAACTTTGCTGCTGAATCCAGAGGAAAGCTCTGGAACTGCAGCCTACAGTCTCCTTTCCCAGCTGATAGAGAGGTTCCTGCATGCTGCTTCTCGTGCTCAGGGTTTTCCCCCTTAGTCCCCACCAATGCCCCCCAGTTTAAATGTTATCTTGAGGTCTCTGTGGCCAAGAGGTGATACAGCACCAGCACACACTTGGGCACAGGAAGGAGCCTAGGAGCTTTCCACAAAAACAATGAATTGGGCTCATATTCAGATATGGAATAAGTAATTTCCTAGAGCTCTTCTGGTCTCACACTTGCGGGTTTGGCCAGCTGCTTCCAAAAGTAAGCATCTATATATAGAGACACTTCTCCCCAAAATTCTTGTTTTTAAAAATCAAGGATAAGGGTTTATTACCTCTGCTTTAAAACTTTTTTCCCCTAAGGATGAGGGTCTGATGAGTCACTTTATTAATACTGTGCCTCATTTGGAAATTACATGGGCTTTAAAATTTTCATTTTTAAGTTATGCTGCCTGTAAGAAATGGCACCCACACAGAAATCTCACACCCTGGCAGACACCCACAGCACCAAATGGTGTCGCTGGTCTTGTGGCAAACCTACCAAAGAGCCACACCTTACGTCAAACAAAGATGGGTCCAGAATAGGGTGTTTAGAGGGATATATCGTTGTTGCAAAAAGGTTGGGAAATTTTTTGGGCAATGATCAGAGTGCTGAAGCACCTCTCCAGTGCAGGCTGGCTGAGAGGTTGTTCAGCCTGGGGAAGAGAAAGGTTCTGGGGACACCCTACTGCAGCCTTGCAGTACCTAAAGGGAGCTTGTAGGAAAGATGGAGAGGGACTTTTTGTCAAGGTCTGTAGTGACAGGATAAGGAGGAATGGTTTTAAATTGAAAGTGGGTAGGTTTCGATTAGATATTAGGAGGAAATTTTTCGCTGTGAAAGTCATGAGACACAGGAACAGAAAAGGTGTGGGTGCCCCATTGCTGGAAGTGTTCAAGGTCAGGTTGGATGGGGCTTTGAGCAACCTGGTCTAGTGGAACTTGTCCTGGCCCACGGCAGGAGGTTTGGAACCAGATGAACTTTAAGGTCCCTTCCAACCCAAACCATTCTGATAACATGAAGGAGTGGCCATAAGGGACTGGAAAGGTTTTGGTTACAGTTTCCACATTATTTATAGGGCGAGTTTTTTCTTTGCGTTTTGATGAGATAGAGGAGGGTAGCATTGACTCTACTTGTCCATTATACTCACAGTAAATTATACCACACAAGATTTCATTTGATTAATGAAGATATTAATCAATATCCAGGCAGAAGATGTAGCTGTCAATTTGATCACATAAATGGCAATTCATGCAAAACCTGTATCACAAAAAAGTTCAGAGTATCCACCAAAGAGTGTGAGAAAACAGGGAGCACAGGTTCTGAGGTGTTTTGCTGCAGTAGCACTTGGCCTTCTGGGAGCCTGGGTACGTGGACAATCTTATTCAGCAGCTCAGCAGCCACAGGTGCAGCTGGACAAACCCAGCCCAGGCTGACACTGCCAAAGCTTAAATGCCTGCAGGGAGACAAAACACAGAGCCTCGACTAAATGAGCTAAAAGGAGCAATCCTTTCAATTACCATCAAGCTCTTCAGCTGCCAAGAGTAGGGAGGCCACAGGCTGGATCAGTGCAATGATGTACAAGTACAGAACAAGTGACAAGCACAATACTGTTACAGTGCTTCAGGAGCCCTGGCAGGGGTGGCATGAGCGGGCGGCGAAGGACTGCAGCAGTCTCTGTGCTGGCTGTCAAGAGCCAACACCAACCTCAGCTAGGCACTGTCCCTCCCTAGGAGTGTGCAGGCAGGTTTTTTGACTCTCCCCAGGCAACTTGTACCTCCTCCTTTATGTGTCCCATTTCCTGCTCAGCCCCCATGTGCCACTGGTGCCTTCCAGTTGATGGATGAAAGGAAACTTGCGCTCCTGCTGCTTCTTGCAGGGAGGAGAAATGCAGCAAACCAATCCTCCATCTTTTTCCCCCTTGTCAGCTTGGTCTTTACCCATGAATGCCCCAGGACCTGATGTCCTGCTGGTGCTGTCTCAAACCCATAATATCAAGAGCAGAGAAGGGCTCCTTAGGCTCCCCAGGATCAGTACAGCCTCGCCATGCTCCTAGTCCCACCGACCAAAGAATTCCTGTATGCCTGGCTGGGTTGCTGGAGGTGAGCATGCTGAGGCATTACCCTGTTTCCTTACCTTCCCTCAGCGGCCTGTCCCCTATTTATGAGGAAAAACTGGTCAGAAACACAGTCTGATTTAACTGCCATCCCTGAAGGGCTCAGGGTCCTGAGGTTTCTCTGAGATTCACAGCCAGCAGTCCAGAGTAAGTTAAGTTTTGCCTTTTTTCTGCTTCTTAGAGAAAGGTTTCTTGTCCTTTCTCGCCAGGTTTAAATACTTTCCTTGATTTGGAGCATGAACCTCAAGCAAGTTTTAAAAAATTTATTCTGAAATTCAGACGATCACCTGCTTTTTCTGCTGTTTAAAATGACTGGATCCCACAGACAAGCCGTGACTCGGTGGGTCAGGTACTCAGCAGGACAGATGAGGGAAATAAAGGGCTTGTCTGTACTTCACTGCTCACGAAATTACACATGCAGATGGGAACAGATTTAGCTGCTGAGATGCCAGACAAATCCACCCCAGGAAACAGCAGTGTGGATGTTGTCCTGCTTTCAGTGCACTGCTTTGGTAAGTGACAAGTATCACTTGTTCACATGCCCCGGGATGCTTTGCTGCAGGTGTCGTAGCACCCCAGGGCTTCACACCCTGCATGGCATGTGGGAGAACCCCCTCAAACCTTCTCCTGAAATCACACATCTCAGGCTCAGCAACCAACACAACCAACTCACCTTCCAGGGGGTGGGTCCTGCTGCTTGGGTTTGGGCTCAGGCATTGACAGGTCTGAGCACAAGTTCTGAGCACACCTCCAGGTCCTGAAGACTCTTTGGGCAATGCTGTACCCCCTGTGGTTAGCTGTGACACAGATGGCACATACTGAGGTTTACACAGCAGTTCTATGCCTTTCACTGCGGGATTTTGAGAATCTAATTGCCAGGAGGCAAGGTGCCCAGAGGGGGTCGGGTGACCTGGCTGGGAATTGCATGTCTTTTTGGAGTAACACGTGATGGGCATTAAATAGGCATGTTCAGGCTGGCACAGTGGCATGCCAACACTGGCTGACCTTTGGGGAAAGGACTTGGGTGAGCTGGGAGTGTAACACTGTTCTGCATGCAAACAGTTAAATGAGTGCTTTCCCAGACAAATCATAATTTTATGACTACAACGGGTGAGATCTAACCCCTTCCAGCAGAGCAAGGGGAGAGACAGCGGATATCAGACAGCCTCTCATTCCAGAACTGCCTCCCCATGCCTCATGCACACACTCCTCTACACTTCATGCAGACAAAAAAGGTCCAGGAGCACCACGTTCCCTGCTGGACACCCAGGCCAGGCCATGGGCAGGTGGCGCAGAGTTGTGCACCACGAATAGACCCCAGTGCTAGAAGGAAAAAATGACATGTAAAAAGGGTTTGGGGCATATTATGTCTTTGCTAATGCGGGAAAAAAAAAAAGCAACCATTTCTTGTGACACTGTCAAGTTCAGTGGTTAATGCTGGGGTAGATAGAGGTTGTGTGATCAATCCTTTAATGAGAAAAGAAATCAAGTTCATTTAAACATAATACATCTGGCAGTGCTGGAGTTAAAAGCAAAGCCTCTCCAAGCGAAACCTTACCTGCCAGGCACTGCACACTTATCCTGATCCCACAAGCCTTCCCACGAGGAGTTTACATCCAAAGGGAGAGCATGTACCAGTCTTGTTCCCAGCGACTTATGTGAAAACACACACCCCTGTGATAAACAGCTGCGCTGGCGGCAGATGGAGCCCTGCCCGGAGAGGGGCAGCAGGCCCGGCACGGCCGGCATGTACCCGCGGTCCCCAGAGAGCCACCTCTGGGCGAGTGGCACCGCACTCTGCTGGGCACAGCTCCGTGCCAGCAGCGTCAGCTGAGTGCTGGTCTGGAAAGCCAGCGCCTGGGGTATCTTAAATATAGACGGGCCTTCTGGAAGAGAATAATAATAAGTGTTGTAAATAAGTAAATGGGCTTTTTTGAAGTAAATTTAAGGGCATTTTGTTGTGTGTTTCTTTAGTAATTCAGTCAGTGGAGCACCTGGGGGTGAAGCCAGAGTTTTAGAAACTCTTATATAACTAGAAAACTTATCTTTTAGCCGAAAGTTCAGCTGTTTTCAGTTCTCTGATACTTGCCAATTTAGTAGTAGTAGTTTGCGGGATGCAAGGGGGGTGGAGGTCTACACCATGCATAATTACTTAATGTAAGGTTTTAAGAGGCGTAACCTCACGCAGACTGCGTGAGGCAGCTAAAGATGCCTCAGAGACCCCTTTCCCACCGGAGTGTCCTGCCAGAAGAAATCCAAGTGGCCACCCTCTCCCCGGAGCAGGGGATTTCTCGGGTGAAGCTGCCCGCGCTCCAGCGGAGGGAGCTGAGCCTCGGGAGGGCGCTCGGGTGATACACAGAGCCACGCGTGGGGCCGGCAGCATCTTCCCCGTATCGCTCCGTCCGAGGCGCCGCCGGGGAACCGCGTGGGGGGATGCAGCGTGGTGCTGGTGGCGGCGGCGGGGTAAAATCAGCTTTTTCAGCCAGCTTTTCCGCTGGCCCGCGTGGAAAAGGGAAAATGAACGCTCAGCCGCGGGCACGGGGCGCCGGTAGCGGCGTCGGGACAGCGCTGCCCGGGACCGGGACGGCGCGGGGAGGGCGGCAGGGCCCGAAAGGCTCCCGCGCCGTGCCATGCCCGCGGCGGGGGCATCCCGGACCGCGGCCACCCTCCGCCGGGAGGTGGCAGCTCGCTGCGGCCGCAGCCCGGCCCCGGCGGCCGCGCACCCCACCCGCTCCCGCCCCCGGTTCCCCGGGGGTGCCGGGAACAGTCGTTCCCCGTCATTGGGGGGAGGCGGGGCCCGCGCCGTATAAGAAGGGACCGAGCGGGCGTTTCACTCCCAGGTCCTGAGACGCCTTGTCCCGTCCCCGCCTCCCACCGCTGCTCACGGCGTGACCGGAGCCCGGATCGGCCCCCTCGGGGAGGCGACGGCGGGGCTACAGCGGCAGCGCCGGTGTCACCGGGCAGCAGCAGCAGCAGCAGCGCCAGCGGTGCGAGCAGCGGCAGCAGCAGCAGCCCCGCTCCCACCTGCCCGGGCAGAGGCTGGAGCTGCGAGCGTCGCGGAGCGGCGTTTGGTGCCCCGGAGCCCCCGCGCCGCGGCCGTGCGGAGCCGCGTCCCGCTCGCCCATGAGCGCCGCCGCTCTCTACAGCCTGGACTCTCCGGCATGTTATAAGAGCTGGTGCCTGGAGCCCGCCAACTTCTACGACGCCAAGGTGGGCAGCGGCGGCGGGCCGGGTCCCGCCTGCAAGCCCGGGGCCCGCGGCGGCTGCGGGATGAGCGGCGAGGAAGCGGGGGGCGGCGTGGGGGGCAGCGGCACCAACCTGGCGGAGCTGAGCGCCGCCGCCCCGGCCATGTACGAGGACGAGAGCGCCATCGACTTTAGCTCCTACATTGACTCCATGTCTGCCGTGCCCAACCTGGAGCTCTGCAACGACGAGCTCTTCGCCGACCTCTTCAACAGCAACCACAAGCCCGAGCGGGGCGGGGAATACGGCGAGTACTTGCCACCGGGCGGCGGCGCCGGCCGCGACCCCGCCAAGGACCTCGGCGCTGCCATGACCACCCTGCTGGGCTCCGAGCCCCGCACCGCCTCCTCCTCCTCCTCCTCCTCTTCCTCCTCCTCCTTCTCCTCCCGCGGCGCTCTGAAGCAGGAGCCGGACTGGAGCGACAGCGACCTCTCCTCCTCGCTGCTGCCCTCGCAGATCGCCACCTGCGCCCAGACCATCATGAACCTGAGCGGGCAGCCCACGCCGCCCACGTCCCCCGAGCCGCCGGGCAGCAGCTCCCCCTCCAGCTGCAGCACCCGCTCGCCGGGCCCCGCCGCCGCCGCCGTGCCCGGGCCGGCGCAGGGCGTCCCTCCGCCCGCCGGGGGCAAGGAGCGGCCCGGCAAGAAGTGCGTGGACAGGTTTAGCCCCGAGTACCGGCAGCGCCGGGAGCGCAACAACATCGCCGTGCGCAAGAGCCGCGACAAGGCGAAGCGGCGCAACCAGGAGATGCAGCAGAAGCTGCTGGAGCTGTCGGCCGAGAACGAGAAGCTGCACAAGAAGATCGAGCAGCTCACCCGGGACTTGACCAGCCTCCGGCACTTCTTCAAGCAGCTGCCCAGCGCCTCCTTCCTGCAGCCCGGCTCGGGCACCGACTGCCGGTAACCGGGGGGGAGCGGGACGGAGAGACGGACTCCGGGAGACGGTGGATAAATACCTCAGAGGGCCGTGCCGAGCCGGGCCGTGCCGAGCCGTGCCGCGGCGCCCCGGGCCGGGCCGGGCGCGGCAGGAGGCGCGGAGCCGCGGCGGGACCTGCCGGCCCGCGGCCGAGCTCGGAATGTGGCAGCGACGTGGAGCGATGCCTGGGTCTTTCACCACGAAACTTGCGAAAAAGGGAAAAAAAGCTAAATATATTATTTTTTTTTTCTTCTCTCCCCTTAAATTATTTTTGTAATGGTAGTTTTCGTCTTTTCTACATTTTACTCATACCGATGCAGCTATGGTACATCTGTTAAAATGATTCAAAATCCCATGTATTTTAGACAGTAGGATGGAAAAAAAAAAAAAAGACTGAGCATGCTCAACCTTTTATATCAATTTTTACAGCATTTCTAAAAATAAAGAAAAGCATTTTAAATCAACCCTGCTCTCGTTTGCTCTGTGTCGTGACAGCAGCGGGCTGGCGGCGGGGAAAGCTGCGCTGCCCGGGAGGGGCTAAACACGGGCGGGGAACGCGGCGGGGAGGGCTCCCAGCAGCCGAGAGGGGAGGTGAGGGCAAGCGAGGGGCGCTACGCTATCTCCCAAAGCATCCAGAGAGCGACGCAGGGGTGGGAACAGCCGTGAGACCCCTCGGCCGCGGGTTGCGAAGTCTGCTCCCCCCGGAGCCGCACCGCTGAGCCGGAGTGCTGAGTCAGGGGTTGCCGTGGTGCTGGGGGCACCGAGCAGCTGCACAGCAAGAGGCTGCTCTGTGACCAGGATTCTGCCAGAAACACCGTGCTCTAGACCTAAAAAAAAAAAAAAAAAAAAAAAAAAAAAAAGTATAGAGGAGTACTAGAACACCATTAAAAGAACACCATTGGTTAATATTCCTGTTAAAAAACTTCCAAGGGGTTTCCATTCCAGATAATGCAAAGCTGCACCTAAACTAACGCGTTTCAGAGCTGGGACCAGCTGTAGTGAGTCCCAGAGGTGTTGATGCACCCTCTGGCTTCAGCCCACTGTAGGCTGTCCAACTGCAGGAGCTGGGCACTTTCACTGATCCCGGCCAGTGAGAGTGGGCAACCACTGCTCATCACAGAGTGAGTGATCACAAGGACTTTCACTGATCCCTGCTAGTGACAGTGAGAGCAGCAACGCTGCTGCTCATCGCTGAGTGAGTGACAGATGGCAGAAGATCGGGCAACTTGTCTAAATTCCGGCAGCGCAGTGTTAGAGCACCTACAGCATCTGTAGGGCACTGGCAGAAAAATGGCCTGACACGACAAGCACCTCCAGCTTTCTCAGAGACTCAAGTCTTAAATGGTTTTGAAGGGGCAATCCCAGTCCCGCGTACAGACCAGTATCCTCTACACAGGAATGTGCTTTTCCTCCTTTTCTCCTTTTTCTCCTTTTTCTTAGGGAGGCAGGTGAGAGACTGAAATGCTTTGAAGAGAGGGGGAAAAAGGGGGAATTCAAAAGCTGGGTCATTCCTTTAGTAATCGTGACATCTATAAGACTTTTCAGTATTGGCATGAGCCGCAGAAATGACCAGTGTGACAAGTTTGCTGTTCCTTTTCTGCTGGTTAGTCACACACGGGACTTGCGCAAAACCACTTGTTCCTCCTCTGACACGTAAGGGGCTTTTAAATACTGTGAGGGGGGAAAAAACCATCCAGTCTCGAATTCTTGTATTAATTCTCGCAATGCACACTCAGAGGAAGATTTTGGCATTTATCTGATCTGTAGTCTCCTTGGTCTGGCTGAGGATAGTTGCGTGGCCTACAACACAGTTTGCTCCTTACCCATAAAAGAAACTATAATGAAACACCCGCTTTGTGGGAAGCTACAGATAACACACTACTTCTACGCTGAGAGACCAATTAGCTGTAAAACATTAACTTTATATGTGGTTGACACTTCAAAATATAAGCTTTGTTCAAATCTCTGTCTTTGTAACAACTATAGCAAGGTGATAACAACTCAGAATTCATGCACCATGCAGGTCTGGAATCCACTGATAAAACCAACATTCGCTGCCCACAGCAAGGTATTTATTTCAAAAATATCAGAAAAATATTTTCCATTGACATGTAATAAATACAGTATTATTAAAAAAAATTCACAACCATTCAAAACTTCCAGAACAAGATGTTGTACATTACATAACAGCAATCATGACAAAGAACTGTATTCTTAGATTCTGCACTGATCAGAAAAAGAAGAGTTCAAAAAGTTGAACAATATATGGGTATTTTTTCAGTGTTAGCACAATGTGCTTTATAAATCACAGTTTTAATAAACTATCTTAATGCTTATCACACTTGCATTATACATTATCTGTGGCACAAGTTAACAGATAATCACATTACAAAGTCCACAGATACTATAATAGCTGACTAGAGTTCAACTCTGTCTTGCTGCAGCTTCCAGAAGAACAATTTCCTCCAGCACAACACAGCTGGGGTGACTGGTCACAGAGTGGACGTAGCAGTTCAATAACCCCACCTCCTTTCCCAGCACGCTCTGCACCTCGTAAGTCTGCAGGAATAAAAGCATGGTGAGTAAAACAAACAGTGCTGGACGTTCTGTTCTAGGCAGCATTCAGCTGGGAAGATGCAGCATGTAAGATCCTCTTCCAACAGACAATTTTTTTAAAGGACTTGAAAAGTGCATTAGAACTAACGGAAAGAATGAATGCATTAGATTTTCAATAATTAGATCACACTCCTGCCTAAATTGCTGCTTCCCTAACAGGCTTTAAAAATGAGCTGCTTAAAAAATAAAAAAGTTACTGTGACTTTGAACTCAGTTTTGCTGAGGCATAACCCACACATGCTCCCTTTATCTACCTTTCTGACACTTGCAGGACTTCACACATGCTGGCAATGCCTATATCCATACTATATAGTGATTACCTGTGCTAACTGATCCACTAAAGGAAAAAACATTTTGTAACCCTTCTTAGTCTCCTCCCTCTCCCCTTTTCTAAATTTCTGCTGTTCATGTATTACCATCGCCAGCACCTCCACAGTGCCTCCTGTTCAATGATCCGACTGGCATTTCACCCACGAGTTGTGCCTGAGCAAATCTGCAGAGGCTGCATTCTGCATGGAGGAGAGGGATGCAAGGCTGGCATGGCTTCACTGAGAGGAGACAGCACCACGAGAACTGGTAACACTCACAGTTGATATTTCGCTTGGGAGGGTATCTCAGGTGGCAGGTTCACATCCATTCTTTCCTTAATGGGCCTTGCCTACAACCAGCCTCCTACTGTGCCCCTGCCTTCCTCTGTGTTGTGCTTCTGTACAGGTATGTGATACCCATGGTATTGCCTGGTTCAAGGTATAAACAACCTTTTTCCTTTTTTTTTCCTAGATTATTTTTACCCCAGACCGGTTCTGCAGTCCAGTTCACCGTGCAGCTGCACAAACAACTCTACTGGTGGGGCTGCCACAAGGTGAGGAACATGTGGCCAGGGCTGGTGACAGCTAAAACCAACCTCCCTGCCAAAAGAACTGATTACAAAGCTACACCCTTAGAAACTTTAGCAGCACTGGCAAAAAAATGCCACCTCAAGTGGTATTTCTTGTGACTAATCTTTATCCCTGTGCTTCAGTCAGGGAAGAAAAAAATCTGAGTTGCCAGACTTCTAAGTACTGCCATTACACAAATTTAAACATGAAAAAGAGGTTGTTTGAATTCTAATAACTCAAAAAAGAACTATGTTTTGCCAGTCTGTAACCAAACCAGACACATCCTGTAAAACTCAGCAAGACTTAACTGCTATTAAAGGAGCAAACACATTTTGGAAATTTCTTGTATCTCTTCGCTTAAATTAAATATGCACCCTCCAGCATTAAAAAAAAAAAAAATTATTCTTTCAGAGTAACTTTCCACTTTAAGTATTTTCCACAAATCCCACTAAAGCCATGGAGCATGTAATAGGAAAATGCTGGAAAACTCGTAAGACAGGGAAAGCAAACTGACCCCAATACACATCACCTAACTGAAGGTATTTAACTGGGATGATTAAACAAGACAACAAACCGACCTTTGCTCCCTTCCATGTGCAAGGGAGAGGGAAAATCTTGGGATCCTAATTGGACTTAATGACTCTCTGAAGGTGCCGCTCCTTCACTGCTGACCATCCAGCAGCCAATGCCAGCCAGGCACCTACCCGGGTGCCTCCCTCACCCGGGATAAATCTGGGTCACTGTGCCAAGTGTCAGGGTTCTTCTGATATCTCAGATTAAAGGAATAACTACTTTATGATTACATAAACTGTACTTTAGCCCATGGATCTCCATGGCTTATGTGTGTTTCATTCATACAGTTATAAAGTATATCTTGCACGCATTTTGCAAATTCTTCTGCTTCCACCTGCCAGTACTTTCAGTGTTGTGCTGTTGCAAAGTGGTTGTGGTTTATAGGATTTAGAACACCAGACCCTAAAGGTGGGATGCTTGGAGAGTATCTTTTCTGTCTTTGGATGCTCAGCCAGAGAATGGAGTAAAGTTCAGCACTGCCTGTGGCAGCTCTGAGTGCCTGGACACGGTGCTGCTTGCAGGTAGCTCTGCAGATCCACAGCTGAGCTGAAGCCACACAGCCCATCTGCAGCATCCCCCTTCTGAAAAGCAGGGTGTGAATCTGATGAGATGGCAGGACAGCCATCTGGAAGGTGGGATTGCCAATGGGCACAGCCCACTCAAATCACAGGCTGGACATGGGAAAAAGAAATCATTTCACTTGTAGTGGAATCTCCTACCACTCCTAGTGCAGTTCTGAACTGCCTGGAAAGTCAGAATCTCCATCACTGAAGATTTTCAAGACCCTGCCACCAAAAGTCATGGCTAATCTGCCAACATATTGGTACTCTGCCTTTGCAGTAAGTTCTGTAGTTTAACTTTCTTTGGTCAGCATTCATTATACCTACCCCATCCTCACTGGCAGAGGACATCAGGAGAGAAGAGATTGTCTTTTGCAACAGCTGGAATGAGAAAATTCACAGGTTTTGTTCATGACAAAAGTCTGAAGTGTGCAAAAACATTCTGCTTGCAGTCACATAGAACAAAGATTTATCATTGTAATATCAAACAGTTTTGTTTCTCTGGCCAAAAAAGCAGAGGAGAGGTGACACAAAAGATGTTCAGAATGGAAGTCTAAAAATACACATTCCTTTTAGACTGTGTAGACTGAGGTTTCCCAAGGCCCAGCCTAACAAATCCCTCCCTGTGGGCTGTAGAACAGTTTGCAGACCTCAGGGTGAACTCAGTGACTGCATTACTTGGGCAAGATCTGGGAACTGGATTCTTAGCCCCCAACAAAACACAAGTTTAGTATTAGACTAAATTATGGGATAGTCTTACGTATTTTTTCTTCTGACAGAACTGTTCATAGAAGTGTGGTGTAGAGTACCTATGTGTCTACACATCCAGCCTCACTACACCTGATACACCAACACTTATTTCATACCTTTACTTTTACTGTACTTTGAGATCGGCTTGGACAACTCAAGAAGACTTCCAGCTGCATTTTCAAAACTGGTGTTGTGACAACCTCAGAGCACTGGTTGCAATATAGCAATTCCCTGAAACACACAAAATAATGGTGGAAAAAAGATAGAGCAATGGACAAGCTATCAGTCATAAATCAAAAGAAATAAAACCCCAAGTAGTTTATTGTCTAAAATACATTGCTGGTGGACTTTTAGCAGCAAGGCCCTGATAGATTCAGTTGATAATAGCAAATAGAGCTCTTCTGTTGGCAGTAACTCTCTTGGAGGAACGAAACTCTTCTGGCAAAAGGATCTTCCTTTTACAATTTCTGGCAGCATAGAGAGAGGTTGCTATTTATAGTCACCCCACTTAAGCAAATATTAATCTCATAACCTCCTAAAAGTTATGGCAAAAGAAAATTTGTAGTATAGATTTGGCCAAAGTGACTTATTGACTTAGGCCCTCATTCAGCAAACGTTCAATGTTTTCAGTGCACACTTAAGTCATGCACAAAATTAAGCTCTGCTATAAGTCCTTCTTGGAAGCACTTCTTAAATAAATACTGATAGTTCATTTGTTTTCCAAATGAAGCAAAAGTGTCCTTCACAGGTGAGATGCTTCTTTAATTGGACTACACTACTATGTGAACATAGACACATCCTTACTTTTCACATGACAGTATAATACAGGACACCTGGTTCTGATTTTCAGCCTTTTACCCCCCAAGGACTACATGTAACAAAGCATAAAGGCCAAATCTTCTCATATTTAGGAAAATATTATCTACTACAATAAGACCAACCCAACTTCTCCTTAGCCTCTTTGTAAGCTTTTTCCATAGAAAGAAATCCTTCCTTCCTTCCTTCCTTCCTTCCTTCCTTCCTTCCTTCCTTCCTTCCTTCCTTCCTTCCTTCCTTCCTTCCTTCCTTCCTTCCTTCCTTCCTTCCTTCCTTCCTTCCTTCCTTCCTTCCTTCCTTCCTTCCTTTCCTTTCCTTCCTTCCTTTCCTTCCTTTCCTTCCTTCCTCTGACTACTCATCCCTTGGGCTTTTATTCCACCAGGTATCTCACACTGCAAGCACAAGCTGGCTAGGCAGCTGCAGGGGAGGCTTGCCAAAAGCATGTCAGTGTGACACAGGTTCAGCATTTCAGGTGGCAACAGGTCCTGTAGGATCAGTCTTCACATTCAGGACAGACATACTGAGAGAATTATTCAACATCCTTTTCAGAAAGGTGATTAATTTAACAGGTCTGAAGTGTAACTCTTTCAAACTTAGACAAATTGCAGCAGAGACCACAGTTCAGTATAAAAATGAGGTGAATTGGGGGTACACAGATTAACAAGGCAAGACACACACACACATGTACCTACTTTAAAGGAACTTAAAATTAGACCTGTGGCTTATGGGTATATTTATGAAAAGTAATATTATAATGCAGTGGGCTATGAAACCTTTATAAGCAAGACTGGTTTAAAACGAAGTAATAACTGCAAAATCAAATCATTTCATATCTACTTGTATCTTTCTTAATAAATTAATGTAACCTTGCAGGTTTTATCAGTTCATCAGCAATAAAAATACTACGTCTTAGTTCTAGGAAGGAGGAAAGTGCAGCCTGTGCCTGCAGGAATCATTGCATCACCTACTGCTGTTACGGCTACATCTACAAAACACCTGGAGTGCTCTGGAGCATGCTGACTCTCACCTGTCCTGGGGACACAGTTCCAACTTTCCATTGCCACATCTGTCACATGTAGGCCAGGAGAAAGCAGTGCTCTCATTAACTCCAACAACAGTACCTGCAGAACAAGGAATTCTTAAAAAAGGCTAACATTAAGCCAGCAAACACAGTCACTCTTGGCTTCACAGCAGGTTTGAGCCTTTCTGACCCACAGCTTAAGACTTGTCAGAGCAAGAATCATCTCTTCCAACAATCTCACTCCCTTTCTCCTTCGTCGCTCCAACAAGGGATGAAAGCATAGCAGAGTGCTACATTCTAGAAATACCAGAAACTAGATAATTGACAATTAACTTTCCAAACAGGCTTGGTTCTTTTGGTTTGGATTTTATTGCTTTTCTGATTCGTTTCTGCTTGTTTGCTTTCTTTCTGGTCCTCTGATGTTTTCTTGGCAATAAACAGCTATAAAAATCATCAGATCGAATAGCTTGATATTGATATTTAGAAAATACAAACCAATAAGAAGTCCCAATCCCTTTTGAAAACAATGCAGATTAAATTCCACGATCAGTGGAGTTTATTCTTCCTTTATACTGATTTAACAGAGATTAGACCTGGCTCACAGTCTTAAGTGTGTGCATAAGAAGGGAATGCCAAAGATACTTTGGACTAATAAAAAGGGCCTTGCTAGTTTTGGCAAGAAAAAATGTATTCAGAATTTTATGAGAAGCCAATAAAGAGTGTATTATATTTTATGGTAACAATATGCTGAAATTATGAGCATTATTTATAGAGAAAAATATTCACCTGTAAGAATGAAATTACACCAAAATAAAACCTCTCTAGTACAACAGAACTACAGACTAAAAAATCCAGCCTCTATTGAGCAAGAATCTCACAGTTCTATATCACACGCAACAGAAGAAAGTCTTGGAGACTATGGAGCATTTACAGTGTCTGGACTGTGAGACAGGGTGTTAATCCCTTGTTTTTCTGGTTCTCCTTGGGAAAGGAGGGAGCTACACCTAAACTATAAAACTGTAATTTTCTTCAGGAATTCAAAGGACACCAAGTCTGAAGGTCTGGAAAGTCGCTTCTCAAATACAACATTTATGACCCAATTTCTAAGCATACAGCAAAACAGCAAACATTTCACTGACAGAGTAAACAATTCTTTTTAAGCACTTGGACTCATAGAGGAGTAATTTTGATTCTTCAGTGTTTGCGATAAACCGGGGGCTTCCATGGGGATGTTTCTCTTTGAATGATGTGAATGCTTAATGGAGTTAAACCAGTTGGTGGCCGGTCACCAGTGGTGTTCCCTAAGGCTCAGTATTGCGGCCAGTCCTGTTTAATATCTTTATCAATAACCTGGATCGAGTACACCCTCAGTGAGTTTGCAGATAACACCAAGTTGGGTGGGAGTGTTGATCTGCTGGAGGGCAGGAAAGCTCTGCAGAGGGATCTGGACAGGCTGCATCATTGGGCTGAGGCCAGTGGTGTGAGGTTCAACAAGGTGAAGTTCTGGGTCCTGCACCTGAGTCACAACAACTCCAGGCAGTGCCACAGGCTGGGGGAAGAGGGGCTGGAAAGTGACCCAATGGAAAAGGACCTGGGGTGTTGGTCAACAGCCAACTGGGCATGACCCAGCATATGCCCAGGTGGCCAAGAAGGCCAATGGCATCCTGGCCTGCATCAGGAACAGTGCGGCCAGCAGGACAAAGAAAGGGATCTTCTCCCTGTACTCAGCACAGGTGGGGCCACACCTTGAGGGCTGGGCCCAGTTCTGGGCCCCTCACTCCAGTGAAGACATGGAGGTGCTGGAGCAGGCCCAGAAAAGGGCAATGGAGCTGATGAAGAGGAGCTGGGGTTCTGCAGTCCAGAGAAAATGAGGCTCAGGGGGGACCTTCTTGCTCTCCACAACTGCCTGAAAGGAGTTTGTAACCAGGCAGGGGTCAACGTCATCTCCCAGGTAAGAAGTGAGAGGATGAGTGGAAATAGCCTAAACTCATGCCAAGAGAGGTTTAGATTGGATATTAGAAAGAATTTCTTCACTGAAAGGGTGGTCAAGCATTGGAACAGCTGCCCAGGGAGTGGGCACAGATGGAGTCCCCATTCCCGGACATATTTAAAAGACGTGCAGGTGTGGCACTTGGGGAAATGGTTTAGTGGCGGACTTGGCAGTGCTGGGTTAACAGTTAGACTTGATGATCTTAAAGATCCCTTCCAACCTAAATGATTCTATAATTCTTGTTTATCAAAAAGCTACCAATTAGCTTGCTGAGTATGTTTCCTTCTTCATTAAAACATAATCTTAAAACCAAACCAAATTCTCTTTCTCTCTAAGACTTTTTACTTCCTCCCAGTTGTGTGCCATATTCCAACTGCAGGATGCCAGTGCTCAAGTAATGAAAGTACATTTGAAGAAAATCAATCAGGATCATACTGATGAGATTATGTCCAGCGAAGGAGATTATTTTGATGACAATGTAGAGTTCCCTTGAGAAAACCACCAGACATCACTGAAGTCAGAACAACTCAAAGCAGGAACAGGTGTAATAATCTAGTGGCAGTCTTGTGCACCCCATACGCAAAGTGATTTCTCAAGTTTAAGCTGCTGAACTGCTGCACATCTTTTTCAAGACTCTAGATTTTGCTTGACATGCAAAAACCTTTTGGATACTTACCCAAGATCCTTCTTTTAAATGAAAATGCACATAGCCAAAATCTGACTTTTACCTCTACCCTATTTTTAAGGGTTGTGGCTGGTGTCATTAAGAAGAGATTGAAAATAGGACAACACCTGGAAAAACATGTCTCCCATGTGGAATGCAAAGGAACACTCTGGTTGAAACATTAAAAAATGGAGGTGTTGTTTTGGACTTTTTCCCCCAGTCAGTTACCCTGATTAATGGGACAGAAAAGGCAAAAATTCAATCAAAAAAGGAAACCCAGGTGAACTGACTGACCCCATTTTAGTTCCACTATTATGCAGAAATCTGAAAAAAACCCACACCCTGGAGTAACGGCTTAAATGTGAAAATATCCAACGTCAAAATTCAATCACTGTTGGTGAGTCATATACTCGGCAAATACCATTAATCAAGTAATATTCCCACGTATCTTGTGGTATAGACTAAGTAGAATTTGCTCAAAGCATGATTAAGAGGAAAACCAGTTCTGTGCCGTATGAACTGCCAACATTTAAGTCATCCTGACTGCTATTATACAGCAAAAAGAGGTTAGGAATTACCTTGCAATGCATAGTGGTAACAAAATAAATCTATTAACCCTCAGATCACCGGTGAAAACCCCAGATTCATCTTGCAATGAAGAATAAACTTTTCATTAGAAAGCAATCACAGGTTTTCACTCATCTGTTGAAGTACAACACACTCCAGTATCCCAGAGCTGGTACAACTGGACGTCCCCTAAACAAGGATTTCTGACAAACTCATTGCATCTGCTTGGACTGAAACATTGTCTGTTTTGATGGGGAAGGAACCTCTGAAGAACATCCAGTCCAGAGTTGTACCAAGTTGTTCAGGGCCCAGCTTTAAGTAGGAGCTTGGACTGGAGGAATTTCAGAGGTTCCTTCCAAAGGAGCAGAAAGGCACACTCCTTCAAGAAGGAGTAGAGAAAGCCTTTGCAGCCTCTTTCTTAGGTGGGAGGATGCCAATGTGCAACACACATAGGTGACCAAAAGTACAGGAAGTGAAAGGATGCACAAAAGTAGGTAATACTGCTTCTCAGTGAAAGCCAGACTAACGACTCTCTGACTTAGGAGATAAGAGACAGTGACTGAATTTTAAAGATGATACATCTCCCTCCATGCGTTACTCCACCAAAACTATATTCTCCCACCCACAAAGTAAGGTAAATGCTATCGGTTTCTTTATTTCAGCAGAAAGATGTAGGCACTAACTAATTGAAATTCAGAAGAGCGAATATATCTCTTGAATGCTATTAAATTACTTCAGTACACACAAAAGTGAGAGTTGTCATATATATATTGCAGCAACATAGGTATAAAGAAAATATTTTATATTCTTTGTTGGTATTCAGGTGTGGGAACATACTGATAACAGCTACCCTGCACAAATTCCAGATCAAACAAGACAAGGTTATAGGATTAATTTCTTTTTGTCATTCTTCTATCTGTAATACAGGACAGGTAAAGCATGACATCTCCCATGTGTGTAAAGTAAGTACTTGTTTACACAACAGATCACAAAGGTGTACTTTCTTTGCTCTGCTGGAAAAAAGGACAGAGAAATGTTTCCTTTATCCTACTATGCACACTGTCAACAAGAAAAAAGAAGACAGGCACTTCTCATAAAATTAACAGCAGAGAAGTGACAATCCTTAGTGTAACTACTGGAGAGGTTAAAAAAAAAGTCAAAAAGCATTTCACACCCAGTGACAGAAATACCTTTCAAGTAGCTGTATCAATGCAAGATGTCCATAACAACCAAGGCTTTGAGTGAAGTGCCTCTAGTTGTGCTTGGTTTTCATTATGCACTGTTCAACATTTGTCATTGCAAGGTGCTCAGCAATTAATCACAGAGGCATTGCTAAGTTGTGGCTCTACCATAGCAGCAAGTATGTTTAGTAAAGGCTTTGCTTGGTTTCAAACTTTCTTCCCAGTCCATCATATTATAGCTGAAGAATTAATCTGAAAACCATTATTTATTGTAATTTTAAAGTCAATTTCGAATGCTCCAGTGAATACTTGAAGGTGTAAATGCAAAACTGTATCAAGAATTTTCTACAAGGGGTACTGGAACAATAGGAGATAAATTAAGGAAGGAAATAGCCTTTAAGAGTTGTTGGGCTTTTAAGGACTTTTTCCTATAGGCACTGTACAACTGGGAGGTTTAAGAAGCTGTCTGGACAAAGCATTAGAAAACACACAGTAGAAAATGCTTCTGCATTATTTGGAAACACCAGAAAATATGTAGTAAGAAATGTTTCTGCATGGTCAGTGGTAAGACCAAGATATTAGACAAAGCTACGATCCAAAGTGGTTGGTGAGCAAATACTGGCCACATTATGCTAAATTACTACGGTAAAATAATAAATTGTCCTACTGCAGCAAAGCTCCAGGGAAATCAATCACTAACCCCTACCATTCAAGATCTGGGTAACATATCTTATCCATCTGCCTAAAAAATATTGGTATAACTCACTGTTGCCAACATCAACAAGGCTGGTGTGAACAGAAGGCTCCTGAAAGAAGACAGTGAAGGAAGGAATATAATGAAACAGATTGTGCACTAAACATTTATTCTGGGGTATGAGTGGGAGCAGAGCTTGGCCAGCAAAAGGCAAACAGAGCCCACAAAAAAGCATAAAATCTTAAATATCCTAAAGAACCACAGCAAAGCCATGCTTTTTTTTATCTCTCCACGCTGTTTGTGCAAGAAATCAATACAAAGACACAAAAGATTAAAGTGAGCACAAATAATTAACCGCATTCATTTCAGGCAAGGCCATACAAACCTCTCAGAGCACAAATGGAGTTGGCCTGTGTTGTAGAATCCAGCTCATCGAGTCTGACAGGGCCAGTCAGCTTACTGAGGTCAGCACCAGCAGCCAAGCACAAAAGAGGCTTTTGTAATAAGAGAACAGTACGTTCAACACAAATAATCCTACCTGCCAAAAAAGACATTTCAACTCAGTACAGTAACAAGGAAAAAGGTGACCACGTTAATTGTCATGGCCAATAAAGACAACAATCTCTGCCAGCTACCAAACAGACGAATAGACTCCATCAGGTTTTCTCAATGACAAAATATTTTGCTTTCAGCGACACATGCACCATGCTCTTGTTACACTTTGCAACTCCTGGAGAGAAAAAGAAATCAGAATTTGAAAAAAAAGAAATTCAAAAATTTGAACATGGTAGAAGAGAGTCTGATGCCAACCAGACTGCATCACATCTCACTCCCTGCAAACAGGTTACAGCCTTTTCCTTGGTAATAAGCTTGGGCACCCCTTCAGGTGGTCCTACTTTGCTTCAAAGATTACAAAGAGCAGGTGCATGCGATGCTTTATTCTCCAGAGCACAGATTTTTGCTTCAGGACACACAGCCTTTTTCCATAGCTTGATATTTCAGTTCACTTACATTTTGGAAGTGACTGAAGGTGTGAAATGTGAACCACCCCTGCAGTCACCATACAGAACCAAGCTTGAACCTCAAAAAAGAGTGACTAAAAATGAAAGTAAAGTGAACAACCATAATCTCATGATCTGTATGGGGGTGAAGGGTCACAGGTAAGATGGTTTAGGAGAGCTTGAAAAATTTCTCTAAGGACATGCAAATTTCTTAATATTTTTGAGCCTTCTGTCAGCTCAAATTTGATTGGCACTGGTCATCAGATTCAACAGTCATCAGAGAAGACTTGACAGTAGTACTGGTGGACATACAACAACAGCACTGAATTTGTCATTCGCTTTGGAGATCAAGCCAAAAATACAGAGAAAAAGAAACCTTACAGGAAAGCGTTAATTACAACCCCTTTCAAATTTCTCATCCCAAAATTGCAAAGTCTCATCTTCATCTGATAATGGAAGTCTCCAGAGGTCACATGTTGTGGTGTCAGAGATAAGGGTGCTACTTCTGTGGGATTCCAACTGCTTCAAAACCACGTGCAAAGCTTACCATTTCCCCATAGAGTATCCTTGAAGAAGACAAGCTGTGAGCCAGCACTGAGGGCTTCTCTGATTTCCATATTGAGCACACACGATGCAGTGACTGACACAGCAACAACTTTTGGAATCCCATGAACCACATTTTGCAGTGTGGAGTCAGTCACAAACAACAAAATATCTCTTTGGTCTATAGGAACATTTTGTTTTGTCTATGATTAGAAAAAAAACAGATACAAAATTGGAATGCAATTGGTAATTTTTTTAGTAGAAGGAAAGACTAAACATCTTCATATTTAAATGACTCATAAAACTGACAGAAATTATTACATTTAGGGCTTGTACAGGATAAAGAGTCAAAGCTTTACCAGAATTTTTTGGTATTCCTTACTTCAGATACAAACCTTAAAATCTCTACCTTAAATTAACTTTCTGAGGTTGACTCTCTGGACTCTTGGCTTTACCTCAATCAACTATTGATTACCTCTCAATAATAAACGCTTTATCATAATTTTCTTGGACCGTACATGGGATTTGAAAATATATTTTTTAAAAAAATACGTATTATACTGTATATATGGTATGCATAAAAAGTTAATTGGATGGTTTTATTAAGACTTACATAATTTTTGTCTTAAAAAAAATAAGGAAAGAGCATTTCTACTACTACTATTATTCCTCTGTAGGCACATTTTCTAGGCACTATTATCAGATTCCCAAGCATAACCAAGTTGCAAAGTGGAGCTTTTTCTTTCAGTTGAACAAATATCCCTAAATATTCCAATGATGCATAAAGTTAAGGAAGTAGGTAACTCCTAAGTAAGAGACATATGAATCTGCAGTGACAGTGTAACTTTTCTGCCCCAGACAGGTATAAAAATATCATATCAAAGCATATTTCATATGTACCAGCGCAAGGAACTTGAAAATTTTTAGTTTCTAATATTTAAAAATATCTGAGATTAAATTTTGTCATTAATTTAAAATGTTTTTGTTACTCTTTTTAATTAGTCTGCTGATCAAAAATTAATGCTTAAAATATTTAACTGAAAATTAAATACTATAACGACTGGAAAGACACGTAGAATTTTATTCTCAAAGCTACCTGTCTTCAGCAGAAGGTAACAAAACCCTCAATATTTTGTCTTTGGTTGAATTCTAACCTTGAAACCATCAGCCACACTAAACCTAGTTTTCTGTTCATGCTCACAGCTCTTAAGAGCAAATGAGGTAACTGCAAATAGTAAGTGGAAAAATTCACAGCTCAGATATCACAGTTATGCCTTAATACAGCATATGCTGCCTATTGCAATGATGTTGTTGTTTTGCCTAGTAACTACACAGATTTGGGCACCTCCTCTGCATAGATAACATTAGGACAGCTTCAAAGAAAGCATTTTTACATCTGTCCCTTGAGAATTACTAAGACATTAAAAGCTGGCTTTCAGAAAAATCATCCAAAAAGTAAATAATAATAACAGCAAAAATCCCAAGTTAGTATAAAATCATCATCTTGCTATGTGTGACAATTTGTTCTGAACAGAGAGGACACAACAGACAAATAGCAGCAGGATTGAGTTATAAGGAAGGACAGCTCCTTAACCACAGATGGAATACATTTCCTCATATTCCTTCTGAACCACAGTTCGGATTCTGAGTAATAATAAAAGCATATTTCCATTCCTCCTTCACACAAATTAAGTCATATTAATTTAAGTACTTAATACTGTAGCTACAGAGAGTAAATACTATTTTTTAAAGTACATGCGAACTAGCTCATGTAGCAGATTATTTAATAATAAATCTGCAAAACAAACCAAATCATTGTTCCTTCCTCACTTATTACAACTTGGTGATTTTGCTTGTGAAGGGTACATACTCTTGGCAAAGGCAACGGCAGGAAACAAGCTGCTGTTTGTGATCTTCTGGGAGGACTAGGCAAGTAATACACTAACAGCAGGTAAATACCTTTACATTCCCAGAGCAGTTATCCAGAAAGTTAAACCTAAGAAGAATATCTTCTATTACTTCTCCATCATTACTTTCAAAAAAAATTATGAGCCCTCATGCTGTTCACTTATGAAAATCTAGTGCTTACAGTTCATCAAATGAATAGCCATTAAAAAACAACTAATAAACCTCCTAGGAGCAAGAAAAAAAACATAGACCTTTTTTTCTGCTATTCAATATTCCATTCTTCAAAATCACATCTGTTCTTGCATATTTCATCTTTTCTCTAATTCAGTGATGAAGTGCTTTTACACAACAATACTGATAACCAACATCAGAATTTCAGATGTAGACATTCCTGAATTCAAAAATGTTTGGCTAGGATGCCCCTAGCCTGCAATTTTATTTCATTTTTCACTAGAAGAGGTTTTTTGGAAAGAGGAGCTTTTGCATGTACGTGTCTATCTTTCTGCTGGCACACTAAAGATCCCATCCTGCTAGCCTTAATTCCATGTTTGCAAATGCTCTGTTACATTCTCAATTAGCACGGAGAAAACACAAGAGATACCCCTCATCTCAGTAGTTAAAAGTACTCCCTGCCTAAAAATTAAATCATAACTCATTGGCTTTTGAAGCAAAAGGGCAAGACCTAAATTAAATTTATGTCTCAAACTTGTGGGAAGCATCTCCAGCTATTTTGCTGGCCGTTCTGGAATTTCTTTGTCTTTGGTTCATATGCTTTGATTCACACTTTGTTTCTTGTGGAGCTGATGGACAATTGCAAATTATTCTCTGCTAGAATTCAGTGCTGGCTTTACTAAGGATACAGTCGCCAGGAAAAAATAAATAAATCAGCAACAAAAAATTCCTTTAACTACTAAGGGAGCTAACAGCATTTTGCAAGAACATCGCAGAATCATTCAGAAACAAATAAAACATAATTGTGAGCTTTCCGGCATAGTATGGATGGCAGATGTATTTACCTAGGAGTTCCTCCCTTTTACTACTTATTGGACCATAAAAGCCAAATTTGCCTGAGGGTCTTCTATGTAAGTCAATGAAAATCACCCACACACTCGCACGAAAAGAGCGAAACTGTATTTTTATATAACCATCATCTGTTCCATTCTATCTCCCAACACCCAATTGACTGCTATGTTCCTAAGGATAGCATTTAGCTATAAACTGAGCCTCAACTAACGTCCTGCAAGCTCCTCTCCAGGGTGCAGTATTATCTCTGGTTAGATAGCAATTTACTCAGGAATAATTCGCTTTCTAGACTGAATGGCATTGAAACTGGAGATGCAGTTCATTTTACCCGCTCACAAGCATTTTAGACATGGTGATAATTCTGCCTGTACAACACTTGAAGATAATCCTGGCATTGGGGTTACCCCTAAACAAGATGAATGCTTCTTTACATAAACATTATGCTGATTGTATGTTGAATTCATTGCTAAGTAAAAAGATTACCTGCAGCCTTTGATAGACCACTTGGGCCCAGAAGCTACACCGCTCATTACAGCCATCAATCTGAAAACAGCACAAAAACAGAGAACGAGAAAACCGTGATACCAGAAATCCAGTGGTAAAAAGTATTTGTTATCTGATTTGTAAAGCAGATTACCCGAAGAATTTCCTTTAGACCATGAACAGCTGGTGGCTGGTACAAATTAGAAATCTGTTCTTCCTCATCCACTTCCACATGTATTTCACCAGACTGAACAGTAAGAATGTAACAGAAGCTGGGAGGAGGAAGATTAGTTGTCATCTATTAAAAAATAAGAAAAAGAAATGTGACCATAAAAAAGGCACTTTAATTTGGCCAGTCAAGTTTTACAATAATAGGCAAAATGAACAAAAGAATTTACATTTTAAGATGGATAGGGAAACAAAGTTATATGGTTAATAACAAGGACTCTGATGTAGAAGATGAGTTAATAAACCAACATTCACAAGTTTTAAGTGAAATTAGCTTGTGTGCATCATTCTCTCCATAATCTGACATTGATCCTCATCACAAAAACAACTCATAACTTGGCACACTTGACAAACACAGTGACTATTTCAAGGTGCTTTTTGTTGTTTTGCATATTTTTATTACGTGGTAGGAGTGCGTCCATTAGTCTTTTTTTTTTTTTAAGCATCCATAGCTTTTCTGAGATTTGGGAACTTTTGCATGTGGGTGGGTTTTTGTGATAGTAAACAGCTGCCGAACTTTTAAAGCTGCCAAATTAAATCCAGGACAGCAGAAGGAGATAATGAAGAACAGGAATGCAAGAGCTGCAAGAACTGTTCTCTTTGTGGTATGCCAGATTTTTCTTTTCCCCTTAAAAAGCACCATGACGTAACAACTTTATCAATCACCACTTTGAGTGGTCCCAAGCTGGAAAGACTTCTCAGTAAAGAAAAGACAATGCTAGAAGATAATTTTTATTGCAAATATGGCAAAATATTCTTTTAGCAATGTTTGTTGTTAATAAAACATTTAATTTAGTAGAAGAAATATGAATCTATTAAAGACAGTTGTCCACCCATTAAACAGAATCTGCTTAAAGAAAAATAAGATCAAAGGAAGCTGATACCCAAGCTCTGTTTGCCTCTGACAGCATTAAAGAAGGTATTTGAAGGTACATACAGCTCAAAAGAAATCAGTTCCACAGATCTCATCCCAACAACATTATCATCATGCTGGCAATATTATTTATGTACCTATGTATAAAACTGCTTCCATAAAACTGTGCATAAAACTATACTGTTTGTATCAAGAAAAATGTATCTCAAATGAAAGAACTCCACCCAGCTAAAAACGTGGAGCATCAGAATGCAAGTTGTGATTCTTTGTGGAATTAATTACTATTTCAAACCCATGACAGAAGTGTAAATTACATGATTATGGAAAGTTTCCTCCATTTTTAGATTGCTAATAAAATAGAAAAAATGAAGAAACAAGAGTCATAACAACACTAAACAACATTTAAGAGCTTTGCCTCAGCCATAGATATTCCCATTCTGTTGCCCACATTATTTTAATGCACAAACTCATCCACTCCTCTGAGAGCTCTAGAATATCAATATGAATGGGAGAGTCAAAAAGAGCACAGCTATTTCACTCAGTTTCAGTCTTGATTTCATTTATAACCGAGGTCTGAGCTTTTTGTGTTCTTCAATATATACCCCTGGACAATGCAAAGAACACTCTACATTTTAGAGAAAAGAATCTTGGACTTTAGAAATAACTAGTAATATCCACCTTCAATATTCCCTGGTTTTGAAACTTGTTTATTTTCAGCTTTCTCTTTTTTTTTTTCCCCCCTGTATTGGCTCCTTGGGTCTAAAACAAATTTCAATACCACCCACTTCTTCCCAAAGAACAGCCTATACAAGAACATCAAGAAAGCCCAAGCACTTGGCTACCCAGAAGCTTCTCAGATGATGTCGTATTACCAAAATGACTTGATATGACAGAACTCCTTTCCAAAGGTAAAAGCTAATTGAAATAAGATTACAGATGTGATTTTAGCTTTGCAAATATATAGTAACATACTTTAAATCCATTTCTATAGTTTCCCACCCCCTAAAATCACAGAAACATTAATTAATTTTTAGTAATTACTTTTGTGTTCATCCTTCTAACCTCGCATGAAACAAGTATCCATCAAAGTCATCCTAACTACTAAGAGACCCGATTCCAGCAGTCACTCTGTCTTCACAGAAGTCAATCTTCAGAAAAGTGCTTTCAAACCTAAGGCTGAAAAGTGCTTTTAAAGAATGAGTTAATATCCTTGTATATAGATTTCTCAGCAGGCTCCATGATATCTAGTATCTCTTTACTCCTGCAAGGAGAAGAGAGGAAGAATTTGTCTGGACATCTTATCATTCTAGCTCTAGAGGATTAGTAAGGGGCTAATTGAATCATTTTGGAAAGATGATGCTGATCCAGAGGGCTTCAGGTTAGCCTGGGAGGTTGTCAGAATCGGTAAAACAAAACTTGCTAGGTAAAAAGGAGAGTGTTGATTCCGAAAGGAAACATGATCCACCAAGCAAACCACCAAAAATTCTAGTTGTGAGTGAAAAAATTCCTATCTATAATAACAAAACTTACCATTTCAGCGTCTTGACTTTGTCCAGGAACTTTTAGAGGCACAACTGGAGGCCACAGACTGTCTATCAGACTAAACAGTCCTAATGCCCTTCAAAGAGACCAATAAAATCAGGTTTAAAATGTTTTCCAGTGTTAGGCATCATATTAAAAAGATTCATTAAGAAATGTAATCTAAACTATTGCATGATTATGAAAACAATTTAAAATCATATTTGTTTTCTGGAAGCTGGTTTTGATTTAGTCTAGTTAAATCTCCATCGTTCCTGCTGCAGGGTGGAGAGGGATGGAAGGGATGGATCCAGTGACAAGCAAGTCATGTTTAATCCTTTGCTGCAAACAGCTTGCTACACAATAGAATTCAGGGGAACTGGGGTCAATGGTAGCTTGGGAAGGACACAGATATCAGTACAGCTTCTTCTAAAAAAATAGCTGTTAGCTATTTAACTATTAAAAAGTTTTGCTTCTAACATTTTAATTTCTATTGGGTTTTTTTGGGGGGGAGGGTGTTGTGTGTGTGTGTATGTTTGGTGGCCTTTCTGTTGCTGACAGCTGAATGTAACAGCTTTCAGGAAAGTCAGCAATTATCAGATACAGAGCAACAACAGGCAATCTTTTGTTATGCTAAGTGCATGTGCAGAGAACAATATCTCCTTCCTGCACTGCTGATCATTTATTTATGATTTGTATTTACTCATTTTGCAAGTTTCACACTTTTGATTTCAAAAACAAACATAAAATGAACAGCCCAGCACATTAAGGTAATATGTTGACCACTCTTTAGCAAACCAAGCTGTACTTCACAGCAGTTCAGTGGTTGCCTTGTGGGTTTTTTTTTTTCTTTGCTGGAGAGGCAGGGGTAGCCGAGGGAGGGGAAATAGCTACAGATAACCAGCTTGAAGAGGCATGCATTTTTGAGTTAAAGCTCTGAGTTATCTTGTCCCAGTTCTCTGTTCTGTGCAGTTGAAGCACAGAGATCTGTATTTTAACCCCACACTGCCTCCAAGAACAAGTTGTCTGTTCCTCCAATTAAGAAAACCACTATTTCTGAAACAACCCTAAAAAATGAAGTCAAAAACTTGTTAAAAGTAATATTAGCTTCTAAACCCAACAGTTTAGAAGGAAACCACATACCCTGTTTACAGGGCTGAAGCACGTTGCAATATGCTGCTTCTCTTCAAGGGGTCATGGAAACTTTCCTTTTAAAGTTCTGCTTTTAGCTCACTTCTGCTTAAGCTTATTTATTTCTGCATTTCCTTAGTCCTTCCCTGGATCCTTAGACTTTGGATGTCTGCAGTGAATTCCTCAGCATGTTTTTTCCCTGCCTGTTACAGTGTTAACAGTGATGCCTTTGGACCAGCACAGCAAAGAGTTTTATGGCTGTAAATCTCAGAGGAGGTCTTGGGGAATAAAACTTGAGGCTCACAATTCAGGTAACAAGCTGGCAGACTAAAAAGATGATGTTGCTACCTGTAGCTGCGTTCCCCACATGAATGAACAGACTAGAGACACAAATGTGCTGCTCTTTTAAAGAAATGGACTTCCTGGCTTACATGGCCAAGTCTGTAAAAGGAGAGAGACTGGGGTAGTTTTGGTGTTTGGAGGTTTTTTTTGTTTAGTTTGGGTTTTTTTCTTCGTTTGTTTTTGGTTTTTAACAGTGATGACATCACAACACACAAAGCAACATTTCTTAGGTATTAAGGATACTTCACAGCAAACTGATCACTTCTTGCTTGATTGGGGCAAGATTTTCTGTTTTGTACTGTACAGAATGATACCTGACGCAAGGAAGGCCAATCCCCAGAGGAACTAACTGGTCTTGCTAACTGGGAGATGAAAAAGGAGAGCTACAAAACGAGAGCAGAGCCTCCTGTACATCTCAGGCAGCTCCATAAGTGGCCCTCCTCACACGACCCACAGCACAAGGTCGGAGCACGGATACGAATATGCCCCAAACTCTGCGTGTGTGTGCACAGAGACTGCAGATGGATCAACCTGGAGCAACTAAGCCATGCTGTGTGTTGCATGTTCACATCTTCACACAGACCTTACACTGATCCCCCACATGCATTTTGAAGTATTCACAAAGAACATGAAGTTGTCCTTTCTTCTTTAGCTCGCCTCTAACTTGTTACCCCGTGTCAGAAGATCTAAGATATATGGTACATTTTCTTCTGTTCTGTGTGTCCTTTTGGAGAAGGCCATCTACTGCTTGAACTAGGAGCACTTAATTAATTCATGTAATTAATTAATTAGTAAATGACAGTATTTGTTTGCCAGCAGGCAGAAGATCAGTGCTGTGTGGGGTAAGTCTCCTGAACATCTTGGCCCCATCACTTCTTTGACACCGGTCAGGCCAAGGGCAGGGACAAACCAAAGGATTAGCAAGTTCCAAATTACATCCTGCTGTGGTCCTTGTCTATGAGCTGGGATGTCCTCTCCTGGAGCTCTCACTCCATCAGTCAGTGTCCCTGGTAGGGAGTTCCCCTCTTGCTCCACCCACTTATACACCACCAGGAAAGTTAACTCTCTCTTCACACTTACGGGCTTCAACTTAGCACAAGGGAAAATGAAGTGAGGGCACTGACAGTGGAGAAAGGACAAAGACATTGTGTCCTCCTCTGCAGGAAATCATTATCCTCACAGAAAGAATAAAATTAATTCCCTTTACTGGCCAAGTAACACTCAAACTCCAGTTCAATCTGATTTGAACAATGGGTACAGTTTATTCAATATGTGTAGCCTCCTTCAGCTACAGAGCCAGGACAAGAGATGAACAGCTGGCTCTGTGCTACACTGAGGGGACATGCTTAGCACCCATGTGCATATAGAGCCTCTCTGGATACAGAAGACAAAATAAAAATGTTAAAATTTTGCTCTGTGAGTGTAATTATTAGTTACTTAAAAAAAATTAAATAACTTTGATCACAAAAGGACAGACCTCTAAGAAAGGAAAAGCAGAATAAGAAGCGAGAAGAAACAGGCTCAAGGATCAAAAAGAAAAATTAACATGGAAAGTATTTTTAATAGCTTTATTTTTTCTTTTACTTCAGAGACTAGGGTTCTATTGTAGTACTCTATAACTTTGAAAAAAAGACTGAATCTATATCAGGAGAAGATCAAAAATCATCTATCAGATTCTAAATGACAGACTCAACTCTCTACTTTCCATGCCAGACTTAACTCTGTTTGGTAAAACAAATTTTGCCCTATCACAAATATGTGTATTTCCACTGTTTAACACCAACAAAATAAGACTACCAGTAACTCCAATGGAGTGTTACAGTAAAGATTTCCACAGAAATACGGATTTATGACAGGTAGGTATGCCTCTCTTCTGTAAACCCACATCTTCAAGCTTTGCTTATATATAATGAGATTTTTATGTATGTGTGTGTGTATACATATAATATGTAAAATAATTTTTTTAGTGTCCTTAATTATTTTTACTATCCAATGTCCTCAAAGGACATCTCTCTCAACTTAAATTTTCCTTGCTAAACTTCAGTGTATCTTTTCTCTGAATCCATAAATGCAAACTGCCTGCTGTGTACCCAGACAGCAGGCAGAGAATTTTAAAGCTACTATACTGTTAAACAGGCTAAATACATGACTGATAAACCAGTACTTACACTATCAGAACATCTCTGATCCTGTGGGAATTCCTGACAACTTATTTCATAATTTAATAAGAAGATTTTGTTTATTTCTCTCACAAGCATGAAGTTTCAGCTACAGTTCTGCTCCAAGAACTTTGTGTGTGCCATGCCTGATCCAACTTTTAACACAGGGCTTATTAGTTTGAGGGGTTTTTCAACTTTAATAATCATAACAGGCTCAGGGGAAAATTACTAGAGGGAGAAAATACCAGCAATATTGGAGAAAAGAAGGCACATAAACAGGGAAAAAAGGAACACTATGTAAGGCTTACAGCAAGGAACAGAAAGATGCTAGGATTCTCTTCCAACATCTTCCACAGCTTTGCTCTGAGGACTCAGGACTTGGCACTTCTCCACTTCCTCCTCTCCTACTTCTTAAACTTTTTGTCTAAACCGAAACAGTTTTCTTTGGCAGTGTCAGTCTCAATTATTAAGAACTCAAAAATAAAGCAATTCCTAGCCCTCTGTGCAAAACTAAGAAATTCCTTAATAATCACCTAGACTGCATAAGCCTCAACTTTCAAGGGACAAGCAATCCAAATATAAAGCTGATACTGTAGGCTCTCTCTCCCTCTTTAACTGACCTACTAAGATCTTGCAGTGCACAAACTATGCAACACCACATTTTCTTAGACTTGGGTAATAAAAGCAACAAAATCACAAAGTAAAAATCAGAGCCTACTAAACCAGCATCTTTGTCTAAATACAAACAGGGAGGAAGAGCTGCTGACCTTTTTTCCCCCCAAGTTTTGTTTAGATATATGGAATTATTTTGTTGAATGATTTATATACATTAATGACTCAATTTTCTATAGTACATTAGAGATTACACACACTACATTAAACCATTGAAATTATAATAAAACAGTACTTTTGATTCAATATGGATATGCCTATGTTATTCTCCAATGCTGCTTATTAAATAGATTAATGATAGAAGCAGTAAGATACAAGCAGCAGTCCATGTTTATTAAAGAATAGAAAATTCAGAAAATAACAAAGTTCATTTCTGATACAAAAGCAGCCATAGAAATTAATTTAAAAAATAATGCAAATATTCAAAACTTCAATGTGATTACTGAAATTGTGCTTTAAATGAAACTCAAATTTTAACCACAGCAATTACTGAAGTATTTCAGGACCTCAAAACCCAAAGACGTGGGTGGATCTTTTAGATGGCAGTCTTTTTGGAGGAGGGAAAACCAAAGGAAGGAAGTTATGACCTCCTTGCTCTGTGGAGAGCTCTTACTATTACATTTCCTGTCAATGCTAGCAGTTGAAACACTTACTTGTGCAGCAGTTAGCAGTGGTCCTCTCTTCTGAGGACACAGCAAAATGAAGAGAAAGTATACAGTGAAGAGTAAAGGGGAAAAATGAGAGAAATTGAGGTCAGAGAAGTATGTGACTCAAATAAAAAGCGAAAAAAATAGAAAAGAATGAAAACCCTCAAGCACAGTAGTGACCACTACAAACACACAGGGAGATTTCACATTTCAGTGCCTAACATTTGAAAGTTTAAAATGACAAACAACAGAAGCCAACTTTATTTGAAAATGCAGAAATTCCTCAGAAAAACATAACACTGGTTGATGAACTCAATATTCAGAGTCTGTTTACTGTAGAGGAAAATGCAACAGATAATACAGCCTGCTATGAATTAAATGTTGGCTCAAAAGCCAAAGCTTATGAGTTGATGTATCCTTCAAAGTGTTTCAGCCTACCCAACACAAGTGTGGATTTTAGCACTCTCCATGCAGCAGTTGCCTCTTCTTTTGAAGCTCATTAACCATTTTTTTCAATTTAGGAACAAAATTTGCACTGAAACCCCATGTTCTTCCTCCCCCCTCCATTTCTAAATTGCTGTCATCTTTCTGTTCTGCTGCAAACTCTTCATATTTCTAACATATAAGAAAGCATAAAGAGAAGAAGCAGGTACATCTGCTATACTCAGCAGTAAAACAACTCAGTGATTGGAAAATCAGACAAAAAGACACAAATTGTTTAAATTCAAATTATTATTCTATGTGGAACTCCAGGTAGGGCTGAAAAAACAAAATCAGTATTTTTTGTTGATAAAGACAAGTATCTAACTACAAAGATTTTCTCAGCTCATTGAAATTAATTTCTGGTAGGAAGCAGGAACCATGACAATTTATAGGTTATGTACTGCTGAGGTATTTTAGTGAGTGCTCAGTCCCTGCATCTAATTGCATTCATTTAGTTGCTGGTTAGACCTGACATACCTGAAACACGCCTGGGACCTATTAAAACTGGAGGGTTGCATGTGCTGCATTATGGACTCTTAACCAGCATTCCTGCCTCTAGCAGCACACCCCCAAAATCTCACTTCCTCTTCCTCAAGGGACTGAATTTAAGACTGACACATGAGGCAGGGGGAGGGTGAGGGTGAGAACATGAGCCTCTAAGGAGCCAACATCACCAGCAGCCTTTCAATTGATACTTTTCAGTCTTCTCCCTTTAAACCACTGCACCTTTTTTATTCTTTTTTGCTGATACTAAGCATGCAGCCCAGGGAATAGCTGTAGGAAGAGCTAAGAGACAAGTATGAATGAGAGGGTGAAGGGAAAAGCTGTCAGGAAACAGATACTAAAGCACACAAGTTCAGTCAGTTGCCACAGTACTGCTTCCTACTTTATCCAACAGCCTCACAAACAGAGTAGAAGAACTGCTGGAAATCAGGCACTGAACAAGCCACAGCAACTCTGCCATGACTCAGCCCGGTCCTTCTGTCTTACAGGATTGCCAGAAACTGGACTGCAAAGGGAAACACAACTTCCTTTACTGGACTGCAAAGGGAAGGATTTCTTGCAGGGATGGTTTAGGGGAGTATGCTTTATGTGGGGTATGGCCTGGCTCTGAAAACCACCTAAATCAGTAAAAGACCTTCAAACGACCTATACAAGACCTACTACTTGTCTAAGCATATTGAAAACCAATATTCAACATTAAAAGTGTTTCTCTCAATGTAAGGTTACTATAATTCCAACTTTTCACAGAGCTGATCTTTGTCAAGACAGGACGTGGTTGTGTAAGTTCTTATCCCGCTTTTCTCTTGGAACACAAATGTTTTCTTATCAGAGAAGAAATGTGTTTAGTTTCTTTAGCACTCCTTAACAGTACAGGTCTGTTCCAAAGATCAAGCAACGTGTCCAGCCAGATTCTCCCCTGCATGTAAAATACCCCTTATTACAGGCTTATAGATTTTTAGCCCTTGAAATTAAACTTCAGCTTACAACAGTGACTTTAAAATTGCAGTAACAGGAATGACGTCAAATGGCAGTTTAAATCAAATATTTGATGATGAGGATGGATGATGGCCTGGAAAATTTTCTGAACAATAACAGTGGTCCATTGATGCAAAATGCTTGAGAACCTCTTGTATCTATTAGAAAATCTCCTCTGTCTCACAGAGAGACTGAGGAAGCACTCTGTCTCTGATTACAATCCATGTGACTGTGGGACAACACGAACATACGGGATCTTATTAGCCATTCCTGGCTTTCTCCAGATCATGTGCTTCAAAGGCACACACAAAAAAAAGTCATTACTTTTCCCTCATATTTCCTACATTTTCTTCCCCTTTATCCACTTAAAAGCCACTGTCAGACTCCAGGAAACAAACAGTTTAAAAGCAATCTCCTTCCAAAAAGTAATTGGTGTTCTCAAAAAAAAAAAAAAAAAAAGGCAGCAGCCTTTCTTGCAGGGCAGACCACATAGTTCTTACTCACTCATGTGCTGCAAGCCAACGTTGGGCACTCACAGGCATATCCCATCATGTGCTCGGATACACCACTGGCTCTGGAAATCCATTTATCCAGTGGCAATGAGTTCTACAGCTTAATTACGCTCTCTGCGAGTAAGTACTGCCTCGTATTCATTTCAGCTATGGCTTTACTGTGGTTTCCATCACACCTAGAATGTGTCCCAAACACTTAGAAGTAATAAAAAGTTACAAAGCAGAACTTAGGCTAAAACAATTAAGAAAAAAATAAATCCCTGAACAATTCCCCCACCCACCCATCTTGTACAATGAAATCACGTTTTAACCACTGCACTGTCCCCGAAGCTACACTATACCCATTTTCTTTTAATGTTCCCTAGCAGCGTTACCACCAGCACAGCTCCAGCTGAGCCACCAGCATTTTCAGCAGTGTGTCTTCTAAACGTCCTCAGAATAGCCAGAAGTAAGTAACTGCTGCTTTGAAACAGAATTTACATTAGAAAAAGTCTGTCTCTTATTAGTTAGGCAGAGTACTGGAAGCACCAGCAGCCAGTTGTAAAACTTCATTTGTATCCAGAATTCCAAAGCCATTATTTAATTTGTTTGGAAAAAATGTAACTTGAAAAAAAAAGCCAACAAAATAATTAAATAAGAAGACGTGTTTGTTATTAAAGATCCATAAAAATGCAAGTAGGCTTGAAATCCAAAGGCTCTGAAAATTAACACTGCAAGTACATAAAAAGAAAAGCATACTGAATAGGGCTGGCTGGAAAACAACAATTCCATTTTGCTAAACATTTCAAGGCTTTGAAATTTGTTTTTGTTCCAATATGAAACAAAAATGAGACTTTCTCAAAGTTTTCATGAAATGAGAATGAGAGAAAGAATATTCACTCCCTCTGGACCTGAAAAAAGTCTTCCCAACAAAGCTGTCTCCAAAATAGATAATGTTTCCATGAAACATTCTGGTTTTGATGAAACAGCATTTTTCAACAGGAAAAAAAGTGTCAGCAGAAATACCATAGCCATTCTAATAGCAAAGCTTATCTAGATCGGATGCTTGTACGAATAAATTATGTTGAGAACCAAACCAATCTAATTATATTTATATAGGTCCCCATGAGAACATTGTATCACTTTCCTTAGAACGATACTCTGTAAGATAATTGATCTATTTAATTTTTTTTCTTGACTAAGGATATTTTATTCGAAGAACGTAAGAGAAATCACAGAATAAGCAAAACCTGAGATGTACCATAAGTCAATTTGTTACCTACCTAGGGGAATTTTTCTATAAAGCTGTTGACATTCTTATTCCAAAATGATAATGCCTTTAAGATTTGCAAGATTTTTTTTAAAGAAACTTAAACTGTGGTTCTAAAACCATATAGACTTAACAGAATTAAGCTCTCATATACTAAAGGGAAGCCTGTGCTTGAAACTTCAAGCCATACTGGGCAGCACTGTAGAAAAACTCAGTGCAGTAAAAAGTTCTGCAATGAAAGGGAGGTGAACTAATGATTTTAAGTCTCTGAATCTACTGAAGAGGAAGAAAACATTTCATGTTTTATGTTCACACTTTATGAAAAATATTGCACATGGTAATTCCTTACTCTGCTAAGTATGTTTTTGTGCATTAGCTTCTTTATGCTCATTTTGGAGAATGGTTGGCTCAAGCACAGCTGGATGCCCCAAAAGTGGCAATGAGGACATTTGATTGAACAAAGCCGAAGAATGTTGGTCACAGATATAAATAAAAAGGCAGATCATCTTTGCCTGCCTCAGCAAGCAATACATTCTTCCATTAATTGTTCTCACCTTCCTCTTGTAGTTCTCTGCAAAATTTTCATTCCAGCTAAGCAGCAGGATTTTCCTTCCCATCTCCTGCAGTACTGCTCAATGTCATCTGTGGAACTCAGGGACTGCAGCCACACTTCACTGAACATGCCATAGGCATCCTGGACAAGGAGGCATAACCTGCAAAACATTCCTCCATTACTCACTGGCATCTGTTCATAACAAAGCAGTGAGCAAGGTTCTGAAAACGATATTACAAACTTCAGGACGGGGCTTATCCTCTGCAGTATCTGCAGAATTCCTATCAAGTAACGTATCAATAAACAAACACAACATCATTAAAGGTTTTCTCACGTACATTTTCAGGACATAACAGGGCCATGAAGTAGAGAAGCATGACTGAAACAAAAAGTACAGGGCTTGCACTGGGGATTAGATTAATTAACTGCTAGGCACTGTGGTTTGTGTACTTAAAAAGGAAGAAAGTTGAGTTTTTGCCTTACTTGAGGTGACTTCTACAGTGAAGAAAGAACAACAACAGAAACATAAATATGTGTGTGTTTATAAATATAAAAATTCTGCTTAGAAGTAAGCAAAGCAACATATTTCACAGGTAATAATCACTGAGACTGGCAAAGCAAGCCTTACATTTTCTCAAACTTTTTTTAAAAAGGATTCCTAAGGATGCAAAAAAAGAGTGAAACATCATTTTTTTCTTTGAAGAAGAAAAACCCAAAACAGAACAACACAAAACTGAAGACTGGTATATTCAGTATTGGGTATGAAGCCCAGAGGAACTATTTTAGGAAGGTAATTAAAGAACCTGCTAAACAAACAATTTGATCAAAATCTCTGGAAGTAGGGGCTGTAGGGCTGGGAAGTATTGCTTAACCAACTTGATGGCATTCTGAGAAGATAGTACTGTCATAACAGATAAGGCAAAATCAGTGGATGTCATACATTTAGATAGTCAAAAAAGCATTTCACAAGATTCTGCACCTGAGATGAGCAGCCACGATAGCATGAGTCATGCAGGGCTGGAGGAAGGAGGCCCCTGTCTACAAGATTGGTTTTAATTGCCTCAGAATGAGACAGTTAAGCATGGAAACTTTTCAAAGGGAAACAAAAATTACCTTTGAGGTAGCACACACATCTTTGTTTCCAAATAAAACTCAGGGGAGCACTAGGCAGCAGAATTCAGTTAATTTCAAAGGTACATGCCAAAACTACCCTCCCCAGAGCAGCACCATTGTTCCTAGCAAGTCAACTCCAACTGCTTTTGGAGCACATCCTATAACGCACCCTGAAAGCATTCAACAACAGCAGTCACTACGTCTTTATAAAATACATTTTAAATTAAATGAGCTCCTACACTGAATAAATTAATGTATTTTCTTCCCATGGAAAAGCAGGCAGATGGAAGAGCACTAATCACACTTTTCTTGTTCACTATGAACTGTCTAACTTTGGCTTAAACCCTCAAGAAGGCTGCATTTGATGTAAGATACAGCCCCAAAGGCTTTCTGACAGCAGCAATTGTGCAAGGACCAGCTAAGAGTCCTCATTTTTCAGATTCTGGTGCTGGCTTTAAGGAGCAGGGAGGGATAGGACTCCCATATCTTCACCATACCTCTAGCTACAAAGGTCCCATACAAACTGAATCATCATCAGAAAAAAAACCCAAAATAAATCAGAAGAACTATGTTTGCCTGCTGCTTTCCATGTTAGGACTTTACAATCAGTTAAGAACCTCCCTGAATTTCAACTGATTTGACTGAAACTCCCTGTGATATTGTTATGTTTGGAAAACCAGAGCTCATATTCTCTGGACATTTCTGAAAATCAGATTGAGGGGAACCGGAACAACAAAGCGAACAGTTTTGCCTATGTTAACAAAATGTTGACTGTTAATTGTGAAAAATTAGCCCTCCGTATCTTGGAGCAAGAAGGGCTGACTGAATTAGTGTCTCAGATCAGATCAGTTCAGCAGTCTCTTAACTGATCACTGGAATTTCTCATATCTTTAGTGAGACATAACTGAACACAAGTAAGTCTCAGACTAGCTGGCACCAGGGTTATATTAAGTCCTCTGGGACATGTTAATTGCCCAAATAAAACTAGCTTGGTTGGTGCTGAAGACATCAGTCACTAAAAGAGCATTTTCCAAGTCCTTTTAAGTCAAGCTAAGAGATGGTTTCTGTCAGACATGGGAATCTCAACTCCTTGCATCCCTGGCCACAGATTTCCATTCCTTTGTGGTGGCACATAAATGGCTAGGACAGGAAACTAATCTGACCAAAAAATACTGTAGCCAAATCAGCAGCAGCAGCAGCAGCAGCAGCATCTGAGTTCCTTGAAAATGAACTCTGTAGAAGTAAACTCCTACTTGCATGGAGTACTGTTCTAGGCAAGGATATATTTTCATTGAAGCTCCCACTCCAGCTGTCCAGTGTATGCAGCACATACAGGCATCTCAGGTCATATGATGGGAGAATGGTCATCTTATGACCATGCTCAATGCAGAGAAGACCCGTGTAATTTGAGGCTTTTATCATTAATGTTCCCATTCACACTGGGAATACGTTCATGATTATTGGCATTGGAAGGAACACAGAGCAGCAGAACTGATTGCATCAGATCCAAGTACCTCTGCTCCATCAGGTCCGTACACAAGAGCAGACAGACACTGCATTTACTGCACTTGCTCTAACAGTGTCCAAAAGGTAGTCACAGTTTCTCTGCAACATGCATTTAAAATTAAATGTACATATTCCCTCACTTGGAAGTCAGAATTTCATGAATAACCTTCAGACACCCAATTTCAGACTAAAAGAGAAATATCCCAGACCAACACCATGAAGAGAAGTTCACAAACACATTCTCCCTGCTTCACCATGTCCTTAAAACAGTATAAATCAATGATGAAAAAACCTTGAAATGCTTTAAGTGTGAGGGGCATCTTATTTTCCCACTTAATGACTCTCATGACATCAGCTGTACATCAACAGACATCAACAGACTCAGCAATGCACTTGGAGAGCTACCCTCCTGTTCTTTGGAACTGGTGAACTGGTTCTGTTCTTACGTATTTTGTACTTGCTGTCAGCATCACTGACAGTAGTTCAGCTGCATTCAGAGCCTACTGATTCATGACCTTAACTTCTTCACCAGCACTCTTTTCACTCTTTTTTCCCTTGATTTCACTTTATTCCAAGAACAGTGCCTTTGGATTATTTTCCCACGTTGCAGGGTTGCTCTCACATTACAGCAAAGGTTGTCACAAATTGATTTTTAGCGGGCAGACTAACTGTGATTAAAGCCAACAGCATGTCCCATTACTTTTTTTCCCCCTTTGAACCTCACTACCATGATGAAAACCCACATCAAAATTATGAGACAAGCTGCAAAGCCAAAATGAGTATCTGCCCCCCAGGAACTCAGCATGTATGCTCTGTGGACATGTATAGGAAATACTTTTTTTTTTCCATAAAATGTGGATTTGTATAGGTTAATTAGGTTAAACATACCTTTACCCATGCCTTGTCAAGTATGCACAGTACTGAACTGTTAAAAAAAGTCAGGCAACATCTCCAATTTAATCAGTGGTGCTTGTGCAGGGAGGAAATAAGGGCTATCTTTATTTTTGGGACAACAGGATGTAAACCTGTGTAAGACCTCAATTTAGAAGATGGGGTTGGAAACTGAAATCTCTCAAGTAAAACAGCAGAGAATTCACTCCTGGAGAGAGGGGTAGCAGGAAAGCCAGTAGAGGAGCAAATGTAGGAGATGTGGACTGAGGAAAAGGTGAAGAATGATGACGTATTGGTAATAACAAAGTGGGTAAAGATAGGGAATGATAAGAAGTGAGGCAGAGTTTGGGGGTTTTTTTTTGTTTGGTTTTTTTTTTTTTTTTTTAATGTAATGACACAGTAAGTCTCATGCAAAAGATTGGGAAGATTTTGTTAATTTCCTAATAGCCAGAAGCAAGGTTGGGGGCTGGAGGAAGATGAGACTGATTACTCTGCATTATTTCTATGACTGTGCTGATCTTTAGGACAAAATGTCTCCCAGTAGAAATCTGGAGAGGATTACAGGATTAATGCCATGCCCTTCTCCCAGTTAGTCACTCTTCATGGGTAAAGCGTAAGCCCTTCTTTTACTAATATGTTTGTATGCATAAAAAAATCATCTCTCTCCATACTGCTGCCTTTTATCAAGCAGCTGACTTTCTGGAGAGGTAAGGGCGATGAAAACCTTCTCCATTTTTGGTCACCTCCAGCCTCCTCAGCAGCTAGTGGCAAAGAATAAGAAAAGGAAGATCTGCCTGCAGAGATGGGAGTGCAGGGAGGCCAGAACAGACTGATTACACAGACACTGCCTTTACTGAGTCTTGTGAAAACAAACAGCAGAAATTTGTCATGAGCCGATCTTAACCAACAAGTAATTGTTTTAGCCTTGGGTAGCAGGACAACCGTGTGGCCCAGGGCAGCTCTTCTCCATGCACAGCTAAGCTGTGCAGTACAGCGTGAGAAGGACAGCCAGGCAAACACTACCACCTTTGCAGCACTCTGCACAGACCTCATTAGTTGCTCTTTCTTTGGAAGGGAGGGAAAGGAGGGAATGGGAAAATGCCTGAAAACTAATTGACTTGTATTAGCTCTGATACTTGCTCATTCTTTATCTTAACCATCCATGAGACAGCTGCTGCTGCTGCTTTGTTTGTCAGGAGGACTTCTTATCTCTGTGAGGTGCGGTCCTAGCAGAGGCATAAAGCACACGTACATAAACACACACAAACAAAACCCCCTCTTCCCTTCATCACCAGAGGCACAACACTACCTACACAACTCCAATCCAGCAACTTGTCTGGTCAAGTCTCAAGGTGGAGCTGATTAACTCCTGCTAATATGGCTCAGATTCAAATTGTAACCTGCAGGACACCACCCTACCAGGTTTAATTTATCCCTACCATATGAATTCCTTGCATTCACTATACCCATATAGTAACTGAAAAATCAAAGCTCAGGGTACAGGGACAACTGTCCATCTTCCCCCTTGCAACACTAGCAGGATTTCTTTATTAAAAGCACCATATTCACCAGGTCATACATTCCTTCATGCTCCCTTTTGAAAAGAATGTACTCACTGTAGCCTTCTTTGGGGAGACACAAGATTCAGAGTTTTCTGCTTAAAATCCATACCATTTGCTGTCAATAAATAGTGAGTGACACTCTACAGAACACACCTATGGACTGAATGCTACCAATACAAATTAATGATGATGGTAACTATCTCCTTCTCTGCATAGGTTGCAGAGGCATGCAGGTACAGAGGAAAACACAAGTGCCACTGTTTCCAGTTTATAATGGGAATGTGAAGCTGGAAGAAGAATCCTGGTCCAAGTACAGGCATTTCTAGCACCCAGCCTGATGCTCTGGTTTGAAGCACTGAGATGAACAAAATCGTGATAATTTGCTTTGAAAACTGGAGGTTTAAAATCACTGAAAAGTACAGTTTGTGATCATGTCTTTTTTTATTTGGCAGCCATGGAAGGGCCCAGAAGGAAAGAAAGAAGGCAGTTCTGGTGTGCTGGACCTGGCAGAAGTATTGGTGGAAACTGCTCATGTGATAGGAGTATCACCAGGGAAATGACCTAGTCTTATCTCAGCATCTCAAATAGAAAATATGTAGCAGAGGCCTCTCTGGTCTCAGGAAAGGAAACTTTTATTTTCGCAGACACTTCCTAACAGAGGATTTCTGTAACACACTTGCAAGTAACTAACTACAGTAACTATACCAAGTCACTCATTTTAGATTTTCCTTGCTTTTCATTACAATTTTTACACATATCTTAAAAAATGGAGTGAGAGTGGTTATAAAATAACTGTTGCTTATTTTTATTCACTTCCTTGAATCATCACGTAGCTCAATACAAACTGGAAAATCAAATACCACTTCCACAAGGTCTTTCATGATTCCCTGCCTGCTGATTGCTTTTTCCATTTCTTCATTCATGTTAATCCTTCCACCTACTATTTTCTGCCTGTGGCCTGAAGAAGCAGCACTTCTGTGGGAAACAGCTTTTGTGCGTAGGAAGAGACCTGCATGAGCCAAGCGTGTCAGCAGAGCAACCTTTTTAATGCAGAACGCGCGCGTCGGGAGCAGGGCTGCACAACATTCCCACCCAAAACATGGAACACCACCTGCCTGCTGGGAGCCACATACAACTGGTCAGGAATTGGTGTAGCACGAAAGCCAGCTTTTCGTACTTGCCACGGCAACCACGGCTTCACATGTGACCATTATTTCTGCAAAAAACACTTCTTATACGAAGTTTTCACGTGACACCAAATGAACTTTTTAAACTCCCCATCTGACGCTGCCTCTAAGTGCACTTTAGAATGAAACTGCTGATGTGTGTGTTTTATTTGTACATGGAATTTCTGTAAAAAGTAAACAAAACATTCAAAACCATAAAAAGACATTCCTGACGTCCGCTCAAACATGATATGGAGCCTAAGCTGTAATTTCAAAGAGTTACAGAGTTGCATTTGAAAATATTTTCAGTGTCGTGGATAGCTTCACTTATGTCAGATTTGAAAATAAATACTGAAGTTGTTCTACATTCATAGCTTAAATCCAAAGTAATTATGCCATGTAAGTCAATTTTTATAGTGATAGCTGGTTTGGAAGACACAGAGAGTTAAGGAAAAATAACTTCCTAAGTATTGCCTAAAAGTTTGTATAAAGGCTAGGCCACAACGGAGCAGTAAGGCCTTCCTCCCTCCAGATCCCCTGTGTATTTCAATGCTACATGGGACATAATTTATGGTCCTTCTGCTAAGACCCATTCCATAAAACCAATTCTGAGTGAT
Organism: Monarcha castaneiventris obscurior; assembly: GCA_026261815.1. Taxonomy (NCBI): domain Eukaryota; kingdom Metazoa; phylum Chordata; class Aves; order Passeriformes; family Monarchidae; genus Monarcha; species Monarcha castaneiventris. The sequence goes on along the minus strand of JAMPIT010000379.1, from coordinate 6,320,743 downwards.
AACAAAAAAGCAAAAAGTTTCACTCACAGTGCTGTTAATTGTAGTTGGTAAGAAAAATAATGATGCACACACTCCTCAGGTTCCTCAGTGTGCCATTACTTCAGCATGGAATCCCATCACAATCCCTTGGTTATTTCAGTATACAAATCAGAGAAAATATTATTTTCCTGCACGTCATGATTTACTAATCCAGAGTAAAAATGTGTATTTAAGAAATTTACAGGCTCAGTTGAAAACTGCGAGTCTTTCTTATGGATGATGTCCAATAGAAAAATTATGTTCCAAATATAACATGTAATTACCACCCAGTCATTTCAAGTACTTATCTATGAATCTGAGGAGGGGTTCTTTGTTTATTTTTTTAATCTCAAGACTTTGTAATTATTGTTTTGGCAACCAAGAATTCCAACAGTTGGTGGGGTGCTGCCAAAAAGATCTTTTCTTGCAAGGTGCTCAGCACCCTCCTTTCCAAGAAAATCAGCATTCAGTTGCTGGTTCTGGCAATGTTTCACATCATCTTCACTGCGCTACGTTTCCTCCACGCCTCAGTTCCTCATACGTAAAAATCAGAATAAAAGTCCTGTCTTCAAAGGGTGATCTGAAAGCAATAGCTGAATAACACAATTGTATCTGGGAGGGCTGGTCCACAAAGCCTATTATGCGTGCTAGATCCCATTTGAGGTAGGGGAGGAGGCTATATATATGTATGTTTATCTAGAGAGAAAGGGCTTCCTTGCAGTATCAACTCATTTCTTTCACACTACAGGACTTAGAGAACTCTCAACGTGCCCTGCAAAACCCACAGTGAGGGCCTTACAGCATCTGGAATGAAGCAAGAACACTGTAGCAGCTGGACTGGGGTCCCTTATCTTTCAAGACTGTGTTGTTTGTGGATTCACCAGATTTACTTCTGAACCACAGAGAACCATGACTGGGATCCTGGAAGATTTTATTTTAAAAACAAAAAATCAACATGCAGTGAGTATTAAAAAAACCCCTGTCCATTTCAGCAGGCACAGATCATCTGAAATCGCATTCTTGGTAGTATAGCCCTGCTCATGCACTTCCTATGGCATGTGAAAGGTAAATGAAATATAGCAACCCTGCAGGATTTCTTACACAGCTGTGGCTGTATTCAAAAAGACACTCTGCTGTGTCAGTGCCACATCATCCCACTGAACTAGCAGAAAAGTATAACATTCATCAAAAATCAAGGGCAGAGCAAAGAGCCAAGAAGAAAAGCAGAAGTGCAATCTTGCCAGGGCTGCTTCCCCAGCAGAAAGGCAATTTTCCACCTTCTCCCAGGGCCCGCCGGTTGTGTTTTTCACTCACGCTGTTTTCCTTCACTCCGTGTTAGTGGCTGCCTGTCCTAGGTGTGTTTCTAAATGAGGAGAGGGAGCGTGTTTGTGTGTGCACGCCGTGTGTTTACGAGAGTTATGGTAGCAGTTCTCAGCAGTCCACTGAGAGTTCTAGGAAACAGCCCCTGTTATTTTATTCTCGGTCAATGTCAGCTCATGTCAGGCAGTAAAGATCACACAGGACAGCCCTCTCCATCTCGCAGTCCTGGCCGGAGGCCTCAATGGGAGAGGGAAAGGGAGCGAGCTGCGAGTGGGCGGAGAGCCTTCCCAGCACTCTACCAACCACTGCAGGAGGAATTATGATAAACACCACTCTGGAAACCAGATACAACAGTACATTGTGTTCTTCTTCGGAAAAACAACCCGACTTCAGCTCACTTAAAGTAAACAGTTAATCCTGTTTATCTTTTTTTTTTTCTTTCTTGATGAGTTGTTAACAGAACAATCTCTTCTGCAAAGCAAATAAGAGATCTTTCCTTTAAATTCATACAGATTTTTTCTTTCCTCAAGAAAAAAAAAAAGCAGTTCGATATGTAAACTTTCTACTATCAGCAAACAGTGTGGAATAACAATCTTTCTTGGCTTAAACTGACTTAACAAAGTGATGCCAAAACTGAATGAAACCTTTCCCTCACTTACATATTTTATTTTGGAAAACTGAAGTCCCAAACAGAACATTCTATTCATCCCTTTTAACTATTCAGTTTCTGAAAAGAAGAAGCAAAACTGGTAAAATTTAAAAAATCAGGGTATTTGTTGTCCTTGCCCCTGGAGCACAGGGTGCCTGGGGAGTAGAGATCAGCTACTGAGCAGGGGGGTGGCTGGTCCCAGGTTTTCTCTCAGAGGTGAAAAGAAAGGAGTCAGACTAATTGACTGCAACTAAGGTAACAAATTGTTACCCTCCTTTTCAAAATATATGCTTACTGTGCAAATTCATGGTGTCCCTGACTTTCAATAATAACGGTGATTAATCAGAAAAGCAGATGGAATTGATTATGTTGTTTTGCTGGAGTCACCACAGTCTACCTATTAACTACTTCTTATTGGGGACTCCAACACAGTTCACTGAAAGCTACAAGCCTTCCCAAAGGGAATTCTAATTTTTAGCACTCAGGAGTTTAAATAGTTCTGAAAGTCAACAACGAAAGTGTGCTTAACATTGCTGGTCAGTAAAGTTTGTTGATTTAGCTATTTATAATCAATAAATACATGATTTGAAAAACTGTAAGAGGAGAAGAAAAGTATTTCCCTGTTTTATTTCTACTCATTTTCAAGCTCTGAGATCCTGGGTTTTCTGTGCAACTGATGCCATGAAGTGCAAAAGTGTAAATTCATGCAAATGAAAGTCTGATTTTCAGATTTTTAAAAAAATATTTTACATGCAAAATTTTTATATTTTTCCTGTTTGGTTTTTTTTTTCCCCCCTTGAGATCTTAACTTAGTTTGCATTTATTTTTAAAACTTTTGCAGCAGTTGCTGAATTTACACTGCTCTGGTGAGCTCTAATGTGACAGAGCAGGAGAAAGCAGAGCTATTTCCCACTGCAGAAGGGAGGCAGGCTCCAGAGGCAGCTATCAGTGGCTGGGGCTCCCAGAGGAGCAGCCTCAGGACTATTCCCCCAGTGTGCCACTTAGCCCACCATGGCCTGCAGCCAAGGCTGGAAGAGCCTGTATGCCTCCAGCGAAGACTGGAAGAGCCAGTATTGGTAGGACAGGACTGCTGAACACCTCATCTTGCTCCAGGTGCACCCTGTCATTTAACCCCCACCCTCCCAGTGCTGCACCTGCAGAAGAAAAGCATGGCTGCCCCCTCATGATTGTAGGTTTGGCCTGCCAAATTTGCCCCCAAATTGATGTACAGCCCACGGGCTCTCTCTATGAAGGATCCAACTTGCACCACGGTGCTGCAGCTCTGAGCAGGGTGGGCACTGGCTGCAGGACTGCAGGGAAGAAGCAACAGACTCTGGTAAAACCTCTCTCTTGGGAAGTCGGAGAAGAATGTGGAGGTCCTACTGTCTCCATTTGCTGGGAGACTCTTGAGCATAGAAGAAGAAAGCAATAAACCTAAATCACTCAGGGTGCAGTTGCAATCCACGTACAAAAAAGACCCTCTTGTTTGACCCCGTGGCAGGTTGGCCACCATCCCACCCTCCTTCAGGAGGGAAGGGATCAGCCGAGAGGAATGCGGATGAGAGGTGAATCAACTGGAGATCATTAGGAGATGACGCAACAGCAGGAAGAAAATGTGGAAGGTGAAGGAGACAAAGATGAGGAGGAAATGTTCCCTGGTATCACCTCTTTTCCACTTCCTTTCTTACACCTTGCTGTTCTCCGCATCTCTTTTAGTTAGAGATTAGAAGGGGAAATGCCAGTCTGTGGTAACACCACTATTACCCATGGATGACCTACAAGCATTACTGAAGGAGCACTTTCCCCAGATACAGTGGGATTTTTTTAATATAAGAAATTAAGGACACAACAAGCCCTGCTGGAAGAGAGGTGCAGATGGCAGCAGTTTTTCCAACTTGAAAATAAAAAATAAAGTTTATTTGCCATTTTAAGCTTGTATTTGAGCTTTGCAAAATGAGAAATCCCATTTTCGGTCATAGGTCAAGCAAAGCTTTATAAATTACTTTTAAATAAGCAGTAGGTTTGGGCCATTATCTAAAGCTCACTCAAATTAACACATTTCCATTTATTTCAATGAGCTTTATTTCCTGCTGTATAGTAGGCAGAGAAAGTATCTGGGCAGCATCAGTTACATTCCTTCATTGATTTCATTCAATCACTCATGCAAATTCCATGCTTCTCTTTTAAACCATCTAAACTGAACACCAATCAAGGATCAAACACTGAAGCAATTTTATAAACATCACACTTAAGTTTTCTTTTAATTTCAAGAAATCATTTTTGGCAGGATCAGAACTTGGAATACAGCACACAGTACACAAAAAAAAATCTTAAGTTTGCCATACTATCTCCTTTTTGTTTGTCTGTTAGGGTTTTTTTTTTTCTTTGTTTGTTTTTTTGGTGGCATTTAATTGGGTAATCTTAAAACAGGCACAGAGAACCTCTCACTTCTTTTAGCACTTTGGTTATCTTCAGATGTGTAAGATTTCAAATATTATGTGGGCTAGTGGGAAGTGTCCCAAAATAAAAAGTCTCTGCTAGAGCATCTTAATCTCAATTACCCTGTACAGATGACAGTCTATATTTTATATCTCATGCATGTGGAATACTATTTAATTGAAATGACATAATCAGTAATTACACTGGATTTGATATAATACCCTGATCAAATACTGAGAAACTACGTGCATGGTATATTTGATTCCATTTTCCCTTCCCAATACAAAGAAAATGGCCCTGAAAATAAGAACCTGCTCAAATATCAGTACAGCATAGTTTGTTCTCATCATTTATATTCCAAAGAAGAAAACAGGACCAAATCTAATCAAAACTACAGGAAGAGTTTAGAGACACGAAAGATAATAACATAAATTAGAACTGGATTAGGGCTTAGTAAACCTATCTATTCATGCCAAAAGAGGTGATTTAATATTCTGTGGTTAAGATTCTGGGTTTGTGTCTTATCCAAAAGAATATCAACAATAACACATTGTTCTCCTACCACAATTCTGGTGGTGTTACAGCCTCTGATGTGATTCAGCACAGACTTGAAGGGACAGACACTGCTAAACATTTGGATTTTCCTGAGCTGTCACCCATTGCAGGCCAGCAGGACATACAGCATCACAGCCAAGATAACAAGATAACTTTTGTCTTTAAAACATGCAGTTTCCTGTTGATACTATTCTGTATTGTCACATTTGCTGTCTTGTCCTCAGTTTTCCTGTCACACATTCCTGCTCTAATTAAGTCTTCAGGGTACTGCACTGAGGAAACATCAGGACAGGGACTTCTCTGTGCTGGCAGAACACCTGAGATCAGGGTACACGCCCTGATCTTCACTGGAGCATCAGTGTCACAAAAGCAGATCAAAGCTTTGGTGTAGCCGTTTAATCATCACGTCGAACAGGCAACAGGGCTGGTATTTGTATTTTCTGTCAGCAACTTAGCAGCTGCATTTTTCCCTTTCAGGCTCTCCACTTGAGTAGGATCTCTGTGCACAGAAGGGTGTCAAATCGGGCTGGGAGGCTGCTCCTCCAGCCCAGCTTCACCCTCATCCCCAGAGCAAAGCACCCAGGACCCATCAGAGGGAGGTCTGAACGTCGCTTTAAGGGGGTTCCTTCCCACTGGACATGTGATTATAGGACGCGGAGAGACACCAGCATATGAAAATGACAACATTTAAATAAATATAGGCCGTATTTTCATGCATTGCTCGTTGTCATGGGACACGCTGTCCATGGTGTTCTCTCTCTCTACTGCCATGTAATGTCAGAAACTTGTGGTTTTGGATCACTGTGACACTGTGCAACTCATGTATTCCTAAGGAGAAGCGTAAAAAGACCCTAAATTTAAATATCAAAATACGCTAAAACAAAATTGACAAACAATATTCAAACAATATTCTCAAAAACAGGAGACAAAATGCCTACATTTTTAAAAAAATGTGCTTTCTGATCACCCACTTTTAAAACGTTTCCTAAATTCCACTACTGCAAGAAGTGTGACAACATCAATAAGACAAGAACACAACAAATGAAAACATAGTAAGTGAAGCCCACTTGGATCAATTTAAGCATTTTGTTTTACCAATTAAAAAAAAAAACTAGGTTAAAAAAACCTAACCAAAGTGGAATTTCTAAACAAGTGGTTTCAGAGTAGGAAAATGGCATTGTTTCAAAACACAGCATTTCAGCAATTTCACAACTTTTCATTTGCTTGTACAAGCTTTTCATAAGAAGTTTCCATTATTTTACAAGTTGATCTGACAGAAAATTATTTCTTTGAAAAATTCCCAACCATTTTTCCTAGAAATATTTTTCAAACCTCTAATGTAGTAACTATTCATTAACTTTCAAGGCTTTGTTTTGACAAAACGTATTTATTCAGCACAACAAAGAATAATTATCCAGTATGCCTGTGAGTAGAAGCAATGCTGAACAGTGAGAAACAGAAATGCAATATAAAGATTTATTCCCCCTCCTTCTCTAACAATAGCTGTAGAAATACACTTGAACCTATGTGCTGGATTTGGCTCTGGTAAAGTTAATTTTCTTCAGAGTAGCTGGTATGGGTCTGTGGTTTGGATTTGTGCTGGAAACGGTGTTGATAACACAGGGATGTTTTAGGTACTTAGCTTGCACAGAGTCAAGGCCTTTTCTGCTCCTCACCCCACCCCACCACTGAGGAGGCTGGGGGTGCATAAGGATCTGGGAGGGGACACAGCTGGGATAGATGACCCCGACGGACCAAAGGGATATCCCAGACTATATGGCATCATGCTAAGAAGGAGAAAGAGGGGAGAACATTCAGAATGATGGCATTTGTCTTCCCAAGTCACCATTATCCATGTGGAGCCAAGTGCTCCTGGTGATGGCAGAACCCTGGTTGCCTATGGGAAGTGGTGAATGTATTCCCAGTTTTCCTTTGCTTCCATGAGCAACTTTTGCTTTACCTGTTAAAGTGTTTGCATCTCAAACCATGAGTTTTCTAACTTATACTCTTTGGATTCTCCCCCCCATCCCACTGTGGAGGGATTGAGTGAATGGCTGTGTGGGGCTCAGTTGCCATCTGGAGTTAAACCCTGACAACACATAACATCTCTTTTAAGCAGAAGAAAAACTGTAGGAAAAGCTGCAAAAAAAAACCCCTCCAAACCTCTCTTGAGTGTAAATTTTAAGTTTTGGAATTTACACAAAATAAAAGTGAATTTCTGAGTTTACATCTCTTCCTGATTGTTAAAAATAGCCTACTAAAGCTTAGGAAAAGTAGAAACCTTGTGGGGAAAAAAGGTAATCTTTAACATTAGAAAGAAAACCCAAAAAATACTGGGTCCTTTACAGAAAAACCAAGAGGTTGAGACTGCTGGTGCTATTCCTCGAGATTCAGTGTGGCTATAGCTGTCTTCCTGGAGGGCTAGCAGGGTGGGGGTCAGGCCCTGATCCTGAACAAGGTTAACATGAGAGCAGCCTTCTGCCTTCATATGCACCTGAAACAAAAGCACTGGGCTGGGTGTGGGAGCAGCAGCCTGCCTGGACACCACTGCGTATTTGAAGGAAGTCAGTGGAGAAGCCCAGTGAGGATCCTGAACTTCACTAAGAAGAGGGGCTTATTCCAACCTCCTCCACTACCTTATCTTACCTGGATTCTGCTAGGCTTGAGGCAGTGCTGACTCCCAACAGCAACTGCAGGATCTGCTCTGGATTTTGCAGTATAACTGCACCTATGGATTCCAAAAGTGGTTAGTGTGCATTTCCAGTGAAAAGAGGGAGAAACACTCAAGAGAATTTTCTTGGAGAAAAGAGAACTACAACCTGTACCTAACCTGATTTGAATGTATCATTATCACTAATTTTAATTTCAAAATTGCAATAGGCACGAGCCATATTTCACTGGTCTTTTTAAGATGGCTAATAGCTGACTCCCTTAATGGCAGTCCCATGAAATACAAAATGTTCCACACACAGAACTAGATTTTGAATTTTTTTTCAATTTGTTTGGAAGTTTAATTCACCACAAACATTCCTTTCTAGACCAAAAAGTTATTTATCTACAGCACAAAAATTTGTGTTCTTGTAGGACAAAAAATGTGGTATCATCTGATTTGGGATGAAACACCAAAAGCACATTTAATTTCATCCTACAGTGGTTTGATTTGAATTCATAATTCTGATTTTTCCCATTCATTTCCCCCTTCTTCCCAGTCTGCTATACTACATGTGCTTTTCACTACTGCATATACTCACCTTTTTACACTTACTTAATCCAAATTTCAACATGAGGTATCACTGAAAGGTTTCCAGTATTCCTCATTTTTTCATCCCACACATGGACACTAGTATTAATCCTACAGCTGGTGTGTTAATGCATTACAACCCTTCTATAAACAGTGTAGTCGTCGTTTATTTTATATCACAATTTTGAATTATTATTGAACTATTATAAGGTGGGGGGAGCTGGGACCAATCAACTTTGTAAATAAATGTGAACAACATTCAATTGATGAAGTGGCAAGAATGTTTTGTAGAAGTCAGTTATAGTTCCTTAGTAGGCTCTTTTCTAGCTAATAAAGACCAGTTAACAAAAGATTATGGTGAGCAGGGTAGGAAAAGAAAGTGGACAGAAGTTCTTTCTGTTTTATATGCACAAGTAAACAACAGAGGAACAGAAATCTTAAGGCATGGCTGCAGATTCATCTTGGGAACTCCGGGTGACTTCCCTAGCGTCAGCGCTTATAAACCTTAGTAAGAAAGCAAGCAGCCACCAGGTGCCAGAGGGAAACACTGAAATTATTCCAAAATGAGGTCATAGGAACAACTCATCATTTCCAAACAACTACTGCAGCAACTAGGTAGAGGGTGCTGGTGCTGGCCTGGAAGGACACACTCTTGGGAAAAGCACTGTCCTCACCACTTGTATTTTTGCCTACCTGAAGAACAACAGAGACAATTAATCTACTTCAACAGCACCTACAAGGTGTTATTTATTCAGGTTTAGAAACACACAAATGGAAACTACTGTTATAACGGCTATATTATGATAATTACCACAATGATCCTCTTCTTCTACTGACTCAGTTTATTAAAGCTGCCAGAAAAGATTGCCTAACCGTGACCACTGCTTAGGAGTTAAAAAGCCGTTCAAACTTTGGGTATTTGCAGTTGCAGAATGGGTTGCACCATTTCAGAACACAGTGGGTGAAATGGAATAAGGGGGGAATGCATCCTTTGGATATTAAACACTTCCTAGTTTACTTATCTGCATGTTGAATTGAGTAGCATTAAACTGAAAAACAATCAAATCATCAATATTTTAAAAATAACTTACCTGAAGCCTACACGGGGCAGAAATAAAATACCAGGTGTTTAAACAACACACAAAAAATGGCTTGGAATTTTCTCACAGCTGCACACAAGGTGATGCTCCCAGAAAGCAAGAATATTTCACACTGCAGCAGCATTTTCACATACAGTAAGAAACTTCCACACAAGCTTTGCACTTCAACAGGTTTTAGTTAGAAGTTTTCCTGAAATACAACCCTGTCAAAAAGAGAAGCCAAGGAATGCTCTTCCTTTGTCTTTCCAAGTCCTTCCCAACACCTCTGTTTAATCCAATCAAATCACAGTGATCTGTGATGAGGTCAGTTTGTAGTACGGGGTAAGACACAGAAGAATGCCATGTGAAAAGAAAGAACAACATCTACTATCTTTGATGACCTAAGGCTGTATTAATCTAAGTAAAACTGCTCAAAGAAAACAGAAATCAGAATTTGCAATGCTCAGGGTCAGAATACTTGGTCTGCTTAGGAACAGACAAAATGACCTTCCATGTTCTACTTGCTTTGTATAAGACTGTTGTACTAAAAGACTGAAATTAACATAGGCAATCTCAGGACACAGGAAACTTCTTACATTGTTTTCAAATTTCTAGTTGAGTAATGAAAGAAATATTAACATCTCCACCTACACTTCCCCACAAACTAAACTTTTTAATGACCAGATTCAGCTAAGAAAATATCCAACTTCTCATGGCATGCATTTGAGTGCTCTGCAGATTTCAAAGTCATTTTTGTCTTCTGGGACTTGAAATTATGTCCACTGAAGGATTTTTCTGTAAAATCATAAAATTCTGTGTTTTTCATGATGTACAAGAACAGTGAAATTTTAAACTAAACATTTTTCCTTATGCAACTGTAGATGCATATACACATCCATGGAGAAAAAAAAAATATATGTATATATATATATATATTGAACTTTCAGACTTGAAATCACTGTTTTCCAGGTGGTATCAACAATGCAGTTAGCATCCACAAACAAAATTCCACAGATTTAGCATCCACAAACTAAAAACCAGTTTCATGTCAGGAAGAAGAGAAAGCAGATGAAGATCTTTCTGCGCTACACCACTGATTCCACAGTTTTAAGCTGTCCCCTCTCCTCCCTCATAACTGTGATGGTAAAAACAGGTTGAGGCAGCACAAGAAATCAGAGCATGGAATTGATTTGCCTTAACAAACAAATCTCAGATGCAAAAATAAAGTTATTTACCTGGAGTACTACATCCAGCTCCGGAGTTTTCAGGACAGGAAAGACATGAGACCTGTTGGAGCAGGTCCATAGGAGGGCTATGAAAATGGCCAGAGGGCTGGAACACCTCTCCTATGAAGACAGGCTGCTGAAACAATTGGGATCAATCAGCCTGGAGAAGAGAAGGCTCTGGGAAGACCTTATTGCATTTTAATATTTAAAGGGAGCTTATAGAATGATGTGACAAATTTTTCAATAGGTTTTGTTGTGATAGGTAAAGGGGTAGTGGTTTTAAATTAAAAGAGCGTAGATTCAGACCAGATATAAGGAAGAATTTTTTTTTTTTTTTTTTTTTTTTTTTTAAAATTAGGGTGGTAAAACACTGCAAGAGGTTGCCCATACAAGTGGTAGACGCCACATCCCTGGAAAATTCCAGGTCAGGTTGGATGAGGTTCTGAAAACACCTTATCTAGTTGAATATGTCCTTGCTCAAGGCAGGGTGGTTGGACTAGATGGTCTTTAAAGGTCCCTTCAATCCAAACCATTTTATGATTCTGTTTCTTTTGCATCAATTTGCTGACTTAGCATCACAAACAGCTGTCCCAGCTCACCTGAATGGGCACCCTGGCATGTAGTGGCAAAAAGACAGCTCACTGGGGTGAGGAAATCTGGGGAGATAGGACATGGAATCAGAGTAATTTCAAAGCAGATTAGACTGAAAGAGAATAATTCAGCATGGATTTCCCAATGAGAGATCACAGCTTTGTCACGCCCAAAATGAAGCATAAAAACAAATGGGCTTTCTGCCACTGGCTGAAGGTCCATCACAATCCTCCTGCCTCAAGCATTTGTCTTTTGGCTTCGTTTTGATGGAAATATTGGTCTGAATCCCCACAGATTGGGGGGGATTGTTATTCTTGCAAGAATAACACTTGTAAAAATAATTTTTACACAAAATATTTACATAAATGATAGAGCACAGTGTAACATTGGAAACAATATTGCATTTTAATTTTATAACTGCAGAAGAGACAAGCAAATTAAAAAATGTAAGCTTAACCTAGCAGGACCAGCAGAAACACTTCAAAATCAGCCTGAAAGACAGTCTAATGGAAAACATGTTTAAAACCCTACAAAAAGTTTACTTTTTTTGCATATTTTAAAGTCCATTTAGTCTTTTCAGTTTGCCAATGTGCACTTACAGCTATATACTCCAAAAACACACAAACACATAACCTAATTTCCCCAGCAGAATCAGTTCACTAGCACTGAATATATAAAACAATCTTCAAAAGTGAAGTTCAGGCTTTCAAACTCAAATTTCAATCTGTTTCCAACTGCCAACTACATTTCTGACATATTTTTTCTAATGTACCTTCAGCATAGTTTACTGCATTTATTCAACTTACCTAAAGCTTCAAATGTGGATGCCATTTAATGGTCTGCTGTTGTGATTTTCTATTTTACTTGTAAATCAATTTTATTTAAAAAAATTTTTCAACATCCTTTAATGACATTTGCAACTCTCGAAATACACTGGGGTGAAAAATTACTATGTTCAAATGAACATATTCCCTTTAGTATTTCCTTTTCTTGGACTGAGGCAGATCAGCTGGTAAATGAGACTGTTACGAACATTGTTTCCTTTGGTTTATCACTTTGTACTTGGCAGGACTTACAATTAAATTTTTTTTCACAATGACCAAAATAGTACCTATTTAAGGAGATAGTGACAAACCCAGCAAATTTTCTTCCTGATATAAAGAGAGAGGGAAAAAAAGAGAAGAAATCATGTTTGCTGTTTTTAAAGAACTAAATGGATATAAACTGTCAGACTCTGGGTCATCATTAAGCACAGGCCAGAGCATTGGCACGAATGACCATGTTGTGAAGCCTACAAGCTTTATTTGGTTTTTAGTTCACATTCCTGTAGAGTGAGACATTCTTAATTCGGGAGAGCTACGGGTAAACATTTATGGGAAAAAATTATTAAATATTTCCTTTCACAAAGGTAGCAGGCAAAATAAAAATAAAAACAACTCCTGCACAAAATGCTAAAGGTGGTCTTTATCAAAATTAAGCAAAGCAAATGAGGTATCTATGCTCCTTTCTGACAGGCACTTGGGGATTTTACTACTGAGAGATCAATCCTCCCTCCACCATTTACCACTCACAAGCTCCTACTATGTTTAATTTCAGATTAGAATAGTATTATCCATATGTGAAATGGATATCCAAATAGTCTAGCCCATCATATGGAGGTAATAGTAATTTATGTACACTTGGACCTAGATTTAGCCTCACAGAAGAAGTGAAAAGACTTACAAGGCAATGTACTTATTACACCACCTGATGTAATACATAACTACTGGTCCCTTCCCAAACCTCTCACTGAACTCCAGTAGCCTTTGAGAGCTGTTTGTCGCAATTCAATTTATGAGATTATTTTAAATGTTCTTACGCCAAAGAAATCTTGGAATGATGAAGCCCTCTGAATATTTTCTTTCTAAATATGAAACATGTTCTGCTTGCAGAAGATTTCAGAATTTTAAACAAATATAAAACACAGTTTATTCACCCCAGTGAAGGAAGACATCCCGTAGAGGGGTCTGAGGCTTGAGTGGACACTGCAATTTCTTCTGGCTTTAGCCCTCAGCACTACAACTCATTTGTCTAAGCCAAGTTTGAGAAATCCACAGCAACACCTAGGAACCTATATCAGATGTGTTCTGAACAGCGTGTACGGGGAGCTGAACCTTACTCCAACTCTACAAGCAGGAACATGCCGGCCTGACTGTACATGGACCACGGATATCAAAGCTCTCTTCCTCCTCTGACCAGGTAAGACACGAACTTTCTCTGGAGAAAATTCAAAGCCATGCACACCACCCCTGCTACACTATAAACCTTATGTGATTTTTAGCTATTGAAAAATCAGAAGATTGACTCCTCATCCTTGTATCTATAAAATGATGCGTGGCTCCTGGTTTCTTAGGAAGGGCGTTCCTCTCCTGATCCCTCACTAATTGTCAAGACCGAAGTCCAAAGAGTTTGCACTAAATGGGCAAATCTTTGAGAGCAACCTGGTAGCTCCTTCCAGTCAGTGTGCAAAGACGAGATTGCTTTTCAAAATTTGACCATGACCGTGGTAAGGCCAAGGTTTTATTAGTACTTCCAGTATTTGATGCAATTTCCTATAAACTCCCCAATGTAGCACAAAAATAATCTGGGGCACCACCAGCGTAGCAAAACCTCGGGCGTATGTTTTCCTGAAATGTCATGCAAACATCTAGAACATTTCTCTTTGTGGTACCACCATAATGGTGTCACACCAGAAAAGGAAAAGTCAGAAACAATAAAGCAAATCTTGCTTCTCCGATGTCCAATGGAACAATATGCCAAAGATTTAACCTTCCAAAGGAACAGGGAACAGATATTTAGCAGAATTAGTTTCACAGCACTGTGTGTCACCACAGCTATGCATAAAGATGTCATACAGCTTGGCCTTTGAGAAGAGAACAAAATAATTGAAAAACAGGACTGATAGGAGGAGAATGAACTGCTTTTTCCTGGGAACTGAGCTATGCTAAATAACTGATCCTTCTTGAAAAGCCTCAAGTATCATACTTCTTTGACTGTTCACTAGTTAACCTGCTGCCTGTCTGGGAAACTGGGAGTATTTATCAGCTGGTATTACTCATGTGACTCCAAACATTAATCATACTTGTTAAAAAAAGTTGGTGTAGTAATTGCAGTTTCTTACTCATGAGGGATAAAATGCTGCATTCCAGCTCAGTTTACTGAAAATTTCAGGACCATGTTAACTGCTGCCGAATATATCTAAAATATAGTCAAACAAAGTAATTTTTTAAAAATTAAAGGATTATTTGTATGTGGCTTACTACACTTCTTCTAGGAAGCAATAAAAGGGTAAAATGCCCTAACAAAACATCAAGATACTATGACATGGTAAAAGAGATAATCCTACCTGATTGCCACACCTTTTAAAATTATGTATAAGGAGTCTTTTGTTCCCTGGTTTTTGGAATGTCAAGCAACTCATAAATAATAATCTGGACCTAAATAAACATATGCTAGTTAAAAACCCCATATTTATTTAAAGCATTAAATGAATCATTACTTCAAGTATTCCAATAGCAATATCTTTCCTCAATTTCTTACCTAACCTCTCTTTTATAAAGCCAACCTAAGACTATACCAACAAGCTAACGACAAATTTTTCTCAACCTGTTTAAAATATTCACCAGACAGTTTTAGATACCAGCAGAAATGCTTAATATTATTACATTATGCTAGTTTAAAGCAAGAAGCTATCTGTAAGTCTTCATAGCAGGAGAAACTGAATTATGAGGACTTTTTTTTCAGTATTCCCTTAAAACAATTACCTCAATTCCTGTATTTTGTCATTCTATCAGTAGCATCAAGATTTTTCAGCAGAATTACAAGAAGCAAAAAGATGAAGAAAGTAAAAAGACCTTTATAATACAATCAAGACTTAAAAACCCCTACATGATAAAGAGTTTGTTCCTTGGTTTGTTGTTTTGGGATTTTTTAATAAGAGGAAAGTATCTTCACTTGGGAGTCACTTCTCCCCTTCACTTGCAACATACCTATATAAGATTGAAATGTTCTTTTATTCAAGAGAGGGTTCAGTTACTTATAAAGAATTACTTACTCTTTGGCAGTGGTTTGTATCAACTGAAGAGACAAACATGGAGAGATGTGTTTTTAATTTGGGAAAACCCTGCAACTCACAGACTTGAGCAATGAAGGTGCATACAACCTCTAAGACAGTAGTTGACAGGACAAAAAGGAAGCAGGGTCAAACCTTGGATCAATCCACTGTGAAAAAATGGCTAAATTGGTGTTTGAAGGATTTCTTGAGAAACAAAGATGGCAATGTCCAGTTACCCCCTCCCTCCAGCCCCCTTAAGTAATAGATAGTTGCAGTCAATTAAAATCACCTTTGTTTAAACACACAGTTTCTCCTACCCTCCCTCATTATCTGGTCAGAATTAATGATTATCTGATTCATTAATTGTTACTCAATTACCACTTAATCCAATCCCCATCACCCGATCCTAGGCACACCTTCACAACCACAATAAATAAGATGAATGTTCATCTCCTCCTCTTCTTTTCCCACATCTTCTTCCTATCCTCCCTTTCCCACTCCCCCCAGATTAACACATTTTGGGATCTATTTTCCAGTATGAAATCCAAGAACTAGAATGTTCTCTCTACATTTTCCACACAGGGTGAATAGGAGATGCTGGTCCCAAGCCCACCCTCTGGTCTCACCTTGGGGAGACTGTCAGTGACTCCTGCAGTGTTGCTGCTCTAGCAAAACTCCTTAAAAAGTGCTCCTACATTGCCCAACATTCTTTGACTCTCTTTCCTCCTCCAATGCTTCTTTTTGGGATTCTTTTTAATTTCTCAACTCCTTTCAGAGAAGCACCTCCTTAGCCCAGCTCACTTTAATTGTTCAGAGAAAACTTTTATTCACCCTGAATGAACAAACTACTTTAAACGTGAAACAATCAAAAGCCATACAAATTCATGAAGAAATTTCTAAATACTGTACTGCCCTATTCCACATGCTCTGCAACTGGTCTATACTGTGTGCCATATGCCAAAATGATTTGTATATACTGTTGACATTTTTGATGTTCCCCGCAATGTTTGGAATACCACACAGCACAGGGTGCAAGAAGATAAGATCGTTTATGTAAGCAAAATATGACCTTACAAGCGTGTAAATCCCTTATGTGCGTATGCAGGAGAAAGAGCTGCGAGTACTATTTGTATGTGTAATTATTTGCTTTACATGCCACATCAATTCTGCAAACAAATTGTAACTATTTAGCAATATTCATCTCTTTCTATTGTATAACACCGAGCTGGGGAGGGAGAGAGAGAAAGGTAAGACTTTGAAGTCCATTAATAAATATATACTGGCTGCAAACTAGTAGACAGATCTCAAGTTTGTGCTATGAAAACAGAAATTCATGGCTGATAAAACAGCAGAAAATGGAAAGAACAGCCTGATCCAAAAAATAGAAAGTGCAACAGGTTGTGCTGCTCTGGGAAAAAACATGGGCCTAGAAAGAGTAAACAGAACGTTTATATGTATCATTCATTCACATAAACATATATAAACCCACACACATCCTAAGTTGTGTTCTTGTGGATTGTTGGTTTTTTTTTTTTTTAATTCACAAGCAAATACAGATAAAACTTCCTAAACCTTCCTGTTTGGAATCTGAAGGTGATAAGGTTAAGTACTCTGAAATCAACAGATGACACATTCAGTTTTCAGTACATATATATATATATATTCTGCAGAAATCCGGTATCACATCTCTTCCAGTATTTGCACCTGTGCCTCTCAACACATGGTTAAAGAATGTCTATTTGTATTAGCAGGCGCACAGCTTGAGCAGACCGGTAGCGTTTGAATCAGGGAACATTTGAGTCCCACTGCTGGGTAAGAAAGAGGAATGCTGTCAGCCCTGGGTCAGGCTATAGGTAAGTGCCGCCCACCTGTTGCCTCACACACAGGGAAAGTATCATGTGATGCCCTCACAGAGGGAGCTGGAACAGTGTGGTTTATGCCCTACTTGGGAGGATGGCTTGGGAACAGCTTTACTTCAGCTCTCTGTCCCGCATCTTGAAATATTTCATGCCTGGGGTGGCATGAACCTCGCAGGCTGGAAGAGGAAAGTCTACCCTTTATTTTTCTCCCCCTCCTCCCTTTCCAACCCCAACTGTTTCCATGGTAGAGCCAGCTGTAGGCACTGCCAAAGAAAACAAGGCATTTTCCCACCTCGAGGGCATTCCCCTCTGAACATCAAACGTCTACAGCAAACAATGGAGTTGAAACAGCTTTGCAAATAAAAGGTCACAAGAATTTTTCATAGTGGAAAATATCAGGCTACCTACAGGCAGGGGTTGCTTACAGCTCACAAACACTACACATGCTTTCAAACACACTTCACTGTGAGCTGAACTAGTCTTTGCTGAGACATTGCATGGTCCCAGTGATGTAACTGAATTCATTCTCCCTCAAGCTATTTGGTAATCACCTTAATTGTCAGGTCTTAAAAAGAAGAGATTTTTAGTTCTTTGGGAAGGGAATGCATTTACATGCTGTAAGAAGCCAAGCAAACTGTAGGGTGTTCTGAAGTAGGACGTCACACGCTAAGCAGAGCACAAAGTAGGGGAAAGGAGAAAGGGCATGTGCTACTGGAGAGCTTCAGGGAGAAGAGCAGAGCATGTGATAAGCTGTTGATGGAGCTGTGCTTTGCAATCTCTAGCCAAAGGACAAATGAGCAATGCAAAGAGCCCCTGGCTGCCAGAAGCTACTGAACCCATACTAGAGGCCTCCATGGAGACTTGGCAGGACGGGGTTCAGCAACAGCAGGAGCCACATGTTTTCTGGGCTCCTGCTCTGTGCCTGCACATACGCTCAGCACCGCCAGCACAGCAGTCTCCCATGGGGTCATGTTTCCCCATGGCCACCCTGCCCAAACTTCCCCTCTGCTCCACTTCCCTACACCACCGGCACTCCTGCCTTCTCCACAAGCACACTCTGGTGGTCTTCCCTCTCTCCTGCCTCTCAGAAGCAGACGGGTTGTCAGGAAGTGTGTGATAGAGAACTCTCAGTCCCTAGACCAAGAGCAGAAGATGGAAAGTAACTCAATAAATAATTTAGTGGGAAAAATACTGGACAAGATATCACTGAACAAGTTTCTGTTACTAATCCGTAGCTAGACTAAAATTCCTTCAGATGAGCATAACAAAAAAGTTTTACTATGGGAAATTACCAGAGTTTAAATGTGCACCTCATGTATTTGGCATTCATCTTCTCACGAATTCTGCATACAGGTAAGCCTCAGCAAAGAGGGAAACTGTGATTATCTGCATTTTTCTGCATTGCTGGGGCAGCGGAGGAAGGGAGTGGCGGGCATGGGTTGACGTTTCTGAATTTTCAGAACTAATTATGTTAAAATGAAAATTGTCATAATTTCACAATAAAAAGGGCTTGCTTTGAATTTCTTTTTTATTTTCCCACTTCTCTACTGGATAGTTTAGCAGACACTAGCCAGGAGAGTGGGTGACTGGAAGCGTAGTTGAGCACTTGCTCAATAAAAGAATTAACCCTACACATCTTTCACAAATTACCATCCTGCCAACTCCCATGGGAAGCTGCCCAACAAGACCATCACTCTCACTGCCTACAGCTTCTCCCAAGATTTCAACACCTTTCTGTACATTCATGCTTGACCTAAAGTGCCCAGCATGGAAATGCTCCTCCAATCTTGCCTTCCCGCCTCCTTCTCCACTTGGAAAAGACTGGTCAGCCAACGTTTTCTTCACAATAGGATGAAGAAAAACTGTGAGTCTGACTATTCACAAAAAGACACTCACTAGAAGTACTGCTGAGAACAAAACATCTGAGTTTTTAGAATTAAATGTGGGTGATTGAGAAAACTTAACTGGTGAAGGAAACTGGTAGTTAAAGGTCACTGATAACTGGTGGGTAGGGGGTAAAGGGAGTAGTTCAGACATTCTCTGTCATTGGTATATAGAACATTTCTATTTGACAGTTTTCCATGTTCAACCATAAAGCTGAACAATTGGTCTATAGACACTGTAGCTTTAATCTTAGCAGAGACCATCAATTCAGATTAATCTGAAAACTTAACTCAGCACTTCCAAATAAAAATAGAAATAAAAACTGTCACTGGTAAATAGCACCATATGAATAATCTTTTTTTTTTCCCCACTCTTTTTCCATAAGGCACATATACCAATTATTACAAAATGCCTAGAAACCTTAGCCAGGTTCATGCCCCATTGGGCACATGAGATATGCAGCAGTTTGCTTGACTGCTCACATGCTTTTAGCAAATTTCAGCAGATGGATGAAACAAAGGTGTGTGGGTGTGTGTGGGTGTGTGTGTGTGTGTGAAGAACAACAGGCCATGTATATAATCTACAGAAATCACTGTTAATTTTTTCTGTTGTCTTATCTTTACTGCAGTGAGCTGTACTGTGTATGGATGGATTTTCAAAACATACCAACAAGGTCTCCAATTCCAATACCTCCTTAAAGGTCCCTCTTCTTCAGCATCCATTCCATTTGCACATCTGAACTTCAAGACAGTAATTTATTTTATTCAAGCAGGAAAAACAATTATTTCTCAGATATTAAATGTACTAACATAATACAGACACACAGAGAGGGAAAATATGCATTAAACATTTTGCAAAGGGGCCAAAGAAGGGAGTTTCTGGCAATTACTCAGCATAAGGAGTAAGGTATATGGTGAACAGATTAGATAAAATTAGTAGTTGTCAACCCAGTACTGCCTGATGACAGAAGTTAAAGCTTTATCTCTCTCTTATCCATGCCTCCCACATATCATGTGCCTCATTAGGATCCTATGGACAGAACACACAAGAAAAAGACCATCCTCAAGCAATCAGAAAAATCCATCCAAAAAATAAGTGAAAAATCTCCTGCCAGATTTAGTAAAAACTATTTCACTTGGCTGCAGGATGTAATTATGTACTATCCTAGACCATCACAGCATTTGAGGAATGGGAAAATCCATGCTGTAACCAGGTGCCTTGCCATGGTTAAAAATGCCTCCTTGCCCTCAAACACATGTTCTTTGCATGTTGGTAAAACCACCCATAAATTAAAACCAAAAAATTAAAGACAACTGGCAGCTGACTCAGGGAAGGGACTGGGTAGTCAGGATCTAGCTATGTTAAATTTGGCTGTGTTAAGTGAGATGACACAGAAGTATGAACTTTGATAAAGCACTAAAAACATCTTTGCCAAATGTTTCGAGTAGACAGACGTTGCATTTTAGGCTCCATGGTCTATACGATATCTGGTACAATGATCTGTGGCCACAGCACCCAAAGCTAGTAGCACCGTGCTGGCTGTCCCAGCCATCTTTGTGGGAAAACTCTGTTGGGTAAAAAACTGCTTTTCCCAATTATCCACATTCCTCCAACTAAGTTCTTGTGCAGAGGTTTTCATTTCAGTCACAAGAGCATGAGGAACAAATGAGCAAGGACCCTGAATGGCTGAACAGTAAGTCCAAAACAAGCCCAAGGGCCAGCATGTGATGACACCGCATAGGTCATTTCCTTCTGCATAAAAAAACCAAATGCTTATGAAGCAGTTAGTAGAATAGCAAAAATGAACAAAAATGTTTTCTATCAGATCACACTGAACAAGTTTCCAGCAGATTTACCGAATGGTGCAAAACATTCCAGCACAATTTTGCTGGTTTGCATTAAAAGGAAGGATATGAGCACATCAAAGCTTGAATTTGCCGAGTAAGAAGTTATTCTTCTGGTCCTCAAATGACCAGTTGACTTTGAAATTAGAACGAACTGAGCTTTGACCACGTTTGTAAAGGCAAAAGAGAACCAAATCACAGACACGATCTGTAGGGAAGTCTAGATACTGCCGACATAAGTTTTCCCACCTGTATTTTGAGGTTAAGGCTGTAGGCACTGAACAGGCATAATTCATGAGCTGTGCTTCCACAGCCTCACAGGGCTTTCAAGAGCCTGTCACATTCTTCTCAAGTGGATCATTAAGGGTGGTGTACCTAAATGGATGGGTGGAGGAAATTTATCTGAACAGAAGATTAGAAGTGATTCAATTTTGGGAGATAAACCCGACTTTTTGTCTTGGTAAGACTATAGTTCAACCATGTGAGTTGACACTGGCATGTGGGGCTACTCAGCAGTTTCACACACAGATTCTGTTGTGCAGATGAAAAAGAATAGCACTATAAAGCTTCTTTTTGTGAACCATAAAGGTATAATTCTGACATGATGATGGCTGATGCAATCAATGCTTTCATGAGGTTAGGCTTAAAGAGGTAAACAAAGCTTTTTACAATGAACTTTTTCAATTCCCCTTGACTGAAAAGAGTTCATCACTGACAACTGGTGGGACCGTGACAAAGATAAGAGGAGTGGAAGTTCATACTGAGATAGTTTTACAATGGCAAAGGAATCTTCTCTAGTCTGTAAAATACACTGCAAGTAGCAGCAAAAGACCTGGGAAGAAAAGGAATAGAGATGATGGTCTTCAGTACAATCTGTCTTCGCAAGAAGGAAACTACTTGAGAGGGAAGTCAGTGCTGAAACTTTCCATTCCAAAGCTTTAACTACTAGAAGGACTAAATTATCTGTGGGAAAAGCACTAAGTTCTTTTACACCTTCTACAGAAATGCAAAGCAGACCATAGAAAAAATTTCCTACTTTTTCTTTAGGCATCTCTGTGGCTGCTTGGATGAACGGAGGTGTCAGAATTGTAAGGGGAACACGGACTGACCAGGAAAGGAAATTGTCTTATTGATGCAAATACCAGAGACCATGGTGCTTGTCATGCTGGAGCTCTAAAAACAAAACTCGTGCCTTCCTCATTCTCTGTTTTTCAGTTGCTTTTGTTATTTATTTTTAAATGCCCTCCCGAGTAACTAGCTTCCAGAAGAAGAGGGAGGGAAAAAACGGTAAAAGCAAAAACTGGGAGAAACCAGAGAAGGACAGCTGAGCCATCAATTTCTCTAGACCAGACCCTTAGGTCCAATTCACCCTGTGCTACTGCCAGCCACTTACATCATTCACAGCAGAAACTTTAACAGTCCAAACTGGTGTGCTCAAGACTTGCAGGAATACTGCTTATTCACAATATAGCCTAAAAGCTAAACACAACATAATTTTGGTATCTGCATAGCTGCAGAGCATTATTTAAACAGAATAGCTTTTAAAGAAGCAATACTCCATTTAAAGACACAAATCTCAAGATTTGCTGCACTAAAAGTTTTCATACAAAATCCTCTTGAATCCTGGAAAACTTCTTCGTTAGAAAGGTGCATGCTGTTCTAATATATATATATATATATATCCTATGTCAGCACAAACAGCCTTCATGTAAACACGCAGCCGGGAGCACCATGAGTAACAACTCTGTTTCCATCAGAAGCTCTTTATCCTGCGTAAGAGGTCTGCACGCTAATAGATGTCCTAGGCTAACGCTAACTAGCTGCAGCTGGCTCGCAGCTATAAAAAGCATTAATGAAAACATAAATACTAACTTCTCCACTTCCCTCAGCCCGTACGTCAGGGCTGCGCAAAGGCAGGGCTTTCCAAGAGGTCTGTGTGAATGAACGGGCTGCTCCGAACCAGCTCGCTCTGGTTCTGCCTCCCGGCTTTGTTTACTGAACAGCGTGTGCAGGGACACGCCGGGGGATGCAGGGGGAGAGACACACCATGTGCCCTCCGGCAACCCCGAGGCACGGCTGGCAGCAAGGCAGCAAAGAGCTGCTCACCCAGGGCCTGACCCACGGGCACAAAGGTGGCAGGCTGAGCATGGCCCGGCGTTATCGCATATCCCTGTGTTTTGCTGGAATATCCCTCGGCTTTGCTTCAGTTACAATAAATAACGCAGGCAGCGACATCCACGGAGCAGAGAAACAACACTTTATACCTGGGAGTTCTGCACACTCTCAAAACTTGCTACGGTACTTACATTTTTATTGTGCCAAATATAAAAATAAATTGCAGGGGGGAAAAAAAGGGAAAGAAACTCAGGTTTATCCAGGACATACAGCGAAAAGGAAAAAAAACCATCTATGTCTACTCCACAGAACTAAGAGTTGCAAATTGAGAGCAAAACATCAGGATACTGAAGTGCTACAACAATCAGCAATTTTTATTAATCCACACTGTGTACAGACAAAATCTTCATTATTATTTGACTATTGGACTGATTATCTGCTCTGTTAAAATAGTTGGTTTTATCGTGAAAGCAGTTACTTTGTCAGCATCTGCTTCTGTGGATTTCAGCAGGTGACCTCAGACAGAGACAAACCCTTCAGGTGTTTGCTGGGAGGCCAGGCATGTTGGCTTGCTATGCAATATGCTAGGCTAACCACAAGCCCGAATCAATAAGTAAGAATCATACCTATATTTTATTTTTCATTTTCATTTTTATAATGAAAATCCATTTATACACAAGCTCGATCAGAAAATTTGGGGTTCTTCGTTGAAAAAGTTTAGGAATATCCAAAAAGACATTTATCTTGGGGAAAAAAAAAAAAGTATCTTATTTCCAAATATCATGATTCTTCTTTCTCATGATTTTGTTCAATGCATGACTTTTTCATTTCTTCTGATTTGTACTACCCAAATAGCAACTGCAACCAGGCAGATCACCCTTAAATGCAGCATCTATGTGTTCAGCAGGAATCAAACAAATCACAGAATGCAACTCATTTGTCTGCGCAGGACTTTCCTAAATGTAGCATACAGATGTTATCCTACGAGGAGGTCCAACCCTTGCAAGTTTTTAAAAAGAAATTATCTGATTGCAATTCATTGATTTGCTGAAGTTGCAACTCTAAACCAGATGTGACATCTCTTTTTGCTTTGAATTTTCCCCCTTCTCCTTGTACATATAAGCTGATTTCCAACTAATTTCTTAAAAATCCACAACCTTGGTAGAGTCCCTTCCCACTTGGTTATGTTGAAACATAAACAGCCTGAGAGACACTGATTTTCCTAACTGTTCCTGCATCCACTTCAAATACCTGTTTTCTCAGGATGTTATTGCTATGATTCTCCCTCCCTGGCAGTCCAAATACAAATGATGACTCATACACAGAAGCACCAAGGTATAGATGAGCTCCTGACCCAGATATTTTTAATCATGACTAAACAGCCCAGGCCGCAGCAAGAAAGTTTTGGCAGATTTCAGCTCCCTTGGAAAGGAAATATCCACTTACCAGTAAATTAAATAGAAATAAAGAAATTTAAAACACTTTTGGAAAGATTAGGCACTGAGTGTCTTCGTTAACATTGTCTTCCACTTCCCACTTACATTATGTTAATATAGCCACTTAATTTATAGCTCCATATTCAAGATGTGACATAACTTGTTCCAATCAAATTAATTTCCTTGCACTTTTTTCCTCATGTCAAATAGAATTTACAAACTTTGGCATTTGTTCAGAGGCAGTGGAAAATGCATAATCCCATTGTTATAGGACAAAGACAAGAACATCTGTAGTTGTCATGACTAGATCATATTTGAATTCAATAGTGGGGAAAGCTGCTGCTTCAGAGAGGAAATCCACAGCTTCCAGTAGACCAGGTTATTCAGAGTTTCATCCACACTGGCTCTGAACACTTCCAGGGAGGGGGCATCCACAATCTTTCTGGACAACCTGTTTCAGTGTCTCAGCACCCTTAAAGAATGTTTTCCTAACATCTAATCTAAACCCACGCCCCTTCAGTTTAAGGTCATTTCCCCTTGTCCTATCACTACATGCCCTTGTAAAAAGTCCCTCTCCCACCTTCCTGCAAGGCCTCTTTACGTACTGGAAGTCCACTCTAAGTTCTTCCCTGGAGCCTTCTCTTCTCCAGGCTGAACAGCCCCAACTCTCTCAGCCTGTCAAATCTGGAACACTCTGAAGTACACTTTGCCTTCACTCCTAGCCTTAGGCACCTGTAAAGCGTGTTGTCTAGAGCAGTCCACACTGCAGTCAAACACACACTTCCAATCAAGTATCTAAATTCAGCGTGTTACAAAAACATTTTGAACATCTATCAGGCAGTATGTATCAATTAAATAATTCCTTTTTTCTCACTGCAGGATGAAAATTAAAAAATAACTAAATCTCTCTTAACTGCCAACCCACTCAAACCCTTTTACACTGTGAAGTGTAATATACAGGAAGTTCATCCCAGGCCTTTGCTCATCACTTTTCCCATGTGAGGAGCATGTTCTTCTCCAAACCCTGTGAAAAGCCCTTAAGTCAAAGAGGGAGTTGAAGCATTAACCGAAATGAGTCTGAGGATTTCAGCACAGCAGATCCCTACTCAGTGTGATGCTGCTGACTGCCTTTGGCTGCAAGAAATGGAACAAAACTAGCAGCCACCAGACAGAACTGGCATGTGAACATAAGATAACCTTGTTACATTTATAACTTACATACCAATTTTAAACCACAATGCTTACTGAAAGAACTAATTGTCTTCTCTGAAGAGCTTTGTTTATTTGAATTGTTAGCTGCATCCTCATCTTTTGCATTTTATAAAAGAAAGTGTAGAAGAGTTTAAAATACAGATGTCCAGGCCTATGTTTCAGCAATATTGTCCCTTTCAAAGGCTGTCTTTTCTTAACTAATAGAGCGTGCCCATAATTTGCACAGAACAGTGTATTCCTGACTCTTTGAGACTCAAGACCTCCTTCTTCCCAAAAGAGTATGTTGGTAATACTTTTCCAAGGAGTATTGATCTGTGATATCCAACAGAAGTTTTTACAAAGCTGATGATAGAAAGTTATTTCTAAGAATCTTCCATTTTGGAAAATTGCCATTACATAAAATCTGTGTTGATGTTTTTGTGCATGTGCACTACCTCTGCAGACACTTAAGGCTATGCATACAAAGACTGTTTACCTGCCCAAGTGTCAAAGAAATTCCATGCAATTCAGGTGGTTAAAATTCTCTCCCAACCGCTAGCTCACCTCCATCCAGGCATTTATAACATTTATCACTGCTCATGGTTCTTGCCTTTGGGTACGATGGTAGAAGGAAAACAAATTCCAGAGACACAATCTGACTTTTACAAAGGTTTCTGAGAGCTTCAGCACAACTTTAACACTTCCTCCAGGAAGTTGTGTAGCCAGTAAAATGTAGAGGTGTAAAACACACATGGAAGATTTCTGCTCTAAGTTCCATCAACCACATAACTTTCAGAGATACATAAATTCAGGGGGAAGAAAGGTCAAAGCCAAGGGTAAGATTCCATACTTTTTACATAGGCCATCTTAGAATAATTCTTGACAAATAACAGGTACTGGAAAATTACTACTCCTGTTTGAAACCACACAATGCACAACAGCACATACCTTGACTGTGGCTCTAGGGCTGGAAAATTACCTTTTCAAATTGTTTGCTTTCTTCTCCCTAGACTGGTCTCTACTGTAGGATAATGTACAGGGACCACATCACTCTTCCCATTCCCACTATTTACACAGTCCCTCAAAAACAACCAATTGGGTGCATACAGCCATGAAGCAAAGGGCAGTGGGAAATGAGGTGTTCAGGTGCAACAAAGCTTCCCCAGCTTCCTAAAGCCCTGCATGTGATCATCAGAGGTGGGAGGTGTGAAATGGTATGGTTACAAGGTAAGGGGTGGGGAACACACAGCTCTGCATAACAATGCTTCTATACCACTTACCTGTCCCTCTGTGCTACTTGGGCATCTCTGCAACTTCTCTGTCATGGGGAATACATCCTTTTTGACAAAAAAAAAGGCTTGGGGTGTGTGTGACTGTCTTCTGTGAGCACATGGGTGCTCTACTGATCAGTCTAAGCACTTGAGTATGGAGGAGATACAAGCAACCAGTGTCTCCTTTTTGCTAGATGCACACAGGAGCCTGCACACACAGTTAGCCATCTGATAGTTGGTTTCTATTCCTGTCCATTTGCTTTCCAAAGAGACTGAATGCCTTTCACACTTGTGGTCTGTGCTGGCTATGGTCTTCTTGAGCCTCTTTTCTGTACCAGCATTTTTTATCACTGCCCTGACATATTTTAGAACAACAGCAAGTTGTTTAATTGCCTATTCCCAGCACAGGGACAAAAAACGCTGGTGTACATTGAGGGGTCCTTTTTTTTTTCTTTTTATTAGTACAGAGTATATCAGATAACAGTGCTTTCACCTTGCCCTTGGACAGAATAAGATTATGTAAATATTTAGCACTGAAAAATAAACGGCAATGTCAAATTAACAAATTGTTGTACTATGGTGGCACTGGAAGAAGCCCAAGTTCCATTTGGTCGTCTGCAGCATCAGCAGCAGGGAAAACAGACTCTCAGGGCTATTCAGACAACAGTATGGGGAAGCTACAGTGTTAACTATGTAAGACAATTTGAAGTATTAGTTGGACAGTGTGATACTAAAGCTGTTTTTCCAATAGTCTTTTGTTCTTACTCTCTGTTTTGGTGGCTCCAGTTTGAGAATTACAAATAGAGCAGGGTGGAGGCAAAAGGGAATAATCCAAGTGTCAGGGAGTCTTTACCGTGAATAAAAAAAAGAAAAAAAAAAAAAGAAGAGAGAGGGAGAGACTTCAAAGCAGAAACCAGTTACTAGAGCTTGAACCACAGCTATTAGAAGAACTATTATAAGTCTGTCAAGTAGCAATTAAACTACTTTGCAAGAATATTAAGAGCACGTATCTTCACTTCGGAGAAGGATTTGAATAGGGCAAAAATAGAGAAACCTTTTAGTTTATGGAGTACTCTCTACTGCATTTCAGTTACTTATTTCCTGTTTATTTTCCACTTGAAAAATCACATCCCAGAAACATAATGTAATTTTTAAAAACTTGCATTTATGACCATTCCATTTAAAATGTTTTGTTGAAAAAAACACAAAAAACAAATGGAATGCTGTAAACAGATTTAAGTCAGCCACAAAAAACATTCTGACAGATGTTAGCATCTGTGAACATGGATCTTTCATGACAGTCCTTTCCAATCTGTGCTCTTTTCAAGTAAGAATACCTCCAGAGTTTTTTTATGTTGTTTTTGTTTATTTCAATAAGCTTTATAAAACTTAAGGTAGGTTTTCCATACCAGAAGGACAACTTTTCAATATATTAATCCATCTCCTTGGAATGCTAGTTTCAGCATCTGACACTCAGCTTTTATTTGCGCCTGTTGCCAGGCAGGTTAACCCATTGATTAGATTTGAGTTAAGATAAACAGCACAGATCACTAGATGAAGAAAAAGAGTGGAAAAAATGAAATCTAATTTAGAAATTAATTAGTTCTACAGGATTATCACTTGCCAATAAAACTGTTTTACAAAGAATTACATATGAACAGACTACTCAGAAACTTGCAACAACTTGCTAGACCACAATGAATTACAGCAACTGACTATCATGTTTCTGTGGGCCTGCTCAGAAAGAGAAATGTGATTTTCCTCACTTCTATTTCTCCCAGCCACTCAAACAAATCCTCAGCTCTTCTAAATATTTTGCTCCCCAAGGGTCCTGCTTGCATGGCGGCAGACCTTTCCACTGCTCTATGATCTGGCAAACGGAAAACAAAATAAAGAGCAAAACTGAAAGAACTGCAGATGACGACTAGTGCAGAGATGCAGATCACTAATTTTTAAAGTAAATGTATGGGCTTTCTTTTGTTCTTGGAATAGAAAGCTATAGCAGACTTTGTGCAGGTAGGAAATAGGTTGAAACATGCCAAGAGAAGTGAATGGAAAATTTGTCTAGTCACCCACAGATTTCAAAGCGTGGATTCACAGCTACAGCTAGCATTGTTTTCTACCAGCAGTGGTTAGCTCTTCCTTCATGACAACACCCTTTTCTGTCCAGCCTCCTCACGCAAATCCTCTGAGTGCTCTGACCAGTTTAACTGCCTAATAGTCCTAAAAATGCATCTATTTTAGTTACACTGACTACCACACAACCAGCCCTGTCCTTTAAGGCACAAAACTGACCAGCTCTATTTTTCACTAAACTCACATGGCCTGCTCAAAACAAACAGATACTGGCAGGAGCAAAATCCAAATTATACACTGCTTTATCCCAGGAACACAAAGTACAAGGCCGACGCAGTGAGTCAGACACCTCTGGGCCAGTGAGCTCCTCAGGTTGACAGGAGTCTCTTTGGGATCCTCATACTTTGTAAGCCAGGACATTTTAAAAAAGAATCAAAACAATTGGGTTTAGACAAACATGTGTTGTGTCATTAACAAGAGTATCTATCTGCCATCAGAGGGGAAAAGGCAGCAAAAAGTATGCCAGGAATGCTGGAAATGGGCAGACAGTCACAGCGAGTCATATTTTCTTCTTTTTTTTCCCCCCTCCAAGAAACTCCTTCAGCATGAAAAGTCCATTTGCAAGAGCAGTTAGTTATGGGGGAAAAGGCAACTATTTCAACAATAATACAGGGAATGTGGATCCAATTTATGGACAACAGAAGCCGGAGAACTGCTCCGTCTCTGCAAAGATTTCTCAGCATCCTTGGAAAATGCTTTGAATACTTCAGCTGAGCCAACTTAAACCCTTCTAACACATCCCTTTGTCTATCAGCAAAAGGCTATATTTCACACGTGTATTTATGAACAATAAATGTTAGATGCATACAGGCAGCCCCACAGTTTCTATGTTTCACAAGTGTTAGTTTTAATCAATTAAATTAATCCATTTCCTTACAATCAAAATAGAGGTTTCTCCCACAATTTGCCACTCTCTTACTAGAAACCAGATGCCTTGAACCAAATGCACCACTTCCCCTACTCCACATTTAATTTCATGCTTCTTTTCAGCTTATTGTGGCGGTTTTTATGCTTCCCTGTGACAACAGCATCTAGGTTATTGTGGAGTGCTACAAAAGAAGATATGCAATAAAACAACCTGTTTAAAATACTAATCAATTAGATATTATTGTACCTTGATATCCAATAAGAAACTTTTGTTTATCAAACAATGAATAATCTAACTCACAAAATACAAACCTTGTTTTCGTGGCTGTTTTACTTTACAGAAAGAAGTTTAAAATAGGGTTTTTTAGTTACAAAAGAATAAGTCATCAGTTGGTTCAAAGGACTGCCAGAGGGTGTTGGACCCTTTTGCTCCCTATCAGGTGACAGACAGACGTTTTTGGTAGAGGAGGTCTCATGTGGATGTTTATCAGCCATGGAAATAGCAGCTGATAAAGCAGCAAGAGGTGTTTTTCATTCCTCAGTCTGTAAAAGAAGTGTTCGTTCTCCTCTTTGCAAAAGAGAAAGTGGGTTGTCTTTTTGATTCGGGATCCAAAACACAGTCTGATAGCTGTGAACAACAACAAACAAACAGTTTTCTGAGCTGAGACAGCTATGAAATTTGAGGAACTTTTAAGAGACCAGTTTAACAACTGTACATGAGAATACCCAGCTACAGCATGTACGTAGAAGCAACGAGCTCTCATTTTTTATTTCATTTCATTTTTATTTCATGTTTGACATAAGAAGTGCAATCTGAGATTTCTGTTTTCTTTCACCCCATTCCTGTGAAGGGTGTGGGCTCAGGCAGGTTAACTACCTCAAATTGTGTGACTGCAAGTTAAGTGTACTTTTGGTTAAGAGTTGGAAATTAAAAAATCAGTTTGAGTAACAGTCTGTCAGCTGCCCTGACATTTGATCAAATGTAGCCCTCTGGAAGAAAATCTACATGGAGGAGTACTGTCCTCAAAACCACATATTGATGTGGGTTGGTAAAGTACTTTTCCTTTCTAAAAAATATATATGTTATAGTAAGAATGAATTAAATACAAAGCAAAGAGTCCACACAACAAGATGTATCAATTACTTCAAAAAATATAATGTTCAATATAACTATTACATGTAAAACAGCTCCTAAAAATGTTGGGGACAAGGCTGTTGATAATTACTTTCCTGTGGGTGATGATCAAGCTTGTATGTTAGGAAAGAATCCTAAGTTCCTTCCAGAGGAATTTTATTGATCAGTGAGTGGTGTAAATTACCCAGTGGCTTACAAGGTACCAAGAACTGAGAGAATTCTAGTATTTCAAAAGCTGAAGAAGAAGGACCGTTGAGGACACCACTATCCACCTGTAGGGTAGCTTAGAGGAACTCAAATTCTTCAAAACTGTGAAGAAACCTTTCAAAGCCTATTGCAAATTACATCTGGAGACTTCTCAATAGAACCTGTTAAACTCATTGCACAACCCCATTCAAGTCCCAAACTCTGCAGGAAGAAATGTTTACTCATGTTCTGAAAGACTGAACTTAGAACCTTAATACAAGCTCTTCCACTATAACTCACTTTAATGATCTTCCTGAGTGAAAATAAAATCTGATACATCTTACCTTTCAAAATTCTAAGCCAGCATGAACCAAAAGTTAGAGCAAAACCAAAGGAAGAAAATGCAGTAACAGATACAGCTATCTCAGACACAGGGTTGCTGAGAAAGACTGAAATCAGTCTTTGGTCTCAAACCTTGAGGATCATAAAAGGAGAAGGAAAGAATTCAATGGTTCACTTTGGTCAGAAAGGAAAACTGTTTGCCATATCTTTTGTATTTAAGAAAACAAGGTCCAGTTCTTGATTTCTTCCACTGTGAACAGAACAGTGTTAGGATGCAAAGACTAAAATGTGAGAGGCTAAAACAACTGGTTGAAAGCTGTATGTTCCATGGGGTTTGCATGGAATGTTTCTGCAATGCTGTTCATGTTTTGACACCACAACACTTTTTACTGTAGAGAAATCTTAACTTCCGTGGCCTCCAGATTTCCAGAAGTCAACAGGATCTTTTTCCAGGGACTTCACAATGGAAGTATAAACCTATGTTTCTCTAATAGCATCTGTGCAAAATCCTCGTTATAGAAAAGCCTTCCATTTCTGTGTCTCTCTGTGTATTTATTTTTTCTTTCAAAAGACCATTGCATGAGCATAACTTACTAGCAAAGCATACCAGAGACTGAAACAGGCAAATGGGATGTAACAATTATTCTGTGAAGCTCAAGGAACAGTATATGATGTTCTCAATTAACTTCTCATTAATTCATTTTCAGTGCTCCTGTCATCTGTTGATGACATAAACATAGACAGATCCTTCCCTTCTCTGGGCAGGACTACTTCTGTGTCACACTATACCTATAAAAAGCGGCACCACTCCCATCAACAGCCCCGTGCCTTCCTTGCTGAGTGTGCTCATTCCCCACGGGCTGACAACTAAGAATGACATTTATGAACTCCCTCCTCTTTGGCTTCTCATACATCACAGCCTCAACGAAGAAATTCCCATGCGTCTTGTTACTCACCTAGCATTTGGTGGATCTGAATTCATGCTGGGTGTTGCACAAAGAGGCTTGTTTCCTTGAGTGTGGCTTCTGTACCCTTCCCTGGCAGGCAAACAGTACACCCTCTGGATAACGACTCGTACCTGTACCTCTCTCCATCCCACGGCTCCCTGGCTTTCAACCATGTCAAGCAGAGAATCATTAACAGCACCCAGTGCTAAGGGATGCTGCTTTGAATCATCGTTGTTATGAAGTTGTGGAGCACAAGCAACCTGGTGAAGGAAAACCCATTAAGAGAAACATTCCAGAGAACCTTGAAACTATGTAGAGCTAGAGAGGAAAATGTCAGCATGAAAAATCAAGTTGCAAGTGCAAAATCAGTTTCAAAATACTTACTGCTCCTAAGGTCACTTACAGGCTAGTGGCCAGTTATTTATTCTGTATTTTTTAATAAACACTCAAGAAAGTTGCACACATGGTGTGCTCCTGTATTTAACTGGTGCTCTGCACTGAGCTAACTCAACCCCTGAGAGATGAAGGTGGCACCAGCAGGAAAACAGAACTGATATTAGCCCTTATGATTCTTCTCCTTGAATGGAGTTTCATTTTTACTTCTTTGATGTTCTGCTCCTTCCTCTTCTAAAAAAAAAGAGTGAAATCTATCTTGAATGCTTCCGGACTTTCAAATGAAGTTGGAAATGAACAGGTGTCTTTTATAGACTAGTAAGCTAGTCCTCAGACTTACACATTTCAATGGAAAATATTTCAAAGTAAATGAATTAGGTGATTAATGAAAAAGACAAAACTTTTAAAGCAAAAACTTTAATCTATTTTTTCACTACTTTAAAAACATATTTTATTAATGAAACCTTTCAAACTTGCAAAATAAACTTCATGAACACTACAGTTTGCCTTAATCTAAATTAGTAATGCAATTTATTGTAATTTTAAAATAAATCTCTCTTGATAATAATTGTATGCAAGTATAGACTAGCATGGTCAATATATATAGGTCCCTTTGCAGCATGAGCCAAATTTCTGTTGTCACAATGAGACCTGTTTTTATAAAAAGCTGGATGCCAAGAAAGGTTTTCAGAGTATCACAGACTCTGCCATAAGGATTACATAAATACACCGATAAAGAAGAATTTGCAGTATTTAAAAGAAAATTGTGGACACTAGCCTTTGTCTACAAAGTGGTTGCAATAAAACTTGTCTACCAAGTTTTAAATGAAGTGGTTTGTTTGTTAGGAGCCATGAGGGGAACAAGTAAATTGTTCTGGTTTTCAAATACCACAGTAGAAGCTTTTTACAAGTTAGAGTTGAAGCAAGAAAGGCGATCAGGATTTGATTTATGTACCTTTTTAATTCCCAGGCCTATAATGGGAATTATATATAAGGCAAACACAAAATGTTGACACTCACTGTTCTTCAAACTTGAAGGGCCAAACTTCTCAAATATTAAGAACCATTTAGGTAGCCAATATAAAGCTTTTACAAGAGCCTTACTTTCAGAAAGTGCTGGCACAGACTATGAAGAAAACAAATCTCTTAAAATACCTCAGCTTGTACAACCACAGTTACAGAAATGCAGAGTCAGCAGTCATTTTAATACAAATAAAGTCAAAATAGGAAAGAAAACAAACTGAAGGGGCAGGAATGGGGGATGATGTTATCAACTGATGCTTTAAAGAAAGGATAGGATCGATAAGGAAATGAGTTAAGATAAAGGAATAGGAAAATTGAATGCTTATTTAAAATAGTATCTTGAGTGCATTAGAAGAAAACAGCTATTTTTTAGCTGTTTAGCTATAAAAAATAAGAGAAAAATCAATGAAAAACGCAAGTTATAATTACTATTTAGCACAGTAGTGAGATTTCAGCAAAATAACCTCACAGCAGTTCAGCATTTGGATGGACCAAAAGCCTCTACTAAGAAAATATTATTAAAGTAAACACTGCATATTATTCAGCCTTGACTAAATGAAAGGGGAAACCAAACAGGTCAGTAATTTAGAATTTTTGTTTTTCTTATGATTTCCAAACATCTGCTCACTGACTTCTTACCAAGTGCTTAATTGTGAACCAAATGGACCATACCTGATTATCTGACGGTTCCTGGTGTAACTTATCATCAAGGTCATCTAGTCTGAAGGTCTGTGCCAAAGATATAATATTCTTCCTGATAAGCGTCTTTGTAAGACCGTATGTCTTCTCTCTAGCTTCTGAACGTTCACTGAGTAGCACCTTCTGACTAAAGTAAGTGTTCATGATAACAGGAACATCTGCATTTCGGAGAAGCAGTTTTTGCCTGGAAAAAACAATTTAAGTGGTATCAAATCCATTACAAGTTAAACTACTGATAAGCACTATTTTAAAATGTGTGTTGCATTGCATTTCTCTCCCCTTTTCCTATAGTTACCACCAAAACACTTCGGAGGTGTGTTATCCAAATCATAAATTACCCATCCCACAGATAGAGTCAGCTTGGCTCAGCCGTCTTAGCTCAGGCATAGCCCTGGGCGATTGGAGATCCACTGCATCCAGGGACAAGTTACACCTGGAAGACAGCTGAGCTGCTGAGCCCCATAAGCCCCATCTGTTTTCACACAAATGCTACTTGGTGTGTCCCTGCTGTTAGCACAGAGCACCAGGACCCTCTGCATACAGTTACTGAGGTAAGAGCCACGAACGAAGACAATTCATCCTGCTCCGTGTTAATTCAGAGCACTGCTCCGCTGGACCCAGCCTGGCCCTTGCAGGACATTCTCCTCTAGTGAGTGCTTCCCACCAACCCAAATTCATTCTCATACAGCAGGCAGCAAGCTGCTCCTTCCTCCTCTATTTTTCTAAAAGCAAAATCCTATGTTTTTCTTACAGTATACTGTATATTATCTTGCCTGTGCATTTGTCGCTGTAATAAATGTGCTCTCCTAGATCCAGTTTTGGTTCCTAGTGCCAATGCAAATTCCCAAACAGCTCCACAAGCAGCAATTTCTTACCCACCAGATTAAGGGATTGTTTGCAGAATCTCTAAACACATGATAATTTCATGCCAAAGCATGTGTCAATGTTGGGTTTTTCTTACGCTGGTATCACAGTCGCACATTTAGAAGTACACTTCTTATGCTCACAGGGCACACATCTAATGAAGTCAGCTAACACAACCAACCAGTAATCTCATTTTCTACAGATCATCAAAACAGACCAAAATCCACTTGGTGACTTTACCGCATTCTGTAATTTTCTGCTATTAGATTTTTATCACCTAGGAGTAAAACAAGGCCTCCTGCCTTGGCAGCAAAGCTGTGCTGACCTGAGTTCAGAACTTCACTCTCTAGACTGCTCAGCAGTTACATTATGGAGATGAAGCAAGTTTCCACATCTGTGACACTGTTTCTCAAAATGCAACCATACAGAGTGAAAAAGCAAATGAAACAACGAAACACTCAAAAATACTTATTTCGGATCTCAGTCCATACAAGATCTTCACCATGGTCTGTTTTATAACAGACTCCTTCATTCTTTAGAGAGTGGATAGCTAAAGGGAGATTGATGTATTCATATTTTCAAAGGCATAGGAAGAGTTGCAGCAAGTTTTAAATATAATCCCTGTTATTTTATAATTAGGAAAATAAAACAACAGCCAGATGATCTCTGCCTTTTAGGAAAAAAGGATACATTTAAAACTAAGCTCGCAGCTTAGAACTATGAATCAGACATACAAATTATGAACAAGATGCGTTGCTTCTACTGTGAACTCTCACAGAAGTTATGATTTGAAACAGAAAATTCATGAAAAGTTACAGCGTAAAACTAAGTCCTGAACTTCACCACAAAGAAGCCTTACTGCCATCTGTGAGCTCCCCAGATTTAGGAGCAGCAATTCATCTCCAAGGGACACCGAGTCCCTTGACTTCAGATGAATTGCTAACAAAGCACCCAGTTAAGAACATGGCAGTAGCTCATAAGGCTGCCAAACTGACATTGCCTGATAATTTTCTGCATTATAGGATTAAAACTGAGGAATTAGCTTGGTCAGCAAACTGAAACACCTCTGATTTTATGAGATTTTTAAACTGCCACCCCTTTTTTTCTAGAGAACAGAAATGTATATAAAGCTTATTACAGATCTTGGAACAGTTTGGGCTGTCTTTATATGCAGATGTGTAATGAAAATTTTAGCACCTTCTTTCTTGAGATGTCTGTGTTCAGACCCAAAGTAAACAGGAAATCTCTCTGAACACGAGACCATTACGTCACTAATGTCAGAAGAATGTTTGCTTGATCTAAAACATCTCATTCTCTAAAAAAAATACTGACGTTAGTAGCAAATCATTTGCAGAAACTTTGAGGTTTATGGTCGTATTTTTATTTTCCTGAGCAGGAAAATGTGATCAGGTTTTTAATTTTTTTTTTTTTTTAAGGCAGGTAGGTTTTACCAATACCCAAATGACATGTACCTTGGTTTTGCTATGCTTATACATTCCATATCTGGAGTACTTCTATAATCGCCAAGAGCTTTCCTGGTGAAGCACTCATTATTTCATCATATCTTTACATGGGTAATGCATAAAATAATGGCTAGTTGGTATCTCCACAGAGCAAAAATGGGGACATATATACACTTCCAGGAGAAGCCTCCCATTTCTCAAATGCAATTAGTTCACTTAAAACACTCTCCTGGAGAAATCACTTGTTTTAGACCTGCACAAATGTGCACAGACTTAGCAGTAATTCTTCAGTGACATCAGAGGAATATTCACATACATCTACTTATATCTTCCCTATTTCTCAATGGACAGATACCTCACAATGAAAAGAACCAGGAATAAACAGAAATAAATCCCAATTGAAAGAAATAAGAAAAAAGTTTGTAATAAGCTCATTATTTTGTGCAGTTAGATGGCTGAATGGAAATATTTTATAAGTATATATGCACATAGAAAACATGAAATTATTTCTATTTCACATACACTATATAGAATAATTGTATTATTTACATTATGACCAAGTTTTATATATATATTCTTCAATATGAAGAACAGAATTATTAATATAGTATCAATTAATTGAACGAAAACTCTTTTTCCAGACATTCTTTCTAGCATTGCTCAGCAAAATCAAGCTCTGAGGGATGGGAACTTTGACTGTCATTGTGGCAGAAATCTCTGCATTGCCACAGTATATTGTTCACACTGTTCTCTTTGCAACAAAGGCAACAATGTTAGAGACACATGTATACCTTAATTCTTTTTGTATGTTTGAAAGGCACAGACCAGGGCAAAGAAAGCCTACCATGCTGGAAGAGTTGGAACAAGAAAAATCCCTTCCCCAAGCAATCCCTGCATGTGTTGCCCCTGTGCCTGAGACACCATAACTGATCACCTCAACTTTAAGCATCTGTTCCAGCTGCAGATTCCCTGTACCCAGAAGCAGCCTTACTCTAGAATACAGAATACACTCTGTAGTATCCTCTCAGACATTAAGTGTTAAATGGGCATTGCAAGTCTTCTGTGATCTCCCTTAAATTGCTTCATTTCTATCTCCTTCATTATGTTTTAAAAGCTAGTTTTCAAAGAATGAGAGACATCATCTCATTCAGCTGATCACAGAGATGATGGAAAGAAAAAAATAAAGCTCATCACAGACTATAAATCCCCCCTGAAACAATCTCTTGTCCTCTCTGATTTTTTCTTGCTCAGCAAAGGATATTTAAAAGTTGGATTAGTAGTTGACTTCTTGAGTAACTGCCTTTAGACCTTTGTAATGACCTGAAGTAGAGACTGGGAACTTTTTATATGACAGGGCATTTTTTTCCTGGTATGTAGACAATCAGCAATTGCCGTAACTGGTCACATGCTAAAGGAACATGAGGCAATAATGTTATTTTTTTTCTTTTCCAGCAGCAGCTTGCTTCTCTGTCCAAGAACGTAGCTTGCTTTTTCTCTTCCTCCCTCCTATGATGGAGGCTATCTGGCCAAGTAGAAGCAGGAGATGTCCTTGCCCACATCCGCGTTAATCATGGTCCGTCCCCATCCGAGATGCGAAACGCTGCAGAACGTACAGCATGGCACTGGGTAAAAGAGCTGACATTTCAATCTGGGGCAGGGTCTTAATCCTGGGGCAAACAATCAGTGGCTTTGCACTGTGGTCTGCCCTGCACAGCCCATCCACAGCCAGCGAGGAGTTGTGACTCCACAGCAGCAGCGAGCTCACAAACCACACGCTTCCGCTCAGTTCTGCTGACATCAAACGGTGGTGCTGGTTCATGAACTCGAGAAGACTCTGGATCACTTTAAATTAGAGAACATATTTTTTTATTCACTCTCCCTGGGTATTTTACTGGGCTTTTTTTTTTTTTTCCCCCTTTACAAAGTGTAAAATGCCTAGAGTGGTTTTTTTTGAAGAGTACACTGCATTAAATGAACACTCTTAACATTTCAGTGACCTATAACTTGCACTGTAATTATGAAACAGGCTATTCTCAAGTCTCAGAACAACGATTTCTGTGTGAAGAAGGCTGAACATCCACCAAAGTAGCACAGCAGTAGTACATGTAGAAAAGAGCATGCCAGAGCCTTACACTGTTGCCCAGAAGTATGAGGAATCATTCCCCATAGGAACAACATACAGGGCCCATCCCTGACTTCCAAGGAATCGTTTATTTTATCCAATGTAGAGGAAGTTGCTCATGCTGCCTCTTGCTTAGGGTTATGTGGCATTTGCAATGCTTTATCTGTGAAATGTCCAAGAAATGCCTGAGCATTGAGCTAATAATAATAATTAAGAAACAAACCCTCCCCAAACCCCAAAAAACTTAACAAGTTCAGACAGATCTCTGCCCACCTATCACCCAAGGACAGTAACTATCTTCTCAGTACACATACCAACTCAACAAGCCATTTGGGACAGACCTGCTTTCTGCCATGCCTAGAGATTGCCCAAACACAGAATTTTCATCCATGAATGAGTAATCTCACCACTTGTGTGTGAGCTTCCATCAGCGTCATTTACTGCCGCTGCAATGCTGCATGGACACTGCGATTCTTAGTTCACATTTTCACAGTACATGAGTCCCATGCCCCAACGTCAAAGACAGAAAACAAAAATCAGCTGGTATCTCCTTCTTTGAAATTACCTTATTCAAAGCAATGGATTATTGTGCTACACGTTCTCAAGGCTGATTGTACTCTTTTCCCCATGAAAAAATAGCACTAACCATCCAGACCAATGTCCAGAGTCATATATGGCAAACATACAATCCTCAGCTGTGTCACGTTTCCAAACAAATGTGGCTTTGGCACCTCAGAATAGCACGTCTGCAGAAGATGCAACAACAAAAAGCTACCCAAGCTATATCCGAAATTTCTGCTTTTAAAGTATGATACATTTTATTTGTGAATAGAATAGCTAGATACTTGTTTTGTTCCTCTACTGAAAAAATACTTTGTCTGAGGACTCATTCCATGACTACAAGAGACAAAAAACATAAAGCTGTTAAATGTATAGATTTGTTATAACCCAATCTGTCACCATTTGTGCTGAACCTTAAGCACAAAGCAAACTAAGAAAATCAGTAAAACAACACAAATAATGAAAATAAATCTTTTCTATTGCAGTGTAAGTTCTTTCTGCAAAACACTATTGTACTTTTCAACAAAATTACTTGTAAACCTAAGAAATTACTCCAGGAAGAAATTACAGTACACAAAGCCAACATTTTTATCACTATATCATTTTACTAATTTCAGAGTAATCATATAAACTAACCACTGGCTTGCCATAGTGCTGCCTTTTGAAATATGACACCCTGTAGCATGAAAAAAAGTTGTATGGAAATTTTCACATTTAAGAAGAGCTCTGCTATAAAAAGCTTGTGGTTAACATTAAGAATTATTATACCACACACCCAGTGCTCTCACCTCTGCAGGGAGCTGCATTGTGTGCTAACTGAAGGGGATGTACAGGTCTTCTGAAGTAGGAAAGCACAGATGGATATCAAAGCAAATCTCATCCACCTCCAGGAAATTACTCTAATACCAGGCTTTACAAAGACTGGAAAGCAGGGAAGTTTCTCAGAGCTCTCCAGCCACTTATTTTTGGCTATGAAGAAAGCACCTGAAATTTCTAGCATTCTGGACCCAAATTCATCATGATAAGGCTTAACCTTTGGCACCCCCAAAACATAAAATTCCACTCACAGGTGGTGCTTACGTACAAAGTGGCATGGAAACAATCTCTTGAGCTTACTGGGGTAATACCTTTGACAGAATTCACTAAAAATCTACTCCTACTGGGATGCTGAGATTTTTTTAACACCTAATACATAAGTCAGACACAAAATATTTAGTATTAAAAAACCTGCACACAATAAAGCATTAAATGGGAAAGTTGCTTTAAAAACAGAACAAAACCACTCCCCTACACACAGTACGAGGGTGTTACAAGTAACTAGGGAGATATAAATATCATGGTTATCTTTTCATAATCAAGATGTTATGAAAGAATTCCAATCTGTGTGTTTACCCCATATATCAGCTTGTGTCTGACTAGCCATGAGCTCATCATTCAGATGACTTCTTCCCTCTGTTCCCAGTGCTAAACTGCACGTAGGGTTTGAGGTGGCTGAGTCCCCACAAAGTCCAGGGACATACCAGAGGGATTCTGAAAGGTGAGAAAAAGGAAGCAAGCAAACTGCAAAGTGATGTCATATTAAAACTTGTGGTGAATGTTAGAGAGAACAAAAATGGCTGCACTGGTGTGAGATCAGAGGCCCACCTACCCCATACCCTAGCTTAGAACAGCAAACAGCAAATGTTTCAAGACTGTGAAAATAAAAGCAAGCATCTAGTGAAAGTTCTCCAGAACACTCTCTGATAACTTCTAAAACCTTTCAGCTTAGGGACTTCCTAAGGCAGAAGTAATATCGTTGTATCTAACAGTCTTTGGCAGACCTTTCTTCCAGGAACCTAAGTGACTGCTTTTTGACCACTTGTACATTGACAGCATCCACAACATCCTGCAGCATCCACCATGCTCTACAGACTAATTACATGCATCTGAGAAACCACTTCCTTTGATTTGTTTTGATCTGTCACCTAGTGGTTACATTGCTGCCCCCCACTTCTTGTTTTTAAGAGGCAGTGAACAATCATCCTTCCCGACGCACTTCCTAATACAAACCTTTATCACATCCTCCCCCAGCCACTGCTTTCTCAAGGTGAAGAGCCCGAGTCAACCCAGTCATTTCTCACAGGGAAGCTGCTCCATACATCTCTTCTTGTCACTCTTTTCTGGTATTTTTCCACTTCTGCCACATATCTTTGACTTGGAAGACTGAAATCCTAATGCAGAAATGCACCACGAATTTCTACAGCGACATCATGACGGTTTTCACGCTGTTTCTAGTCAAGTCTTATTTTACCATGTGTTTTCCTGATCATTAAATGAAGACTAAGCTGACATATTAACAAAGCACTTAAAACACGTTCCTGGATACCAACAATCCAGAGTCTCTCATTTAGCATGTGCACTTCACATTTACCTTCACATTTACCTGCAATTTCCTAGCAGGAGAGCCCAAGTCCTTCCTCCAGCCCTACTTCTAGAGCACTATGAGGATGAACACATTCCTCTGTCCATAGGATTGTGAGGATGACAGCATGCCATTAAATAGAAACTTGCATAGTGTTCTGTTGTACAGAAGGTGTCCAATTCTCTGCTTTCTTCATTGGTACCACAGAGATTTGAGCCAACAGGTTACACCAACAACTCCTCTGCCAGTGGATGAGAGGTCAGGAGTGTTGCCACTCTGCCACCATTACACACAATGTCACCACTCCTGAGGTATCAGGAGAAGCTGCTTCCCACACCAGAAGAACTCTGCAGTATCCACCCAAGCAGCTGAGGACCATGAGTTAGAATGAAGAACTTGAACTTGAGATTTTCTGACCAAGGTATGGAGAGTAAGGGTACTTAGTTGGTTGGTTCAGGTTTGGAGGATTATTGGAGAAACTTTAATAAATAAATGCCATTTTAAAATGCATTGTTCAATGTTTTGCAGAGATTATTAAGAGCACTGTCCTTTTCTTCCGTAGACATTTGGCATTTGCTATTGGCAAAGACTCCTTACAAGTCCAGTCTTGCATTCATGCTCACAAGTGTTTTCACATGCACAGCAGCAAGAACAAATAACTATCCCTGAGCAAACTTCAGAAAGACAGATCAATATACACATATGCTCGATTTTATTTAAATATTTTATTATCAAATCTAGTTATAAAAAAACCCCAGCACAACTACTAAATAACCAAAAATCTTCAATCAGACTTGTTCTTATACTCCTGTCTTGTTCTGGTACTCATTTCTGGGCATTTTCTATTGTGTCTTTACCAGGTCATGAAGCGAGACCAAATTCTGGTTTCATCTGGTGAAGTCACTTTTTATACAGCCAAAGCCAGTGCTATCAGCACAGGAAGAGTAGCTGAAAGTAGCAGTAGTTCTGGGTTCTCTGATAACACAACTGGGAATCACAAAAGGTAGTGAGAGCTTGCTCTGAGCCACAGAGCACAACAGCAAAGCAGAACACTCCTTTGAACTGGTCAAACTCTGCTTCAAGGAAGAATATGTCTCAAGTAGCCTGGAGGTCTCAATGAACAGCACCAGGCAAGGGGAAGTGGCTGAACCCCTGGTACAGAAAGCTGTCCTGCAGAGATCCACAGGTCTTTAGGCAGGTTATAGACCAAGTTTTGCCTCCACTGTGGTTCACTTCAGCTTTATGAGCTGAGAAAAATCCTTTCTTTATTTGCTGCCACTATTGATAAATGTGTAACGAAGGTAAAGTGTGGATAAGCCAGGGCGCACAGAAATCTCTTTTAGGCAAAGTCCTTTCTGCAGTAATCCACTCACAACAATCATCAGTGAAAAGACAGCAGTGCTAGTGACCAGAGTGGAAACTTCTTTACCTAACTTTAGGCATAGACATAGCCTAAGTGAAACCTTCTGTGCAAGGGAAGAAGTTCAGTGTCTCGGCCTGCCACAGAAACACTGATCGTATGTGATAAAAAAAATACCTTTCTTCTTTTTAGGCTAGAAAGCAGCCCTCAATAGTGTGTGTACTTTAAAGTTATCACTCACAAGAATAAGCTTCATTTTGCTTCTATGCAATACCACATATCTTCTCCATTAAATCACCAGGTGGATTCTGTGGCATAGCTCTCTCAGTCAAAACAAGGAAAAACACTCTGAGAAATTACATTTAAATTCAACTTTCTCCTTAATGTTTTTTCTTTTCTTTTCTGAAAATCTTAGTATTCCTGCGTTACTTTAAAGACAATTGTAGAGAACAAGCAAAAAATTCTAATTCTAATACTGAAATCTTATATGGTCTACACGTCACTGCTAACTTGGCTTGTTTTATTTCACTGAACAGTTGCAATGACACTTAGCAGCCAGATCACATCAGATATGGGTTTTCCTACTGCATCACACTATTATATGCCCAAATTTCTTTTTCAGATTCATGTAAGAGGGCTGGTGACTGAGCAGAGCAGAATCAATATTGCAATGAGATGCATGAACCCCTGGACTGTTTTTTTGTGATCCTATTAGACTTCAGAGGCTACACAGCTTCAGCATGTTCTAGGTTTACTTTTCCACTTCAAAGAATATTTATTTTTAGAAGGAAATAGTCTTTTATCCTTCAGCAAGAAAAAAAGTTAGAGGTACAGTGGAAAGATGAAAGCCCTTATTATTATTATTACTTTAAAAAAAAAGTACATGCAGCTCTGCCTCAATTTATTACATTTAAAATACTTCAACATCTACCAATCCAATAAGCCAAGTTTACCTATCACAATCATCTGTGTTGCACAGTCATATGAACACAACTCCTTAAAACTAATCAATCAAAACTAATCATAAGCCAAGCAGAAAGAAGTGGCAAAATACTAGACATACCATTACAGAAACAAAACCTAAGAACAGCTTTTTCAGAACAAGCAGGAGATCTGTATTTTCTTAGAGGACCTAAGAAAACAGAATTTCAACTCGAGTCATTGCTTGAAGCACTACCACAGTAAAACCTCTACAAGCCTGATACAAACACAGCTGACCAAAAAAAGGGCCATCAATAACCTCTGAAAATTGGGAAGAGTCCTGGCAGCAATGAGGTTGTGACTTACGATCACATAAGGGACAGTTTTCTGAGAAATCACTTCAGCTAAAGCTCTCTGTGGAAGCAACCCACTTCCAAGGGAGAGGAGCATTTTGGAGCACACGTATCTCTCACTATTGCACCCTGCCCTCCCCTGCCAAAAAAGCAGAAACAAAGTCTTTGAAGTTGTGGGAAAACACCTGTGAAAACATACAGATTTTGGAGAAAACCGGTGTGAGAGACATAAGGTGGAAGGTGTGCCATCACAGACATCTTGGCCCTGGCAAAAACTCTGAAGTTTAAAGTGAGAATGATATTCCAAAAACAATAGCAAAATTTGCCAGTCCAGAGAA
Source organism: Monarcha castaneiventris obscurior (assembly GCA_026261815.1). NCBI lineage: Eukaryota > Metazoa > Chordata > Aves > Passeriformes > Monarchidae > Monarcha > Monarcha castaneiventris. The sequence goes on along the minus strand of JAMPIT010000379.1, from coordinate 6,275,821 downwards.
ATGTTTATGCAATAAAGGGTGAAACAACTCCACTACACACACATTTCCCAAGCAAACAACTGTAAGTTAATCGAGGGCTCAAATATATCCAATAGTGTTTAACAAAGGATGGCATCCCTATTCTCAGGCTTGGAAGCTGCATATCAAGTTTTGGAAGAAAGGATTTTGCAGCCAGATTTGAAAACCTGAGAAATATTAACCTAAAGAAGGAATGCTGACTGACTTCTTATAAAGGAATCACTATGCGTTTCGTTTTTCTTTTCAATACTTTCCACTCTCTATGTACCTCCACTAAAATAACAGTAAACAGAGTGCAATATCCCAGGCTTTATGTGACTTACACAGGATCTAAACAGCCCCAGCTTTTGAGCCATCACAGGCTACCACAGGCAAAACCAGGAGAGAAAAAGAAAAAAAAGACAAAATGATCAAGTTCCAGCAAAACTACCTGCCTTTTCTCCCTCTACAGCTGAAGTGGTAAGAAACCATCTTCTAAACTCCAAAAGAAACAAGCTTGTGCCAGCAGATGATGATCCTCACATATAAGCTGAAATTCTTCATTTTTTCCTACTGTGGTGGCAAGACTCTCCCTGATTGCTTATGCATTTATTTTGTCTTTTATTTAAGTGTTTCCTCCTCTTTTTCATCCAGGCCCAGGGCCAGCTTCTCTTACATCTCCTTTCCCAAGGAGTGCATTCTGGTCTGCAGCTGCCCTGCCAGGCCCTTCCTGCACTGCTCCTCCTGATGCTGGTGCTCTGCAAGGGAGCAGAGTGCTTCATACTCCCATTCATCTGCAATTCAAGATGGATCTGAATAAAAATTATTCCCTTGATCAACTGCATCACTAGGCAGGACGTGGAAAAAAACATATATAAATGCAATGATACTAGATCAGTCTTGCTTTAAGTTCTACTTAGGAAGTTGTATTCTGACGTATTAATACATCTGTTTTTAAAACAAAGTTAATTGTGTTCTTTACTCTCCTGTGTATCAGTTGTTCAAAAAAAAGAATCATACCTGAAACCACTGGAAAACTGTCTAGTATAAATACTGCTCAAAGAGGAGTCTCTGGGCTGATTTCCTGTATGTAAATGTGCTCAGCTGAAAAAATGTCCAGGGAATGATTCCCAGACTACGGTACAGGAAAAAAGAGGAGTTCCCTGGCTTAGTTAAGATCAGAAGGAAGACACAAGGGACTCATGCAGGGAAAAGAGGCCAGTCCATGACTCTCATATGTGTGCACACACACAGAAGTGCAGGCACATGCGTGTGCGCTCCCCTCCCCGCCTTGCCTCTGCCCTGGCGGGGTGGGTGAGCTGGCGCAACATCCCCTCAAGGGAACAAGCTCTTGAAAGATCTGATATGACATTTTTACATTCAACTGACTGCATGCAACATTCCTTAAAAAAAAAAAAATTTATCTGTTTGCTTGCTTGAAGCGTCACAAAGATAATACTCACGTCTGTGACCCTGGCTGTCTCTGGTCAAGAGGCAGAGAGATTGTGCAGAGCACGCTGCCTTCCAGCACCCCTGGGACGCCTGCCAGAGAACAGAGCTGCTGTCCCAGAGGAGAGGGTCAGATCCCCTGGCCTTCGGCTAGCACTGTTAGCACTCCCTCTGGTAGCTGCTGAGGAGGTGAATGGCACACACAGAGGATTTGGCCTGCATGGCCCTACACCTGTGTTACTGACATACACTGCAAAAACTCCAGTGTCCTCAATCTGGGGAAAAAGTATTCATTTTTTCCTTTAGAGAACCTTATCCCCAGATCACTTGTCTTTCCATTTCTTCTTTATCATTGTTGACCTCCAAATTCCTACACCACCACCCTCTTTCAGCATCTACCAAAACATCCATATCTGTTTTCTACATTGTGGTTACATGTCCATGTGGGCTGAAAATCTTTTAAATAATCTTATTTAAACACAGCTTCATCATCCAGATATTGTTTGGGCAATGAGCTATGCAGAGCCAAGCAGCATTACAGAATCTTATTTCAAAGCCTGTTTCCACTACTAGAGCACTCATTTTAAAGTGAATCTAAATTACTGCCTTTCCCATAAAAACTTGCTTAAGTGCATTTTAAAAGAAATGTTGCCAAGTGCAGAAATGCAACCTCTGCCCTTGGAAGTCCTTGAAATAAAGTTTGCTGAAGGCTGCCAGGTTAATACGGGGCAGAATGGGTCTGTGTTTGTTTGGTCCTTCTGCTCTCCCACCCAGCATGCACTCCTGGAGATGGGATACCCAGATAAGCAGAACTACAATTTCGCCTGATAGGGCTGATCTGTTCATCACACCCATCACCGTCTGCCTCCACACCACTAAGGACATAAGCTAACAAAAAAGCTGACTGTCAAAAGCATCATGTGCATTTTTCTACGTCTCAAGCTCATCCTGTCATGACAGTGGTCTGTCTGTACAACACCTCCTGCTGCCACAGACCACGACCACAACTGAACACGTCATAACAGTAACGAACATAAGTTTGCATGGCTACACATATGAGCATACAACTCCCTAATGTTACAAACTCATCACAGAACACGTGAAAAGTTTGAGATGCAAGCAGATTCCACCTTTTTTATTCTAAACTTTTTCTGGGACTGACATTTTCATTTAAGTCTCCTCTGTAAAGATTAAAAAAAATGTTTTGAAGAAATGCAAAGCCTTACCAAGCCCAAGAGTGGTTACCCAATAGAGAGCACCAAAATGTATATCATCCACTCTGTAACCCACATGCTCCTCCTCTCACTTCAGAAGGCAGGGTTTCCAGAGCACCCAAAATTTCTGGCTATGTCTGATCAGAAGAGCACACATTAGATTAGAAAGCCTCTTAAAAGTCATCCAGGGAGCTTCTCCTCTGTGCTGCCAGAACACAGAATTTGGCGTAAGGACACACAATAAGCACAACTGTGTCAGCTTAGCAGTCATTCGTACACTTTTCCAAGCTACCTTTTTCAGGTTCTTAAATCACCAAAAACCCGGTCTAACAGCCAGCAAACAATTTTTAAAATGTGGTAAAATCACATATCCATTACAAAATATGTGCTTATGCGATTTTGTTGGCTTACTTCTGTTTACATAATACAGCTGCATAAAAATTGCTGTCGCATTTTAATAAAATTGTAATGTTAACAAGGTCCACATGAAAAGCACAAGTAGCTAAAACTTTGAGTAGGCATAAACAGGAAAAAAGACTATGCTAGACCAGAACACATAGCAAAAGAATATGGAAAATTAGTAATTCAAGCAGCAGAATGAATGGCTGATAAAATTTTTAGCAAACACTTTGCCTCTGTGCTCATTTCTTCTATCATCTTCTCTGCGGGTGAGCCTTTAGTGTGCTTCCATTGCACCTAGTCTTGGACTGTATCACGAAAGCTATACTTTCTGAAAGGGTAATAATACCTTTTTGCTGCCATCACAGACTCAGCCTTACAGAGAACACTGCAGGTGGGAAGATTAAAAAAATAAAAAATCTATCTAAACATAGACCCACTATTCAATACTGCCTTCATTTTTTGTTTTGTTCTCGCTTTTTTTTCTTTCTTCCCAGAAATATTCTTGCCAGTTGTTTTGCTGTCTCTCAGTATTCCAACAACGACCGAACATCAGCATGTGGTGCTGGATCTCAAAGGCAGAATTAAGATTAACAGTGTTAGGATTGAGTGCCAGCTGAAGAGACGCAGCCACAAAACCAGACTCTGTGGCTGAGAGCTCACGGCCCCACTCAAGATGCCCCTGAGCATTGACATTTTCACCCACTTCCCCCCAGAGCCAGGAAAGGGATGGCACTTCCAGAAAGAACAGTCACCCTTGGATGACAAAAAGAGTTTCGACACTGAGACTTAAGAGCATTGTCTGACTCCCCAGTAAAAAAACGTAATTCAGTTCTATGCTGATACATGCACGGGAAACCTATACATGGAAAATGCAGGTCAGATGAAGGCCAGTGGGATAAGGACCACAGGTATGTGTAGCCATGGTATCTCATGCTCAGCATGGAAAATATTCCACAGGCTGGCACATTCTTCAAATAGTTTTTTGAAATAATTATTACCACTTAGACCAGTGTAACTTAAAACAAGTTAAGCAAACAAAATAAATAAATTCCCTAGTTGAGTCCCTTAACCTCATCTACTTATCTTGAAAAGCAAGTCAGTTAGCTTTACTTCCAGGGCTCCTCACTGCCAGACTAAGGTTGCTATGGGGCACACAGTATTTGATTAAAGCAATTATATCTACTGGCATATACATATGTGTTTGTTTTATGCCATGGAAATATCTCTATGCTTTTCACAGAAACTGGATATAAAAGTTACATGTGGAAAACCCAGTACCTGTGAATGCCCTCCTCCCAAACTGTAAACATAGCAGGAAACTTCTAATGTTTGTTTGAAAATACATGCCCTAAGTGATAATCCTGATGGAAAAAAGGAAGTAATTTTGCTTACTCTTTGCCTTCAGGTGGCTCATTAAAACACCTCTTATAAAAGAAAGAGGATATGAGTCTCTCTTGACTTTATGCTGAGGCTAACCATCTTTAGGGAAAGATCCTGGCAGCAAAAGAGTGTAAACTCAATTCTTTGTTTTAATTTAGAATTTAATTTGTCAGCAAAACCAAAGTTCATAAAGAAGGCAAATTTTGACAAATTGCAACTGCCATGAGCTCTGCTAAGAGCAGGATGTAACATGAATGTGATTCTTCTAGAGAACAAATTATAATCATTGCATCCAAACAAAAAATGCTTACATTAATAAGTTTATTCTATAGTTTGCCAACTCCTCAGGCTGGCTACTAAGGAGAATTTGCTAACCTCACATTTGTAAGATAAAGTGATGTGCAGCACATCTACTACATGTCAGCAGGACAAGATGACAGTTGTCCTGTTGAGATTTTGGATTACAATTAGCCTTTTCTTGCACTATAGCTATAATACCTTAAATCTGAGCACTCCTCTAAACAGAAGAAGGTATTATAAGCAAAGCAGTTTTCCAAATCTCAGAAACCTTGTTCACCCGAGTCATTTGCACCAACAGAGAAAATGTTTGCTTATAAAAATAGCAATTTAGTCATGTATCTAAAATGAAATACAGCACATGTACTAGGTACAGACGAAGAATGTTTCCTGCTGATTTCAGCTATAGTATACTCACAAAAGCAAATGGTTAAGATACACCATGTCAAATGGATGGGTAGCATGGTACAGTCTGCAGGGAAATGCAATCTATTACAGTAGTATTACAAAGACATCAGTAAACAGCTGGAGATGTTCAAAGCCTAAACACTTATCAGACACTCAAGACTGGGATTTACCTAGCTAACTTTATCAACTGGTCCCCATGACTGTCTTTGCAAAGTCTAGCAAAAACAAACTTCAGCATGAGGTTCATTTGATGTCCTTAAGAGGAGAGGAGACACTTCAGAAATGCCAATTCCCTTCTCCCTGATTCCTACAAAAGGATGACAGGCCCATACCTGCACAGCTGTACCACAGGTGCCTTGGGTTCAATGCTGCCTGCCAGGCTGCTCAGGCAGAGCCAGCACAGCACAGAGGCAATCTGTAACCCAGCAATCCCCTCGCCAAAACAGGAGAGATGAGCTCTGCTGTGGTTCTCACAGCATCAGCTGCTCTCAGCTTTGCAAGCTCCATCATCACATCATGGGAGGCTTTACAGGGTTATGAAAAATCATAATGAAATCTGACTACAAACTGCTCCCTGCCTCCTGTAATTAAATGTACCTCTTGCCCAAGAGGAAGATCTTCCCCATCTCTGTCTCCTTGATGCTGGGAAGAGGGAGGTCTTCTTATCATCTGCTTTTGTGGATAGAGAGATACAGCTAAGGGAAGAGATCTTCATTCCTATTTCTGTTTTCTTTCACTTTTCAAATATGAAAACACTGTTGTAGAATTGCATGAAAATTGAATTAAATCACTTACAGAAGAAACCACAGTTTCTTCCATGTCCCACCAAATCAGATGTCATGCATCAAGGAGAACACCCTAGAAAACTAGCACAGCGTCACAACAAAGAAGTGCACTCCATGTTTTCCTGAATAAGTCCAAACTCTAGGAGATGAACTAATGAGCATTTGTATGAATGGGAATAACACTGGTGCTCAGCACAGCCCCACACATAAGAAGTGTAAGTGACTCCAAAGAAGCGAAGAGCCAAGCAGATGCAGTGAAGGTACAGCCATGGCCATAGAGCCAAGAAGTGTAACACACCCAGGAGCACAGGGTGTGCAGCTCATTCTCCTCCAGACCCAGCTGCAGTGGCTGAACAGGATGGCTGCCCCTCTCAGCTGCTCAGCACCAGGTACTGCCAGGACCTTACCACCCCTGTGGCAGAGCTCCAGTCCTTTCAGTGCAAAGGCAGCCAGGTCATCATGAACGGACTTAAATCATCAGTTCCCACTCAGCTCTCAGATTTCACACTAATGTGCATGAAGGACTTTCACACGTTCATCTCCACTCTCTGCTGGCATGGGGCAATGGTGTCCAGCAAGACATCCAGACTGAGCAGGCAGCGAAGCCAGCAGTGCCAGTGGCAATCCACACTGCAGACAGACTGCTGCAGCTCCCCTTCTGCCTTCGCCTCTCTGTAACTCTGGGATATGCTTGATCTTGCTGAACCAATTCAATCAGTACTATGTCAAAAAGCCGTACTCCTCCCCTCTCCACATCTTTTTTAAAATTTATTTTCTGATTAGTTTTCTATTGGTTTAGTGATGTGGATCACCAGCACCCAAGCACGACAAGATGATCCAATGCTGCAAGCACATGCAACAGCCAAACTTTGCCCTATATAAACACTTTACGTAAGTCACTGAAATAAATTATGCTGCAAATCATGAGTAAATTATGCTGTAAAGGGGTAAAAATTCTCCTATATTTGTTCAGGACAATCAATTCCTTTTTTTTCACTGTCAATCCACATTAGACTGGTAACTGTACATGCTGCTTGCAGAATGCTCTCTGAACACTTCAAGCAGACATGGCTCCTATTGTCCTCCTGGGCTACAGTTTATTATCTTGTTTTTTTCTGCTTAATGCAGTTATTTTTTTGAGAGGACAGAACAGAGTGAATGAGGATAAAGCAGAGAAATAAACAGGAGCCAAAATCTCTCCCTGTCTACAACAAAAACACGTCACTAGCAACCACAAAGGATATTAAAATCAACAGATAAAGGTCAGATAAAGCACAAGATAAGGGAGTGCGTACATTAATATCTCGAAGATGCTATTACAAGGTTAATCACTTATGCTGGCAAGATTTAGATTTGAGCTATTTGGTGCCTAAGAAATATAATCAAAATAATTTATTTTTACTTTATAAACAAAATGTAAATCAGCCATGAAATTACTGCTTCACAGAACAAAATTAATATAATGCAACAAAATCCAAGTTTAGAGTCACAGCTCCCTAGGGATTTTTAAACTAGTACAGCTATACACAATACATCTGGTCCAATGCAAAGCAGAACCCCAAGTTTTTAACACAGGTAAGCCTTGTGCCAGTTGATGGCAAATAGAAGAGAGATTGATTTATTACATTTTTGTCCTCATTTAGTTACAGGGTCTTCCCTTGGCTGTTTTTGGGAATGCTACTGAATACCGTGAACTAGAGGTTTCTTTACATTTTCATCTCACAAAAATCAGAAGTTCAGTATTTGCATTATGACTGAATCTGCAATTTCTCTTAACTTTTGATTGTACTATATTTGTATGACTGAAACTCAGAACAAAATATCAATCGCCTGTTTCACCTAGGGGATGGCTGCAGATTTCCTGTGATTGTTCAACACAAGGGTGTCTGCTTCTTGAGCTGAGGGGAAATTATGGAGGCTCATGTCACTACAACCCAACAAAGAAGAAAAGTAATGGACAATATTTGTTCAGAAATCTTTGCAATTGCAGCTTTCACTGGAGTAGCTCTTGAGAAAGACTTGCAGGCACAAATCAGAACACGGTGCTTTTCCCAAGGCCTGCCTGTGCTCTTGGCAGTGTTCTCCCTTGAGCCTGCTCAACATAACGAGGAGGCACAGTCTCAAAGACAGGGTTAAGTCTAATTCTTCAGCCAGACACATCAAAGGGAAAGTTACCATGAGTATAACATAAGCCATATTTTAGTATGTAAGAGCCCCATATAGAGCTTAAGGAGAACTTGAACTCCACCTTTTTCAAACTATTACCTCTGCTATGTATTATTCACACAGTAAGTCTTAATTGCCCAGACACTCTGCCAACTCTTTCCTCTCTGTTGAAACCAACTACACAAATCTAAAATGCCTATTTTCAACAGAAGTCTACTGAAACACCCACTAGAGATATTAGTTGTCAAGTGTTAAGCAGAAAGTTTCACATTTCACGAATTACAGATTTATTCAGTTCTATGAGCGTGTCAGTAGCTGTGTGTCTTGGCGATAGCAACCCCTCCTTTCCCAGCCTTCAAGAGAAACACCTCCATTCATTGCTTTGTTGATTGTTTGTAGGCATGTGTGGGTGTATTGGCCTCCAACAGACAAAGAAAGTGCATAAGGAAATCAAGGTAAAGCTAAACTGAAAGAAAGACTTTCCCATTTAGTACTGAAAACACTAATCAGTTCCAACACCCTCACTTAACTCACTGGAATCAAATATGCTGCAGTGCCACCCTGGAACCGCATTTCCAAAGCACAGTAATCTTGTATTGCAACCATTCACTTTATAATAATGGTTTGAAAAGCTAGTGGTTGATTTAACTCCAAAATCTTGTATCTCCTGCTATTAAACAGTTTTTGCTCACCTGTTGCTTACTGCTTCATTGTTGCTGATATGCCACAGAAAATCTGGAAATAAATTGTTTTAAGCTAGTCGTGCAGATTTTAAGAGGGCAATCATGCTTAGTGCAGGTTCAAAACAGAAAGGAGAACATTAGTAAATTCTCTGAATCTCTTTGCTAAACAGACAGATTTGCTGAACCAACTAAACCTTCTTCAGGACACTCAGCTTTAGAACAAGACTGAGCTAGTAACACAACAACTGGAAACCCAGCAAATGAAGTGCTGTGTCTACGAGTACAGGATGTCTCCTCTACTGAACAAGGCATTTCATAAAATTAAAATTATTACTCCATCAACATCTAAAGATGCAGGTGGTAGGCTACCTGGAAACAACATCTAGTTCTTTAACAGTACCTTTTCCTTGAAGATTTTATAGTAATGCACAAAAATTTAAAAGTTCACGCAGCAGTACTAATTAACAGGCATCTTACAACTCCTGCTTTAATTGAAGTGTTTTTTCCTTTACCTCATGAAATGAAAATAGAACATAGAGAGGACAGTAATTTGTCTAAAGGAACACAGAAAAGGAACCTCTAGGTTCACAATACCCTCAACCCATGGTTTGCCCCCACCCTTCATTTAGGCTGACAAGTCTGTGGGTTGTGCTGCAGACCAGGTCAAGGACTCATCCAACTTAGAAAAACAGAAACAAAAACCTCTCCCTTCAAGAACAAAAAAACAAAACCAAAAAACCCACCAGCTTATAGCTGGAGCATTCCCCTTGGTCAGATCCAGGTCCCAGCATAGCCCAGTCACTGTTAGGCTGGCAGAAACAAGGTGTGCCACGGAGCAGGAGCAGGGTCAAGTGGAAGAGTTGGAAGAGGCCAGAACAGCTGAGGCAAGGATTTATCCCAGATCTTGGCCTGAGATGTCAGAGTGCTTGGTTCCCAGGGAAATCTCTGAGGTATCATCCTCTACCTCATACCCTTAAAAGTCCCTACACCAAAGGATACATTCAAAGGGCAACTTCCAAAGAAAACATGCTATTCCAGGCTTGTGCTAATTGCAACTTGTTCCTTTGCAGTTGCAATAGACAGCCAGGAACTGCCTGTGTGTGCAGTAGCTGCTTCCATCACTTTTCCAATGGAACATATTTCCTGTCAAAACTGAAGCACAGTCCCTATCCCAAGCCAGCAAGAGGCAAAGTAAGATAGCACAAACAGTAACATTGCAATCTAAATACTTTCCTCCAGCTGTTCTGCCTAAACTCATGTCAGCGTATGCCATTCACAATTTATCCAGAGTTAATTTCAGGTCTTTTACAGCAAGGATTTGCACTCTGTTCTTTAAAGCAATGCTCATTAGAAGGAGGCTCATTATTACACCCAAAGCAGTAAGCAGAATCTGCAGCTCCTTTCAACTGTCTTGTGGCCAACAGAGAAGCTGCAGCTATTTACCCTGTGGAAAAATGTGAGTGATCACGGCAGAAGCTCGATGGCTGCTTAGCAGCTCATGATCAGGGTCTTTGGTTTGGGAAAAAAAAAAAAAAAAAAAAAGACAACAGAAACCTTTGCCACTGAACTGGCGTCATTTCTGATAGCAGTGTTTTGACATCAGCCTGGCAGAGACATGTAAGCAAAGCCCTGCTGTTTGCTGTTTGCACAGACAGCTTCTTGCAGGTAGCCAGCTCAGAACTAGCCCGTTACAGACCCGTGAGGTATAATACAAATAAACAGCCCTGATCATAACATGCAGTACAGGCAACAAAGCCAAAGAAAGAAGAAAAATAACACACACCAAAACATGCAAGAATAAAGTTGGTGAAACATTCTACTGCTAATGCCTTATGAAAGTGTAAGAGGATGGTTCTGTCCAGAGAAAGGCTTCTCATCTTCTCTTTCATATGAGAGGCAAAAAAAAACAGCTTACAAGAAATCTAGAGATCAAGATGCTAAGTTTCAAACAGTAGAGGATTATAAAATTGAAACTGACAGGACTTGCACAAGACGGTTCTTCTGCTCTTCAGTGAGACACTTTTGAAATGCCTTCAGAACAGACTGCACACCGTATGTCCTCTCAATGTCCAACTGAATCACATTGACTCCTCTGTTTTAGAGTTTTTAAATTTGTGAAACCAAAAGGAGGCCAACTAAGCCTACAGGCAGGAGTTACCTTTCCTTTCTTTTTAAATAAGATTTATGATGGTTCTTCACCCAGAATCACCACTAATGGTACAGATAGAAGAAAAATGAGTGCTAGGGCCTTTAGATATTAATTTTTTAAATAAAAGATGAATCCTCTTCTTACTATAACCCTTACCACTGCTAGCCTAAAGAGCACTGAACTACAAATTAATGGCAAATGCTAAACTGCCCAAGCAGAGCAGAGACAAAACCCCCTTTCACTATAGGAATTCAGAAATGGTGAGAAACCAGTGTAGACTGACAAGGTGTATTATCTGGATCACAGGGAGATCAAAGTACCTGAAGCTCTTCATATCAACTAAAACCTGAGCTTTGTGGGTGATAACTCCTCATCTTTGGCATACACATCTTTGAGTCAGCAAATTGCCTTCATTTGATTTTCAAAAAACCTCTCAGGGTTTATCTGCTGAAGAATCCCCCTTTTTATTTAACACAAGGAATTAAGAAGTAATTACATTATGTTTACACATTTATAAATGATGGGTTGCCTTTTGTTAAGGGTTCTGGATCCCTTAATCCTTCCTTAATCTAATCAAAGAACTTGGCAATAAATAAAGCACAAAGGGATGTGGCAGCCCAAGGCAGAAGTTGCAAGGAAAACAAAGGAAGCTTCAGACTGCTCCTCAAACCAGTGATCAAGTGCAGGCAAAAGAAAACCTACCACTCGGTTCCAATGGAAACAGGAAAGTAATGGGTATTCTTCTAAGTTTCCATGCAAAGATATAACACAGTAAGTCATAATAACATAATGCATCAAGCTTCAGTTTCAGGCAGTGAGACAACTACAAAATATTTGGATTTCAAAAATGCCTTATTTAAAAAAATTGTTAAAGGTCTGAGAGCTTATAGTTATCAGTGGAATCTAATTTACTCATCTAGTAGCATTTGGTGTCCCTTTGAAGCCAAGTGTTCAACAAGTGCTGAAAAAACTAAAAAAAAATTTTCCTCCCTCAGTAGTGTGAGGAAAAAGAAAAAGTACAGTGAAATGGTTCAAGTAGCTTCATATGGCAAATATTTCAGTTTACTGCACAAACCCTTCCATCAGCTTCCTAGCAGAAGGACTTACTAAATGAAATGATTCTTTAAGCCTCGGAGAAAATATACAAGGACAGATTTTTCTCAAGTTGCCTTCGGGGTGAAGCATCAAACTACACTGCATTGTAAACCTCACGAGTAACACAGCATGACTATCACAGAGTTCAAGTTTTCAACAGAGAGTAGGAAAGTGCTGTGTCACAAGAGGGGTTTCTGTCCTGGAAATGAAGAGCCTGGCTTCCCAAAACCATCAGCCAGAAGCATCAGTACTGGGCAAAGCCCCATCTGTTTCTGAGCAAGCAGCCTTGACACTGCTGAGGTTGGCATATATTAGCCCCTATTAGGATTGCTACAGCTAGCAAGGCTTTCAGTTTCTTTTCTTCCCCTTCAGCAGAAAGCTTATTTGCCTGGGCCAAAATGAGTTTTGACAAGTGCCGCTTCTGAGCTTTTCTATTTAAAACTAAGCTGAGCATATACTTCACATTTTATTTTTTTCAGATGTAACTCCTGAGAGAGCAGACCAAGCGAAAACACAACACCTTGTAAATCAGAAAGGTTTATCTTTACTTGGAATTGGGTCAACTACAATGGTTTAAAGCTATTTCTTCATTTCACTGTCATCCAGCCACCACCTTTGAACTTCTTTGTTTAAAGCAAAGATAGTAAGGAAGGAGTGCCTTGCACAATAACAGTGAAAAATCCAGTAAGAGCAAAAATTGCCAGGCATGTGCTTGGTTGGTAGCAGGCATCTAACTGATAAGTATTCGCTTTAAAAAATTTCCATGAAAAATGAATATAAACATGGTCTCAGTGTTATAATCCTTGATCATGCAAGATTCCCAGAAATGTGAGGGTGTTTTGCTTTAATGGTAATCATAAAACAAACAAAAATTCCAAGATTCTGTGATCAGCCTGTGCAGACTCCTTTTTAAAACTGTATTTTACTGTTTTGTGATTAAACCTTTCCCTCTAAATCTTGATCTTTGCGATGTGCTCTTATTTCTACTTGAACTCAGATACAGTTTCCCAAACACAAGATAAAGATTCAGCTTTCCAACAACCAGAAACAAAATCTGTCTTTTGTAATACGAGCTCCTAAAGCACTTATTTAAAAGTATATGGCCACAAAGAAATCCCAAGTGAGATTGAATTCCTTTCTTCCTTACTTACTTGTTACAAAGTAGAAAAATATATAACTCCTTCACTGATTGTAACACTTTGCAAGAAAAGCAGGTTTTTTTTGTGTGGAAAAGGAACACATTTCTAAATGAAGAACAGTGATGAAAATTATTTACAGTCTCCACTTTACCTAGACTCTAGTAACTAGAGTGCTGAGTCATAAATTAAACTGGTGCTCTGACCTTTAAGGAACAACTGAGATCATAATAAACACGTCTCGTATTTTCAGCTGAGTCCAAGTAAAGAGAAGTCTCACAGGTCCTTGAAAAGCCTCAAGAGATGCAGTTTCTTAAAGCACACATAAAATTGATTAGTGTTCGCAGTAACTAAAAACACATTAGAAAACAGACATGTTAGAGAAAAGAGATGTTAGAGAACAGAAAAGAGAACAGACTTAATTTACTTTGAATTTGCAGTCTTTTCCCTCTCATATATGCTCTAAGTTAGAAAAGAACCAATACTGAAAATCAAGCATGCATGTGAAGAACCATCAAAAACACACAAAACAACCCGAGAACAGAATAGACCAGACAGTACAATAGCTATGTGCAGCCATGCAAGAGCGGGAATTTAATTTCTGTTTGGGAAACTGTGGAGATTTCTTACCTAGAAACAGTCATTTTAGTGATGTATGTCCCATGAAGGTATTCTTAGGATATAAAAAATTAGGAGGACAGAAAAGTTAGAATCTGCCTTGCTTCAACAAACTTGGATATGGAAACTTCTTCCCATGAGTGTCTCATACTACTCATTTTCTCCTCGCAGCTACATCTTCCTGCAGCCCAAACAATACCAAACTCTTTCTCCAGAAGTCCCTCAAACCCACCATGGACCTTTCACAGTCTGAGTGCTATAATGAGGGTCAATATACCTGTATGCAAGCCTGTGCTCATGCACGCCTTTGCACCTTTTATCTGCCTATGTGAACTTGCACTTCATCTTTACCAGTTCAGTGACCAACATTGTATTTCACTATACAGACATAGTTACATCAGCATAAGTAGCTGATTTACTCTTAATCAGGGTGTACAAGCTACAGTCTTCATGAGCCTGCTATGCTGCTAAACATATTTTATAACAGGGAGGCCTTCTTTCTTGGCTTGGCTGGTGTTAACACTCCACCTGTGTGTCACCAAGCTGCAACATGTTACAGGCAACTTTCAGTCAAATGGATGTAAATAAATTCAAAAACAAGATACAAATGCTATCTTGAAACCCCTTCTGCATCCACAGAAATAATTTCTTAGACAAAAGCAGAAGGCTGCATGATTCAGCTCAATTTATCTACGTGCTGGTTAACCCTAAAATGGGGAGGAGGGGCCCAGACCTTCTCCCTGCTTGTTTGTGAGCTGGTTCAGTTTGCTAACCCAGGGAATTAGTAATGCAGAGCTGGTGAACGGAAACTGCTCCCAGAAGGGTGTGATGTGTGCTGGAGATGGCACAGGCAAAATGGCAAGGACACACACCCCACCCTCCAGGCAGCAGCCAGGGCTCTTTGCTCAGGAACGGAGCTAAACAGCACCACAAAAGAATCCAGTTTCAATCAAAAAAAAAAAAAAAAAAAAAAAAAAAAAAAAACAAGCACACGTCACAGCACGAGATGAATATCAGTGTAGCTCATTTTAGGTGCTTCTCATTGGCCTTTCCACCTCACTAAGTCATCAGCTAGACTGTAGACTCCCAGGAACACAGGTCATTAAGACGGAAATGATAATAAGTATCAAATACTTCAGGCATGAATAGTAACAACAAGAAACAGAAACAAAACAATAAACATCAAGTACTGTCACAGCTCTCTGTTTGACTAAATGCAAAACATGCTATTTATGTTATGTAATTGAGTTATAAAGCACTTTCACTCTTGCTTGTGAATAAGAAATTGCAGCCTTCTATCTCCGCAGTCTGAAATGTCTCTCAGTGGCTGTAGCAAGCTCACCAAAAAAGTTCACTTTTGTATCACGTGTTGAACCATGTGCCAGCACTGGCAGGGTATGTAAATGAACTCATTGACCTCTTCGGGTTTTCCCCTTTCTTTTCCCTGATCTTTAATGAGGATATCGAGCTCAGAGGGAGTAGCAGGCAGGAGATTGCGCTGTACTTTCACAATGGGAAAGAAGCCAAAATACAGGCACAATGCCTGGATTCAGCAGTTTCAGGCAAATGCAGCAGAACTGCATACATCCTCCTCCGGGAAGAACGCTTTCCACGGCCACTTTAACAGGAAATCTAGCTCACAACCACGGATGGGCTATCCCCTCATTCACTTTTCACACCTAGCTATTGAAGCTATTCCCCCACGAGAAAGGTTTTCCTGTTAGGGAAGCTTCCAAAATTGCTTAAGAGCTATTTCCTTTGATTTGTTATCATGATTTCATTCTGTAATATTCTGAATATTACATGTCGTGCTTATTGGTCTTTAATATTGGGCTTTTTACACTGAAGATTTTGGTAAAAAAAACATACTCAAAGAACATTAAAGGAAGAACATGAACATAGCATTAGTCAGAAAAATATAAGTAAATATACTAAAATGTCACAAAGTTCACAATGTTCTGCCTGAAAATGGATCCCACTGACACAGACTGTATATGCTTAATTCCAATTTTCTACATGTTCCACCTACCCTTTCCTTAATTAGTCTCTCTTTAGCTGCTTACAACACAGACAAATTACTTGGTACAGTCTGAAGTTCTCCTCTTTCCTCTCAAAAGCAAAACAAATTTCTCTGACTAGTTGGCAGAAAATAAATTTAGCTGTATTCTATGTTCTCACATTCTATATGAACAAATACATCTTAAAGACAAGACTGCACATGCCTCTAGAGAGAAGAAGCACAGAATTCAAAACTCAAGAAAGAGCAGCCAGAAGCATCTTTAAGTCTCTCTCCATGTGTTGCTGCTCTTGGGAACTACAGCAGCTTCTGACACAGCTCATCCAAATGCCTTAACAAAAGCACACTTTGTGTCCGCCCCCCATCCCTCCCCCCCACCCCCCTTTTCTGGCCTTCCCACAAGCCCAGGCCAGTGTTTCATTAGCATTAATTTTATTTACTAATATACCAATAAAACTGAGAATCCCTATTATTGTCATTTTTTTAATATGCCAGATCAAGACTCACAACAGATAGCTCGCTGGAGATTTTATGGGAAGCCTGTGGCACAAGCCAAATGAAATCAGGAATGTAAAGAATATTTTGAAAACAAAGTCTGTTTTTCCTCATCTAGTTGCCTTTCATTATGATTCTGCCTTACACTACAAGATGTTTGAACATGTGTCAAGAGTCAGCAGAGAAAGGGTTGAGATTTTGACCACGTGCCTGGCATACAGCCAGCTCTATGACATGGACTTCGGTGACACAGTGGCAGAATATGAGGTCACAGCATACGATCCTCCTCTGTCCCTGGACAAACTGTGAAACCAGGAGAGCTTTGGCAGAGTTGAGGTTTCATGCACTGGCATAAATATAGGTTTGCCTAAAGAAAACATTCTGGCTCCATGCTGTCACAGTTAGGCATCCAGGCCAGCTGGCATCTTCTTTCTTCACCCCAAAATCAGACTCACAGTATCTTAAAAATTTTTTAAAATATTCGCTAGAACATGGAATTGTCCATTTGCAACATTGTATTTTTGAGGAATGTGAGGGTATCACCCAAAGACTTTGTTCCAGGCCACTAACTCTTTCTCACCCATTCAGAGAAGTTACAGAAAAGGTGTATTGATTCAAATAGCAACTATTCCATGCAGGTTAAACAAAACAAAAAAACAAAAAACAAAACAAAACAAAAAACCCCAAACAAACAAACAAAAAAAACCCAACAAAAACCCAAACAAAACAACCCCGTTTAAGACCAAGGGGACATCCTTCCTTATAGAAACTAGTAGTTCTTGCCTGACAAAGAACAAACTTGCATTTTCTCACTCTTTCTCAAAACAGGGAGAGGGGAAAGAGGAGATGGAAGGAAGGGAGAGGATTAATCAAGATAATATTTGCTGATGTTTATATTCTGAAACAAAGGGGAATTATAATCCGAGAAGATATATTACATGACAAAGATAGGAAGTAACTTGCTACATCGCAGAATTACAGGAGTCACATCCCAGCTGTAAGAGCCATGGATACAAACAGATTATTTCAAATGAGGTTACTAGTGCATCACTGTTAGGGAAATAGGGGAAGCGAAGAAGGAAGTAAAATCTAAAAAGATTGTTTGTTTTGAAGTACTATATTTTGACAAGTCTGAGGAAAGGCTGTCAAAAGAGGAAAGCTGTATATCCTGACAATAATGGACTCTATGAATAACTTACAGACAAGATGATTCTGATCATGTTTGTTTTTATACAAGGCAAAGACTCATTTGCTACTCTTATTGCCCTAGATTGAAGTTGCTTCTTTTATAAAAACAAGTATGACACAATGAAAAACTGCTAGGATTCACCGAGCTACGGAATGTCCTTCCTGCTCACCCTGGCTCACTTTTCACTTCGAAACGTAGAAGGAATGTCACGCATTTGTAAACTATGTCTGGGAGAGAAGCCTCAAGTATCATGAATAAAAACACTCAAGTTCTACACTATACCAGTAAAAATGCTACGTGACTTCTATTCAAGCACAAGCTCAGATGTTTCTAAATACAGATGGTATCCATCATATGGAGGAGGAACATTAATTACTGCATTTGACATCTTTCTTGAGAACTGCACCCCTCCTTACGGAGCAGAACAAAGTCTCTGGCACACTAGAAGTTGCCAAGACTTTCTACTTCTCTGTCCTCAATGCAATACATATTCTCTATGGGAAGAGGAAAACAAGAAAGGGAAGAATTTGTAAAGCAACCCCTCTATCCATATTCTAGTCCAATTGATTTCTTAGCTCAGTTTTTAATACCTAATCCTACTGCAACCATGTTTCTAGGCAATTATATAATGAAATACATATTGACAAGTCAGTTTTTCACTTGTATACAATAACGATTTGTTAAAAACCTGCTACTTGCAGGTTGGCCACTTGCAGCTTCTATTCAAAAGAACAAGCTGTAAACAGTGTGCTAAAAGGCACTTGACTAGGTCTGACTGACCTGTTGCTCTGCTCTGCTTGTATTTCCTGGCTCTAACCTGGCCCTGTAAGGGAACAAGGTAAAAGTCCACATGATCCTGCTCATTTCTCCTGGAAACAAACCTCGAGCTATATGCTGGGAGATGGTTGTTGTGGGGTGGGTTTGGGGTTTGTTTTTTTACCTGAAAGAACCATGAATTACCGATTTAGGGCAATGGGGTAAAGGACCACCGTCTTACATTCCATAGCTCACACATGCAAGTCTTTTCTAGGTGTCCATGTCACGGTAAACTCTGAACTTGTTCCTCTGTATAAAGTTACAGTGCTTAAGACTGGTTTCCCTACTTATGATTCCAAGTATCTGTTTGCTGTACCATCAGGTAGATGGTATGGCAAAAGCTGTCAGAGCTTTCCGGGGTAGCCAAGGGAATGAAAACATACCTCTTTTCAAATTAATACATACCAGCTACAAGGGAACAATGTCAGTATTTTAGCACAGCCTTAAAGACTCTACAAGAGAAAGGATGCAGTCAGACAAGGTCTAAAACTTTGACAGATGCAACAATGGCTACACCATCACCATTACCAGACTGAGCAACACCCAGGTATTTAAAAGCTGAACATCCACCTTCTTTTTTCTTTCTTCTCTTTAGTGCTTAAAAAGCAGCTTATTGTCTGGGCTTTTCCTGTTTACAACTGTGCATCTGCGTATGTGTATGACAATAGGAATTCTCAGAGCAAGCCAAACTGAGAAAGATGGATTGGTCTGATGTCTGGTCATTCATGGGTGTGTCCACACCAGTCCTGCAGTTCAGATCAGTGGCGTGCTTCTGAGGCAAATCTCTCCATCTTCCCTGAGCTTCGGTTTGGATTGTGGAGCCTTCTGAGCTCACACAATGGATTCTTTTCGTATGAAACTAAACCTGAAGATGCGCTCCAACTGCTATAAGGCATTCAGGCCACATGATCAGCTTACAGACTGTCTGGAGTAAAGCCCCACGATGCCTACAGGACCAAATCTCCCACACCAGCTTCTACTCCACAACACTGCTCCTACCACATCACATTATTTGCTAGTACAGACATGTATGTCTGTGTAAAAAACTATGTTCCCGTTCCTTGGAAAATTCACCTTCAATACGCACAGTCCTGTCTGCATCCTCTGATAGCTTCATTTCAGACAGACACGTTACTGTGGAAGGCCATGCTAGCAGAAAGACAGACAAACTTTCCCAGCTGTACAGCAGCACAGATGTTTTGAAACAGACTGAGCAATCAATGGCACAAGAAGGAAATCACCCAACGATGCTGCTCACAGCACACAGCAGAGGCAGGCAGAGGGATGATCAAATTTTGGGTGCACTGAGGCTCCACACCCCACAATGCTCTTGATGTGAATACATGCAAATGAGTTAATAATGAAGCCCTCAGCCTACAACCTACAGTGTTGGCACAGGTCTTCTTGACAGCTGCATATGTACACATTTTTTGACATATTGATTACTGGAGATGTATCACATACAGCAGACATCACATTCAAACCATTGCTGCTTTGCAAGAGGCAAACCTTGATTTACTTTTAAGTCTTAAATGATAGTTTGTGACACAGCTTCTAATTTAGTTTACACCATGAAATCATTAGGGTGACCAAAAGAAAATACTGGAAAAATATTAAAACTCAAAGACAAGATGTAAAAACCAGGAGAACTGGAAAAGATGACTGAAGAGGCTTAGCAGGAGTTGAGGTAAGGCCGAGAGACCTGGAGACCTTCATAAAATAGTGGTAAGTGATTTTTCCTTAACCATCTGTTCCCTCTTTCTACCCTCAGTTTCCCTGGTTATTTACTGGTTCAAACAAAATGTGACTTATTTCTATTCACTTCTTCAAACTGTTTATAAGTATCAGTCTACATTCTTGCAATTTATCATTCACATATTCAGACATACTATGTGTATTCAGTCTACTGTGTGTATTCTTTAAAATTTCTCACAAAGGGTTCCTCTAACCTTTACCAAAACAATTGGATTGACTTATTGCACTACTTAAGATACTCAAATTCTGACTACTAATTTTAAAAAAGTTTATTTTTTACCACTGGAATCTCATCTTTATATAGAAAGCAATGTATGATCCACCCTACCCAGCAAACAGTAAACAGCAAACAGTACTATGCAGTGCATTTCTTGAACTGAATCATTCTGAACACCAACAGAGACTAATGGACAAACAGAGCAAAAGACAATGATAATGCTACCATGTAAGTGATGATAATGATAAAGCTGCTGACTACTCAAGGTTTACCATTAATCTTTTTTGCTCTTTTTGTGCTCTTACTATAATCGAGAAAAAGAAATAGGTTCTCATGGTGACCCTAAGTGAAGCCACAAGAAGGGTGTACAAAGAAATTCCTCAAGATCAAAAGTAAAAATTATCTAAGACAATGACACAGTAACAAAAAATAGTATGGCAACTGAAACACAGCCATGAATTGCTCAGATTTCATGCAGCTACCAAGACTGTAGTGCAACTAGCAGCAAATAGTGGAGAGATCAGAAAGCTATGCAAGAACAGGGAGCATTAGGAGACCAAGATACGTGAGAAAGTGCAAGCTTACACTGCCACAAGCAGAAAGCTCTTTGCAGGGCATGTCTGTATCAGAGACAGGAACCAGACTGTGTAGCATAATACTACTAGAAAGGACTAGGGCAGATTCAATTACAAAAAGCTGACCGTAAAATGAGATGTTCTCACTGCACTGATACACGTCGTACCAAGAAGTTTCCTGGAAAGTTGGACAACATTCATGCATAATAATATTTTTTTATAAGTTTGGGGACAGAATCTTCACAAAAAGGTACGTTCTGTGCCTCACCCAAACTAGAATAGGGTCAAGCAGTTGAGGATTATAGAAGGGGTTATCTGGAGTCAGGCAATCCAGTTGAGGCATGTCCACCCAGGTCAGATGACACATCAATCTAAAAGGGGGCACATGCAAGGCTGTTAGTTCATGGCTCCTGTCCTGAATTTACTGACAGGTGGCTAGAAATAATGTATGACCTATATTATTTTCCCAGTATAGTGGTGGGTGCCAGGACATAACTCTCCTAAAAGAGATTGTGCAGCTGCTATAAAATCTTGGAAGGAACTGGCAGATTTGGGTAGGAAAACAGCTTTCTCTTGGAGGTGGGTAGCTGGCAAGGTTAGAGTCATTAGTAAAAGTGGATTTGATTGTGAAATTTTGTGATAGATGTGCAGCCTACAATTCTTTCTGTCCACAAAGATCACCAGCAGCTCATGTGCACACATAGTATTTACATTACAATGACTAAGACAGGGACTTTT
Organism: Monarcha castaneiventris obscurior; assembly: GCA_026261815.1. Taxonomy (NCBI): domain Eukaryota; kingdom Metazoa; phylum Chordata; class Aves; order Passeriformes; family Monarchidae; genus Monarcha; species Monarcha castaneiventris. The sequence goes on along the minus strand of JAMPIT010000379.1, from coordinate 6,254,240 downwards.
GCACAGTGATGAGCTAATAAATGAGCACGTCATGGAAACAGGAATTGTCCTATGTTCCCATACTTCCTGCATAGAATTATCCTTTTCCTTTTTGTTGTTATCAGATGAGGACCCTGCTGGACAGGTAATATCACTCAGTTCCAGGAAAAAACTAAGGAGAGCAGTTAAACACTGTCCACCAACAAGAGGAAAATGTACTATCTCAGGGAAGCTGTACATCAGGTACTCTCAGGCCAGACACTGTAGGGTTGCTGTACGAGGCGTGGGTTTCTTTCTTTGTTTCTTTTTTTTCATATTTGCAAAATGTGCTGGTTTATGCTACAGGTTCAAAAATTATTAGCCCTGTGGTTAGAAGCAGTCTGCAGGTCATCTGTAGAATCACAGTTCTCTATTAAGGTGTAAAAAAAGGGCTGCAAACAGCTCTATAGGCAGAGATGTGAATGTAGAACCACTGACAGCAAATCTTAGAAATTAGAAGCAAAAGAGTTTACACAAACTTATATTTCATTTATGATACTCTCTGGGACAGTGCATACATTGGAGATCATCCCAAAGTACTACTGCTTGTTCAACAGAAAAACAATACACACAGTCAAGAATGTGTTAAAAAATGTACTGACTCGGGGAGGGGTTGGAGGTGTGGAGTGGGGAGAAGAAAAAATTTTGTCCTTACAATCTAATCACCGAAATCGTATTTTGAGAGGTGGTACAGCTTGAAAGGACTCCTCCCTCAATCTTGTTCCTGGCAGAAGTTAGCAGAAAACACTATAGGGCATTTTCTGTTCAGAAAGAAAAAACCGAAAACACACAGCAAATTACTTGTGAAGTGACTGCTAAAAACAAGGGAGGATGAAACACAAGCACCAAGCTTTTACAGTGATCTTGTAACAGCAGCACATACCTGGCTGCATTTCAGCTCCAACAATTGGAGCTGCAGTCCCACCTCGGCAGAAGTGAAAAATACATGCAAGTAAGTGCCAACTGAGTTTCAGTCTCAAATACTTCAGTATTTCCTACCCTGAAGGACATTTTGAGCTGCAGTGGTGGTAAAAGTCTTCCTGCATGAACTCCTTAAGCCTCCTTTACAACAACCCATTTACTAGGGAAACAGAGAAGTGTCTGTATTTTAGCAAAACAACCTGTTTTCCAAGTTCTAAAAATAGAAAAGAAAAAAAAATTAAAAGTGTCTGTCATTTTGAAACCACTCACAAGCATTTCATCCTGAGCAACACAGCCTCCCCCCTTGCTAAAAATAAAACAGTACATTACAGCAACATTTTTTGCTGGCTTCAGCCAAGGATTTGAAAACCTCCCCTCAGCCCAGACAGGCCGTAAGCTATGAGTCAGCACTTCTCAGCATTTCTGGAAATTCCTCAGCAGAGCATCCACCCTGTAGCAGGAAGCTGCTGTTCACTTCACTCGGTACCAGGAAATGGATGGGTGCTCATGGGCCTCACCTGACCCGGGCACACAGCCCAAGGAAACTTCCCCAAAACTACTCAACGTTCCCCGTCCCACCAGCTTCCTGCAACACCACCAAATGCACTGCCTGGGAACAGGATCGGTAACTACACCCGAATACAACTTTGTGCAGTGCCAATGAACAGGAAAATATAGGATCAATTAAGAAAAAAACCCCCATCACGTAGGACAAGGGCAAGTCTCCCTGGTGCAATTTTAATTGTATGGGCTCTCCCAGACTGAATCCAGAGGCAGCTCAGCTCCACTAGCCCGGGACAGGATCTGTCCCCTGCCCAAGGAAGTCTGAATTCATACAAAACAGCCATGCCCCACCACGTAAAGAGGGGGGTTCCTGGCGCTTACAGAGAAAGTGATTCTTTCCCCTTTCAAGGGGATAAAGAAGGCACAGGTTCAGGCATCACCACACTTGTGAACTGAAGGGACACATGGCACAGCCCCGTCTCTCCCTCCAACAGTCCTTGCTTCACACAGAAAATCTTATGATCTGCATACAACAGAGCCTGAGGATGAGAGGAGGATCCATGCCTGCCTGGGGGATACCCCAAATGCGCCTGTGCCTGCACAGGCTATGATGTTGTCAGGTATCTCAGCCCCACTGAGACACAAACCAGAAGTCCCCACGGAAGCTCTTGGTGCTCAGTACTCCCAAACGTGCAGCACTGCCAAGGTGGAGACACTACTCTTGAAACGGAGATACAACATGCACTTGGGTCCATCTAAGGATATAAAGCAGCTATTTCACAAGCACTGCCTGTGGTGAATGCAATTCCCACTTTATTCACATCGGACTATCTACTCTTGTTTTGCTTTAAACACAGGCTTTGACAGGGACTTTAAAGAGGGAGAGTTAAGGGAATAGGAAGTACTTTGTGAACAGCAATAATTGCATGTTCTGACCTCTCCAGCTTACATCACGCACGTTATCCAACAACCACAAATCAAGAAGGAAACTGAATTTCAAGGCAATAATTTTCAGCACAACATATATGTCAAAACCAACATAACAAGACAAATGTTGACGTTTCCCTGCTTGTTTCTTGCTTTCATATATATGGCTATTCTCCCATAAAAATCTTGTCTTTTTTTTTTTTTAATGAATATTTGTAAAAAGGAAGCTGCCTGAAGTTGGGTACAAAAAAAAAATATGTTTTTCTCAACTGTTTTTAAATACGGAGCAGTGAGATTAAAGCGAGGCAGACAGCCAAATACCTCAGCCATCACAGTCATTAATAAACGCGTTTAACATTCGTGCAGCTTTCGAATGCAGAACATCTGGTTCCAATTCCCAATCTGGCTTTTAATAAAAGTGCCTCCCCCACAATACTTTTATTATAAAGTGTTCTTTTCCTCCGCGCACTCTCAACTCCCCCCTTCCCCCCCCCTTTTTTTTTTTTTTTTTTTTTTCATTTTGGAAGCGGCTGTTCCTTCCTTCTTGCTGGAAGCCACCTGACCACTGCCAGGAAGAGGAATGCAAAACATTCCCAGGAGCAGCTCCTGACGTCAGGGCGGCAGCATTCCTCCTCCTCCTCCTCCTCCTCCTCCTCCTTCTCCTCCTCCTCCTCCCGCCGCGGCTGGGCCCGGAAAGTCCAGGGCTGGTCCCGCCGCCGGCCCGTGCCCCGCTCCCGGGGTTTTCTCGCTCTTCCCACAAACACGGAGCCAGAATAAACCTGGGATGGGGCGGCGGCGGGGCTCTCGCTGCTCCAGAGCCGCTCCATCCCCACGTTTGTACCCCTTCCCCTCGCCCAGAAACAGGAGTCTGTGCTTTGGATACACTTCAGGTCCCCCGTAGGCTTAAATCAGCTCAGGCGCTGACTTTGGCCATTCTTTCCCTTTACTTCTAATTTCTTCACTCGAAGGCAGGCGGCAGGAGGGTGCCAAGGAAAACAGGGACACGCTGCTGCAGGGTGGGTTGTGTTTTCGCTCCTGAGGCATTCACGAGAGACATGCCATGATACCAAGGCAGGCAGCCTGCATCCTTCTTTCTTCATACAGCACCTACCCCCTAACACACCACAGAGTGGGATTTCAATCCTTCGCCTCTCTAACTTCATTCATGAAAATACGTGATTAAATGGCATTGTTTTATTTATTCTGCTCTTGAACTAACTGGTAGCTAAAACTACACAGAAGAGATTCTAGGTTGAGTTGCAGTCCTTGAGCTGAGCTTACTCCTCTCAATATCGTTAAGTCTAACATTTCTGAAACATATATTTTAAAAATTCTATAAAATGTTTTGCCTGGGGAAAAAAAAAAAATCTCTGCATATTTTAGTCAACCACTGTATCAAAGACAGTGTAAAAAAAAAAAAATCCCTGTAATTGCTACCAGATCCATGATAAAATTGAGTTTCCTGATTCCACCATGCCAAGGGAGCAGGATGGTAGGCCAGGAAATATGGGGGGGAAAACAAGTATGGAAATACCTTCATTTCTAGAGTATGCAAAGAATGAGCTCTTCAATAGATGCCTTTCCATTTCACATCTCTAATTGTTAACAAGAAGTGTAAAATACATCATTTCACCACTCCAAAACCAACAAAATTCTTACGTGTAGATGTTAGTTTAATCATAATTTTCCAAGGAATACAAAGGAAGCCAAAACTCCTTCTGAATAGCTAAGGCATATGACTGGTGGTAGTAAAGTGTTCACGTATATCACTTTCCCCCAAATATTTACATAATAAATACAAATTTCTCCATGTTAACTGACCACAATGAAAAAAATAAAGATCTGGAAACACTAAGCAAGTTGCATTACTTTCAATATTAATCATAACTAATCAGCTGTTAGGGTTATGCTGTCTGTGCAGCTGCAGTTCTACGCATGAAGATCCAGATGAGTCCAAAATTGCAGGCCAGCTCTCAGTCCCAGTTCCTCAGCTTCTCACTCCATTTGTGGCAATTTAAGAAATAAAAACGTTTGGGTTTCCTTTTAGTGGAAGGACTTGTTACTAAAAGGTCAAACAAGTGCCCTCTGACCAAGCTCATGCCACCTACAACTTTTTTAAGGAAACCTGCTCTCTGAAGAACCACAGGCTAAGTAAACACACTGCTTTCCTGGTAAGAACACTCTCCAAGTGTTCTTGCCTTTGTTATACCAGCTGGCCACATCTGACCAGCTAGAAAACCCAAAACCACCTTTTTTGCTCTCTTCTCCAGAGGTCACTAGTATTCCAGTGGCGTATCATATAAACAAATTGGTGTTGTTGAGAAAGCGACGAAGAGACTCATCAATTTTATTTCATAAAACTTGATGGGGCCCTGGAAAAATATCAGCCAGCTTCCTGCAGCCATTGCAGCCAGTGGCTACTGAAAAAACTAGCTGATCTGTACTTTTATATATACAGCTATGAATTTTAACTGAAGTTCACTGATGTCAATGGCCAGCCATCAGTATACACGACTATTAAAAATAATACCTGCTTTTTGTATTTTGCAACAAAGTGAGAAAAAAGTATAAGAGATTTCTGTCACTAAAAAACAGAAGCAAGAAGTAACAAAAATATGTTATTGCCTATATAAAAGCAGTGGCTCAGTAGAACTGGTCAATTTCCTAAGCTAAATAGCAAAGAAAGTGAAATATGTCCTTAGTACCTTCTGAAATTAAGCGCAAGCTAAGGTCACCTGTAGCCATTGAAGAATACTACACACTTTATGGTGCTTGACATTTCTCTCCATTTTCTATTTTTTATTTTGTACTACATGCAAAGCTAGATATACACACAGGTTTTTTCAGCTATATATTACAGATTTTAAAATTTCCCCTTTTGTTTTCAGAATTTTTTTTAAATTTCATCTTATCAAAATGTAAAATACATGCAAATCAATACCAGGTCATGTCTGAAAAGTAGACTTTAGAATTACTGAAAGATGAACTTTTAAAAGTGATTGGCAATTTAATCCCTAGTATTGAAGTCTGGATGGAATTAGAACAGGCATGGCATACAGAAGTGATGAGAAATGGGGTGTGTTCTCACCTTCCCTGAAGATAAAATTCATTCTCTTTTCTTGTGTTTTAGCTGCTTATTCATTCTATTATTCTTTTATCACCAGAAATAACATTGGGATGCCAAAAGCATGAATGAAGTCACAGCAAGAACTTCCTTCTATGCATGGTACACAGAATTGAGCTTCAGGTGTGTTTTCAAGAGGCTGCCTCAAGAACCTGTGATTCACAACCCTTGTCCCATGCATGCATTGCCATCAGTCATGGCCAACTTTCTCCTGGCAAAATCTGGCAAAGTGCTTTGATCTCTGCAGATGAAATGGACACTAGATTGGAAATTCAGCCTTAGAAGACCACAAATACCTTAAAGGTTCTTTTCTAGTAAAAAAATCTACATTAAATGACAGATATTTGCTGTGGCAGAACCACAGCAGGTCACTTGAGTTCTAGAGGCAGAAGCCATTTTCTTTAACTTACAGAAAAGGGATTAATTAATGAGTAACAACGTTTAGAAAACAATGGGTCCAGAGGAAAAAAAGATCAGAAAATTGAGTAATACCCAGAGATCACTAAGAAAAATACATCAGCTCTCTTTTCCTGGTTACTTTTCCATAACTTTCTTGCCTAGGCCGCCACTTGAGTGGATAATTTTTTCTCCAAGTCTAAAATTTCAACTGGTATCAGTGTGCCCTGTGACACCTGAAATACTGTTAACTACAAAGCATCAGAAGCAGGGGAAAAACCCACTTTAATTTCACAGGTTCACTTTTACATCTGGCAAGCAAAACAGCCCAGACTCGAGGTGCTAATGATGCACAGCCCTGCCTACAGAGGGCTAGGCCAAGAGCCTCCTGAGAACCAAACTCCCCCTGAGGTTTTGGAAGGCTGCACTGGGAGAAGGTGTGAGTTTCTTCACAGCTCCTCACCTTCGCACACAACCTACACAAACTCTGTTTTGAAGCCTGCTCATTCTTTTTTGAGGTACACTCCCTGCTCTTCTCCCTGTTTTTTCTTCTCACGCACCTCTGTTTTCTGCTGCTGGCTGGGCCTGGCAGTGGAAGTGCTGAACAACAGGAGTGGATCCAGCCCTGTTGCTGACTCAGATATGAGAGCCCATGCTCATCAGATTTTGCTGCTGCATTCCAGATTTCGGTACCCAAAAAAATCCAGATGCTTATCTAAACTAAACTTCCTGAGGGTGAACTATCCCTAGCGCTAAGACACTTTGAAGGTTGATAGGCACTTGAACAGGAGACAGCACGCCAACTTGCCCTTAAAGCAGTGCCTACCTACAGAACTTCCAACTCTGTCTGCCTGGGTAAATTACCCAGTTAATTGCCTTGGCATTCATATTTACATTCAAAAAAAGGATAAGCAGAGATGAGGTCAAATCACTACACTGTTCCATTAAAACCTTTGTTTTAGGCAAACGGACTTCAGAAAACTTCTTTTGTCATGTGAAGTGGAACCATCTGTACATAACTTAGTAGAGTCATTTTGATGTTAGGTTTATTAATACAATTATGTTGTTACTAAGCTGTTTACCATTTTAGGCTCCTAATAGCTATGAGGGCTTGTTAACAATACTCTGAAATCACAGGGAAGTATTTTCTTTTCCTTTGGTTTGAAAAGAGAAAACAGAATTCTGAATGTGTTTATTTCCATGTTTCATATTGTGGGTAACATCTACTTCCTTTAATGTGAATATTTCATGATCACAAAGCCTTTTACCTCAGCCAAATTATTATCACAACTGTGTGAGACTGCATTACTTAGCAGTGTTTAAATTAAGTCCCAAGGTGAAATATTTCACTTTACTCTTAAAGCAAGAAGACTGTTACTACAAAAAGAAATAATTACAAAAATTACAGTGGTAACAACCCATCATATTTTAAATTCTCCTCTTTGGAGTTGGAGATTATTTTTTCCAGTTTCAATTTTGAAAAGGAAAATTCTCCCACACAGCAGAACAGAAAGCTTTTTCTGGCTTGTCATTTTATTTGGAGAGACAGAATATAGCAGTTTCTGCCAGACTAACTGCTCAAAATCCCAACTAGTTTCTGAAAGTCTTCCTTTACATTTTTTTTTACAACTAAGGAGTCATTATCCATGGTTCTCCTGGACAACTGCTGGGTCATTTGTACAAAAAAGTGAAGAGCGGTGGTAGGCAAAGTATCCGTACAGCAACAGATTTCGGTACCCAGCAAACAATCTTTGTTTAACAGAGACCAAAGCAATTCTAGAAACCTTCAGTGTCCATTTAATGCAGGGAGCAGAATCTCCAACACACGAGTCAGGAAGGGGATACACACACACACACACCCCCACACCCACACCCACACATACCCACACACCCACCTTCACAGTCTGAGAAGCTGTACAGCATTAGTTACCCTAGCTCTGCCTTCCTATCTTACAAAAACCAAGTAACTAGACAAGAAGTCCAACAAAAATTGTCATCTGTGTTGCAAATGAAGTTAAGTAGGAAGGTGGGGGATTACAAGGTAATATCATCCTATTTGCTCTCTGCTTACTGTAAAGTACATCAAGAATATTTTTTTATTTTCCCCATTTCACCTCCTTAATGGTTTAAATCTATTACATCTTGTCAGAGAGGCTTGGTAAGGAACACAGAATGAGAGGAGAACCCAGCAATTAAATATGTGGAAAAGTTCCATGATAATTTAAAATCAACGATCTATTTACCAGCACAGAATCAAGACAGTAATGACGAAAGGAATGGGATAACATAAACCAAGAACTTTCTCATACTTTCCCTTGAGGGTCAAGAATTAGCATTAGACAGAAAAAATGTTAAAAATCACAAGACACAAAAGTCATTGAAAGAATCATTTGAAGAAGTTAAAAAGATTCACTGAGTTAGCTGAAATATGAAAAGAAAAACATCCCCACCAAATTCTGGAACAGGTCTGTTAGGCTTTCAACAGGTTAAAAGCCTGTCATAGCCAGGAGGTAGCTCTTAACATGACTGTGGCATGCAGGGAAGTTCTCGGTTTCTCCCCGGCAAGTTCAATTCAAAGCAAAGTTTGTAAACATCCCGTGGGAGTGGGCAGAAAACGACACTGGGTTTCAGAAACATTTACAAGTGTTTTGCAGAAATGAAACTTCACTTAAAGAGCTGAGTTTCGCTCTCCCGCGAGGAGGCTCGGTCCGCAAGTTCAGAGGCAGCCAGCGCCGAGAAGCCTGCGGGGAGCAAAGCTGTGCGAGCAGCGCGGTGCTGCCCCGTGCGCATCCCCACACCCGGCGCTGAGAGCGCACCGAGTTTTTACAAGCAGGGCAGAAGTGATGGCGCACAAACACCGAACAAATCCGCCGGCTGCAGGCTCCTATTTCACGGACGTGGAGCTTTGACGCCAGAGAAAGCTGTGGACAAACAGGCGCTGCGGCTGTCTCGGCGAGATCGGCTTTTCCCGGGCTCCTGCTGACAACATTGCCACCTTCCGCAGCCGCCGGGAAGGGCACGGACCTGCGCCCGGGGGGCTCGGGCAGCCTCCCACCGCCCCGGGAACTGCCGCGGAGATGCTGTTTAGGAAGGTGCTTTCCCACCACTGCCCTTCGTGACCAGCCTGATAACTCAGAATAACCGGCTCTCAAAGCCTGTGATTGCATCGGCGCAGGGCGCAGCACAGTCCCAAGAACTGGCGTGGCTCAGCCGAGCGCACGCACGGACTTTGGGAAGCGCGGCACAAGGGACGCATTCGGCACCACATGTACAGCAGGCTGCTGAACGCATCGCCAGCCTGACTGCTCCTGTCACTCCCAAAACAGCTGAGCAAAGCCAAAGCAGAAGTTAAGGAGAGGCAAATGTCGCGGTCTCCATGCCCGGACATGAGGGCATCCCATTCCAGACTCCGGCCCTCACGCACTGGACTGCAGTCGTGCCCAGTTTCAGTGAAAGGGGCAACAAAACACGTGTACTACCCTGGCTTCTACATCCTTACAATGGAGGCATGTCACTATATGCAGTTTATGTAAGTTTTAACATCTGATGAGGTTATACGTTAAAAGGCTGGATTTTGTCCTGCTGGCTTGCAGGGAGTATTTCCCTCCAAATCATCCACAGTTCATGCATAGTTAATAAAGCAGTAGCATTATGATAGCAGTTAAAATACAACTAATAACAAATCCAATATATTAACCAATACATTTAGTGCACATTCGGGATGGAAAATGGCTTTATTTAGACATAGACAAAATACATCAAGGGAGATGTTAATGTGGGATAGGAAAGTACTTTCCAAGAAAAGCTTCAAAACAACATGGCAACCAAGTAATACATATATTAATTTAGAAAACAGGTGTTTAGAATTTAATCTAAATAAGTAGAGAAGGTCTTTTCATGCAAGACTACACGTATTTCCAAATCTCAGACCTCTTCTATCTAGGAAGGCAGTCTTCAATATGTAAGGCTTTCCCTAAGAACATGGGAATATAACAACTTAATATGAAAGGCTTTCCCTTTCCCCTACCTTTGATTTGTGATCAAAGGTAAAGAATCCCAACCAATTAATTGGAACATATAGGAAAGGAATACCCCCAAGGTGTAATGTATATTTAGGTTGTGGAAATAACCTCTCCCCCTTGTTTTCTCCTCTAGCTGTCTCTAGGGCAGTGTCAGGGTAACCAGTAAACCTCATAAGATTCCATTCCTTCCTAAGTAAGCATCAGTCCTCAAAAATCAAGAAATTGCAGTAGGATCTGAAGTGACTTACAACCAAAGGCAATTCTCAATACTTAGGTGGACTGTTCCAGAAGCTGACCATGTGGTATGTTGAAGTTGTTTTTAAAATGGGTTTGACTTTTGAGTATAGCTAAAAAACAGGTCCCTGCTATACAGGAAGATTCAAAAGCAAACTGCTAGAGTCAAATATCTCCCAGCAAAATTAGACTGTCACCTCATGCAGAACTTCTCAAACTGTAAACCACAGGAGGCTGCAAAAAAGACAAAGAAAAAACTGGGCAGCTGACTTGGTTTTGTGTGAGAGGCAGAAGGTAAGAAATATTTGGGAATACAATAAAGACCAATCCTATGTTGTATAAAATGTCTTCAAATAAATTGAAGAATGATTATTATACATACATACTGTAAATCCGAGCTCCTTTAGGCCTACAAACCCTGTAAGTTCCAGTGACAGCCCATATCAATAAAATTTATCTCTTCCTCAATCTGTACATTCACAACGCATAAAACAGTACCAGCCCTATTAAATTAATATTTATGACAAGCTCAGCGAACCAGAAGACGAGCAGTGTTTGCTAAGGCACAAATGAAATGTACAAATCTCACATAGCTGCATTGCCCACGTTTCTCAAAAATGAACCTCATCTTGGAGGAGAAATTTGTTTTTGGGAAACACAAAAGACAGACATGCTGTGCCATGCTGGGAAGACAAATGAAAGCACAAATACAATCAATGTAATTTATGGTTTTATACTGAATCTTAAGTGTTCTCAAGTTCAGTGCTTTCAGTGTGTGCATGCAGCACTGTAGATACTCTGCCAGCTTTTATTTTGGAGTAGTTATGATCCTCAGTGTCTGTCCCAACAATACCTCAGAGTGCAGCAGGGTATTTCTTCACAGCCTCAGTTCAAGTTACAAGGTATTAGCTGGAGATGCTGACAGACTTGGGTTTGCACTAACAGACATGCTGTGAGCAGCAGCAGTGTCAAGGTGGACATGCAGTCCTGGTTTTTTTATGCCAGCCAAGAACCTTGGACTGACTATGGACAATGACTCTCAGGAAGACCATGCAAAAGCCCATCATCGTAATCTGCTCAACAGCAAACATGCGCTGCTTATTGGAAAAAAAAAAAAAATCCAAGACTTAGAAAAGGGGAAGATAACCATCAAAACAAAAAACATCCACAGAAATGTTCACTAGGCTTCTCCATTTTTAACTCTTTCTTTAACTCTTTTATCAAGGAGAGAGAAAACAGGTAACTTTTCAGAAGTCCGAAGAGGTTAAAGAAAGAGAAAAAACCCAACCAAAACAAACAAAAAAACCCCGTACACACAACCACCCCCCTTCCCACATACTGCCAAGTATGATTTTTTTTTTTGGAGCCACATCAGTGATTTGGCTTTCCAAACCCAAAACCCTCAAAGGTAAAATCAGTGGTTGTGCAGGACTTCTAGTGCTCTAAATATTGTTCCGATACTTCTGATTGGAGAAACTTGGTGCTCCAGAAGGGATCTCCAATCACCAGATTGGAGAAACTTGGTGTCCCTGGCTGTACTGGGGCAGTAACTAGAGGAGTACTTTTTCAAGACATCTCAGGACGCTGTCAAAGAAGCCTACCAGCCAGGGAGAAGTAATACATTGCAATCTGCACAGTGAATGTTGACTCAGGAGACTGGTAGGAAGAGAAGCTTCATCAAACACACAAAAGGCCACACTGAATGTTTCACAGCTGAATTGTTTCATATACCAAAGTACATCCTTCTGCCAAAAATACATAAAACCACGGGTATTTTTTTCCATGAGCTCTTACTGAAAGAGAAGTAATCTGAGTGGTAGAAGTAACAGCAAAATTTGTTCTCCCCCTTGCCCTCCTGCGTTCCCGCCCCCCAGGATAGCTGAGATGTTTTAAATACTGCATTTTGGGTAGCAACATTCCAAATCTTCCAAATATTTGAAAGCAACATTCCCCTTCTGAAATACTTGGGGCTTTAATTACTATTTCTGCTAGGAATACAGTAATTAACTGTTGCTTACCTACACTTAAATATGACATTCATGAGGAGGAATCTAACAAAGCATACCTTGATATTGTAGGGAACGACCACACAGGATAATCTGGCAAATTCACACTTTATCCATCTCTTTGCCCACACACAATTGCCCAAGGACACAAGCATCCTTAGCATGAAAACCCACTGTGGTAGAAAATATCCAGCATATTCAAACCCCAACCTAACTGCATACAGAACTGCTTGGAAAAATCTTACTCTAAACACACACCTACCATTACAGTAGGAAATCAGATCTGATAAATAAAGAGAATGGCACTTGTCTTGAAAATTGCCTCTCCACAGTGAGCTATGGAAATACACTTTATTTCACAAAGTGAAAGTGCTGAACAGCAATCCAACAAGCAGAAACCATGATTTTTCAAAATGTAAATTTAAAAAAAAAAAGACTAGCTGATTACTGATAATCTTAAACATTTAAAGAAGCCCATTCACAAAGTCAAAACTTGCCCTTTAGTGGTTAAACTACTGAAGGAATTTTGGCACACAGACTTTTTACAAATTAAGTATTGTTTTACACGTCCCAAATCTGTTAGTCATAAACATTAGCAGAGGAATACAAATCACAACTTTTTAATAACCCTGCAGTAATTCTGAACTTGTTCATCTGAACTTATTTAGCTTGTTTTTCCTTCATGACTGGATAAAGCAGACTGCAGTGCCAGGTCTTGGCTCCATCAGTTGCTCATTAAACAAGATCTGGAATTTAGCATTGGATTGAATACACATGGGAACTCATGTGAAGCTGCTCGTATATCATTGATAGCTCCGTTGCTAACACAGAGTTTATCCAAGACTGTACATTTTTCGTTGACTTGAACAAAGCTGTTCACCATCCTCTGGTTTTGACGTCAGTGGACAACTACCCACTAACAGTATCTGTCACTACAAAATGCTTGGAATTTCCTCACTTATAAAAGCTGGAAAGTTTCAAGTACAGACCTTTCATTAAAAAACAAAACAAAACATTATTCGATTTTTCAGGATAAGAATATTTTGTGAATATTAGGAGAAGACATTTTCATTCTCACTGGATATTTTTTCCAGTATTTTTTCAGACATAAACAACATCACTGACTGTAAGGAATAGATGTTTAAAAACAATTTTCCTATACTGTTGCTAAAAGCTGTGGACTTAAATGTATGCTAATTCCTCAACATGGAAGCACCACAGTGAGGTGATTCAGATTTTGCCTGTTAACTGGACACTACAGTTATTCCAGTAGGATCTAAGTTGGATGGTATCTGTTATTTAAGAAAAATGTAGCAAAACACACCACAAGCACAAACCAGGCTATTCACATCCCCTGCCTCTTTTCTACAACTCCTTTATTCTTACAAGCCCATACTGGAAAAAGTCATCCTGGTGGAGACTCCCTCCAGAGCACAGAATGACCTCCTGAGAACAACATGCAGTGCTCCTTTAGGGTGAGCTTTGTGCAGGCTGCCAGGGTGGGAGGCAGCAGCACAACATCTGACTGGATGTGCCCAATTCAGACATACCTCTGGTCAGGGAGACATATTCTACCCTGATGGAGGCTTCTGTGCTGGCAACAACACATTTCAGCCTTGATCTAAAAACCAAGCTGCTGCTTTGCAAACACACTGCTCGCTTCTGACCCCTCTGATTTGGCTGAAAGCAAACAAATGCATCAACAAACCCCCGCACCTCATTGGTACAATACAGTGGAAATTCCCCCTTTTCAGCGTGTCAAGATACCATCAGCTATTAGTCCAGAGACAGGCAGTCGTGTTTAAAAATCCAGTAGATAAATCTGTATCTACTATCTTGAGGCTCCCATCTTCCTGTGTTGCCATTCTTTTCTCCATGGAAACCCCCTTTTATAGACAGCAGGTTTTTCATTTTTGTTTTTCAAGGTACTCATATTTTATAAATGGCATTCGTATAATGTGTCTATCCAAGCCACAGTTATAAAAATAAGCATGTCTGTCTCACTGTAAAAGTGTGGTCATGTTACTGTGTTTATTAGGCATAGCCCACATCCAAAATCCCAGGTATCTGTTGCTTCAGGTGGTTGTGGCAAATCAGAGAAATGACATAAATGACTTAGTCTCCTCTTGGAATCAAAGCTGTGCAATTCTGCATTTTTCCAGTTATGTCATCCACCTATGAAGGAACATCACTACTCATTGAATAGATTACTAAGAAGTTTCATTATTTTGATTTCCCACGTGCAAAGTGAGCAAACTCAAATAATATTAATTTCTTAATCTCTTCACTTCTAGAGATACAAAATAGCATTTACCTGAGCAGCTCTAAAGATACAATTTTCTCACTTTCCATAACGGGATGGACAAAAGAAAAATAATTTATTATTTAAAAGAAAAAAAGGAGAAAACTTCTAAGGACTACTCTGTCAAAAAAAGACAAAGCAAAAGAAGCATTGAAGAAATTACATTAAAAACTTGCTAGGGACCACTTTCAGCTCATAGAAAGTATGTGTATATCTGTTCTCAAAAGGCAAATCACCTCTTTTGAAGTGATTGCACTAGGAAAGGTATATCCCAGCAAAGCAAAAAATAAATTCTTGGAAAAAACCTGCTGCTACTTCAGCTGCTTCTGAAAGGAACTTCAATTTTCACAACTGCATGATCTCTGAGAAGCAATTCCAAGCAGATGATATGATCTGATCTTTGGCTCCAAGGCCATTCCCATGTGTACTTTAGAAATAGTGCCCACACTGGCTTTACAGCTCTGAAGTTTAGTAGAATTTTATCTTCTGAGTGAGCCTTGTCCCTCTTATCAGGGTTCTCCCACTCTGCTATTGTTACATTCTTTCTTTGAAGATGTTAAGGCAGACCCAACATCTTTCCAATGAGAGGGATCTGACTGGTGATCTCCCCCCGCTCCCCCTTTTCCATATGTTTGAATATTTATATGTGTATATATATTTATAAGTGCCCAGATTTCATCAGAGGAAGATGGCGAACACCGATCAGTTGGACAAAACTGATCTATCAAGCATTCAGAGTGGTTCCCTCTCTGTGGAGTAACCAGAGAAACTGAATGTATGTAAAAGATGTTCTATACATGTCTTCCTTTAATTTGTATTTGTTTCCAACCCTTATGGAAAGAGAAAATTTTAAAGGATATAGATGCTTTCTTTACAGAGCAGCAGGGGATCGTTTCTGCATTTCATTAATATGCAAAGCCTAGATCCTGCTTTCACATCATCTTTCTTGTGATAGGAAAGTACTCCGTAAATGTTCTTAAATGCTTTCCTTGACTGGTGAGAGCAACAGTGATAAAAAGTCTCTATCTTCATCAAATGGAAGCCAAACACTCTTTAACACAAGCCATGCTAGCCCAAAACACTTATTTCATGTTAGCTCCCTGTGCTGCTCCTGTAGTTTCTCACCCAGATGATGTAAGACAAGTGTGTTAGGTAAGAAAATGCAAAAATCACAGTAACATACCCATTTATCATAAATGCTGTCGTTGAGTCAACAAACCAGCCTACAGCATAGCCAGGATAATTCTAAAGTAGAATTACCTGAATCCACAAAACCAGATTGCTTCTCGTACATAAATTTCTCCAGAGCTTGCCTGCACTTTTCTACAACAACTTCCACCACTGGCCTACATTAAAGGACTTGAGATACAAGGTTTCATCCCTGTACATCAGCTGATCTGCAGCAATGTTTTGTATGAGTTGCTCTTCTTGGCAGTAAATAATTCAAAGTCTTTTAAACCTCCTTCACTGAGGAGAGACTGAATTTAGCGTTATGCAAACAGAAAGAGAAGTCCACATTAAACACTTTCTCCAGGCACTGGAACACTCAAAGCTGAGTAATTATGACTCCCCATGGTTTCACAGGTTAAGAGAAACTAAAGAACAACTTTGAAGTTGCTTGTTGATGTCACAGATTTAAGTGTTTTATGTACTTGCCGTACCAAGTTCCTAAAATAAACTGTCTCGGAGAAGTTGCAGGGGGAATAGCGGCTATCCAGCCAAGGATCTTTTTTTCTGCAGTGTTTTCAGGCAGTGTAAGAACAGAACAGAGTGGTTATGTCCCCTTCATACTGCCCCTGCCTCCAGTAACTAGCACCACATGAACCTCCTGAACTAGAGGCTTCATAGCGGACATTCGCATTCAATAGGTATGGATCGACCTCTGAGCCTGTCCAAATCAAACGTGATCTGTGGTTTATACTGCTATTGCCAAGAACTCTATTAATATCACATATTTCCAGAAGTTTAACTTCAGAAATACATGAAAAACATTTCCAAGTTGTTAAACTTACTGGCAAGGAAAAGAATTCTAATCAGCACCATTTTCTTCAGGTCAGTTTATCTTGAATATTAACTAGTAAGCACACCTGTGAGCAGAAGACAGGAGTATCTAAGGGAAACTGTCTATCCCCAAGCCTTGCAGTGTCAGCAGTCAAATGAATCCTGAAATCTCTAAACACCAACTCTTACTATTTTCTGCTAGGTGTGGTAAACTATTTCTATAATTTTTACAATGAAATAAACAGGAAAAAAACCAGGTAATTTGAAGCCATAAAATCACCACCAGTGGAAGAGTGAAAGCCTTTGTTTCCACTCTCTCATGTTTTTGCAGGCAGTCTTCACTTTTTGCTGGATATGTACTTCTGCAAAGTGAATAAAGACTTAGTAATCAATTTAATTAAACTCAGTAATAAACTCTTTCTTTTCCAGGTGTTAAAAACACTTAATGATTCAGATTCAGTTAGTAAAAAATTATGAGGTGTTCATTTAAAATCTTAATCCAAGAAGTTGCTCAGGCACTGCAAAGACAACCAAAGGCAAGCCTACACAGGCAGGGGCAGGCAGGGCTGAGCTCTTCTGCCTGTTTTGTTCCTGGCTGGCCAGACACAAACCACCTCCAGCCCAAAACACACAATCGTTTTCATGTGATGTGTCCAAGCTAATAGGCCTCCTTTAGATACAGCACTGCAATAGTACTTCCATGTAGCCACAAGATCAGACAGGCTCCTGTCAGATGTCTCAGTGGACAGGCAGCTGAGCTCTGTCCTCCACCACACATGCTGGTTTGAAAGCTTTAATCATTTTATGGGGGCTGCTTTCCTTACAGCAAGTGACAATTCTCACATCAAATCCCTGGCTTTCAAGATTGTAAATATGTACCTTAAGACACAAGACCCGAAGACCCAAAGAAATTCATGTCAAGTTATAAAGAAATCTGGCTTCAGTCCTGCTAAGTCTTGCCTGGACAGAAAGCTCCTCTGAAATCCAGTGGGACCATTCTCATCAGCAATGTCCAATGTCCAATGATAAGATTCTTATAATCAGCCTCCTGTCAATATTTTATTTCTTAATTAAATTGTTTATATTGCAGTGCTGAAGTTTCATGGGATTCTGTATGCAAACAAATACCAACAAGTATATCGGGACTTCTCTAAACATTGCTTCCTAAAGTGCTTAATGCAAGTCTACTGCTAGAGATGTTTCACATACCAAGTTGTGCACTGAGTTTGCAGCACATACAAATAGAGTTACAAAAGCAAAGTCTAATTTTACAAAGGCTCCAAAACAATGTGTTCAATTTTTGACATGAATAATTGCCTCCAGGAGCCAGCAGCCTGAGTGTCTACATCTTACTTATTTGGTTGCCTGGTCAGAGAGCAAAAAGCAAAGTCAGAATGTAATTCTGGGGTTTTATTTTAAAGGTAACAGGAAATTTTGCTCTCAGGACACTACAGCACCAGAAGCAGACCACTTACAAAACACCCCATCTCATCCCATTCTGTCTTACCATACAACTGTCTCAAAATACAGGACAATGACGTACAGTGTGTTTCATGTCCCAAAACCACACAGGTAATTCAATGATTGCCTCCCCTTGCATCTACTGGTTTTTTGGTCCCTTTTGCTTCTAACTGATATTATTAAGATACTTAAGATGTTAATAAGATACATAAATATGCTTATTTCACCATGTCAGGGTTAGATTTAGTTAATTTGTTTTTTCACCAGTCACACATTTGAATTGACAGACAAGCGTTTTAACGGAAACAGCATTTGTTTTTAACAACCAAAGTACAAATTCAATGCAGAGTAACAAGAACTTCATTTCAGCATTCAGAGCTCTCAAGTAGGAGTTTAAGACAAGCTTGGAACTGTGATAGAGGAAACTTCCACTAAGTGTACAAGTCCAATTTCCAATTAATGTAAACTAAAAGTGCCAAATTATAATCTAAAACAAAAACATCCCTCATTCTCTCCCCTCCCCACCTTCAGTAGTTTAACAGTATCCAGCCCAACTTCTTTTGAAGTTGGTTGTGTAAACAAAGAGACAACTGACATTAAGATAATTTCAAAAAGATAGAAAATAGGACTAGAGATGAGGTATAATGCAGTTTTACCACAATTAACTGGTGTATTTATAAAGTGCCTTGAGAAACATATAGGTAAGGAAAGCAACTCTGACAATGCAGATGTATCCTCTGTCCAAACATTATAGTTTCATGAAATAACCTTTTGCCTACATGAGAAGCACATCCTACTAAGAAAAAAAAATTTTAAAAAGCAAATAAAAGTAGGAATTTCTGGGAAGACAGACAGCTAGATATGAAGCTTTCTAAAGAAATCTCAGTTTACACACATATAGGAATGAGCTTTGTGTCCAGAACATCTTAAAATTTAAACAAATGAGAAGACTACACCAGTACAGTTGCAGATGTCTGTAGTCTGGAAAGGATCGTATCAGTGCAGATTTACATCTTCCCAGAGCAGACATGAAGCAAGCTGGAGCAGTCTGAGACTTACATATGCTAAGCATTCTACAGTAACAGCTCAGGAAAAGAAAAAAGGAAAACAAGAGAAAAGTTGAATCACACCCTAATTAAAACAGTTTTTCTGGTACAAAAATCTTCATGCAGGTTAAGGTCTACACAGAAGGATACAGCTGCATAAATGCAATGCCTCGTGGCTTAAAAACGACAGAGGAAACCCGAAGACAAAAATGGAACTAAGTTTGTAGGAGAGAGAAACAAAAAGAAAGCAGGCAAACAAAACCAAATTTAAAGCATAAAGAAAAGCTTGTGAAAGAAAAGATAAATGAGAGCAAAAAAAGGCAGAGAATTAGAATTATATCAAACTAGGACTTACTTAACATTGAACTGCATTTTCCCTTTGCTACTGATCTATTTACATCTAAGTTACCAATAGTTGTATCTGTAGCCATAATAAACCCCAAATAAAATATCTTCTCTTGTTTTTGAATTGCCTCCAAAAGAGTTAAGCAAAGGATTACAAATTGGGGAACTCAGAAAAGATTTGCAGCTATCAATGAAGATAAAAACCAGATACAGACCTTTGCAAAACAGGAAGAAGTATTTTGCAAAAGGATATGGTCAAACACTAGAGACAGCTGGAGGCTAAAACTCAGGTAATGAATGCTGAAATACACAACAAAAATATTTTCTCTTTTATAATTTTGGTGGAGGGTAGTGAAGAGAGGTGTAATATTCCCACTTCAAAGTTCCCCATAATTTTTATGAAGAGTAGTCCTTCCAAGCTACAGCCACCACCAGTCAGCTGTTTTACTAGACATCTCACCACTTTTTGCTACCCCTTAAAATTCAGGTAAATAATCCAATCCAGAAAATAATCACAAATGTAGACCAAACATTTTGAAGAATTCCAGAACGGGTTGTGCCGAAGAGGGACTCATGGAACTGAAGACTGAATGCTATACTGCTAATACAGACTTTTCCACTGAAATATTATACCCATGCTCACAACAACAGATGAGCATTCCTGAACTACTTTCCTACCAGAAAGTATGCACTTTATTGGCCTTATCATTGATAAGACATTGCTCAGGCCTTTCTAGTGCTCTAAACATGAAAATATTAAGTGAAAACACAACTGAAGCCCTGAGCAACACTAGAGGCATTATGATACACATTTAGTTGTTATCTGAGCTGTCTTTAAGATATCTGTCAGGTCTCTCAAGCTGCCAGAGACAGATGACCACAAGAATGCCCTGTTCTCCCATTACCCCCCAAAGTTTTTCCTACAATAGTGCAGCCAGCACTCTACCGACTCCTCTTCGTTCTGCAGTGCTACAGCAAGTGTGGCCCCTTCTTCTTACTCACCATGGGGGATAGATGTGGATGACATCCTGTGGTCTGCTCTTCAGGTGAGCTGCTGTCTCTCTTGCAAAGAGGACTTTCAGTATTGGTTCCTCTGCATTGATAACAGCACCTTCAGGTGAAAGAGTAACAGGAGACTGTTCCAGCTGCTGGCAGATAGCAACTTGTATTGTGCACTCCTCAAATATTTCTAAGATCTTCACAATTAAAACACCGGATTTATCTGGAAGGAAAATTAAAATGAAAAATAAAAATGCAAAGTCTGGATGAGGAGAAGGAAAGAAGTTCTGGCACTCTAAAGATGTGCACCCCTCTGTGCTCTGCACATCTGTCTGATCCTGGTAAATCTACATATGAGTAGAATACACAGCCTTGTCAAAAGACCTGTGTTAAGCTCTCACAGTCATTTTTGTTTTCTTTATACATACTATTAATTGTAAAGAAAAAATCTCACCTGCACTTCTTCCAAATACCAATGAAATCACAAACTTCCCACAAGAAGCCCTCTCCCATCACACCTGAACTTTTAAATCTTGCAACTCATTGACTTTGTTCAGTCTTTTTAATTAGATACTGCAAAAAATGCCTTTTTTTACAAACAGAATAATCAAACACTGTGTTAAAAGTGAAGTTGTGTATGCCCTCCTTGACCCTTCTCAAAGCAGCAGCTATCAGGAGCCAAGTTAGAAGAGTACAAAGCATCCAAAAGCTGATGATTCACATTGAGGGACAAATGTCGAGAAAGGAGGAGTAAGATGCACTGCCTAAAAATAATTATTGCAAAACTAATCATCCATTTTATCAGTAGACAGTCAGGGTAGTCAGAAGGCTCTCGTTTTAAAGCAATGTGAACAGATACAGGCAGATACAGACCGATTCCAAGCACATTTGTCTATGCTGAACAAGGAACAACTTGGCACTGAAATGAAAAGGGACTCCTTGGTCTCTCCGCAGTCTGCACAGGGCAACAGCTACCCAGACAGACCTCGGCCTGAGCTGTAAGATTATGTAAGATTTATTCTCATTCTCACCTAGCCTTACTCAGTTCTGCACTCTGGTCACTGAGGGGAGAACAGTTGTTACCCTGCTGAATGCTACGAGCATTTAGTGGGGCAAGACAGGATCCCAGAGGACACGGGCAGCAGAGGCCTAGTTCTACCCTTTTTGATTTACAATTTGCATTGGGAAAAACACAACATCCCAAGAAAAACAGCTGATCTAAATTATTGTCTTCCCACAGCAAAGAAGAAACAGGGGAGGAACAGTGAACGTGATACTGGAACTTAACAGCAGAGCTGTACTAGTTATTTGTTTGTTTATTTTAAGGCTCATTTCACAACTGTGAATGTTTTTCCTTTGGAAAATAAATCAAAATATTTTAGTTTGAATTTATGAGAAACTTCAAAAAAAATTAACCCAACCCTCAGGAAGCCCAAACCAAAGAAACTGGGCCCTAAAACCTTTTAAATTTATTCAATAAAGTTGAATTCTACAAAAATAAAATAAAAAATTATGTCCCTGTCTTTATTAAATTTCATACTGAAACTGAAATAAAGCAATTTGGAAATATAAAACTAAATTGTTCTCAAAACCACTTTCATGTGAACCAATTTTTCATCACATGCAACATGCTTCTGCAAAGCATTCTGCTTCCCCTGAACTGGTATTTTCCAGAAGCATAAAGGGTTCCATCAGACAGTCTGACACAAGATGTACCTAATCCACTTCTGTCCAAGCCATTACAACTTGACCTCCTTTTCCACATCTGAGAAGCAGGAGAATCAACCCCTTTCTGCCAAGTCCTTTGAAACTGATTGATGAAGAGAGATGGTTGTCACTGCTGCTGCTCCTCACTGCTGTCATCTTCTCAGAGAAAGCTGTAACATCACAGCACCACTCCAGATACTCACTACACTGTGTTAATGTTTGCTTGTGTGAAAATTCTGACAAGGGTGAGCACTGACTAGTTTTCTATGCCTGAAGGGAAGGGCTTAGAATATTCTCACTTGAATTCTGTTTTGCCTAACTAGCTGCAGTTTTGGTCCTCTGTCAACCCCAAGTCATTTGGCACGCATAAACAAATTCTCCTGACCACAAGAATTCTCATCCTTTAAAGTAACTAAGCACTTACCTCTTCCCTCTAGGCATACTGCACCATTTGCATTTGCGTCCACTTTAAAAACCATGTCACAGAAAAATCAGTTTCAATTTTCAAATGCACCAGAAGTTTATTAAAAGAAAAAAGTATTAAGACACTTGTGAGAGAGACTGCTCATCACTTCTGAACCATGCATTTCTTACATGCAGAATCTTATGACAATTCTTACTGGTCAGCAGCTTATATGTTATTCAGCTGACACAGCAGGTTGAAAACAGTGAATGACAGCCTAATAACATTTTTATTTTAAATAGCTCTGACTGTAAAACAGTTAAAAATACTAGGTAAATCAAGAACTATATCTGTATGGAAGTTTCTAAAAGACATTGGAGTAAAAAATATCCTACCAAGATACCAGAGTCCCTTGCAAGCCTGAAGTTGGTGGAAACACTGGGAGCTGATACTAAATGAAGCAGAATGCTTCTACATTAAAGCATCTCAATTTCGACAAGTAGCCAAGTCTCACACTTGGCACACATGCACATTCTACAGAACCACAATCTATTTGTTTATTTAGATGCACAGAGATAGTTTAGTTCAATTACTCTGAAATTATTATTACTGCTGATGATAGTGTTCTCTTGAACAACATGGAAAAGCACTTTGGATTGCTGGCACATGATGAAACACCAAAGTTCAGAATGTAGCTTTGGTTTTAATACATTTGGCTCTTGTATTGTTATGTCAATCAAAAATAAATCAAACATATGTGGCTGCACACTGAAGGGCAAATCTGTGGGTGAGGAGACAGGCTGGATCACTGCAAATTCTACGGTTTCCAGAGTTTACTTGTTTGTTCGTCCATGTGAAAAGCTCACTTTAAGGTTTTGCAACCTTAAGTTCTCCCTCAATCTTGGATAACTCACATAAATTCCCACTTGCTTGTTGAAGTTATCATTCACTTACTTTTATGTGCAAAGCAGAATTACAGCTCAAGAAGTGGAAACACACAGACGTGCATGTTTCATGGCAATACCCAGTCATTTTAAATATGGAAGAACACCTTACAATTGCATGCATTTTTAAAAGGTGCAATCAATAACTGTGCTGCAACTGTGCCCATTCCTACACTGTAAATTTCTTCATTTCACATTCTGCTGCCCAGAACATTCATGGATTTCTTTCTTCAGGGTTAATTTTTATGAAAATCAATGAGCTAATTCAGCTAACTGCAAAGCCACTTCAGTTTACTTACTTGAAGGTAACCTTTATTCTCCCACCAAAAGACAAGTACACAGGCATGCTCGCAGAGAGTGAGCACACAGCTGCCTGGATGCATTTAGAAATCTTCCATGAAGAAGCAATCAGCTATTTGAGGACTGCTTAACAAAGCTCTTATAGAATCACAGACTATCTCGAGTTGAAAGGGACCCATAAGGATCCTCCAGTCCTGCTCCATACATGATCACCTAACACTAAATCATACAATAAATGCTTCTTGAAATGACAGGCTTGGTGCTGTGGGGAGCCTGTTCTAGTGGTTGACCATGCTTTCAGTGAAGGACCTTTTCCAAATATTCAATCTGGTTCCAGATGCCTCTGCAACAGTGAAATGTTTGAGGGAGATAAAGATGGAAACTCAATCAGCCTGATCAGTGTGAGATATGGGTGCATTTCTCAGCAAAGCCCTGGGTGCTCTGAGCTCGGGTGGCAGAGCTGCAGCTCACTGCTCCTGGAATACAGCCTAACATGAACAGCTGCCCCTTCCAGCATCTCTCTGTAGCCTCCACAGAGTCAGCTGGAAAGTCAGAGAAAACATCCACTGACACAGGCTCAAGGATCATGTGAAGCATCTGGCCCCATGAATATAAACAGAGGGTTTATTCATCCCAGGAACATGAAGTGTAATTCAATCCCTGATACACAAGGCTTAAGGTGCCACAAAGAAAGCCAGAAAGGCACCAATAAATCTGGCTGAGTATGAATTTTGCAGAGGTATTTGAGAGGTACAACATGTGTCCTCTAATCAACACCATCTGAAAGGAGGGGATCAGCCACCAAGGCCTGTAATGCTCCCTCACTTCTCACAGGATTTTCTGTAAGAAGAGAAACCTTCACAAAGATATGCTGGCTACCACTGAATCGACATATTGGTCACAGAAAGGACAGCGTACAAGAAAAATCAGGTACCAGTTAGGAGCTAGGTTAGTCACATCACCCTTTGCAGAACACCACTGTGATAAATGCCACCCACTGAAAGGGAACAGACAGGAATCATCGCTAGATGGACCATGATCAAACGAGTTAGTTCTTCCACACTCTGTAAGTGTGGGTCCAGAAGGAGTGAAATCCACCAGAGAGACTGACTGGTGGGAGGAAAGAGCCATGTAAGCAAGGAAGCATCTTTGGTGAAGCCTTGCTGTGATTGGCAAGAATCTCCCTCACCTCCCAGACAAGAAACAAGAAGCTCTAACAAAGATGAAGAAATCCTGATCTAAACCTAGGCAAATGGAACATCAAACTCTCACTGCTACTGTTAGCAGAACCTTTGAAATCACAGGGAAAGGTCTTTTTGGCAACAGTAGTAATGGAACAAACCTGGTGGTGACCTTGGGCATAATTTCCAAAAAGGCCTGATGCTCCATAATTGTGTGATCAAAACAGGTCTATATTGTATGCGTGGGCTCAGAAAAACAACCAGTAACTTTTTGGTAGCAGAAAAGCTTTTATTTAGAACTACTAAGAACACAGTAATTCTTTTTGAGAGAAACTCCTTGAGTCAGAGGTCTGTGGGAGGTAATTGGGAGAATACTTTGGGAAAATATCATTGAGTGTTAGCCCTGTTATCATTTTTTCTAGGCATTTTGTTAGCTCTTGTCACTGCCAGAAACAGGATCCTAAGCTAGAGGCACTTTGGTTTAACCACCTAACAGATCTGCTCTGACATACATAGTTAATTATTTAATTCCAGGTGTCCTCTGGGATGTTGGTCTCTCACTCCAATTTGCAACCCAGACATGAAGTAGTTCAAACCACAAAGACAATTCCAGTGCCTGGGAGATGAACAAACAAATTTTACACTGAATGCATCAGTTTCCCTGGGCACTTATTTTAATTTTTGTTTATTCCTTTAGTACACAGGATGATGCTGCTCGTCAGCCATATACCATGGCATCAAAAAGTGTTTTGACACAGCACTTTGCAGATGTTCTGCATTTACTCTGAATTCCAGGAAGGTTACAAAGAAACAAAAAGAAGAGAAAAAAAAAAAGAGGGGGGGGCGGGGGAGAAAAAAGCTTCCCATTCCTTTGGAGATCACAGACCCTGAGGTCTCGAGCACTTTGAAGACTTCAGATGACTCTACAGTCTCTGGCAGACTGAATGCCCTTAATCTTCAGACCTAACATAGTGGCTTCACAGCAGACACATATATTTAAGCCACATCAACACTGAATGTACATGGTCATAGATGATGCACTGACCATGCCAAGGGCAGCCTAGGAGGAAGGCTAAGAAGAAAGCCAGCCTGCTTTGACTCTCAACAACCAAAAAGCAGTTTGGAGACAAGAAAAGGAAAAAAAAAAAATTGAGGAGCACAATTTAAAAAAACAAATGTTCAGACATTCTGGCTTCAGTGCCTGAAATACAGCTCCAAAGTTTGTTTTAATAACTCTGAAACTACCAATAAGGAAGACAAATGAGGAGGAAAATATAGAAATTATGATCTCTGGGGAGCCACATATTTTATGTTTCTCCAATGACACAGTGACAGGAAGCTGAACACACTGCAAGGAGAGGATCCATGGTGCTTGATGTATGGAAATGCATCAGATGTCTATCTCAGTGAGACCACACACAGTTTCACCTCACTCCAGTGAATTTTGCTAAACTGCTACTGTTCAAGTGTTCCAAAAGAGCACCTGTAGCTTTAAATGGAAAGTTCTCAAAGGGAACAAACTCTCTTTAGAGCCAGTCAATAGAACTCCAGCAGCAGAGCAATCTCTACAAGACCTACAGAGTGAGACAAAATGTTTCAGGACATCAGACTGAATTCTGCGTGGTTTGAACGTGTTAGCTGGGAGAGCCAGTGCACCTCCACGCAGATGAGACCAGCAGAAGTAACAGTAACACCACCACATCAACAAGGGCAAAACAAAACCACGTTTATGACAGCAGATACTCCAAAATCTCTCAATTTTCCATTCTTCCTGAAAATTTAAAAATCTTGCAATGTTGCAGGAATGCATCTCACCCATAGGGCTGAAGGATGATACACACCCATCTGAATGTAACTATCACATGACACAAGGCAGAAGTAAGTTCACAAAGGCCACCGTACCAATGCAGAAAACAGTGAACTACAACAACACAGACCACATTTTACAAATGCAAAAGAAAACTGGAGCTTAGGAAAATGCCAAGCAGTGAATAGCTCTGCTCCCCTGAGCATTCCAGAAAAAACCCCAACTCATATGCAAGCAGGAAGGAGAACAGAGTGGAAATGATTACCATTGTGATTATGAAAAGTTTACAGTAATAAGGACCATATACACAGCTACAAGTAAACATGAACTATCATGAAAAGCAAGACTGACAAAATAAAACTCCTCAGCCACAAGACTTACCTCACAAGTCACGTGGATAAAAGAGACCAAGCAAGCATGACAAGAGGCAAAAGGAAGACTATTTCAGCACCTTCCTTCTAAATCAATTAAAAAATTACACTCATGCAAGTAGAGCTTTATGAATAAAACCATGACAAATTCACAAGAAAAAGCAAGGGAGGAAGATGAGACTGCTTGAAGCAAACATTAATATTTGAAAAACTGCTAACAAATATATGCTTTGTGCAAAAACAGTGAGGACAACTTGTATTTGTTCTTACCAGCTAAACAGTCACAATTCTTTATCTTAATGCTATCTGAATGCTATGGAGAAAGGACAGACGCTTTTAAGAAAAACAAATTACCGTTACTTTTCCCCAACCATCAAACTAAGAACTATCAAACAAATCATATACATGAACTGCAGTTTTGAGGCAAATTTATACTGTACCTGACATACATAGTTGACATTTCTAAAAAACATGGCTGAGAAGTTAAGTTATATTTTCTTTTAACTGGGAAATTCTTTAGAAATATGCACTATGCAAAATATAGGTGTTACAGTCAAGTCAAATTTCTACTAATCCTAGCTAAAAGCTTTTATAAAATAAACTTTCCCACTGAAAGTATAAAGAATTGTGGGCAATTAAGGTTGGGAACAGTACTCACTGCACAAAGAATGATAGTCACTTTCTGCCTTTGGTTCAGATGAATAGGTCAGACATACATTATGGAATTATAAAGGAAACAAAGAAAATTCCACTTTATGACTTGTTTAATAAAGCAAACTAGCAACACTCTTCCAAATTTGTCTCACTCAGTTATTTTTTCAAAGGCATTATTTCATCCCAACATCATTTAACTTCTAATTGTCAAGTGTGGTTCCAAAACTGCAGTTAGTAGACACCCTCCTGGGACATCACATACTATCTGCAGTGGAAGAATAGCCAACCACTTTCTGGTTCAAGCCACAAAGTTTTACTTTCATTCTCAAGCGTAAAAAGTATAAAACGTAAAATTACAAGCATAAATCAAAACAAAAATATTGTTTTGCTCAGCATCTCATTATCATTCTTCCTCCTCCCTCATGTACAGCTTGCAGGTGCAAACTCAGCAAGCAGGAAGATACCAAGCAGACCCTTGTAATCCAAAGTCAATGCTGAAAACCAGGTCTGGATTACAAGGTTTTCACAGCCTGTACAAAACCATCTGGTTGCTATTCTGATCTATACAAGTTGTTATTCTTCCTGGGCTGGTAACTTCTGAAGCTATTCAAGATTTTTCTCAGAAACACACCAAGTCTCTGGTAGGCATAATGGCTTCTTGCCACATTTATATTAATTTTTAAAAGGCTGCTGAATTTGGCTTGGCTTTAAACACTACACATTCTTTATAAGAACATATGTAAGCTACTTAAAGAGACTATGCATGTCATTATTGTTTCTCATAGGAAAACAGAAACAATACAAAGAATTCTTGTTTAAAGAAGACAAGTTTACATTTGATTTTTTCCTTTCCAATGCTGTAACAAGTTCAGACAGTTGGCTAGGAATAAAAAATTGGCCACTTGCCATGTCTCTAATTTATAGTATTAATTCTTAAGCCAACTATCAATAATTAAGAAAATAAGCAACAACTAGCAAATCTCAGACTTCTGTGGTTATAGAAGAATTTTACATAGTAAAGGAAACCCTATTAAGGGCTACCCGTGTTTTCTTCATCATGTACATGTTTCATGGCATTCAAGCTGCTAAAATCCTTTCTTCCCATCATCTTAACTTGTTACTGAAACTGGAAGAGAGGGAGTGATTGTTTATACCCTCTTCTGTAAGGCTTTCAGCCTTCCTGAAAACGTGGTGTTACATGTGAAACCCCGTCCTCATCTCCGGGGCTTCACCCTCCTCCCCTCATGTATGTGTTCCACTTGCCTCAGCAAACCAAAAACTTGTTGCCTCTTGAAGGTCACTTTTCCCTGAGAGGAAGGAGCAGTTTGGAAGGAAAGATCAATCATTTTGCTTTATTGTAAGTTCAGTATTCACTATTCTCAAATTCAGTTGTAACACAATCATGAATCTTAACCTTGGGTCAACAAATACCAAAAATCTTGCATCAGATTGCAAATGCTAGAGAATAAAATGTTTCTGCATTTAAGGTGAAGAACTGTTTTGATGATAGCTGCAAGACAAAGAAAACCAACAGAAGGTAGGATGTATAGAAAGCAAAATTTCAGAAGTTACAGTAGGAATCTACATGAGTTTGCTTTAACTATTATTAGTGTCCCCTCCCTATAGACAGGAAGGTTGTCTGAATGTAACTCAGAAAACCACTATTTTTTCTTCCAGCAGATGTTGACAGGAAAAAGGTTTGGGTTTTTGTTGTGGGTTAGTTTTTTCTCTCTCTCTCTCTCTCTCTCTCTTTCAGCTGTCCAGATCTCCTCTTTGCCCAAACAGGAAACTTCATGGGGAAGTTGCAGCACTGCATACAGAAAAATGCCTGCAAGTGGCCTACAAGCCCTTGCACAGAGTACCCTCAAACCATCAGCTTGGCTGATCAGAGACTTGCTGTTATGTGGCCTGCACCTCAGCCCCCCTTTTACATCTTGTGAAGAACAGAAAATTTTGGATTTGGGGCAGAGCCTGACATTCGCCTCTGTTAGAGCTGAACCACAGAAAGCATCCACCCAACGCTGTGTAGCACAGGCAAACTCTGATATTCCCTCCCTTCAGGCCTCTGCCGGGTATAGTTGCCTTGATTGACAGAAGTGGGATTCCCAACCACCTTGCAGAAACCCATATCCTCAGTGAGTGCCTATTCCAACACAGGGACCAGCTGTAGAATGCGACTCTGCCCCAAAATTGTCAAAATCTGAGAAAGCACAAAGGTTTCTTCTACCTTGGAGAATTACTCAGCCAAAGTGAGACCCTGTGCACTGCATAAACACCAGAAAGTGCGTGCTGAAAGGTGGTGCTCTCTTCTGGGCAGTGATTCATCCCAGTGACCAAGAGGCAGCCAAACCACAATGGTTACTTACAGAAAGGGGTCAGGGAGGTAACAGACAGGAATTTTTAAAAAAATAAAGCTGAAAACTAGGGGGTTTTGAATAATATGGACATGGATACAACCTAAAAGTAAGCAACAGCAAAATAAAGGCATAAAATTCCGCAATATGAAACGTTTAGTGGGGATGGCAGCCAGAACTTCTGGAAAAATTTTTTCTTAAATCTCAAATGTAAGGAGGACTTTAAACCAATCGCATTTGAAATTGCTCCCCGTTGCTTTAGCAATAAACTTCTGGTCTGCACATCTATGTGATATCCAAAATGACGTGACAGCTCTCCCAGCAACTAAGTTACTTCAATCCTCCATGATAATCTTCAGGCTTCTTTAGTAACTCAAATGAGGTTGTTATTTGAGAAGTTCTTTCCTCTAATTCTGCGCTGAAGTCAGAAACAGTCCTGGAAACAATGTGGCTTAGAAATATTACTGCGTAAAACAGAGGGGAAACAAAATTCAAGAAGGTTCTCAGATTAGTGAGACACTCTTAACTTGAACCTAAAGAGATGAAAGCTGAAAATGGCATGCATTTGCTGTGCTGACACTTCACATTCCTGACTAGAAGCAAAGAGAAGGTTATCTAGTTACATTACTAAAATTTCAACCATTCCAACCGATGTTCTCCAAACCAAACATCAATTTCATTTTGGTGACACGAAACATTATGGCCATTCTAAGAATACAACTATCAAAAATAAATTTTGCTCTAGATGAAAAACTATCCCCAAAATATTATCACAGCTATTTTAATGATTATTTTATAACCATTATACTTTGGAATAAGGATTGAGAATTGGAAGTGAAATTTAAGCTGTGAAGTTGAAGAGTACTCCGAAATTTATGGCATGTTCAGCATTTTTCAGAAATTTTAGCAAAAGCTTACAGGGTAAATGAAACAGTAGTTTAGGACTAAAGATTTCTTGTATGATTTTGTTATGATGGAAAAGGCATATCCCAGAAATAGTTCATCTTCTGCCAAAACTACATCATCTTAAAGACA
The DNA here is from genome assembly GCA_026261815.1 of Monarcha castaneiventris obscurior. NCBI lineage: Eukaryota > Metazoa > Chordata > Aves > Passeriformes > Monarchidae > Monarcha > Monarcha castaneiventris. The sequence continues at coordinate 6,223,178 of JAMPIT010000379.1, read as the reverse complement.
CTCATCAGAATTTTTTAAACATACATAAGACTAGAGCAAGGTATTTTCCCATAGCCTTTTTCTCATAAAATGCTAACGAATTCTGACTCATTTTCTGAAAGAAAGAAGAAGAATCAAAGAAAGGAATTCAGCCAGGGGCAGATGTTTAGCATGGAATATTTCAGCCTAGAAGCTGGTCTAACAAAATGGTGAGCAGCCAAACACAAGGTTTTGTAATGACACGTGAAACTAGGACAAAAAGAATATTGGCATGTTAGCAATGCTGCAGGTCTGTTACTACACAGTACATTAAAAATCTTCATTTCATTAAAAAGGCAAGCCTATTCAACATCTATTTCTGTCCCATATTTGAGAAGCAGCAAGAGGATGTCCTCACACCACACAAGAATGATGAAGTAACCTCCCATGATTTTAAGTGAGCATGCCTGTATAATTTTCAACATAGCATTTCTGAAAAGAGCTGGCTAAAGACATCTCTGGTTCCCTGATGTCACTTTCTAGTGAGTATTCAGATACTGGTGAAATTCCAGAAGACTGAAAGGATGATGATATTGTGCCACTATTCAGGAAGGGCAAACAAAGTGGCTTACAATAACTGGAGACCAGCTAGTCTGACATCAGATCTAGGCAAAGTGACTGGAAAAATAAGCAAGGAATTAAGGTCAGAAATACAACATGCTATTCTGCATGGGTGGCATTTTGAACACACAGCATGCAAATAGCCAAGGGATATAAGCCCTCTAAAGCTCCAGTGAGAAACTGAGACTGAGCTTTAGCCAACAGTTTGGGTGGAACTTTAAATCATACAACCTTCTTATGAAAAATCAACCATTTTCACTATGAGTAATGCATCCTTTGAGTGGAATGCAAAAAAACTTTAACATTTGGAGAGCTAACTTTGTGAATTGCAGTTAGAGCCTTTTACCAGTGGAGAATTATAACTGAGTAACAGCAATTCCAGCAGGACTTGCAAGTAAACACTCAAGCTATTAAATGGTTTCATCAGTGACATAAAGAAACTGTGTGAATACCACAAACTCAAGCAAATCTGTGACTAAAAGAAGACAGGCTTGACCTACATAGTGATCTGAACTGCATGGTCAGCTGGACTACTTAAGTAAAATCAACCAGGCTACAGCACAAATACTTCCCTGTGTATAGGCAGAAGAAGCAGAAAGAGTAGCTGGAGAGTGGGAAACAGCACCTCAGAAAAAAATAGCTGTAGAGGTTATGACATCACACTGGACAATCAATTCAAGGTGAAGTCCCAGCACCATGCTGTGACCAAAGCCAAACCAGACTCAAACACTTATCACAGGCCTCAAATATCCAGGAGGCTGAGAAGTGAGCTGGACCTGGCCAATGATTTTAATGAGACTAAAACTGGAAGAACACATACTGAGCAGCTATCCTTGTTCTGAAGACCCTCCTGAAAAGTTCGAGAGGGTAGAGTAAAAAGCCATGAAAGTCACTTGAACACTGATAAAAATGCTTTAGAGACCCTTAAAGAGCTCAGCCTGTTTAGTTTATGAAAATTGTGAGGCAGCAGAGGTTTTGCTATGCAAGTGCCAGAAAGGGAAAATGTCACATACTAAAGAGATCTGTGAGGGAGAAACAAGAAACAAAAGAGGAGAATTGAAGCCAGACAAATTCAGATTTGGAAGAAAAACTACCTTTAAAAATTTGGGAGTAGAACTGGGGACAAACTCTCAAGGTAAATGGTAGATTCACTTAACCACATGTTTTCAAATTAAGACTAGAGGACTTTCTGAAAAACAAATGCAAGTTAATAGATGCTCAAAAACAAGCAGCTGGCTTAATAGAGAATAAATGCTTGACATTTTGTAGTCACACAGAAGTTGATTCAGAAACTTAACTACTTCTTTATACTTAAACTCTACGAATCTGCTACCTCTGGAGAAACACTACTGAAAGGTGGTGCTATCAGACACCAGTAACTAATTTGCATGACTCCCACTGTTTCTTTTTAAGTGATGTGACCACTGTAGTTATGCTTCACAGCCTTGGTGTCATTCACAAGTTCAGCACTTATTCATGAATTTTTATCCATGTCTGTTTGTCAGCAAGAAGTGATCACAAAGCAAAAAGAACAAGTAAAGAAGAAAGGTTGATTATAAAGAAAGAAAGAAAAAAAAAAACCACAAAACACCAAAAAGATCTGAACACCCATAAATTAAAACTTGAATTGCCCTACAACCTGCTGCAAACACCATTCTTCCATGTGATGCTGGAAATCAAGGAGTTGTGAAGAACTTAGATGGAGGCTACTTAAAATATATCCTTTACTTTATACATTCAAATGCTGACTGAGTTGTTAGAAACCTTCATATTTACCAGAAATGCAATTATTAGCTCAGAAGACAATCAAGATAGCATTAAACCCAAGTCAAGAAAGACCAGCAAATAATATAAACTTCACTTTTACCCCTACTTGGGCCATAGATACATACATGTAGGTATAATACTTTCCCAGTGGTATTGTGTAATGCTTCTTACCTGAGGGGGTTTTATCATCTGAAATACACTGATGCCTCCAAAAGCTAATGGCAGATCTTTCTCTGTTCTGGAGCCGACATAACCTCTCAGCTAGCCCGCCCCTGCAGAGAACAAAGGAATGCTCAGTTTTGCCAGGAATCAGTATTTGGTTTTGCCAAGTGACAAGCCACAGGACAGATGTATATGTATAGGTACGTATGTATGCTTTGACCCTTATAGACAGAATCATACAGTAAAATTACATTTTGTAGATTAGTTCTCCTAATTTTGATATTTCCAACGGAGTTACTGCCAACAAAACATACACCTAGGGTCAATACACACAACAAAACATTTTCAGTATCTGGGTATCCAAAATCTTCATGTTTTCAGTCCTGTCTCCAGTATGAGGAGTGTAAAAAAAGGTTCCCAACTTTCCCTTGCCCTTATGAACAGATCCTGTTAAACACCAGAGACAGTTGCAAATTCAAAACAAACCAGTGTAACCACTAGTTATAACAGGTTGGGTTTTCTTTTCCCTCACAGATTTGTTTGTCTGTTGGCAAGGAGTGATCACAAAAATATTCTTTTACCCATACTTGACCCTATGATTCATTTCACAAGCTGGGTCAAGTGTGCAGTTTCAGTGGTCTGAACACTCTCCAAGATGAAATTAATTTAGCATTCCCAAGGTGAGGAGCAGAGGAGTGGCATCTAGCACAAATACACTTAAGGTAACACTAAAGCAATTCTTACCCTTGGATTCAAAGCCAGAAGACATAATTTCTCACTTTTAAGAACAAGATGTATGTGTTGGAAGCTCTCTTTGGGCTACTGTGGGAGTGTTTGAGCATTTTTCTTTGGCTTCAAAGAAGTTATTTGCATAAAGACCTACTTCATTCTTTTGTTATAAAGTTTCTCCACAAGTACTATTGAATATATTAATAAAGATTTCTACTAAGGTGAAATGTGTCCTTGAGTTAAACTGGTTTAGGAATCAACAGAGATAGCATACAACCACCCTGAGACTACCTGTGCACATGAAGAAAATTTTTTGGCTTAGGGAAAAAAGACAAATAGCTTGGTAAAGCTCACATTGTAAATGTGAAACTGGGAAGACACACACCTGTGGAAACCAAGAAGGAGGTAAAAAGGCTAAGCAGGACTTCAGGTGAGTTGTAAAAAAAAAATCTCTTTGGTTACCGGTTATTAAGCAATTTCACCTGCAGACAAGTCAATACATTATATGAAAAGTAGCTAGCAGTGTCAGCTGAATTTTTAATGAACAACTATATCCTTTGCAAAATTGTAATTATCACAAGAGTTATCAGATGCAATGGCTAAACATCTAAGTAGCAGATCACAGAATAAACTCTGAAACACAAGGGCCCCATTTAAGCCAAAATGACCCATAGAAGTTTTGCAGTTTCTATTGCTGCATCTCTATGGCTGGTATCAGGCAGAGATGAGAGAACTCAGAGGAACAAGAAAATCCCCAAAGCCTCAAAATAAAGAACCCAGACTTAACAAGCTATGAACCCACACTTAACAAGCTATAAACCCTGCTATATTAAGGAAGAAAACAAACAAAAATGTTTAGAAAATATTGGGCTTCAGTGAAGTTCCAGGTAAGCTTAACAACCTTGCTTAATCTTGGTTTCAATGAGGGCTTTAAGACAGAGGCTACTACTACCGAAGGGCAATGGAAGCTTTGGTTCCAAGAGGAACAGAGTCAAGCACAAAACTTCATACAGGATAACCTACTCTGCTGATAACACTGTGTTCATCCATATTTTCCTCCAAAACCTGAGCACTGAAGCATTGCCACACCACAACACTTGTGGGCAAGATGGTTCTACAAACTCCAACAAACTGTCCACCCAGTTTGTCAAGAACCATTCTCAGACGCAGTTGTAATTCAGGTTGGCTGGGTGGTCTACATGAGCCATGCTGGAATTGGTATATGCCAGCTCAGCTAGGCTTAAAAATGCAGCAGTAAAATGCATTTTCAGATTGCTTGTTTAAAAGTCTTGCATGCTTGAGTCTGAACCTGAACCCTGTGGTTGGGACTGTAGCAATACACATACAGTTAGTAGCTCAAAAACTTGTTTTGCTGAAACAAAACTGTTCAACAGAAGTGTTCTCCTACTTCATTCCCTCCACAGACACCAGTCAGAGAAATGTATTTTATTAGTTCAAACAATGCAAGAAAGCCCTAAAGTACCTGCAGAAGAGAGGAGCTGTTATTGGCTTACAGCCTAATCTCCCCCTTTTTTCCTGAACAGGGAAAATGTCGTGTCCAGTCAATCAGTTCCTACTCTTCTGCAAGCCCACTATTGTTACACCTATGGCAGGAAGCATGAAGGAAAGAAAGCAAGTTTCTGGTTCTGTGGCTACTGCACACAACAGCAAGACATCATTCCTGTTTCAGGCCTGATATGACTAGCAGGAGGGTCTCACTGATGCTCACAACTTCATTACTAATTTGCTAACCCTGTCTGTATTAGGATACCAGTTATCACAAAGGCCCATAAAAAGTAAAACTCTGACTTTCCTTAGTAGCCCTCTGTGCTAAGAAAGTACACTGATATTTATTAATCATAATCCTTCCATTCACATTCCAAATGCAGTTAAAAATAGTTTAAACAGAAAACATCATAAAGCAATTTGCATCTGCTTGGTGACAGAACATAAAATTTAACTAAGAATGCATTTATGAGAGGTTCTCAGCTGGTCATCGGAAATGTTTTTATGCTGTCTGTTTCACATCTCGTGAAATTAGAAAACACAGTTCAAGGACATGCCATGCACAAAAGGAATTTGTATGGCCAGAGCAACAGTTGGTACTTTATGGTTTGTTTCTTTTAAAAAGGTAGAAACAAAGGAGTTTAAACACCACTGCAACCCAGGAGGATCAATCCCCTTTTTAGCTCAAACACATAAAACAAAGGACAAGGGGCTTTCTGTTACACAAGCTGACAGATTTGCTGACAACAGCATTTGAAAACTACTCACCCCTTCCAGTACAGTACAGGTGCCCACACTGTAAAACACCTGTGCATGTACTGTGAGATACTGAGAACCATACAGTCAGAGTCACTCCTGGCTGGGCATACAAGGTAAGCCAGCATCTCAGGTGTGCATGCATAAAATTAGCAAATGTATTTTTATTACTAATGTATCAATTCTGTAATCAAGGGAACTGACAAACTGCATTGAAATAACAAAAACTGGTTTAGGCTTAGTGACCAGCACTTCAAACTTGCCCCCAAAATGTTTTGATATGAGCAAATTGAACACATTTGGCAAATTTTTAATGCAAAGGCTGCTTGGCAGAGTCAAACTGCTCAGATACAATCTCCACTGCCCACAACCTTTTTATTTTTAATCACAAAATTTCCAGTACAACTATTTTGTTCCTTTAATTCCCTGAAGGCAGACAGATTTAAAAGCAGCAATTCATGTCCTATTTCCATACTAAATCTGAGCTTGTTGAAACACTGTATTTAAAACAACACATTGCCTTTACTGTCCATGTCCAACAAAATCCACATGAAAGACAGCTTTGATGACTGCAAGAAAGCTCAGCATCCTGTAGAACAGCTCAGGTTCTGGTAGTTGCCCTGCCCACAAACTTTAACAGCAAGACTGAAGAGTTTTGTGACAGCTATCACCAAAAAGCAATACTGAGACTAATCTGTGACTTCCAGGCTGGTTCCTATCTCCCAACTCCAATGAGGCTAATAGAAAGAAACAACAAAAGAGCATTAGTGAGTCTGCTGTGCTTCGAAAAGTAATTTTCAATCTTTCTGAAATGTTGGAGATCTCTTTGTGTTTGTTTATTTATTAAGGTTTTCATTTAGCAGGACACTTACCAAAAATAACCCCCCTGTTCATCCGAGTTTACTCCTTTATAGACTTAATTTGAAGTCAAAACTTAAGCATCTCACTACTGAGTTTTCTGCTCATACAGAGCATACGCAGGACTCCACATAATTCAAAACAAATACATATCCCCATCTCAAGACTGGGCAATTTTTCCGTTCTCTCATTTCAAAGCAAGGAGAGATCTCCTCTCCTATTTCTACATTACCTGGTGAAGTAACTGACACTCAGCTGTCCCTTTCCACTTCATGGGGCACTTGCTAAAGAAATAAAAAAAGGCCCTGCTGACTCATTCAACTTGCCACGGACCAGGACCCCCAGGTCCCTTTCTGCAGCCCTGCTTTCCAGCATCTCATTCCCCAGTCTGTACACACAACCAGGATTGCCCCGTCCCAGGTGCAGAATCCAGCACTTGCCCTTGCTAAACTTCACACAGTTGGTGATGGCCCAGTCCTGTAATTTGTGGGAGGCTCTCTGTGGGGCCTCTCTGCTCTGGAGGGAGTCAGCAGCTCTGCCCAATCTAGAATCTTTGGCAAACTTGGTTAGTATCAGTTCAAGTCCTGCATCCAGGTGGGTAATGAAGATGTTGAGGAGGTCTGGGCTGAGGATGGAGCCCTGTAGAGCCCTGTTAGTGACTGGATGCCAGCCTGATGTCACCCCACTTGCTGTAACCCTTTGTGCCCAGGCTGTGAGCCAGTTGCTGCCCCATCCCTCAGCATGGTTATCCAGCTGTGTGCTGGACGTTTGGTCTGGAAGTTCCTGTGAGAGACAGTAGCTAAAGCTTTGCTTTTGAAGTCCAAAAAGATCACATCTACTGGCTTTCCTAGATCAGCTAGGTGGGTTACCCTGTCGTAGAAGGAAATCGGTTTGACAAGCAGGACTTTTCCCTCATGAAGCTCTGCTGGCTGTGACCAGTGACAAACATGGTGCTTTTTTTTCCCCCCTATTAGCACCAAACATTTGGCCCAGCAAAACCATCCACACTTTCTAAGAGAGAAAATACATCTTAACCTTCTCTAAGTGCAAAATAATTTTACTGTGTACATTGCCAGTGATGACATGTGGTACATCTGTACTGCAGCCATTATATTCTTCATTTACACTTTCCTAATCCAACAAGAAATTCACTAGTAAAGAAAACTGAATCCAACAGTTAAAATTAGCATAAGAACATGACCATCTAAAGGGCTAGTCTGCTGCTGTTGCACCCTCATGCTAGTTGTGGATACATGTAGAGAAAGAACAGTCCCAATTTTAGAGTAAAAGTCTGCTTCATTTGTGCCAGCTCCCTCTTCCCTTGGCAGTTTCCTTTATTTTCAGGACCTCAGTTGGCCTCATATGACAACTGGGTTTCATTTTACTGCACATAGTACCAGGACATTCTGTAATTTTCTCCTCTTTTGATAACACAAGCTAATTTTAGCTGATCAGATTCGTAAGTGGTCTGCAAACAAGTAGATATAAGATAATTTAAAATAAAATCTTGGGAAATCCTGTTTCTCTTGAACTATAAGCAGCCACTCAAGTATTAAAAAGACCAAGCAAAAAGCTAAAGCTTATTTTTCACAACTAAAAGCTCTTGCAAGATGACAGATTTAGATGCAGAGTTAACATTTTATAACTGAAGACATTTATTTCCTACAAGGAACCTCAGACTTTTTTTTCCTGATGGAAACAAAATCTCAATGGAAAAAGCAAGCAACTCAGAAAACCTTTAAGAAAGGTTTACGTGTAGACAACAGAAGCTGAATACATGCTTTTTGAGTTTTCTTCTCTATAAATACTGAATTAACCCAGTTATATGTTTAATCTATGTAATAATAGATAATCTATGTAATAAATAGGTAATCTATGTAATAAATGTTGACATTTGCAATACTCTACATTTCTCCTTTCTTTCACAAAGAAACTTTGAAAGACTTGGAACTAATACAGTTTAGACATTTCACCCAGTAGCATTAGACGAATTCCAAATGCAACAAGAAGAGCTTCTTGAAAACTGTCATTTGCAATATATACTCTCTCCCCTCAGGTTTGCAAATAATTTGCATAATTTTCCCATGAAGTGCTGACTCAAGATGAGAAACTGAAGCTTTGGGATGGAATAAAAGGGCAAGAACATGTGAACCTAACACCTCTTGACCTGATCACCAAGGCAATTCATTTCAGTACCAAGCACCACTAGTAGCACCTAATTATCAACTCAGTGGCTCACAGCTGCAGTACAAGGACAGGGATCTGGCAGCATACCTGGGAAAATTATATGCTCCCACTGCATCCATCAACAGGCTTGTTTAAATAGAGGAGGGCAACTACACAAGCATATAATACCAGTGTTTAAGGGGAGGATGTCCTGAGCAGTGGCATTGATGGCTGTGAATGAGAGATGATCTGCTTTGCTTCCAGCATGACAAACTGGCATCCCCTACAGCACAGCTGTTCAGAGCCACCAACACCCCCAAAGGGCAAACCCCACCACACAGACTACCTGCTCTCCCCTAGGGACTGTGGTAGAAAGAAGAATAATCTGTACTCAGAACACTTTCGAAAACAAAAACTAACATTACATGGGATATGTGAATTTGGCAGTAGATACAGTGGGGGAGGAATGGCTTCCGCCACATCTTTCTTGTCTTCAGACACCAATTGTCTTCTGAAACCTCATTTAACCCCTAACAGAGGAGAATTGCAACATGCCCCTTCAAATGTGGCTCAGCAGCAGCAGCACTGTATATTGCGCATGTTGATTTGGAGATGTAGATGGGCTTCTCATTTTATTTATACTCAAAGGTGTTGAATTTACAGTCAAATTTCCAAGCCAGGACCACAAAAATTTATTTTAATAATCCATAATTAGCTTACTTCTGAAGATTTCTGTTGCTTTGGTTGCATCTCAGTTTGGTAGCGTATGACAATCACATCTATAATAGGCTGAAACAAACAATACTCTTTCCACCCATCCGGGCAACTGCCCATTCCCATTTTAGCACCAGGAGGAGAGAACAGTAGAAAGGAACTCATCTGAATTTTTCCAGAGACTGTTACGGCTCTTTTCTTTGTTCAGTTTGGTTTTGCTTGGGATTTGGGAGGTTAGGGGGGACATGTTAGGGGGTTTTCTTTGAAGGCACAGAAAAATGTGCCCATTGATGTAACAGAGGCATAGCTGCAATCAGGTAGTGCAAAAATAAATGTAGATTGCAGCATGACTGTAAGATTTCTACAGAAAATATAAGCTAAAATTTCTTGAAAATATTAACTCTGCTTTTGAAGATAGATTTACACATGTCCAATGGCAAAGAGATATGAATATAGCAGTATTTTCTATTTTCTTAAAAGGGAAAACAAAATGAGAAGAGACCTGCTCTACCTACATCAGGACTCTTCCATGAAATAAGCATATGTAATACAGTCTGGATTTGGAGTTGAACCTATGGCACAGGAATTCATGCAGGAAGATGGCAGCTCTACCACCTGCACCATCTCTGCTCAGCACATGCCTCCCTAGGCACTGGGCTGGAGAAAGAGAGCCCAGCTAAGCAGAGACTTGCGGCTCTCTTCCACCTACTGAGCAGTTCCAAATGGTCCATCTGAGCAGGAGCTCACAGGCCAGATCCAGCTTGCAGGATGATTCCCACTGCTCACTGCTTTTTCTGCTGTGGCCTTGATCTGCAGCAGAGGTAGGAAGGAAGGAGAAATGACAAGCCAGTGACTGCTTTGTAGCTCTTAGCTATGTAACCACAAAGAAGGGATTGTCACTTCATCAGTCAAGAGGCTGACAAACTTTCCCTGAACTGGCCTTCAGTCCACAGCACTGAAAACCTGTGCTTTCCTAGTGAGGACACAAACTCTTATATCCACTGTTACCACACCAATGAAAATGTTCTCTGTCAGCAGTAAAAGGAAGGATGGGAGAGACACATGGAATTAATGCCCTGAACAGGAAGAGTGAAAAGATGACAATTACCTGGATGAGCAAAATAACAAGATAAACAACACTCATAACTAAGGAATTTCCTGCCTACTTCCCTTATCCCAAAGGAACCCAAAGTGGAACCACAGGATGGAAGGTAAAAAGCCCTGTAAACTCTGCTCCTCTGGCCACTCCAGATAGATTACATTCTATATAATTGTGGATGGCTTGGTCTTACTGTTTTGTTTGTTTTTAAAGCCATCTATTCTCTTATACACTCGTGTCAGAATATCTTTGCTATGAAACATTTTTTGCATTAAGACTGTTGATAGTAAAGGTCATCAAATGAAGCTGGACCTCGGAAAAAGACAAACCCACCAAGGGTAACCAACAGCTCCGGAACTGCTTAAAGCTGAAAGAGCACCTGGGCAAAATACCACTGTACACTTGTCCTGTTTTTACCACAGTCACACATACTTGCTTTTGGCCACTAAAAGGCATTTTTGGGGGTTACAGCTCTGGTCTGACCTAGTACAGCTGTGTACGCACGTTTCTAAAGTAACAAGAAATAAAGCTTGACTGCACAAGCAAAGCACTTCTAAGTACAGAGATGCTCAGTAATTAGAACTTCCAAACCTGTCTCCTCAGACAGCATTTTGAAATAGCCAAGAATATTTCAGAGAAAAATAGGTATGCCTAATAACTAAAGATTCACTTTTAAAGTAACTGATTGATTACTGTACATAGATTCAGCTGTAAAAGAAGAGAAGCACATTGCTAAAACAACAATAGGCATGTATAGCAGCACCATTTGTAATTGTAGTCTCCACAGCTTGAGGCATATCTTCACAAATACCATTTAGGTTAACACAATTTTCATTAGTTCAATATAGGAAGTGACCATTTCTGTATTGCAAGTAGCTAGAACATCAGGCTTCAACTGCTCAATCTCAGGCTACTTTCTTTCAGCAGTTATGTATCTTTATGTATCTCTTCAGAACTATTGCTCATCCACTCCTTTCCTACAGTATTTTGGAGAATTTTGTCCTGACAAATCTGGAGAGGACTGAAAAAAAAAAAAAACCAACCCAAACCAAACAAAACCAAAACCAAAACCAAAACCAAAAAAGCACCAAAAACCCCCAAAAGCCCGAGGTACAGCATTTTTGCAGACTTTCTGGAAAGGCACAAAGCAGTGAAATGATTAGAAGCTAAAAGAGAAGTATGTCCACTCACACATCTATAAGGCATTATTAGAAGTGAAAAAACCAATTTGTACACAGGAGTTCAAGATTGAGAGCTTTCACCACAGATTTTAAATCTTTAGCTTTTTCTTGCCTCTTTTGCTTATTTACACGGAAATGACATTCTTTAAAGCTTTTTGTATTTGCATCTCTAAAATGTTTACCCTCGAAACACTTTGGCAAGTATTGTTTCACTTACAATTTAAGAAACGACCAACCCAAAAGAATTCCTTCAGGTGGAGAGTTGGCTTACCTCAGTAGCTTCCTCTTCTTGGCAGAGTCGGCGGGGGCTCGGGGGGCCTTTGCCGCCTGCTTCCCGGGGGTGCGGAGCAGGGCCTGTGCTGAGCGCAGCCACTCGCTGGCCGGCCGTGCTGCAGCGTCCCCCGGCTCCCCTCCTGCCCTCGGCCGCAATCCCTTGCTGGACCCCGCACCAGTGGTGGCCAGGCTCGCCTCTCCTTCTCCCACGCTGTCATTATCGGAGGAATACTCAGATATTTCTGTCGAAATGGCCTGAACAAATGAAGATATAAAGCTATTTGAACAGAATGCTAATGAGATAGTACAGCTTTATGTAGGCAGTTTTATGTTCCCCAGTAATCCATAAATGGAATGCGAATTTATTGCCATAACTCGGACAACTTCACTGTAGATGCACATCGATCTTTTGTCAGTCAACATCAACCCCTGAATACAAGGATCATCTCTTGAGGGATAACTGAGATGAGCAACATTTAGGCTTTTTAAACAAGTAGATCTGGAGAATTAAGCTAACCCTTTTATCTAAAGCAAGTTTTGAGGAAAGCAGAGAGAGGCCAGTGAGTGACAGGGATCATGACTGGCAGCCGAAAGAAAGAAAAAGTTTTTAAACTGGGATTCAAGCAAACAGGAAGGTCAGCTTCCATAGTCTGAATGGAGGGAAGAAGCACATGCCCCTATTGAGAGCTTGTAGCTGGCAGTAAGTATGTAACCTTTTGTTAAAACATGATTTTGACCACAAAAGCAGGCCTTCATCCATGTCCAGCAGGCCTAAAGCTTCACAGGAAGGTTTCAAAAGCTGAGCATAAGCTGTTGGGCCGTCTCCAGGTAGCTCCAAGGAGGATGGATCACTGGTCAGCAGTCAGGGCTGGGAGCCAGCAGGGCTGGAGTTCAACCCCACAGAACCTCGCTGGAGCTCTTCTCCCAGAAACTCACAGGACACACTGAACTCATGCCATTGAGGGAGGGATGAGAAGGCTGAAAAAACTTTGCAGAGATATGGAAGGCTGAGAAGAGGGCTGGGAGGGAAAATTCACCTGCTTTGGCTGAGCTTACTTTACTCTCCTCTAGGGCTCCTGCAAAGGCAGATTAAGGCTGCTGGGTTGGCTCCCTAAGGTGAGCTCTGCACAGCTGCTACATGAATTATGTTCTCTTGACCCAGTGTTTCTTAAAGTACTGAGTATTAAGCAAAAATACTTGGAAAGTGGCATTTTACCACTTCTAGTATGGAACAAAATGATCTAAACCACTGAAATAGGCAGAGGACTAAGAAACACGAGCTGGGCTCAGTCTTCAGGAGCTAGCTGAAAAAAAAAAAAAACCAAAACAACCAAACCAACAGTGTCTGCAAGTTCTGGTGGGGTGAGCAGTGACAGTCCTGTCACTGGGACCACCAGCACTAGCCCAGCTCAAGTAAGCTGGCATAAAACTGTAGACAAGGCAAGTAACTCAGACTGATCCTTGAAAGAACCCAAAACCAAAACATTAACTTTGCATTATCAACGGGAAACTGGAAAACCCCCTCAATCACAGAATAGGTTCTGAAAAAAATTAATCTGTTCCTCTGGTCAAATGCAGTAAGCAGTGCTCCACACAGGTTGTTTGACAATTGACTCAGATAAAGACTTGAAAGATGAAAGAAGAAAGGGAGGGAAATCACAGCATTTGCTAAAGCTGTTCTATGTTATTAATTAGTGTTATCATCTGAAAACAGCGTTTCTCCACTGTGCACAAAAATAAGTTCAGCTCTTGCCAGTTCTCTAATACATTTTTCACGTAAATGCCGAGACACTGTGCTCATGTTCCGAGAGCTTACCTAAGTATTCTGGAAATTGGAAGGACCTTTTAAAGTTATCCAGAGAAACAGAATAGCTAAAAGAATGTAATTAATATCAGTCTGCTTTAAACACAACACAGTCAACATCTGTCCCTTGGCAACAATATTTCTCTGAAAACAAACTCCTTCCATATTGGAAATGAGCCAGAAACAGAAGATTTCAAAGACTCTGAAAGCAGTAAGCAAGCACTTCATTCTTAAAACACCATTCTGATGCATTCTCTTGCTTTAGGAATGCTTTAATTTTGCTCAAATAGCTATGATATCCACTGCACCTAAAAAAAGGATGCAAATCTGAAGTTCTCTGAGCAAGTGAAATGCCAATGAGAAAAGCCCTTGGGAAGAGCTTCAAGTCAAGCACATTTTAATCCCACTGACTGCTGCAAGAGTTAAGAAGCTTTCCTAACTAAAGATTGTCCAATAAATAATTTCTGCTAATATTTATTACTGTATACTTGTTTAGACTGAACTTCCCCAAGGAAACTGTACTTTGGGGTTTTTGTTTTGTTTGCTTGTTGGTGGTTTTTTGTTGTTGCTGGTTTTTTAATTGGTCAGTTGGAATTTTTTCTTAAAAGAGGAAACTCTAAAAATGGAGAAGAAAAACAAAGAACAAAAACTTAGCCTTCCAATTCTGTACATTATTTAACTGCAGCCATCATCAGAATTCTAGGTGAAAGAGAAAAATACTTTCAAAACACACAACAAACATGATTTTTCCATGTCAGTATCCAGTAAATGAGCTGGCAAGTCTACCAACAATATGGTGGGGAAAAGCTGGGAAAAAATAATTTATTTGATTCACTGTAAAACAGTCATTGATAAATAGTTTAAAAATTGGGGTTTTTTAATCAATATCTTAAACATCACAAAGGAGGATTTCCAAGAGTTTTGTTGTTATTTTCTTGGGTTTTTTAAAAATATAATATCCCCAGCAATATCATTAGAGTTTCAGAAGAGTACCACTGCTAAGCAAAAAGAATTGTCAAATTAAAAGGAATTGGTTTTCCCACATGGCTTATTATTTTGAAATTCAGTCATTTTGGTTACAGTGGCTGAAAGTACAATGCTTCCCACTAAACACAGGCTCAGTTTCCCCACCTCAATTCCTTCCTCTGACCCCTGATCCCAGTGTAATCATCCCCAGTCCTGGGGGTTTTCATGACTGTCTCCCACATATCCCAATCCCTCCAAATACTTTGTAGTAGACTGTTCACTAAGGTATACTTATATTTGCAATGATGGCCTCTCCACAACACCCTCTTTTAGATCATGCTAGCCACTTGTCCATATCCAGGAGCTGAAGGAAAAGAAAGTTCAGGGGTTGGGTTGACCTCAATCTCTACCACTAAAACAACAAACATATTTCATTTTGTTCGATTTTAAAATAAATTTATTTTCTCTGTGACTGGTGTTAACTGAAAAGCTCTAAATGCTTCCCTTTTACGGCTCTTCCTTTAAGGAAAAATGACAAGTATAAATGCACAGACTACTGCTGTTTTTTCTCTCAAGATCTGACTACATAAAAGCAGAGAAGTCATTGAGTACTGTATTGGAGCATCCAGGACTCTATATTTTGTATTATCTAAACCTAAAGTTAAGCATTTTTTTAATCAAAATGCATCAAAAAAGAAAGACCTTTCAAGATTAATTAATTTGTGGTGTATTTTTGACAGCACTCACAGGTATTAGGCCACATAGAGGATGGTACAAATGTAAAAACAGAAACCAAAATTAGAAATAGCAAATACCTTCCCAACTAAGCAGCTAAGATTGCTAGAGAACGTATGTTTACCTGTGTCAATCTGCATTCACTAAGAACAAAAAAAAACGAAAAGCAACCGCAGAAATTGTAAAATCCTAGCCCAAATTGTTCGAAGACAACACTCCTAACTTCAGTGGAATGAAGATGGCATTCCATAAGCACATAGATTTTGCACAGAAGATACCATGCTGTTACTTCTGTGACCAAGTGCCACCTCCCTCATCCTCAAGAGACTTGCTTCAGCTACCTCTTGCTTCACCTTGAACACCTTGTGAGTTCCTTGGCAGTACCTTGGCAATCTGCATAGTTTCCTTCTAAAAGGTCTGAAAAAACTACCTTTTCACTACAATAGTGATGGAAGCAAGCAATATCTTTATTTGATCAGTTTAATAAGCACTTGATATTTCTTATCAATAAAATAGCAGTAAGTTAATACGAGAAGGGCTACATTTCCTTTTGAAATTCCACTGTAATTAGTCCTTTCCAACTTCAGCATAGAAAGCAGAACCTTACAAAGCTTTTTCTACAAAAAGAAAGTGAACACATCAACCCTATTAAAATAAAAAATAAATCTGTATTTTTTAAAAAAGGCTCTCAGACAGTGCTTGCTAATTAGAGGCAAGGTGATGAGCAGTTGTGCAGGTTTCTCATCCCCCTCGTCTCTCCTCCCAAGATACATCACTCAGTGATTTCTGCAGAAAAACATCAGTATCCACACCTTACCTTCATATTCATTAAACACTTCCATTTGTTCAGTTGTCATACATTCAGATAATATTATAAATCCTTGTGCCGGTTTTGGCCAAGATCCAGCAATATAGGATACACATCAGATCCAGCAATAGGGGATACACATCATATAGTCACCCCAAGACATTCCTTCCCAAAAGATATGAAGATACTTTGCAGATAAGATGCTCAATAAAAGTTCAAAGATATTGTGAGCAAGTTCATCAGCTGAAACTAAGATACTTCACCATGTTGCAGTATGTCTTAGAGACAAAAAATGGGTATCAAATTCCATACAGACATTGACATAACTTTTTGCAGATGGAGGTCACTTGGTCTGTCATTTCCCTCCCTAAATAAAATAAATTTCTTCCCTCCTAATATCCTACTACAGCTTAGCTGAAATGGCAGAACTAACAGGGTCTCTCAGAGCACCTTTAGGGAACCAGGCTTTCTCAGTGTCACAGAGCCAAGTGATGTCAGAAACAGAAATAGTTATTTCAGAGTTTCAGACTCTGATCACTGCACATACAGAGAAAAATAAATCTTGTGGCATCTCCTTTCCTACTTGTTCATTCACGTATCTTTGTCTCTGGTTCTGGAGGCATTTTCTGTTACCCCCTGCCTGTTCTTTCATGGACTATCTTTTTCCTTTTTGTGATTCTCTTTTTTTTTTTTTCCAGAATTAATCTGCATTTCCCCTACCTGCCCTCTCATGACAGCTCTCAGGATGGGTGGAAGCTGACCAGTATTAACAAACACACACAGTCAACTCATGTGACTATCCTACTACCTCTTCTTTTATCCAGTCTTCCCTGCATTTGCACTGCAGGTACTTTGCTGTTGTGCATGCAAAGGGATTCAAATGCAGCCAACTTCTACCCCAGGCAGCTCGTTATACGTTGCAAGGAGATTTTGTATCTTGCATGGTACTCTCTAAAAAACAGAGTGAGCAGAAAAGCCACTGGATTTAGCACAATGAATATTCACAAGCATAAATCATCAGCGCAGTATGTCAAAGGCCCGGGCTATGTTAATGAATGCTTGAAGCTAACTCCACCAGAAGCTGGCTTGCAGGATTACAGGGAGTAGGGTAAAGGTAAAAGAAATGAAATTTTCCCTTAATTAATCAACACAAAATTAATTCAAGCATTGTGCACACAGATAGTACAGGATATTATTCAGGTCTATAAAGATAATTAAAGATACAAAGGATTTAAAGCTTGCAGTTCTCTTCAAAGCTCTGCATTTTCTGAAGCTTTAACTGAAGCAGTGAAGTCTATGCCAAATGTACTTTCCTAGTAGCTTGAGAAATAATTTGGTTCTTGGTAAGCTAGCTACTTTTACTCTAGAGAGTTACATTCAAATATTCCTTCATACAAGAAACTTTACATTGAAGCGCAGAGTTAGGCGTGTGCCGCTCTGTGGGTGACACCAAGCTTTCTTCTCATGGAATAACCACAGGAACAGCACGCAAAAATACAAGATTAGGTAGCAGTGCGTGGGCAGAGATAATCGTATGACAAAAAAGAACAACAATGAAAGACATAAATCACTAATAAGGTATTTTTGGACTTGCAAGCCCAAACTGACACAGCAGATTAACTGAAATTTTCTATCTGGAACAACCACCCAGTGTTATTACAGAGACAGCACATATTTAAAATGGATCTCAGATAATGCCTGGTTGTTTGGCCAAGTACAGCATTCCTCCCCAGCACACGCACTCAGACCATCTGATCTGTCCTAAATATTTATCAGTGCTGCTGGTTTAGCACACTAGGAAATGACATGTCCTGCCCCACAAACACTAGTACTTTGTGGCTGCCATTACAGGAAACAGAGCCATGTGTTCTTCAAGCACCGTGACAGTCACCTTGAGCACTTCTCTGGGATTCTCCAAGAGCAAGCATCACCGAGCTTCTTTCTCCCTGCCTGGCCACCACTAAACTTCAGCGACATCTCCCTTCACACAGACATGGGAATGAAATTTTGCTGTCTCCCAGCTGCCACCACCCCAGGGCTGGAATGCAGTAGTTATTAGCACACAAAATCATTTATGCCAAGTAGCAAAGAAGAATGCAGTATCTACTTGAATATGGAGGAGAAGTGTAGGCAGCAACACTGTAATTATTCAAAGCAGAATTTGGTCACAGACTGCACCCTCATCTCCTCTTAATGGTGTTTTGAGACCTTTAAACAAGTGGTTAGGACTTCTCTTCTATGACTAATCAAAAAGGATTCATTGCATCCAGCAGCCCAGAGCTTCCTATCGTAAAGGAAATTGATTCATGATTATCTCTGGAGGAAGCAGGCCAGCTACCAAACCTTACACACCACTGCTTACATTGCTGGGCTTCCCTTTGAAGAACTCCTGGGGAAGTCTTACCCACGTTTGATACTATTTATTCTGCAAGCCCTGTCAAAAATACAGCTGCATTAGCTACTGTCTTAAAAGGTAACCCCAAAAGTAGGATTCAATCCAAAGGAAAAATACCCATAGCTGTTATCACAAGAAAAGGAAATGGGACCGTTTCAGAGATGCTTTCATACACTGAATGAGTTGAAAGGGCTTTCATCGAACTCTGCAAAAGTTAATGGAATGGTATGGCTGCTGTGAGATCCAAGAGCCAGTTATCTGATGCTGGGCTTCCTACACCATTTCTGAAACCAAGCAAAGTTGTGGAGGACAGGAAAGCTCCCTCTTACACTTCACAGAGCGAGGAAGTTGAAGCACAGTACACAAGCCCACAAAATGGTGGTTTATATCACACATGAAATAATAATTAACAAAATAAATAACTTGTATCATCATTTATCAGCTCCCCTATCTTGTTTAGATCATACTGCCTTGAAGTGGAAAATGAGGCGACGATTAGGATTACATGCAGTATGTTTGGCTGTGCATTCTTTTTTGTCAGGGGAGAGGTGCATGTTTTTGTTTTGTTTGAGCTCTCTCACACACAATCTTGTACACCACTGGCAGACAGTATCCTGCATGCAGCACTAATCACTGAGGAAAACAAGAACAGAAAAAAATAACATTAAAATAAGATTTTGCAGAGACACACACAAAAATCAACATGAGAACCTGATCTTTGAAAGAAAAACTTTGGGAGAAGAGTTATTAAAATTACAACAAACCAGATTTTTTATAGACCTAATGCAAAGATGGTATTTACTGACTTTTTTTTTGAGCCTGGTAAAGAATGCACAAGTGGTAAGAAAGATGAAATCAAAGCCGTAACTTCCAATCCTGAGCACAAACCTCAGCTTTCACAAGGCAAACAGGTTAAGCAGGCTATACCTCTGGAGATACATCCACAAGCTGTTCCAGCCTGCCTCTCCCAGAACAGGTTGTTCTGAGGCATGGATCAGCCGACCGAAACAGGTGAGGCTCTCGTCTCAGCCCAAGTGCCTTTTTATACAAAACTGGTCTGGAAAGCAAGAAGCACTGTTTATTTCCGAGTGTACTCTGCAGATGGAGAATTAAACACCGATCCCAAAGATAAGACTGAACACCAAACTGTTGTCTGCTGTGCACAAAGACAGGAAAGAATAGTAGGGGACAGTGAGCTCCTAAAGTGCAAAATGGGCATGAAACAGGATTATTCAACATCAGTTAAGGGACACTGATTTGTACTGTATGGAGTATAAGGAAAACTCTGCTGCAATCTTGGCATCTGTAGCATTTGCACTGCAAATGCATCTCTTAAAAGCATTGTTTTAGTAGTTTAGTTGACTTCTTTAGCATTAAGAATTCAATCTATCACTTCCTAATATCATCTCATTACCACTGATCTCACCATCAGTCTGTGATCAGAGTAATAGCCAACTTCTAACAGAGCAAATAATGCTGAAAAATGTTAACATGGACAACATACAAGTGCTTTTCCTGCTTTGTCTAATGTTTTTTTCCACCCTACAAGAACATCTTCATTTTCTCTCAGGGAAAATGACTGGCTGTTAAAGACAATTTGGACAATTTATGCATACTGTTAGCCAACGTTACATTCAAGTGAATTACCGTAACCCTTGCTCTCCATTCCCTTCTTAAAAAAAAAGAGGGGAAGGGGGAGACGCCGCTTCACGTGTTGCATCTTGCAAACTATTCAGGGACAGAACCAGGTCTCCTCTCATGCAACTGCATATTATCCCACGCAGTTGAGCTCTCATCTTGATAAGGATCCTCCAGATGATAGCGACCCAGGCTTTCAAATATAAATACCTGACTCTGATAGGGCATGCACATAATTACATCATTTCGCACAGAAGCCTCAACATTACACACTGAAGTTTGGGCACACAAGAAAATTGCAGTCAGCTTATAATACCACTTAAACAGGGTTTCGTTCTTGACACAGAAATAGTTACTTTCATGTTTCCAAGGAACAGATGTTATCACATGGTTTGATAACCTACTTTCACATTCTTTGTTTATAGTTATTCACTCAGTTTCATTTATTAAAGTTAGTGGATCCGGGCCATGAAACCTCAGTTTTATTGTCTCTGGTTTAGGTGATGCTATGGTAGTCATCCAGGTTAAAGCTTGGATGTAACAAGAGGACTCAACTGAAAGGCATGATTAAAAACCAGATTGTTATTTATGAACTAAATCCTAAAGCACCCAGACTAAACACCTGCAGGATTCAGTAGGGACTGTTAAAGGAGGAAATACATTTCCATCTTCAAGCAACTGTTTTGTTTTACTCCAAGCCTTCAGAGAGAACAAATACTTGAAATGGGAGGTAGTATCTTTTACTAGACAAACAGATATAACTGTGGGAAAAAAAAGCATGTAGCACGAAGCCTTTCTATAGGTCTCAGAAGTTTGGGGTTTTTTCCTCCAAATAGATCATTTGGTCTAAGTAAATTAAATCTTTCCTTATAAAATTGCTTCTCTCCTATCTTTAGCCAATATGGTTATGAACTGTATAACCATCTTGCAAGCTTTTTAAAAAGTTGTTTCTAAAAAAGAAAATGCTTCTCACAGTAATGTCACTGATGATCAGGGAACAGTCAAAGACCTTCAAATCTTTCATATTGTGTATTCTCTTTTTAAAAGTAGATGATAACTGCAAGCATGTTATTTTTGAGATTAAAGGAAGCAATTCCAGAATAATCAGCTAAATGAGAGATTGCACACAGATATTCAGTGAAGCACAAATTATTCACACCGATTTCTCATCTTTGGTTGATCTGCAGTTTCCTGTGAAAACCCTTAGAAAAGCACTTATCATAAAAGGAAAGAAAAAAGAAGATGAGAGAGAATGGAAACACAAGTGGCACAGTGTTGTAAAATACACAAATGCAATACAGGCATCATTTCTGGAATAATGCTCAGCACTTAGTGGAAAAAATTTTGTTAACAATATCCACAGGGACACAGAGAAACATCTTGAAACTGAGATTCTGCACTTCCAGCTGCAGCAGTGCCAGCGTTCACGGCCACAGCACCAGCAGCTTAAGGAGACACTAGGCTGCTGGGCAGCACAGCACATTACATTCATTTTCTTCTACTCCCACTCACTCCACATTCTTCTCACTTGACTGTGCTTCCCTTTGCCCCATTTATTGCTTCACAGCTCCTGCGGAACTGCCCCCAAAGCCTAAAATAGTCCCTTCACTTCTTCCCTCCTCTTCATTTCCAGCTTCTTCCTACCCTTTCCCTCCTCTGCAGAAGTCTTTCCACAGCCTACCTTTTCTGGATCATTTTGTGGTTTTGCACTGTTAAAACTATTTTAAACAGCAAACATTTCAGGGCAGGAAATGTCTTATCACGTCTGAAATACTGTGTCAGTGATGACAGCATGTGCATGCACACAAAAGCACCACCTTCACCTAAACTGATTTCTAACATTGATGAGAGCACCTATATGCAGACTAAAGAAACAGAAGACCAATTTAATTGCTTTTCCAAGTAAGCCAAAGAACACCAAACAATGAAACTACTTTGAAAAATACATTAAATGTACTCAGCTAAAGTTAGTTCTGTTTGGATAATTAACAAAGAAAATTAAGCCCAACACTAAGTTTACAGATTTTCTTTCAGATCATGTGCCTAAACTTTGGGGGAACAGAAGGAAAATAAAGTAACCATCAATTGGATAAGGCACTGTAATTGAATATTGTAATGTTGCTGCAAATACATACTTCATGGAGAGATTCAAAAGTACTAACTGCTGCAATACTGTCTTAAGTTTGACACATTTAGCTGTGCTGATTGTTCACAGTACATGAAGATTTCAAAGTACAGACTTTAAAACTCCTTTGAGATCTAGATTAGAATAAAAATGTGTGTGCCGTAACATAGGTGTGTTACATTACATTCAGTGACATGACTGCCATAATATGGGTATAACATACATTGCAGGACCCACGGGGCCAATCACAGATATATAGAAAGTGTGTTAGAAAATAAGCACACACATAAACTGATCAGGAACATACATTTGAAATGTCCCAGTAGTCAAATACAATCCTTACACAATGAAACTCAACCGACTGTAATTCTCTAAGAATGGGCTAGCAGCCGACATGGAGAACTCATAAAGAAAGGAGCTCTGAAATACAAATATCCATAATTTGCATAAAGGAATTCCTTGTAAGGATTATAAAGCTTGCATAAAGTTCTATTATTGAGAAGAATTAAAGTAATTCTTCTCAATTACAGGCAAAGAGAAAAAGGGAGCCTCAGTGCATGTCTGCATACTTTAACATACTTGAAAAAGCAATAGTTGACTGGTTTCCACAGCAGTCGCCAATAGCTTTTGGCTTCATGCCTCCTCCACTATCTCACACCAGACTGAGAGATTGTGATGGTTCAATTTCACTTCCACTCTTAAAGCAGTGCTTCAGAAGGGGAGGTGGAAAATAATGGAAAACTGTCATTTTCTTTTCTATTCTGTTAGCACATGTAAATGTATACTTACACATGGAAAATACAAAATTAGTGTGTGGGATATGTGTGTCCCCTCTTTTTATAATATAAGGGAAGCTCAAAGCTGACAAGATAATGCTAAAATCATAGAAGTTAATTCAAAATCTCAGAAGAACATTTAGAAACATGTCCTCCAAAATATTGTTAAACATTCTCTCCTCATTTTCCTCTTCCCAAAGTAAAAATGCTTATGTGATATTTGTGCTTTAGACTGAACTCTGCAGCTAGAAGGATTTTTTAAAAAAGTGCTGCAAATCCTTTTTCTCTTGAACTTGGAAGTGACCTATTAGCATTCTGATCAAAAATTTGCATGTTTGAAGCATGAAGCAACTAAAAATACCATGCAAGTTGCAATTTCATTAAATGTTTGGGGCCACAAACCCAAGCCCAAAGTTTGTACTAAAAGTAAAAAAAAGAAAAAATACTTTTCATTAAACAGCAGTTAACTCTCAAATACCAGCAAGCTCTGAGAGCTGTGCTCAGCACTGAAAATTTGGTATGGGGGAAGCGAAAAAAGCCAAATTGAGAAAGGAGAGGGACGGTGACAGCAGCTTTGAAGAAGTGCTCAGGCAGTTCTGGGCATCCGGCTGCACCGTTTTTAGGAATTGTGTGACAGGCAGCTTTATTGCCTAAATGCAGAAGTGCAAATTTTGGCACTCACTGTATCAATTTTGTGCTTGTCTTACTGGCAGCAATTCCAATCGGAAGCTCTTTTCTTAGTCTAGAGAGCAATGCAGCACACACTCGCATCGCTTCAGTGGCAACAAGTGGTTATCAGGGTCTACAGTCACTACAACACCACATCATTTTGTATCTCCCACTCCCAAGCACCAAAGAGATACTTGTGCATACAGTAAACTAAATTGCTGCCTGGATGATCTGCATTCCCCAGCTTACAACAACAGTAATTTCATTTTGGTCAGAAAAGTGGGCGAGACATTGCAGCAGACATGGTTTGAATAATAATAATAATAATAATAATAATAATAATAATAATCAGTAAAAAAAGAATCTGTCTTTGAAATTTCAAAAATTTCACATGTGTCTAGGGTCATTCTTCAGGGTACAAAATACAACAGACCTGCAGTGGAGCAAGATCTTGCTTTCTACTTGCCAAAGCCCAATCAGTTTATCTATATTGATGTTTTAATGATTTAGACTACAACTCATACAGTATTTTCCCTTCAGTGCTAGAACAGTGACTACATGGATCTGTCAATGTATTATAACTCTTCTCAAATATGGACAGCCAAAGCTAAAGCAATTTTTGAGACATCAGAGGAATGGTAGGTATCACATTGTGTTCTACAGTTATCAATTCATTAAAAGCAAACAACACACTAATTATGTTTTTAAAATAAAGCAAAAATTTAGTTAAGAAAATTCAGAATAAGAACAAACAACTGTGTCATATAATGGTGCAAGATGATTTAGTATAGGTATAAAGGGGAATATATTTTCAGGATTCAGACAAGCATTTGAATATTCTTGGAGAAAAGATTCCTTCTCAGCTTTACACTCCTATGTCAAAATAATGTGAAAATACAAGCACATTAATTGAACCCTGGATTTCAAAATGCTGACTTAAAGTTTTCCACTGGAGCTACTACATTTCAGACCATTAATGTAACTTTAACACATACCAAGACTTCGGGACAAAAATCCTTTTGACATGTTTATTGACATCTGCTACAGTCAAATTTACACTTGGAAATCTAAGACATGTTAAATGCATTTTTCTTCCAAACTGCCAAAAGCCAACTGATTCTGTTATGGACTAATCACTTAGAAGAGAGGAAGAACCAAGTTTCCAGATCAAAAGTTAAACATTCGTGTCAATTCCAAGAGTAGCATCAAACGAGATTTTATTTTCTTCCTCTTCACTTTACTATGAACAAAAGTCCTGCAAAATTGTACCAGTACAGCCAAGTACAAGCAGTATTTATTCCTGGAATGCACTTACTGAAAGAATGGAAAGCCTACCCTATGTAAAATAGCAAAACTGTACAATTACATTTAGACTACCTAATAAGACAACCACTTCTTAAGGAGAAAGCACTCAAGAAATTGAAAATTGAATTTAACAAGTCACCCACACCCTCCAACACCACAGTGAAAAAAACACACGTATATGCATACACCTCACTACATCCTACACACAAGCACTTACATTTGTTTGTTTATATTTAAATAAGCCTGTCATTTTCCATTTAGGAAATGTTCCATACTTTTCGCCCCAGTTTTAGGATTCTCTTTGTGTACTTCTAAGGTTAACTTGTCAGCTTATTCTGCCCAAACTATAACTAGTCTGGCTATTAAAGAGGTTCCTTAATTCAGTCTACCTTTTGCAGACTAGAAACTTCAGTTATCTTCACTAATTTCGTCTATGTAAGGTTGCAATAATTCAGGATAAATTCCACTAAACAGAAAAGGAAATATAACCATATGTTGAAAGCAGATGCATGCACCTACATACCCACTCCTCCTTGTCCCAAAACTGAACTCCACATCACTTCACAACCCACTACACATGGGTACATACTCTAGAAATTGATTCCAAATATAAAAAAATATTTGCAGGACTTCCGTGACCGCTGTCTTTACATCTGAAGGATTGCAAAAGCATACTGCACAAAAATAGGGAGCAAAAGCAGCAATGCTTTCTTATACTCAAAATCTCAAAACTTAAGGTCAATATCACAATTGGTTCTGTGGTTTCAAGTAATACTATACTGATAAACTACAACTTGGACAGGATTAAAGCAATACCTTATTCATGTCCTGAACAGCAAGTATAGTGGTCCAGGAGAAATAGACAGAGATCAGAAAAGCCCCTCTAATTCATTTGACAACCATTTAAAAAGAACAGTGTAGGGAGAGGATCCAGAAAGCACATAAATCAGGTTTGCTATGATAGCAACACCACTGGATTTATGCTCATAGGTTTTCTAGCTCTTATACTCCCACCACATATCATGGCCAAGACTGAAAACCGGGTGCACAAATGTGGCCTCTCTATGGATACAACCCTGGCACAAAGAAGCACAGAGGATGTCTAAAGCAGTTTGACAGAAAACATATAAAACCACACTGGTGGAAGCAGTGAAATAATTTTCTGTAGATGGCAACCACCATCATAAGACTTTGCTTGTGACTGATGAAGTAAAATTAAATCAGAAGACTTCCAAGGAGAGAATACAACCCAGAATTACAAAAAAAAAAAAAAAAAAAAAAAAAAAAGCTCTTGGGAGAAATCTGGGGAATTCCCTGTTTCAGATACAGAAGAGGAAACAATAGCTGCAATAGAAAGCCAAGGATCTACTTTAAAAAGCAGATGATGTTTATGAAGTACTGCCTGAACTGGTGAATCTTCACAATAAAATGTCATCATCTAGTGGTGTGGTGTAAGTGCAGGACTGAGTCAGAAAGCCTGACGTTTAAGACTCAGTCTAGCATCTCCTGTGGTTTGGGGACGTTTTGTTTAAGACAAATTTTTCACATGTGATTCTCAACTGTATCTGGCAACTTTGTTCTGAAATACATTTTGCACAGGTGCTAGGCACCAACTCCAATGTAAAAACACTGAGCACTGTTAGCGTCCAGGGGTGAGGGAATCAGAACTGCAAAGCATCTGTATTTAAATTCAGTGTAAGCACACATTCAAATTTAAAGGACTTTTAAGAGCCCTCACTTAATAGGTTAACTCTTCAAAACAGCAGACTGGTAATCACTTAGATAACTTCAGGGAGATGACAATTAAAAAAACATGTAAAATGTTCTATGCATGCAAATACATAAGGTTATCTTCAGCTATAAAAGCTAAGGCTCAGGCTCCAAGAGGAGTTCTGATGGCATTTAGACATCAAAGTCCCAGAGGTCTGTCCTTTTGGACATAACCAGATGCATTGCAACTCTGCAGACTGTTGGTTTATGTCACATTTAAGCCTGTGAGTACAAAGTTGGTACTTCTGTACCTAAGCCTGTTTAGGGGCTTGATTCAGTAGGTGTGAGTTTATGCTCTGCAGGGATTTCCATTCACAGCATACTCTGCATGCATTGCTTGCATTGGAAAGCACATCCACAACAGTAACACAGCTCTTCTGTAACAATCCAGGCATTTCAGCCTAAGCAACGGAAAAGCCCTAATTCCAGCTAGACAATCTCTATATTAAGAGAAATTAAATCCCTTCCTCTCAGTAAAGCTCTCAACTCACCAAACAAAGCAATGAGGAGATAATTTCTACCTCTGCCTCGAAGGCTGTGTCACTGCAGAAAAACACACCACAAGATTCAAAGGGTCTTGAAGAGCTTCAGTCCCTGCTCCACATCAAACAGGCATTAGATAAAGTGCAGGAACACCAGGGAGCTTAAGTGTTCCTTGGTCAGAAAGACAGTAGCTGGGAATCCTGGTATTTAGCACTTAAGCTCATCTGTTTATTGTATATAGAACACAGGCATCTAAATCTAAGTTTAATGGCTGTTTTGCAGGCCAGCACTTAGATTCCTGGAGCTCTGGCATGATGATGGGCTGCACCGCAGAAATCAGCCCATTTCTGCATCTGCTTCCAAATATGCTGCAGCATTTTTTGGAAATCCACACAACTCCCAAACCTCCCAAAGCCAATGCTGATCACAGCAAAAACGTGACAATTCAGTCCTCTTGAGCTGCCTAACCAGGTTCCAATTACCACAGTTTGGAATTTTACAATGACACTGCATGATCAAGCACAATTTAATTGGATTTTCATTTGTTAGTTAGATGAACTCCTATCCACTTCTGTACTTCCTCAATTTAGACAGTGCAGAAATTCAAGCTGTGAAGACAACACTGGATTTTGCAATGCCTTCAGGACTTCAAAAATATATTTCAAATACATCAAAGTGGTCAGATAAGTTAGTACTCAATAGGAAGTTGTTTCTCGAAAGGAAATTGCAAATTTCAGTCAAAGAGGAAGATGGAGAGTTAGAATTAACTAACTGTTCCAAAAACTTCAGAAAGCAGGAAGGGCTTGTGAAGGTTGCATGAAGAAATTGCACGCAACCACATAAACAAGTTCAGTTTAGGACTATGTAAGTATCTTAAGAATATGTCTCCAATTAAAAAAACAAAAGAACAAAAAACACCCAGAACTTTCTAGCATTCAACTATCTAGTTTTCACTGAAGATCAGGGATTATTTTATATTCAGCCAGCAACAAAACAACTGGTATTCTTACTTGGCCAGTTAATCCTTTCAGCTTAACCTGTGCTTATACCCAGTGTCCACATTGTGGGCATCTGGCCACAAGAACAGTCAGGGCAATGAGCTGGATGGGTTTTTAATCTGCCCTATGTAGCCGTTCTTACATCTTTTGTCTGCAGCCTGCAGTGCTCCTCTGCAGCCAGGGAGAGAGGCATCCTTGTAGGGTCATTTAATAAAAGAGATTATATTGGCACTGAGCAAAGACTATGCTCTCCACCTGTCCAGCAAAAGCAAAACCTTGCCTTTTTTGCCCCAAAACACCACTTCAAGCTGTAACTCTACATACATACAGTATTGGCAAAACCTTTCAATTTACCTTGTTACTGTACCTGAACCTAACTGGGAATGTGCCCAGTTCACAGACAGTTTTGCTGTAATACCATGATAGTATGGGCTTGGCACAATTACATCATACACATTATCTTGGCAGCGAGGCAGCAGCAGCTCCACCAACTGAGCTCAAGGCCAAGCCATCAACAATTGCGCTGAATGAGTTGTCTGCACATTTTTACAAAGGCTCTTCCATTTCTTATGTTTGCTTTAATTTGTTGCCCTTATCTTAGTGTTGTACCAACGTCCCTATGCAGTATTCGTGTATACCCAGTAAGCTGTGAGAGAACATGCAGTAACAGGCAACAAACTCTAGCCTTGTCATGATCCCTTTTGCAAACATGATGCTCAGAATTTTTCACTCACAGTGAAGTAAAACAGACCGTGCACAATCAAGACTGAGAATTCTGCCAGGTGCACGTGTGTGTCTTGGAGCCACAGGTCTGCTCACTTCTGAACTCTGGGCCTTTTCATGTGAGATCAGTTGCTGCAGCACAACCCTAAGCTCTTTCTAACCTTCTTAAATAGTATTCTCAGCCATTTTCAAGCCTTCTCCCAACAGTGTTTAACATTTTAGCCTGAAACTAGCTTATGTTAGTTTCAGAAATGACGACAAAAATAAACCATGTGTGCCACCTTGTACAATCTATGCATCTGGCTGCATTTGACAGAACTGCCTTTCTGGTAGCGTCCCCTCATTATATGGCACCTACCCCTCCCCTTCCTCCTCTATTCTTCCTCTTTACATAAAAAAACCCCAAAGAACAAACAAACAAACAAACAAAACCATATCAGGCAAAACATGAAACACAACAGAAGCAAATATTGCAAGCAACAGTATTTCAACTAGAGCAAAAGATTTCTTTTAAAAGTAGTTGCTCGTCTAAAGGTCTGCAAGAAGTAGCACTCATTAGGCTTTATTAAAGTCACAGAATTAACACCAGAGGTGGAATGTGCAAACTAAAAAATTGATATGTTAGTTGTGGCAGTACATCTTCTTATTTTAAGGATGAATCCCAACACACCAGAAATTAGAGACCCACATTTAGCTTGCATGAAGTGAACACCCAGCAGCCCTGCTGTGTCTTTGAAGAGCTGTGAGGACAAGGACACCTCGCTCATTGTTCAGACAAAGAGGCTTTCTGGAGGCCATGCCTCTGAACTGTGCATTGAAACACTTGCTCTCCACACCCATCAGTAGGTTCAGCAGCCCAGACAGACTAAAAACTTCTCCCCACATCATCAGAGCCACATTCACCTTCAAACACAATACAACAGTAGAAGAAATCCACTGAATGCTGGATCATCTGAATGATCAGAGGCAGTAAGAAAGGACATACAATAGCGTCCTCGCAGACTCAGAATCAGAAAAAGGAATTTTCAGTAACATGTGTGTCTTTCCTGTCCTCACCACCACCCCCAAAAGTGAATCATATAGCCATGTACACTCCTGCACAGTGGCTTTAATATGCTGAGTGATTAAAGGTGATGATGACTATGGGCCACACTATGCATCTTTAGAGGGTTTTCAGTTCAACACTGAGGGGCCAAATGGGGCTACTGTGTATCTAAAATAGTTTAGTCTGATTAAAGGTGTAATTATATAGTTAGTCATAATAGCTGCCATACTTTAAAAGAAACCCACCTCTCCTTCAGGGGAAGGGAAGGAAATTATGCTACTTTATTCATTCAAACACACTCTCAGTTAAATTCAAATACAGCATGTGGACTAGATAAATACAGTGACACACAGCCACAAACACTTAGTAATCCAAGATAGAACAAGGAGATGAATCTCAACCTATAATCTTCGCAAAGGGAAACTAAATCTTATGATTAAGAGTTCTGTCATACCTGTGCAGGTATCAGTGGAGGCTGCGTGTTTTCTTCTCATCTGTCATAAGAAATTCATGCTGGTTTTAGGGCCTAAATATGAGCAAAGACTTTGCATACACAGGGTCTGACACAGAGCTTAAGAGATTTATGTGTTTATACGGTTAGCACGTAGCTTCTGGATATCCACACAGCAGATTTGCTCTATTATTGTTACTTTCAGCAAATCATCATTGCAGGTCTGCAGGAATAATGACTGTTGTGTAGAAGGGGTTTCCTCGACTTAGGTCACCTTTCACAGAGAAGCAGGTGATCTCAAATAGCCTCTACTCTTCTAGTATAAGACAGGGTGGGGAAAGGTTATTTCTGTATACAGTTATACCTTTTAAACTAATGCTTCTGGTTACAGAGGAGAGAGGGTGAAAAAGAAATGCACAATAGACAAGCTTCAGTTTTTCACCTTTTTTTTACTGACACTCCAAGTCCCCATTTAACACCACTGAAGCCATTTAGAGAACCTTGCCCAGCAACCACTGCCTCGAGACCCTCCATGAGATTCAGTTTCCCAAGGAGACAGACACAACCCAGACCTAGTTCACTTGGACACGAAGGAGGGAAGGCACCATCTACACAACATTCTGATCCACAGCAGTCCCAGCCCCCAAACCAAATGACAGAACCAGGCTGGATAGAACACATACCCCATTTCAAGGGAAAAATACAGGGGAAGGGTGAGAGATACAGGAGAGATACAGATACATTGGTCATCCTTGCCAATAAAGTTTCCAGCTATCCACATGGACACTTGTACACTCTCCGAAAAATCTTCCTCTGGAATAAAATACTTAGAGCATTTGGTGTGCCCTGAACAAATCTATTGAGCTTCACTGTTTAACCTTCCTCCTCTCCCCCACTGGTTTTTTAGCACTGGTGTTAGAATTTTGAAATATTCTATATTTCAATGACTGAACATACATTCCCCACACTAATCGTTTGACAAGAGAGAAGGCTGACCAGGATGCAGCTGAGGCATCACATTCCACATAATTTGTTAAATAACACAAAGATAAATCATCTTTATATGTGCACAGTTTTTAATCAGCATCCTTTGCCCAACATAGCTCAGCGGTCAAGTTCCAAGAACAATTTTGAGTCCTGTCATCTCATTTTTTTTCCAAGCATTCTCTCAAATGATCCTGTAGTTACATCAACGCACCCCTCTTGAGCTAGATTTCCGTATCTTTTACATGCTATCTGCTATTCTTCAAGTTTTTACACACTTGATAAGAGAGCAGAAAAGATAATTGAAAATATACAAGAAAACATTATCTTGCATCAACAGAACTACACAAGAAAAACAACAGACTAAGACACACTTAAAGCAATAAAATTACAAATCACCACATACAACAGTTTTATGGGAAAGAAGGATGAGAAAATATTCTTTTCCAGATTTCACACCATTTTCTTCCCCCACACACACCCAAACTGGGTGAGGTAGGAAGCAAGAGAGTTTCTTGTTTCTTTTAATTTTGCCCTGAAATGTACTTTAAGTAATTGCAAGTGAGTGACACCTAGTGATGAACACAAATCTGATCATCCTCCACTCTCCCACACAGAGAAGATAAGCCAGCAAGCACCAACAGGTAACTCAGGAGTGGGTGTTGAATCATGGGAACCTGACACTACTATGTTTCTCTCCCTTAAAAGCCAAATATCAAGTGAGCCAAGACCTAGAAACTTTTGGTTCACAGCTAAAAAGAATAAAAATAAAATGGCTAATCTGTCCAAACGAGAGATAGTGAAAACAGATCTAAATCACGAACTGCAAATTCACTTCTCTATTCTCTTTAAAACCAATCAGCTCTCTCTGGAAACACCAAGTTTTCCCAGAGATCTCATTCTTAATTAAAAATATGTATCTGAGAAGCAAACAGGAAGAATGGGTTTCTCATTAAATACTAAAATATCAACAGCTGTCTTAGAGACCAGTTAGTGATGTCTCTGGTGTTACAAATGCTGTCCTGTTGTAAGGATGTTAGAAGCTTGTCAAAGACTCTTATTTTGCCAGTAGTTCCAAAATTATTGCTCACAGAGCAGTTACTGGAAGTGAAGGGGAGGGGATCTAGTGTGATTTCTGGTAGGGTTACAGGAAGGAAAAGTATGCTGCTATGCAAAGCAGCAACAAAACAGTCCCCTGAAAGGGAAGCTGGAATAAAGAGACCAAGAAAACTGGTCTGATTTTTTGACACCATGACATGGGATAATCCTCTACATGGGAAGCTCACCCCGACCAAGAGATTCCTTTGCTTAACGCGTTTTTAAGAGCAGTCCAAAGTTTCAGAACTAAGACAGCAAAACACAAAATCCTGTAGGAAAGGGAAGTGATTAATCTTCATGGCACAGCCATCGCCGCTTTTACACACTTTGCGCCATTTCATCTTTTTCTGCCATGAACAGGATTGTCACTGGAAACTCAGGAGTAGCTCCTGCTTTAAAGACACCAAGTCTTTACATCATGATTAAAAGCCATCCAAGGACAGAAGAAAAAAAAAAAAAGAAATAATAAAAATCAGTGGGCAGAGAAACACATGCTCCAACTTGCAGACTTTGTTCTGCTCAGTAAACCCATAGCCATCTCCTTTTCTCTCCTCACAGATTCATGCGAGGTCAGGCTATTTTTTTTTTTTTTTTGTTAATCCCTCTGCAAACATTAAGGAAAATCCAAAAGCCTGTAAAATTTAAAGCCCTGAAATCCCAAGCTCTCTGGAAAACTAACGCAAGAGAGCCATCTACCATGCGAAGGCAGGACTGTCGGGGCTGGGGCAGCAAGGGCTGCCGCTGAAACTTATTTGAATGAACTTGACCCAGGTTGGCGGGCGGCCAGCGCCCGACGTCACCCCGTGACTTAACAGAACACAGTGTTCTTGGCACCCGCACAAGTATGTGTTGAAATCCACGCTGGAGAGGGAGAGAATAAAAAAAAGTCACTGCATGTTTCAAATTAATAAAGGAAAATGGTAATGAAAAGGTAATAAAATGCAAAGGCAGCCTTAGATGTTTTTAAATGTATCTGCTGCATTTCCCCCCTTATTTATTAGTTTATTTATTAATGGTGCTCCCTCATGTACCAGAAGCTTGGCATACGGGTAGTTCTCACCAGGACGAGCCCTTCCCTGTCCAAATCCCGTCCCACGCGCTCTCCCTCTCACCTCTATCTGTGCCCTACCTGGAAAATTCCAGTGCAGCACTCAGCCAGGCAGTGAGGGCAGACAGCGGCTGCGCTGCCAGGGCTGCCCCTGACTCACCCCCTCGCCCAGCCCTCACCCAGAGGCAGCACAGCAGGCACCCCAAGCCTGTGGGGGATGATTGGTGACACAGTTATGCCACTCACCAATGGATTGTGCTAACACCTTGTCACGAGATTGACAAGCACACGAGTAGAAGCAGGACAGGCAAAATAAACTTAAGGAACCATGAACTCTATGTGCTTCCTCCACACACCATATTGCTATTACTTCCCTTTTCTGCATTTCCTCCCCCCCAGACTACCCCTCTTTCTCTCCAAAGCCAGGCCTCAAGTCCTTTTCCTTCTTCTCGCCTGTCACCTCTTATCTCACTGATGCCCTATGCTCCTCTTCAGTGACTGATCAAGACATTTGACACCTGTAGGTGCAGGATCAAAACCAGCCCACACACACCTGCTGAGGGACTCTCTGCAGTCATCTCTTCATGGCCTGTACCTGCCACCAGCAAACACACCAGCATCTGGGTGGCACAAGCCTCCAGTAATGCTTTATAGCCATCAGCCACAACAGGAACATGGATCCATTTCATCCTCTTTACCTTCCACACACACATCCTCAGCCTAGCACACAGCCCATACCATTAGAGGAACATATAGGAGACAGTAAGACAAAATTTCTACCCTACCTGGACAGCCCATTGCTGCTTCCACCATTTCAGTGCAAACCTGAAAAGCTGCATCAGTTAATATCTTATCCAGTGTTCTACCACCCTTCATCCATCAGCTGAGAGATGACAATATTTTTCTCTAGTTATAGATTCTCTAAAAAGACATGCATCTAGCAGACGATCCACATCTCTGGCCAGTCCTTCCAACATCCTGAGCCTGTGTTGTATGCAAAAGTTGCACTGATTATTTTTCACCTTGACTTTTACACACTTGCAACCATAGAAATAAAGCATCTGCTAACCAAAGAGACAGTAAAACTTGCATAGGAAGCAATTAGACACTTTCTGGAGTCCCTGTTCAGTATCACAGAAAACTGTCTCAAAACATCTTTTCTTCCACCCAGAACTCTGCCTATGCCTTTCAAATTAAAATAGTATTAGCCTCAGTACTGTAACAGTAGGGAAAAGAATTCTGCTTTAATTCTCCAAGGGTGAAAAAAACCTGAGAACTCAAGTGTTTATGTTTTGTGCATATAATTTCCTGATGCTCAAAATGCCATTTTATAAGTAGCTGCATCCTAAAGTAAAAAAAAACCTAGAGATATAAAAAAATACAGTTCTTGCACGATTTTCTTTTGCCTTTCTGTGGGCTATATCAAGAGCAAACTCACACGTGAAATAAACCATAAATGCAAATCAGGATGAAGCAGAGAATGGAACTACTCGAAGAATGAATAATTTAAAAGCTCCCTGTAAACAATCTAAAGTCGTTAGACGCAACCATGTATAAGTGAAAATTTTCACAGAGCAAAAGAAAAAACAGTGGACTCAATTTCTAATCTCATCTTTCTATGGTCAGACTCCAGATCTGGATCCAGATCCAAGAAGAGACATGTAGCAGAGAAAGTGAATTCAGAGTTTGGCAAGTTACAGGAAGAAAAGGCATTCAAGTAAGAAATACGAAGATTCCTGATGACAAAAATGACAGGGAATTCAAAAGACACGCAGATTGCCAGTGACATGCCTTGACTTGATAGTTATCTTTAAGAATCCCTATGGAAGGAGCAGTTCATATTTATTTAACAAAGATGTGCTGGCATTCACACTAAACGCTTCTAATGTCAAAGCAGCTGCCTGCCCACTCCCCTCCAAACACAGCCAGAAACCCTACTCCTGCAGCAGAGATGGGGGGGAGATTTTCACAGAAGAGGGAAGCTCTTCGGTAGTCTCATGTTTACGAAGGAGTTGACTGGGTTGTCAAGGAGGAAAAAGCCCTGCAGCAATCCTCATGCTACATGCTTTGAATACACACAATTAAATTTGTCACAAAATTACAGATGAGTCTTCCGTGAAACTTTGAAAGCCTGCCCCAGTACCCTCGCCTCTCTCCTAATTGGGTTTGGCAAGGAGCACCAAGATACTGTTAAGTCTGAAAGTTTGCTCGAGAACCAGATCCACAGGTTGGAGAAGTTTTCTCGAGCCACTCCCAGCTGGCTAGTGGGCAAACCACAGAGAGACTGCCAGAGCCTCCAAGGAGGGCAAAGTTGAGGGCAGGATGTGACACACTTACCGCAATCACGCAGGCTACTTGTCTTCCTAACACCCAGTGTGGTTTACAGCCTCTAAGCAAATGAACAGGACTGTTTGTTCAAAAAAGGGTGAGATTAATTTTTTATTGTATTCTTAAAGTGTATGTTCAATAAAATAGTTTGTTCTTATATCCTTCAAACCGGTGAACGGGATATGAAAAAAAAAATAGTTGGGATTTCCTACAATTAAAAGACAAAGCAACAAGTCCTCATGCTTTGCAGCTGACCACAAAAGCCAGCAAGGCCTGTGCTCCATTGCTCCCCCCCCACCCCCAAACCACTTCATCTCTCTGGAACATGAAGTCCTGCCATATTTTCATTTGCAGTTTAGGGAATCTCAAGTGATTGGATGCAATTAGCTGCACCAGGACAAAAATCAGAGCATCATATTACCTGACTTTAGTATATACTGTTTGAATTAAAACTTTCAATTGAAGCATGTTATGTTTTTATTTAACACACAAAAGAAAACCCCACCTATCCACAAGTAAGTTTAATTGCAAAATCCCATTTTCAAAGCAGGGCTGAATCCTGAGCCATCTCTAACCATGTTCAACTATGTACATATGAAAGCAACCACAACAGCACACAACTACAGCTACTTACATACCCGCCAGGTAGGAAAAAATGCAGGCAAGAGGGATAATTTTATTTTCTTAAATACAATGCTGTCATTTTAAATGAAGGAAGACTGTATCAGATGGGTCATCCTCCTCAAAAACAAGTGCAAGCAAGATTCAGGTACTGAAAAAACACAGAAATACCGTGTAGTTCCGTTAACACGCCAAGTCACTAATTTGAGAGTTGGGTCATTTGCTAACAAAGTGAAGAGCACTTACTGTCTGTAATGTTGCAGAACCTGACAATCTAACATGTTTGCCTACTTTCTCCTCACCCATTTTTAAACATAGTTAAAATACCCATTTGGAGGGTCAGAGAAAAGAATCTAGGACATATCCATAACAAGAGTGAGTCGTTAAGTGCAGAAGCAACACAAAAACATGACTTCAGAGCAGCAGGAAGTGCAGTAGCACATGACAGATACAATCAAATCCATAGGTGAGTAAACCCAGGATAATGCCACAATTAGGTTAGTGTTGCATTTCAGCTTCTGCAATATTTAAAGTCGAAGCATTTTATTTCTATTGCTGTTTTACAACACCCGATCTGTCAGTCCTCACAACACTTTGGTCTGGAAATGACTTATTACCAGATGAAATGCACAGAAAATGAGTGAAAGGAAAAACTGTCAAGCTACCTACAGGGCAACCCAACAGGATTTACGTGATCTGTGGTTACAATAATTGCAGACAGAGGCAAACAAATTGTGTCTACTTGACTATGCATACAAAACTCAAGACCTTTCAATTTATTAAACAGAAGTTATTACTGTTTGCAGGAAAGGAGGTGATGTTCCTTGCCAGCTACATATGGCAACATAATTCTAGATGCTTGTTTTTATTTTTTACCAATTACAGCTTAGGGTTGATGTGTGTATGTGTGCATTTTCTTTTTCAAAAGCTAGTGCAGGTTGAGGTATTTTTCTAAAAACAAACATACACACCTGTAGTAGCAACCACATTTTAACCACAGAAACGTGATATAGCCCATCAGACCTAGATTCTACAGTTTCACAATGTTAAAGCAGATTTGTACTCAGATCTTACTTAAATAAAATTTCAAATTGGTGTCTTCTGTCTTAATTTCATCCTTACTTCTTGTTAATTTCTTTATATCCATAATTATCACCTTCTTCACTTTAATCTTCTGCTTCTACTTTATTATGGACTGGTTTGCCTTAGTTTGTCCTCTGTGTGGT
This sequence comes from Monarcha castaneiventris obscurior, assembly GCA_026261815.1. NCBI lineage: Eukaryota > Metazoa > Chordata > Aves > Passeriformes > Monarchidae > Monarcha > Monarcha castaneiventris. The sequence continues at coordinate 6,185,392 of JAMPIT010000379.1, read as the reverse complement.
CTTTCAGAGTTTTAGCAAATATTGATTTTCCAGAGTAGAGTTTCCTCTCCTTCCAACACTACATAGTTAAGCTCATAAAACCAAACAAAAGAATTATTTTCTAAGTTTTTCCAGCATTGTTTGTTTAGATTTCTGAGCATGCAGTTAGTCTAGTTTCACGTAGCAGAAATTAAAACACCATTCTTGCTAGAAACTGCAGAGACTGGGACTAATGCCTGCCAGAGAGACTGAGGCACCAGGTACAAAGTTTCAGTTTCACTAAACAGAAATAACCGATCAGATTTGCTGTTCATTTTAGATGCAAGCAGCAAATCAGGGCTTCCTTTTGCTTTAATCCCATCAACACTGGCATAATGCCACATAAGATAACATGTTAACAAGGCTCTGGAAGCTGAGGACTAAAACACACAATAAAGCACCAATTAAAAAATTGTGGAGATGAAGGAAACCAAGTAAGAACAGCAAGAACAAGTCAGGCCAGAGACTTGTTGAACTCAGCATCCTATCTGGGACAGTGGCCCATGTGAGGTGCAAAAAGCAAAGAAGCACAAAGCAAGTGAATGCTTCAACTTCTTCCCTGATACACTCCTCAGGAGTGAGGTGACTTGCAACTCCAGAACTTTCCAAGGGAGCATAATTTGACTTACTAGGTAATTAGATTTTTCTCCAGAAAAAAAGTCCAATCACTTTTAAACCAAACTCTGCAGAATTCTGGTTATATTGCAGAATTTCTTACATTTTACTTAATGTTTTTAATGTCAGCAAAGAAAGTCACTGGAAGGGACCACAGGTGGGTCACCAGCCATAGATTTAGCCATTGTGGTTTATTATTGCTGCAACATTTAAAGAAGTCTCAGAAAAATTAATGACTGTTATGCTGAGAATTGTACCAAAATGTACAAAAATAAGTGGCAACTTCTGCTCAATGAATTTGTGGCAGATAATGAGCCTAAGCAATGAAGTGCATTTTTAAAAAGTCACAGTGCTGATCAAAAATATACACTGAAAGATATTTTTCCTGCAGTTCAACCGTACAATACTACCAAAACTTGGGGACGTCCTTCAGAACATTTCATTCATTAATTCATTCCAGTTCATTCCAGATCAGGAAAACACAAGCATCTTTCTTCTTTTCAAAAACAGAGCATAGTGCTGCTAATAAGCAGATGGAGAATTTTTACAATTACTGGCTGCAAGTCTCATAAAAATTAAATCCATTTGCTGTTCTTCCATTTAAAATGCATGGTATCAAAGCAACAGAAATTAGCATTCAGTGGTCTCTTAAATCACCCCTCCCTGCTCAAAATGTGAAAATAAACCACCACACATTATATCACCAGCAGTCTTACTTCTTCAGCTCTATGATGACGACAAGGATCATGACTGCGTCAAAGGCAAATGATTATTGTCTACATTATTACTTCTGACAGTTCAGAGCGTCTGGAGCATGCAAGGCAGAGAGAAAACTTCCACCAGCACTTTCCAAAATCCTTACAAATTAATTGAAGGAAATTAATAGCTGAATTGTATTTAAAAACCCTGAAATTCACATGCAGAGGATGTAAAAGGTTTTGCATCTTCACAACCAAATTTTTGAAGTCACAAGCAACTTCTGCATTAAAAGTTCTCAAAGTAGCTGCAACGTTATACACGCAACAAAAAATTATGTGGGGTACTTTATTATAACATAGTGCAACTCCTCCCCCTCAAATCTGTCATTCTTGCCTTCAAAAAGGAAGCTGTACCACAGAAGTGTGGCATAGAAGTGATGTTGCCTTCCAATCCTATATAAAATCATGTTCTAGTTTGCCTTTGCATTAGATTTCCACTATTTACTTTCCATTATTTCCCAAGTTATGATTTCTTCCACTTACCTCTGAACAAAATGAGCTATGATAACTTAAATATTTATACTCAGCATCCACAAAGATGATCCACCAAGGAGATATGTGCAATATTTTTCACTTAGACTTGCTAAAGTGATGAATCAACTCAGCATCTTCATTAGCAACAAGACTGATACATTCAGGTTTTCTTTCTTCTTTTTTTTTAACACTGAAGAAACCAAACCAGAGATTTTGCCACAGATTTTCCCTCTGAGTTCATTAGATTTGAGAAGCCATCAATATGTATGGGAAGCATTTATGTAAAATTGTAAAGCCATGCCAAAAGAAAAAAAAAAAATTCCCTGTCCTGTTCTGATGCCTGCTTAACTACTTTTTTCCTCCATAACTGCTGTGGTTAGTGCTAAGTTTTTAACAATGAAATGCTTTTACAGATGAGAAAAGCATCAGAGAATCTTTAAATTGTAAGCAATGTAAGCCACAAGTCTAAAATAATGTAAGGAACAAACCTAGCTCTACTGTTTGCATAGGAAAGCTAGACTCAAGTGCATATAAAGGTTACAAAGTAGAGGGGAATAATCACCCTCCTGGCATTTATTTCAGACTTGTTTCACATAAAAACATTGGTTTTGTTGTTGTTTAAACTGACAGTCTTATCTATTGTCCGGCTCATTGCTTTTTAGCCATGAGAGCAGCAATTATCTCCTATTTCATTTTCCTCATCCCAAATTTGTACCCTTCAAAAAGTCCACTTAACCTGATATTTTTTAATCCAACATTCCACACTCCACTATTTACGAGAAAATATATCTCTTTCTCTTCTTCTCCTCCTCCTCCAATTACTGCAGACTGAGGCTGATGACAGTGTCTTAGTCCAAAGAGCTGCTTTGGCCCTTCCTTTCCAAACCAGCAAACAAACACCATACAAAAACTCTTATGTCCTTCCAGCACACCACAAATATTTCACATTATAAGGATGAATCTGCTGAGGTCCGTAAAGGAGGAGTAAGTAAGTCAAAGCTTCTGTAAAGTGTCCTGGTACACAGCTATATAATCTGGTTTTCCAAGCAGCTATGTAAAACTGTTACATTACTGTCCATAATATTGTTCATTCTTTTCTCTGCACAAGTCCGCAAAGAACAGGCCAAAAGGCAACATGATGCTTTATCTGCAACTGTCACAAATAAAAGGTCTTTTTTCTAGTTCTGCCTTTAAACAGATAATGCATTATCAGATTGGGATATTTATTTATTCATTTTATACAAGTAGTTATACTGTTCTCCCATTCTAAAAGATACTGAAGTGCTTCATATCCTAGACAAATCACATTATTACTGGAACATACCAGATTTGCAACTTGGCAACACCAATTATATTTTCTTACTTTCATGATGCTTCGACGTACTTTAACAAATGTTTATGTTTTAAAAAACCCAACATAGTGCTTTTCCAATTAGTCATAAAAATTAAGGATTTCAATTTTAAAAAAAACATAAACAAAAAAGCCCAGACTTACCTTTGCACTTCTCACTCACCCAATCAAGCAAATTAAAGAAACTTAGTCTGTGAAGCTCACTCCAGGGAAACTAACTCCTTCTCTAGACAAGTCTGGCTAGAGCCATCACCCTCTACAAAATCCATACTGTCACAAAACCTCCTCTCCTTCCCTATGTTTGTACAGAAAGCTTTATTAAAAACATGAGGTAAGCACAAACTAGACTACATGAAAGAACACCCTGCAGAAGCCACACAGAGCAGCAGGTGGGTGAGAACTACAGCTATAAAGGGCATCCACTGCGCTGACCAAGCCGAGACTCATTTGCAACATTGTCTTTTGCTATGTGACTTCTCAATTGCTCTGCAGAGGAAGCACCGAGGGTGGCAATGGTAAAAAGGACAAAATTCACACAGCTGAAAAGCCCGCAGCACACAAACATAGGAATAGCTGTAGGGGAGACTACCAAGGATCATTCTACCCCCTTACTTTTGTCTCCAACTATGATTAATGTCAGATGTTTAGGGAAGAGTTTAAAACAGGACAAGCATGCAGCAGTGTTGCCACAGAAGAGTCTTCCTGATTCCAGTTTGTGGCTACAACTAGAGGCAAGATCTTTGTACTTAATTCTTAACAGATTTGTCTTGTCTTCCTTGAGTTTGTCCAGTTAGTCTCGAATGCATGTAATCTTCCAGCATCCGTATCACCCTGTGACAGGGAGTTCAGCAGCTCATCTGGTGGGATGAATCAACTCCGTTTTGATGTTGAATCAACCTGCTAGTTTCACTTGATGCCTCCTAGCACTAGACAGTACCCAGTCATTTTGTTTACTTCTTATCTATTTATGAGGCATGGTTTTCTTTCATGCCCTCTCCACAGCAATCTCTTTATGAGGGCAAAGATTTCTATTCTATAGAACTTTTTGCTCATACCAACTTGCTCTGAAGCTTTTCGAGCTCCACTGCACCTTTCTTCTTGTGAACGGAAAGGCCAAAACTACTATCCACAAGTACAGTTTGTGTGCAAACTTAAGGGATTCTTAAAGTTGTGGTGTTTTTAGCAGCCCTTCACAGTACGTAAAACCCAGAACAAACCTCAACCCTTCTCATACATGACTATTTAGGTAAGGATGAAACTGCTCTGCCTTCACAAGCAGACAGTTCTAGTCTGGTTTTCTCACTTAGCTTCAATGTTCCCTTTCCCATGCACAGGAAGGTGTCAAGGCGTCTGCAAAACAGCAACGAGTTTGCAGCAATCAGTGTTTCTAAAGAGCTGCAACCAGATGAGAGCACTTGGTGGCACAGGACTAAAATGTTGTATTAGGCAAGACAGAAACAGTGAACTGACACCAAACAATGGCCAGGAGAAGGTGAACGGGGACAACTGAATGAAATAGCGACTGCTGGGAAGAGGAGACAGAGTGGGAGGAGAACGATGGGGACTGAGTCAAAAAGAATGCCACTGTGCTGGGACTGAGCAGTGAATCAACAGCCATGTGCAACAGCTTCCCCATGTCTCCAGGAAGCTGGAATAACAAAGCTCGGCTGAAGTTGTGAGTAGTGGGGAAGATATCATATGAAGTAACAATTTCATAGCATATTTCCAGAGAGATCGAGGACAAAGATAAAACCATCAGGTAGTCAAGGTTGTTGCCCTCGTCTGAAGGCAAATAGTGTTATCATAAAGGGGATAAAAAGGGATGGAGCAGGATTGTCTGCAGCTGGCCTACACACACGAGTGTGCTAACAGATTCCTACAGAGCATGAAAAATCCTCTTTAACATACTTTAATACTCCATATTACAGCTATGGAGTTAGAGACCATCTCCACAGAAAGGGTTAATCAGTCACCAGGGTTGTTAGTCTGGAACATGAGTGTCCTGATAACAAAAGAACTGTAAATCTGAATTGTCATCTACAGATGATTCAGACGTTTGTATAGAAACTGTTTATCACAGAACATGACACAGACCCTGACAAACTGGATATGAGAGGTATTGCATCTTCACACCATCCCAGTTCCTTCTTATTGTCCCCAAGAAAGTCAACCCCTCACCCAACATCATTTCACACCTCCAAATTTCTCAAGTTCTATTATACAATTTCTCAGTTTTAGTCCATTTGTTCTGCCCCTCTTTATTCCTCTCTTATCTATCCAACACACTTCCACACTGTAATGAGAGTCAGGAACAAAACTCATGTTCCCCATGCCTTACCATCAAACTGCATTCTTTACAAGCTAAAGATATAGTGCCATGACTTAAAAAATACCCCAAATCAACCACAAAACAAAACCCCACATAACTGCCTTCTTCCATATATAGATACGGAGGGAGCTTCATCAATTAAAGTGAGACACACAGGAGCTTCATCCATTAAAGAGAAACACACTGGAAAAACCTCAGGGGCTTTTAATAACCCTGAGGTTAGTTTAGAATACTTTCTAAACTTTGGTTTTCCTGTGTTTTCTATGATATTCTAAATTTACTTCTAGATCTTCACAATTCAGTAGGTTCTACAAAGAGCTGCTACACACTAACCCTTACTACAAAAGGAACTTTTCTGTTTTGGTGAAAATTGACAAGAAACTCATTAAAAGATGAAGCCTAAATACAGGGATAGTTGGATTGTTTTGGTACACCTCATGCTTTACATGTTCTACCAGGAACTGGATGACCTTGGACATTCAGGTGTCTTATTTTCACCTTAAAGCCATTTTATAGGCAGTATTACACATGCACTTTTTTTGAGATACACATATGCATGCCTTTCTTATACTGCTGCCACAAACCTCAACACCAGTAAGATTCACTTATGGAAAGATGGAAACTGCAATTGCACTAGGAACCTTAAAATGACATTCAATGCTTTTGTTTCACAACTGGGTGCAACAAGCATCCTTGGCAGTAAAAGAAAATTTTACTTTCCCCAATGTATTAGGACCCTCTCCTGACACCATGAACTGACCAAATGGGCAACAGAACCAGCCACTAAAAGATCTTAAAATTATTTTTAAAGCAATGTGACAACCCACAAGAGAGGCTTTTAGAGATTTCAAGCCATTAGCCAATCTACTCTGTTCAGGTCTCCTCCCAGAACTACAGTATTTAGAAAGCATGTTTATAAGAAAGAGAAATTATTAAGACTAGTCCTATGTATGCCACTAAAGCTCTCTTCCAGCATTGCCTTCAAAAAGAATTTCCAACAAATTCAAATCAATCTCTCCTCCAATTTATCCTGAAGACTCCTGAGACAGTTTGGAAGACAAAGTCAGACAAATGAAAACTCAGCAGCTTTCTCACTGTGCTCACAACTCTTTGCAGAGACCAAGACTACTAGCAAATTATCCATAGTAGCAAACAACAAAAAGCCTCATCAGAGATGAGGAAACCAGCAAGACAAAATTCTTTAACTTCCTATTAGTGTTGCTAATTCCTCTGGCTTTATCCTCTCTTTTCAAAGGAGAGCACTGCACTCCCAGCAGTGCATGCTCTGTTCGTCCCTGTAGCATCTTCTGCTGCAGCACCAGGCAAGCTAGCAACAGGAGACACACGAGACCCTCTTTCTTTGCTTCATCTCTTTACATGGAGCTCAAGGCCCTGACAGAGCAAACAGATACTGCTTTGCTTGTCCCTGTTACTCCTGAAGATCCTCTGTGGTGCTGTCAAGAGCCATGCTCCAGAGAGGTGCCAGACCTGAGGAAATGCAGATGCCTTGTGTGGCATGCAGCTGCAGGAAAGGGAACACAGGCCTCTTGAATCTTGTTTAAAACACCAGGCAGACTTGGGGAGGATGTGGGAAGACCACAAGGAGAGGGGCATTCAATACATGGATACAAAGATAGCAGTGCTGTCAGCTGCGCTTAAAGTTGTTGCTCTCCAGAGCTGTGCAAGAAAGAATATGGGGCTCAGCTGAAGCCTTAAGTTAAACAAAGCAGAAGGGTTGGATTAGCATTCACAAATAGGCCGGTACTTCAAACAACACAAAAATGCACTCTGGGAATGACAGCTCATGGCAGCAAGGTCCAAAGTCTGTTTATGTCACTGTCATAGGTGTCGTGATCCATCAGATTTCATTTGTCCAGAATGTGGTACACAAGTCTCCACTAAACTCAGCTAGTAAGTCATCCAGGAATTTCAGAAACTAGGCACAAAGAGGCACAGTGACCTCAGTGACACTGTGGATCACCTACAAAAGCACCTGTAAGTATGAAAATGGTGATCCAAGATGCTTCCTTCAAAATGGGCATCACAGACTTCAGGCTTTTTACAGCACCAAAAATATACATAACGTGTATCAAGACGCTCATATGACTGTGTCCTTCTTGAGGAGGATAATGAGCCAATTCAGTCACACTGAACCCCAGTGCCCCAGAATTATAAAGAAAAATATTCCCAAGATAATTTAAACCATCAAAGCAAGGAACATCTGAGCCAGTTAGGTATTAGCTGAACTAGTGTTGTCCATCCTGTTTTAAACTTAATGGGGTCATTGTTTAACTACAGACTGAAAAAAAAGCTATAATACAAATAGCTATAGCACACCCAGAAACATCCTGTTTCCTATTCTGATAATCTGACCAAATCATGGAAACAAAATTGAGAGGGGAATATTGTCTGTGACTAAGGAAAAAAGCCTCAAGACTTGATTCCTGCACCATAGGATGCAGAGACATCCCTGCCAATGGGATGCAGCAGAAAGCAGCTGGTGCACAGGTTCAGTTTTGCCTGGTAATTCAGGTATAAATCCTTCCACCTTGCAGGTATGAATGCTAAGGTGTTTCTTTCAATGCCACTACTGACTTGCAATATGCTGATCTGTAGGTCTTGCCTAAAAGGCCCAGCTGAGGAGCCCTGCTAGAAGAGACAGTTCCAGCCAGAAAAGTAAGGTTCCTGATTTGGAAAGACAAGGAGGAGAGAGACAGGGAAGGGAGAAGGATGTTGCCCAGACTGGTTATGCTGTCTTCATCCTTCAAGTTTTCCAGGATCCAACTAGATAAAGCCGTAAGCAACCTTGTCTGACCTTGCAGCTCAGACTGTCTTGTGCAGGTTGAATTGGAGAAATCTTGAAGTTGTTTCCAATCTGAATTATTCCATAGGGTACACATTTAGAAATAATTGTAAACTTGTGGGTATTTTGTATATATTCTAATACACTTCCTTCAGTAATGAACTGACAAAAGTGCTTGCAATAACATGGTCGTATCATCACCCTTTATCCGTGTTAAGTCATCAGTCTGACAGGATGACACAAATTCCACTTGCTGTAATAGTGATTGCCTACCTTGAGATAACCTGCTTTAAATTCTGTTACACAACAATAGTTCTAGACTCAATTCTAATTACCAAGCCAATGTTAGTTATAATTACCATTATAATGGATCAAGAAAGCCAGGACACGAAAGCAAGTCCAGAAATAACAGCAAGTCTTGGCCTGCTCATCTTTTAAGTGACCTCTTTAGAATTCCATGAAGTATGTTGAAACCCCCTCAATGTAATGCCACAGAAGGACAGAATTTGTTTTCAGGGGTTTTTTTTTAAAGCCAAGTTAAGACAGTAATAAATCCATGAACTAAGCAATTGAACAAACCTCAATTTGAAAGATCAGAAGGCCTCAGGTAAAAGACACAGACGTACATATATCCATGCAGGAAGGACTTCTAAAAGAATGTGTTCTTCACTCAGGGAAAACCCCAAAATAAACCTTTTGCACAACATTAAAATAATTTTTGCACAATATTCAGTATCACATCAGATTGCCCACTGTCAGGGCACACAGACTGCAGCACAACAGAGAGCTGAGAATGTGGTAGGGATTTATTAAAGAGTTTTGAAACATGTAACATACAGCAAATCTCTTTTTCAGTCATCTATCTTCATTCAACATAATAGTTTGGGGATGTTACCACTCTTTATGTATTCCAGTCCCTACCAGGAGCCTATGAGAGAGCCAGAGAGGGATTTCTTACAAGGTTTTATAGCAATAGGACAAAAAGGGAACGGCTTCAAACATAATGGCACCTTTCTGGCTTTCAAACAGAAGGGCACTTCAAATGAGGGCACCTTTAGATTAGATATTAGGGAGGAAATCTTTACTGTGAGGATGGTGAGACACTGGAAGAAGTTGCCTAGAGAAGTTGTGGGTGTCCCACCTCTGGAAGTGTTCAAGGCCAGGCTGAATGGAGCTTTGAGCAATCTGGTCTAGTGAAAGGTGTCCCTGCCCATGACAGGGGTTTGGAACCAGATGATCTTTAATTTTCCTTCCAACACAAACCATTCAATGGTTCTAAGATTTAAAGGGAACAAGCTCTTAACCATGTGACTTTTTGATTTATTTTCACCCAAGCAGAAGTTAAGATCAGCAGACAAGGATCCACTGCACTTCTTAGTGTGCTGTGCAATAAAGAGGACCTGCTGTAACCAGTTAAGCTTTATTCATGCTACATAGCAAATATATAAGACTAATCCCTCACACCATTCTGGGATAAACCTCACTTGTTCCACGTGTAAACCAAGCAAATCTGGCTACCTATCAGAAACTGATAAAGTGAATTTAACATACAGGACACAAAGAAAAGACCATACTCTTGTAAGCTACCAAAATTACATACTCCATAAAAGTGCTGGCCTACTTTAAGGGATTAAGGGTTATGAGGAAGGGTTCAAGTGGGGAAGATGATGTCACTCAGTGTACAGGGCCAGAGAAAGTTCCCAGTTTCAGAGGCAGTATGGAAGAAGAGAGGGATTTACTTACAGGAACACATTTTCATGTTTTCATTACTAGCATTTAAATATTTTTAAGTTAAAAATAATTAATAGATAAGCAGTTCTTACAAAACATGGAACGTCAGCTCATGAGACAAAAAGTCTGTACACAAGTTTGGCAAAAAGTGGTCACTACCAATGCATAAAAATATGGAGTTTTTCAATTTTGAAGTGATTACACGGTGCTCTTCTGGAAAACATGTATGCTGAAAAACTAACATTAATGCTTAATCTTTATTTTAGTACCATGTTCTCCAAGAAAAGAGTTCCCCTAGATATCCACCACTGGCAACTAGAAGTCAAAGAACTGTAAGAATAGAACCATCTGGGATCACCTTGTCAGATCTTTGTCCTGCATTATCTTAAGCAAAAATTCAACCACTCATAGGTCAAATGAAAGCTAACATAAAACAACTCTCTCATCCCCTAAAAACAGCCAAAGGAAAGTAAAGCATGGCCCTGTCATATCTTGCACATGCTTTCTTCAAAAAATTCTGAAGACAAAGATTAGCTGCTCACCACAAGGCCAGCTTCAACTTGCCTTCCTCATTATCCTCTATCAAGCAGCTTTACACATCAGAAGTGGACAGTTGATAGGAAAGACACAGCACAGGGACTTGGAACATAAACTGAATCGTGACTGCCACTTCACAGCCTACAGATAAGCAAGAGTCTTGTCTTCCAACCAAAACAATACGTGAAGCTTTTCTATGCAGGTAATTATCATCGAATAGAAGTAATTTTTAAATTAGATATACTAGTATATTAGGGGGGGGGAAGCCTTAGTTATTAATCTTCTGAGATTTCCCAGTAGAAACCTAATACACTCCTAGCAAGAGTAAATACTACCATAAAGATATTTTGGCAGTAATCCTAAACCTCCAGAACCTCTTGGTATTTGGCATATTTTGAAGTGGGGCAAAATAAATTTCATGGTCTTTTGATTATCCACACGCTCCATTAGATTCCAGATATTTAGTAAATACCACAAAAATGATGATATATCAACATTTGGCTTTTTTTCCTCTTCCCTCACCATGAACTAGGCCACAAAATTAACAGGCCTTTTTAAAGAATACCCATAGAGCAAATGACCTCCTATAGTGAATAGTGCTTTTCTATTCTCCCTTGGAAACCTCTCAGCTCACTTGCAGTTTTTTTCTGGCAGCTTTTTCCCTGGAAAACAGCATATACCAAATAAAGCAAAACAAAGACTACAACAGGCAGAGCAATCACTGCGGATTTACCCTCCTGCATACACTAAATTCCCAGAACAAAGTTTTCTGGTGAGGGTTACCATCCAGCAAAATTCCCACAGTGTGGCATTCCAGCTAGGATGGGGGCAGGGGAAACCTGTACAGACAACCTCAGATTCCCAAGGTACTCACATCTTTTGTACTAGCATAACTATTCTGGTTAGATTTAAAAACTTTTTATTACAGTATGGTTGCATCCCAAAAACTCTCTCATGAACATAATTTACTAATATGAACTCATATTAGTAATGTCTAATAACATTTATCCAACTTTCCATGTACACTGGGATCAGTCACACTGATGTGTAATAAAATAAATAAACAGGACAACTTTTACCACTCACATAAATCTCAATTCTGTTTTCACAGCTTTATGCAGACTCTGTAGTCTCTTCTGATGCTGCAGCCTGGGACTTGGGCTATATAAAGTAAATTCTTCAAAACCTGAAAACACTTGGCTAACCCTTGCCGAACTCTGAGCTACAGACACTAGAGTGGGACTGACACCCACAGGAGCCTGACGAAAGCCAGGTCACACATGTTGCCACAGCCAGACCTGCGGCTTCACAGAACCACAGAATCAATTAGGTCGGAAAAGACCTCCAAGGTCATCAAGTCCAACCTATGACAAAACACCACCGTGTTCAACTAGACCCTTGCACTAGGTGCCACATCCAGTTTTTCCTTAAACACCTTCAGGGATGGTGTGACTCCACCACCTCCCTGCAGCCCATTCCAATGTCTGATCCCTTTTTCTGTGAACAAATTCTTCCTGATGTCCAGCCTGAGCCTCCCCTGACAAAGCTTGAGGCTAATTTCTCTTTTTTCCCTGAGAAGAGGCCAACCCCATTCAGCTACAGCCTCCTTTCACAGGCAGCTGTAGATAGGGATGAGGTCCCCACTTTTCTCCAGGATAAACACCCCCAGCTTCCTCAGCCGCTCATCATAAGACTTGTGCTCCAGACCCTTCCACAGCTCCATTGCCCTTGTCTGGACTCGCTCCAGCACCTCAATGTCCTTCTTGTGCTGAGGGGCCACACACAGAGCCACCCTCCAGCCCTGGCAAAGCAGCAGGACCCTGCAGTGGGGCTGATTCCTGGGGAATTGGAGGCTGCTTTCCCTCCTGTGCGAGCAGGACATCCTATCACGCTCCATCCGCACTCACTCGTGAGCATTTTAATACAGAACCGATACACAAACGAGTTTCATTAAGGCTTTCATGCACTTCGCTCGTTGCCTTCCGCGTCCCCACGGCCTGCACCGGCCGAGGTTCCCGGGCCTGCGGTGCCCTCTGCCGGGCTGCTCCAGCACGGATCCCGGCTGCTCCCGCCGCTCCCACACCCACACTCCTCTGGCCGGTGTTTCCCGGGTGCCAGGAGAGCGCTGCCCCTTCCCCCGGGCTGGGCTCCTCTGGGGGGTCACAGCCCGGCCCCTCCGCCCTGCCCGCCCCGGCTGGGGCCTCTCCGCCACACTCCGGGGAGCGCTGCCGGCGCGGGGCTCCCTGGTGCGGCACCAGCACCAGAGAGAGGGAAAATCACAGAATCAGAGTCAGTCAGGTGGGAAAAGACCTCTGAGATCACCGAGTCCAACCTTTGAACAAACACCACCATGCCAACTAGACCAAGGCACGAAGCATCACATTCAGTCTTTGCTTGAACACGTCCAGGAACAGTGACCCTGGGCAGCCCATTTCAAATGTCACTTTGGCCTAGGGTACTGTCACATCTCAAGTCTTTTCACACAGGTCATTTCACTGTAAGATACTAAATAAAGATCTATAGTTGACACAGAATGCCTTCTTTCAAAATAAACTTACATTTTCTGCAGTAAAGAAAAGTAGCTACCACACCTTAGCCAGTAAGACTCAGTTCTTACTTGCTTTCCCTTTCTGGAGCTCTGCAATCCTCATTACTAAAAAGGGAGTCCTGCATGTAGTCTTTTACCTCATCATGTTCTATTCCCAATACCTGGATTTTTAGACAGTCACTCACAGTTTCAGAGTACTAAAGAGGAATAGGATATGGTCTCATACCCATCACACAACAGGAAATTTGGGCACCAACTTCTCACAGGCAGCCAGGGACTGTAGGGTGTCCAGATGATCACATCTCTGGTGAGAAACCCACCAATCTGATGACTTTTTGCACACACATTGAAATATAAGAAATTCAATTTTAATATAAGAACAAGCTGCTTTACTGCAAGGGTGACCAAGCACATATTGCCCAGAGAAGTTGTGGAGTCTCTGCTCTTGGAGATACTCAAAACTGAACCAGACACAGCCTTGAACAGCCAGCTTCAGCTGCCCTGCTGTGAGCAGAGGGTTTGACTAGGCGTTCTCCAGAGGTGCCTTTCCACCTCAGTCATTCCGTGATTCAGTGACCACACTACCAAGCTCTGTGTGAGGGGCACTGCTTGGTTTTGAGGTTTGGCAAAGAAAATGCCTTGAAATTCTTGTGTACAGAATTCCTTCTGAAAAGATAAGGTAAGCAAAATCCTCAAATTCCCCCAATTCAAATGCAAACAAATATGAATACATTCTATAATTATAGCAGCAGGTTTTTTTCTTAAACTTGCAACAGTTTCTCACCTTACAAAGCTGATCATTCTCCTCTTTGGCAGGGAGAGAATTAGTATTTGTGCAAGAGTCCGAGTCTGATATCTCTAGTGAGCTGTCCTCTTTTTCTGGCCCCTCGCACTTATCACTGGAATCAGTATCCTTCTCCCAGTCGATGGGCTCCAATTCATCTAAAACAGAATATTGGTAAAAAGAGTTTTTCTTAATCACCATCTATTATAAAGATAAAGTGAGAGTAATACTACAGCTATCCTGAACTAGGGGGAAGAATTGCAACGCTATTTTTTACTTCTGTTTGACTGATCTTCATGTTTAAGTATTTTTTGTCTCATAAAAGCTAAATCCTATTAGGAGAAAATGTCCTGTGAAGAAAGATAAAAATTACATACATACAAAAAAGATTTCAAAGTACTGTTTGCAACGAGGTAGTACATTTAACTGCATAGGTAGGTAGTGTGTTCTTTCTAGTTTAGTTATTATTAATTTTTAATGTTAGGGAGCTTTTTTGCCCAGTTGCATTGGATTTTCCAAGCGCACTTGTTCAGAATTAACTGTTCTAAGCAACTGCCTTAAACAGTGCTAACTAACATCTGCTATTAGTGGTAACCCTCACAGAGGAATGAAATAGCTTGTTGAAATGGTCACCCCCTAGAACACCATGCCTGAATATACAGTTCTGCAAATCAAATCTCTTAAGCACATCAAAGAGAGAATTGTTGAGGACAAATTAATAGAAACAGGCATAAGAGAAGATGGAGCTAAAAAAACAACAAATAAAAAAGCCCCAAACAAACCCACAATGTAACAGCAATAAACAAAGAAATGCAGACAGAAATGCAGAACTTTTCTTCCACCATCCCCATGACCACGTGGTATTTAGTGCAACTCCAAAAGACCATTTGTAACTCCAAGGATCTACTGAAGGCCATGGAAACCTGAGCTGCTGTAGCACCCTCACTATCCTTTAGGTACAAGGTACTAAGAGAGAGAATTTCAATGTGTTCTGTACAAATGAGCATGTTCGAAGAAGGGATGAAAGCTTTTTGAGGGATGGCTTTTTTTGCTTTGTAAATGTCATATTTCTACCACTGGAATAGTCATGTACAGGGGAGAGGCAGCAGAGAAAGGAGGCACCTGCACAATGCTCCAGGCATCTGTACATATCCATGGAACTGTGGCAGCACCTTCTGTACTTGGCAGTGCTACTATGATGTAAATCACTAGTTTCTACATTGAACTTCCAAACTCTGAAGTCACCCAGACAAATAAACACACAGCTGTAGTGTTGCCTCCTTTTACACACAGGAATGCATTTCTGTCTCTGACTATGAGGAAGTTTCATCAGAAATTTTAAACACAGGCATCAGCGACCAGGTAACACAAAGAGGTTTCTCTTGAAGCTGTGTGACAAGTTGCATGCACCTTGTGACAACAGTATAAATTCCTTGAAAAAATAAAAGGCAATCTGTTTTATCCTGTCACATTGAAGTACTGATACTGTGCCTCTTAAAGTGAACTTCACATGAAAGAGAACATCTCTTTAAAAAATACCTTTTCACCTACTGTTGCCACACCTCCAACTGTACCTATATATGCACACACACAGAGGCACACTGTACAATGCTAAAATTAGTGTATATGATGGTTGCTTCAAAAAACATGGAAATTACAGTCCTTTTACTCCCCACTGCTTTAAAGATTTTTTTGTGTTTAGAAGAAAAATATGACAATTATTGGATTTTCTCAGTAACCTTCAAGCAGATACATAACACATCAGGGGTTTCTTCAACTACACAGAGAAACCAAACCAAATTTTGCTATCTTACAAGATTAAAAAAAGTCTGTGTATTGTCTCTGAAAAAAAAAAAGAGAGAAACATTAAAGCTGCAGGATATACTTGCAGGGGACAAGTGAATGATATAAATGGTAGGTTAGAAAAATTCCTGGTCAGCAACAGATTGCAGTTTAGAAAATGAACAGTCCTTCCTTTTGAAAAAGAAGAAAATGACTAGGAATTACAAAAGATAACCATCAGATATGTCAGTGACTCTTATATAGATGTTAAAAATATGGATGAAAGGAGGAAGATTTTGCAGTTTCGTTTTAAACCTAAGGACCGTATTTAACCAGCATCACACATGAAACAAACAATCATCAGTCAATCCATTTGCTCAGCTCACAGCAGTGTTTGAATGCTTTGCCAGACATCCAGGATCCAGTCTAACTGTAATATTTCAGATGTAGCTGAAAAAGTTAACAAAGTTAACCTAACTTATTTCTACATTGGAAAGACTTCCTAACAAATTCTAATGCAACTTATACATTATCCTAATTAACACTTTTATAATAGAGCACCACAAGCAAAGCTTTTTCTGTCTTCAGCTGCACTTTTTAATCAATTTCTCTCCCCTCTGTCATTTCCTGCTCCATGAATTAGAAAAGAAGCTCTAAGAACTAAACTCATGGCTGTTCACACAGTGCAGCTAACAGGGGAAGCAAGGAGTACTGTGTTTCAAAATGAAAATGCATGCCACAGAAAATGATGCTATCTGCAGCTGCAAACTCTTCCATATCTAGTCAGTAGATGCAGACAACTGCTCCTTTACTCCAAGGTTTGAAATTTGTGTATATCATTTTTACTAAGAGCTTACTCTATACCCAGATGAAATTTATGAAAAAAAACAACCCTCCAACTGATTTAACCAAAATAGGAATGGATCATGTAATTTTGTCAGAATGACCTCAAGAATATTTTCATTACACCACCAGAAACTGACAGAAGGTTACTTGCTAAATCATGCATTTCAACTTACCTTCACTACTTCTGTCCTCTAACAATAACTCATGTATGCTAGGCGATTCCTCTGTTTTGGAAGTGTCACTTTTTTTGCTGTGCAACCTTGGAATCAATGTTTTATTTTCATCATCTGAAAAATCGCTGCCACTAGAGGTCCATATTATGTCCTCAGCTTCCTTAGAGCTTTCAGCAGCAGCAGCTCCTATGAAAAAGTATTGCAAAGTGTTATATTGCTACAGAAATGCAATTTTGTTGAATTTAAAAGTATTAAAAATTAAACTGCACTACTTTTTAATGGGCAAAACTATCAAGTCTGTTACTAGGCATCAGAGATTAATACTGAAGCATTAACTCACATGCATTTCTTACACATACATGCATTATTTTCAGTTTAGTTCTCCATGATAAATGAATGCTCACACTTCATTTTATACAATGAGGCACCGTGTCCTTCAGCCAAGTGAGAACAAGTCATGACTGTCTGACATTTAGTCCCCCTACACACAGTCCTAACACTCCTCCACTCCCCCACGTGTGCCCTTGTGAAATGCTAAGTGGTTTAAAGAAAGACTAGCCTTAGAATTCTGCCTTTGGGAGCTCTCTGACTTTATGCAATGAATAACAAAGGAATAAAAGTGTTCTATCAGTAGAAATTACTCTCCAGTTTTCTCCTGAGAGGAAAAAACCCAAAACTTCTCAGGTGTTGCAAAGAAAAGCTGTTGTGCTTCTGAAGTGAGACATTTTAATTCAGAATACCTTTCTGCATCATTTTTAATAACAAAAGCAAGGAGGAAAGGATTCATACTTAGCATGGAGCATACAGAAAGAGGAATCATAGGAAGGCAGAACTTGCCACTTCATACCACTACTAAAATTTTATAAGTAAAAGGGAATTTAGACAATTACTGGGGATTTGGAATTAGGCAGATGGGCCCAGAAGAGAGAAACACAACCACATCTCCTGCAACACAGAGAGGCTCTTCTTAGAAATCTAGAAAAGCTAGAGCCCCAAAAGGTAAAAAAAAGTGCCCAGTAGGTCACCTACTTACATCCAACAGAAGCAGCACAGCTGCTGGAACAAGCAGAAATACAGACTGAAGAATACCACCCCCTCTTTCTTGCCTTTCCTCCAGGCTCAAAAAAAAAAAAGGAAAGAACTAGAAAGAGTCAGTAAGTCCTCCTCCTCTTTATTCTGCCTAGAGTTCTTTTTTTTTAATGACAATATTAAGCAACTCCTGGGCATACAGAAGCCTGTAAAAGCAGGAGGTTGACAAAATTCTGTTTTTCTATCTATTGCTCATATTTACAAAATGTGTTCTCTCATGCCTGCTTGTCTGTCTAGAAGAAGACAGAGTAATTTCACCCTCAATCTATACAGCTAAGGGCTATTTTTCATTCCCTCCTGACAAAAATGTGAAGAATTTAAATATCCCATCCTTGTTATAGTACACACCACATACAGCATTAGCAATGCTTCTTTCACCTGTTCAAAAGCAATAGTTACGTGCCTGCAGCTTTGCAGAATAAATTTCTGGCACTCTGGGTGAATAGAAGAGCCCAAACCCAATAGCAAGAGACTGAGTGTCTTATCAAAATTAGCTTCTAATTATAGTAACAGAAGAAGAAAGCAACCAGTATTTTGAGCCAACTTCTACCCTGATATAGGACAAAACAAAGTAGCAATATTCTGACAATGTTAACATGAAATAATAAAAACATACTAGATGCACTTTCAGTAGATGTCAACAGTGGTCCAAGACGCTTCCTAATCCTGGATTTCTTATTAGAAGGCCTCTGGGACTATATTAAAAAGAGACACAGAGAGAGAATTAAACACTAAGACATTAAAAACAAATTTATTATGTATCAATATATTCAAAACTGTCATTATTCACCCACCAAAGCTCAGCAGAACAATTTCAAATTCATTTTTAAATCTTTCACAAGACTGTAATATATAATGAGGTATTAAAGCATGACAATAGTAACCTAAAATCTGAATTCTCATAGATTTGGAATATACAAACTTTCTGTGACTATGACAGAAATCACATGTGACCTCAAGAAGAACAAGAGCCAGTATTTTCAGCACTAAAATGTCAAAAGTGGGCAGTAACAACATGCTTGATAAAGCATGTGCCCTATTGAAAGGTTACAGAAAGAAGTACTTGGTCGCCCTGTCTCTGATTTTAGTATGTCCCACAAGATACACAACACTGTGACTGCTCAGTAGCAGAAGAAGAAACAGAAAAGCAATCTGGGGCAGAACAAAACACTTCTCATTCAGAGGTGGCTGAACATCTCTGTTCATGATTGAGCAAGATTTTCTATGCTTAATTCACTATTGCAAACACATTATTTAGGTCTAGCAAAAAATTTTCAACTAGCAAACTAGAGAATGTTTGTTCCATATTTTCTAGGAAATGTAGCACTCCATCCCAAATGTCAAATTACTTTTGCATCCTTCAGTGTATTATTGACATTTTCTAAGTGATAAGTGCATCTAGAACACAACATAGAACATAGTAAAATATGCTCAGCAAGTTACATTAACAAGTTAAGACAATGTCCTTATGTAACTGTGCTTTCCATCTTTTGTCTATTTTGACAGTTGCAACAATATGCTGTTAGTTTGGGAAAAATACCAAATAAAAGGCAACATCTTATTATTCAGTCAAGCATGGAAATCCACTGTCAGTTTGCATCTCTTTGTTACACCACTGAGGCAGCATTTTACCTCCAGCACTGAAGTGCTCTGAAAACCATCCCCACACCTAAGCCACGCATTGGAAATCGAAGCAGCAGACACTGATGTCCTGACATTTGATTTTTTCAGACGTAGGGGTGTCTCATCTGGGAATGGTGTGCATTCTGCACTCCAAAGTCTCTTCCGCTAGAGAAAGGAAAAACAAACCCATCAAAAACACTGTGTAGACATAATCAATTTCAAGTTAAATTTACTAAATCTAGATTGCCCCTAGTATTACCTGAATGTTTACAAACACGTTCCAATTTTTAATGAGCTTGGGAAAAAAAAAGTCTAAAACATTTGCAAGCATCTTTCATGCAGCACTAAATAATAACTCCACCACCAATGTCAGGGTAAGTACACTTTCTGTTGGTCTAAATTACATCTCATAGTACCTCATAGCTGCTCAGTGAAGCTGAAAATATTATGTTACAAAGGAACAGCTCAGTAAAATACACTTTAACTAAATAATGCCTTCAAAGTAGCATTTAATCTGATTTCATTTAGTTTATGCAGGAGGTCAAACTAGGTATCACTAGACAGTTCACCATTAAAAAATAACCAACCAATCAACCAAAACACCCCAGACTCTTTCAGCCTTCCCCTTACATGGGATGCCGGAAGTAATTGGGATTATTAGATAAGTCATGAAACAGGATGCTGATTAGCACCCAGTGCTAATTTCATGCAAGAGATTGTAACATCTGAAAATAGCTGAAGATGAGAGAATTGCCTGTTATCACATTCAAAGCTATCTCTCAGATTCAACACCAGTTTACACACAGAAATTGAACTTGAGTATGATAAACATCTAATCCCACTATGCTACTGAAATTTATCTTAAAAAATGTGGACTATATCATCTGTCTGAATATTTCTGTCTTCTTCTGATATACTTTCTCTCAAGCAACTACAGTTCCTACCTATAAATAATTATTACTCCAAAGTTAAGTTAATCAGCACACACATTTTCCGCCAGGCTGGTCAATCAGGACTGTAACATACGTGTCAAACATATATAAAAAAAAAAAAAAAAAAAAAAAAAAGTAGAATCATAGAATATCCTGACTTGGAAGGGACTGAGAAGCATGCTAAAAGCCCAACTCCTGGCCCTGCACAGCCCCAAGAATTTACACCATGTGCCTGAGACCACACGAATTTGACACTTTTTGTCCATTTTGTAAACGGCACTGCCTATTTGTTTTCCATAGGTTTTTTCAGTGCTCTTGAGAATGAAACAAGCAGTTCCCAGTACAGTGAGCAGCATCTTACTTCACCCCTCCAGTCACACAGTCCTGCTGAGCAGGCTAAGAAGACAGAGCAAAACAAACTCACTGATGGTAACTGACCCTGCTGAGAGCCTCTTCTAAAACTGCCAGGGGTATTTACACCTCAAAGCAACTACTCATTATCACCAAAGTCAAACTGTCCCCATAACTGCTCCCACAGATATATGAAAGGTCCAGCCTTGAATCCGATGTGGTATTAAATCTGGGATCAACAGCACTTCAGAAAGGACACGATGCCAAGTAAGGAGATGACAGCAGTTTAACAAAAAAGGTTAACAATACAACACAAAGAGAATTTAAACACTGCTTCCCTCCCAGTGAAGATGCTGGCCCAAGCCCTGATTTCCAGAGTGCTTAGACAGGAACTTCCACACTGGGCTACCCTCTTGACAAGTGCTTCTGATGGTTTTTAACCTTAGTGCTGGGAGCCTTGCTTATATGCCTGGTTTTGCAGCTTCTAGAAGATTCTGCAAGATACATTTTGCAGACAGACTTACAGTACCAAATACAGTTCATCTGAGCTTATTTCTTGAATGGGACACTCCAGTTTTGAGGAATACATCTGTGCCAACAGCAGCACCACAGCTTGCAAGCAGGTTTATAGCACACCACTTTTGATGATCAGTTATAAGCAGAAATGGTTGCAAATAAGTGAAAAAGAAATGCACCTAATTGCATGCACAAAGAGTTGCATGAAATCAACTTTGTAACGTACTTCTATTGTTAGGAAGCTTGATAAACATAGAACTAGGGAGTTACTCTCTATTAAGTCTCTCATCATGTTATTCTTAAAATCATGACATTTCCTGACAGACAGCAAACCTCAGTTTCTCTGTGCTGTGCAATACCAACAGAGCAAAGAAAGAGTGTGACATAAAGGGGCTCAACAGCAGAACGTGGCAGCTGAGACATGGCCACTGCTGCACAATTGCCAAGATTTAGGAAGGGAACAGCATATAAAAATCAGCAGGATAAAGGCTACATGTCAGCTCCCTCTCCCTAAGTAAGAAGGGTTGGTGTGCAAACAGAAAGGATATGCTTACAGGCCACAAGGTTAAAAAAGCAGACTGAGTAGAACAGATAGCTGGGTTTATGCCTAGATGGTTACAGTTCTATTTAGAGTGCAATGTGAAGTTGCACTGGAAGTGACTTTTAAACAACTGAAATTCAGAGTACTAGGCAGTCATGGCTGTGACAGGCAGAAAGACTTTTCATAATTAATGACTTAACAGCAGGAGAGTTTTATTTAATCCTACACTTCCTTATCCTGAATAAAGGCAGGGCTGCTCAGGTTTTCAGAGCAGCACTACAGAGCTGTCTCAGGGCAGGTGGTTCCATGACAAACCAGAAACAACTGGAGTCCCCTCTTCCTCTTCTTTTTGAGCACTTGGCACTCGTCAGACTCTGTGCAGACACAGCAATGATGAACCAAACTGTCAGAAAACTTCTTTGGGAAGCACTCGCTACCTACAGCTGGTGCAGCAGCAGCAGAAAGGGTACAAGGATCAGTGGGACCACTCCAGCAACTGCTTGACACCACGTCAACTTAATTACAACCTGAAGAACTATCAGTACTGCTGACAATTCTGGTTAATTAGCTTTGTTTCACCATGCACCCTGCTCCCTAGATTCAAGACCATCTGAGAGTTTCTGCTACCACCACACAGCAATTTATAGCCACTACAACCACTGAGAAACCTGAAAACAGTCCCTGAAGTCCCAAAGCAAGAAAGTAAAGAAATATATCCTTTACATGAGATATTCCTCAGCTACTGCAAATTTCTGGCAGACACCACTTGGAAGGAAGCAAAAGAGAAGGACTTATGATTGTTGATATAGACAGCAGTGGCTTTGAGTTCTGTGCTTTCAATACAAATATCTTGCCACAATTTCCCACATCCTAGATCACCTTAAAAAACTGAAAAAAAAAAAGAAACCCTAAAGACAATTACCCCATCCCAAACTCCTTGTCAATTTAAATCTCTCAGGTAAATATCTCATATAAATACCTGATGTGAATTCAAGAAACTGGACCGACAGCTTCAATCCACAGTTACTGAGAGGGCCTGGGAGCAGGTGCAAGGCAGCTGAGAGCAGCCTGCAGGGACTCTGTTTGGCTCTTTGCCTTCAGACATGGTGGGACAGTGCCAGTGCTGGGGACAGCACTGTCACCCTTCCCCTGCAAAGCCATTTTGGCACAGAGTGTGGTGTCCAAGGACTTCTGCCACAGGAATACATCTGCTGGCATGCAGAAATGGCAAGTTTTAAAGGCTCTTTGCTTCTGCTCCAGCCTGCTTCATGGCAGCAGAGAAACTAACATTTGAAGAAACTTACTTCTCAGGAATAAATATTTATAGTGAAGCTAATCTGAAGGCTGTGCTGTTCCCAAATAAATGCAGCAACAACTGTGAGTTCTTTTAATCTTGAGTCACAAGGTTAACCATCTTTTTCTTTTAATCTGAAATAAAAATGGGGCACACAAAAAATAACTTGTGTAATTTATTAACGGAATTCATTAAGTGTCTAGAAACAAGGTATTGGAATTAAAAAAAAAAAATCACCAAATCAGCCTCAAAAGAGCTAGAGCATGTAGACCTGGCATACATCATAAAATCAAGATTTATTACAAAACAGAGTCAGACAAAGAACCTTGTAAATTTTGTAGAGTGTCAGAAACCAAAAAATGACCTCTGAAATTTTGAGTTAAACAAGGGAAGGCTAGGATGGCTACCTCATATAGAAATTGCCTTGACCTCTGTTCACAAAAGCATTGCATTTTGGCTCTGGAGCAGTTGCTTCTAAATGAGTGAAAAAAAATTGAGTTACTGTTGTTGGTGTTAGTGGAATTAGGATCAAGCCCTCCTCATAAAAGGCATGGCAAGCAACCCTTACCCCATTACTCCTTTGGTTATTTCCAGTGAGATAAAGGTAAGTCAGCCTACCAGGGTGCAGGTGTGAGGAAAAGGGAGGCACACTCTGAAAAAACGGTGAATATGCATAGTGATTACACAACAGACTACTGCAAGTATGGGGCCAGGGTGTTAGATTTGATTTTTAAATAGATGTTCTAGATAGGAACATCTCCACTCGACCAATCTGTGTGGTTACTTATGGCCAGGACTTGGTCCCCAGAAACACCCTACATGAAGTCACTGGGACCACATGCTCAAAGGCTACTCCCTACAAGCCCTTTACACTCCAGACAATCCCACTTTCTCAGGGCTGTTCCAAAAACCATAGGAAGAACCCCCAGTAACACATGACCCAATATATTATTTACCTCATATGCAAGTGGCATTTCTTTGACACATCACCTTCTCTAACACAAAAAACAACATAAGCTGAAGGACAAAACTGGTAATAAAATGTGTCACTACATGAACTCCTCCTGCTACTGGCTTGCAAATCCAAGAGTTAGTGACATCACTTAAACAGCACTCAAAAGTACTCAAATACAACTGTTGTGTTCTTCCTGAAGAGAGCAGAATGAAAAAGTATTGAAAATCACAGCTCTAGTTTCCAAAGACTTCTTGTGTTTTTTTTTTTTTTAAATGTGAAGGAAACAATCACATAAAAGTACATAAATATCCAACACTGACCAACAGCCACCCTCATCTTTCACCTTTATTCTCACAGACTTCACATAAAAGTACTCATAAACTAAAACCACTTTAACTTGTCTTGGCCTTCTAAAGTTCAATTTTAAGATAATACAAAACTGAATTTGACAACAGGCATCCCATCCTCAGCAAAACTCCGCATTCGTGATACTGAGCTTTTGAAAGTCTAATTACTGGTTTTAGTGCCTAGATAGAAAGTAAAGTTTTAATTGAACAAGAAAACAGCCTTGTACTGTAAACAGTCAAGTGGGGATTTAAATAAAGTTTGCAGGCTTAAACCCATGGTTGTATTTTCTTCCAGCCAAGATTATTTGTTTACTCCTATGAAAATCAGTATGCATATCTTCCAAAGATGATTTGCAAGAACATGCGTGGTCCCTAGAAAGGTCCTCATCAAGTTGTAATCATTCATTAAAAAAAAAACTATACTGCATGATCACAGCCAATGACAGCGATGATAACGTGCCATACCATACCTCCTTCTACTCTCAGTATGCACATGGTAAAGAAATACTAAAACCAAATTAAAATCCCAAAATACTTTTCCCATTGCTATTGATGCGTGAGACAGAAATCTTTAAAACACTCTTTCAAAACCTATCTTTGTGCTCATGATTTTTACTACACTAAATGAAAGACTATTCTCATTGACTTATATTGCTGCATATTAGATTACCATTTGAATGTCAGGATTTTTTAGCCTATACATCCTTTTTTAAGCAAGAGTAAAAATTATTATATGCTTACATTGAAAAAAAACCTCTCATGGAATAAGAATACTATTGAAGTACACTTTGCATTAACAACTAGTGTGAGTAGTTAGAGAGAAATCTGCAATCTATCAAAGCAGTTAAAGCAGAAGTCTTTCAGTAAAGTGTCATGGTTTAGCAGAGTTTGGGTTTTTAGTTAAGGAGGGGCTCCATCAGCCATGGAAGCTTACACAAAATTAAGTTATCCAAAATGTTTAGGATACAATAACAGGATCGCACATTTTTGTTACGTCTCAGGTTGGCATGGGTTTTTAATCAGTTTAATTAATAGTCAGCAAGAGGGGAGGACTGCTCTATTTTCCCTTGACCAGTACAAGTTTTCATTCATAAAGTAATGAGGAACATTATCTTTGTCAGCAAAAGGAACTACTACTATCACAAGCTGTCATCACATTGCAAGAAGACTTGTCAAATTTTGTTTCAGTTAAGTGTGCATTTTTTCACTAGTCAAGAACTTAAAACCTTTCAGAAGAAAACATGTATAGTATCAATATTACTAGGTAATTCATGTGAAGTATAGTAGGTTATTCTTAAGCTTGCTGTTGACATTTTCTTCCATTAAAATTTATTTTAAATGTGCTTGTATTTAAAAAGCGGTTGAACATTAATACTAGTACAGACAAAATTCTTTAGAAACCAGATCTGTCATTTGTCAACTCTGTCTATCAAACAACACTTGTTTGATAGATACACTTTCAGCAGTACCTCAACATTAGCCTAAGCACGGCTAATCAGAGGCAGCACATCCTAATTGCCACTCTGCGGGGAGCATTCAACGCACCAAGGGAATTACCAAAGGAAAGGGGCCGAAAGCCAGCACGGGGCGCTTCTCCTCCCTCCACTCCCAGTCAGGGAAGCGAAGCTGCTCTAAACAGTATCAATCCCGGCCAATTCCCACAATTCTCTTTTCCTCTCGAGTTTCGCTCTCCTGCGCTTTTCCCCGACTGCCTGTAGCCAGGCCGAGCTCCCCTGTCCCCTGGGAGCAGCAGTGCCAGACGGATTTCTCTGCCGGCCTTGCGCAACCGCACACAGCAGCAACGCGGGGGAGGGCCCGTGCTCCCGCCCCGCGCTCCAGCGTGGCGGCTCCCCAGCACAACTATCGCCTTGGAGCGGATATGCAAGGGCAGCGAGGGGACAGCGCGGCGGCCGCTGCTGCTGCTGCTGCTGCTGCTTTGCCGCCGCCGCCACCACCCAGCCCCGCGCCCCTCGCCGCGGGGCCGGGAGGCGCGGCTGGCGGGCGGCCGGGGCGCACGGCAGGGCCGCCGCAAAGAGCGCGGGGAGCGCCGCGGCTGGGCCCTGCGGGGCGGCGCTCCCCGGCCCGGTACGGCACAGCCGAGCCGAGCCGAGCCGAGCCGAGCCCCTTGTCCTCCCGTCCCGCCGCCGGTACCTTCCCGCCGGGCATCGCCCCCGGCGCGCCGCCGCGTCCCGGTCACGTGGCGGGGGAGCCCCGGGGGCGGGGCCAGGGAACCCCCGGCCCGCGCCCGCCCCTCGCGGCTTTGGCGCCGCCGGAGCCGCGGCTCTTGATTGGGCGGGGCGCGGGTGACGCGCGGGCGGGGGCGGGGCCGGCGGCCCTGAGGGCGCGGGAGCGGGGCCGGGCTGGGGCGTCGGTCCTCGGGGCCCGGCGGGGTCACTCCTTGGGAGCCGGCGGGGATTTCCCGGCGGGAATCGCCGCTGCTGCCGCCGCCCCCCTCCTGCCCTCCCCGCCCAGCTGCCCCGAGGCCCTAGGCTGAGCTGGGGGTGCCGCGAGCGAGGAGCCGTCTGTTCTCTGCCCAGGGCAGTGGCTGACTTGGCAGCGCTGACTTCTGAGGGGGTGGTATGGAGAGCGACGTCTGAGCTCTCTCCCTGTCTGAGGAGAAGTTCTTCAACCTGGGTTGCGCCTCTGCATCCTTCATGATAGCCAAGGTCACTCCTGCATCCTTCGTGATACTGATGTCTATGTAACTCAGGTCACAACAACAAAGTGCTTACATAGCTTGAGATATATCTATGTAACCTTAATATCAATATAACCCAAATCATTACTTTTATCAATATAACTTGAAGAATATCAATATAACCTGAAGCATAACCTTCTATACTTACATTGCCTAAAATCATAGCTTTTACTTACGTAGCCTGAATCATAACTTTTGATATCCATATAATCTAATATGAATAACTTCTTATACCATGTAATGGCTAATATGTAGTTAACCAGTTGCTTATATGTGGAATAGAGAAAAAGAAAAGAGATTAAAAACTTACGAGGTGTATTTTAGAGATAAGTAAGTGTAGTACTAATGAGAAATTGGCAAGCCAAGCCAATTATCCACAAAACCAAGAATTTAGGCCGGCTAGGACCAGATAGACTGAAGGGCATTGCAACTGCGCATGCCTTGAGGGCAAAGTTGAAAAGTTCAAATGTGGAGAAGACTTTAGAAGCCTCCATCAAAGACCCCTGAAGACCCCCGAATTGGGGAAGTGCATGCACAGTGTGAAGAATTATCTAATAACCATGAGATCGTGCTATGTAAATTAGTTCCGGCGCTTATGTGATGATGCTGTAATGACATAACGACATTAATCAAAATTTTACTGTATAGATAAACCACAGCACTTGACAAAGGCGGGTGAGTTAGGAAAAGAAATCCCCCTCACCACCAACGCTGCTCTATAGACATCGGTCTATGGGGATTTATTTCCAGCCTATCTTTTGGGCATCAATACCCAGGTTCACCCAGAAGTAAATCTCAAAAGAATGCTTAACACTGGAAATAAACCACGGGGATGGAAACAGTGGCTAGGTACCTAAGCAAGTAATGTCTACACACAAGGCACTTGATGAAAAATACGTTTGCCGTTAACGCCGTTATAATAAGATTTTTTAACTTCCTAAACAAAAAAGTAGGCTGACAAATTTATTGGCAACAAGGGTCAGCCCCAAGATACGGACTTGGAATTGAAACTGCTTTGCATGGACTTCTGTAAAATGATACGTCGCAGCTAACAAGGAAAAAAGGCTGGTTACCTTTGCAAATGTTTTACTGGTGCACGTGGAAACACTGGCAGAAAAGGGACAGATAGGTTATTTTTATATTGCTTATTGTATGTTCTTGAGAAGGTCGCCTTGTCTGTGTGCTGCTGTTAAACACCGATAATGATAAACAGTCTTTGTAAAATGAGGTAGTTGCATCGCGTAGCTTAATTAGAATTCAGAAAGTACTTACATTTTGATAGAAGGTACTGCATGGCTGCATTTTCATTGTTGAACCCTAATTACATATATCTGCCTATAGTTCAATGTTTGTATTTTTTCCAAAGCACCCTATGGCAAATACCCGTCTGGTGTTCTCTTTATAAAACTGCCTCTAATTAAAGTGGATTTTGCAAACAGAAGAGCCAGAGACATCATCCAAACCCCATACTGCCTTTGATTTTTATGTTCAAAACAGAATTAAAAGCGCTGGGTTCTCATCCTTCCAAAAATCTGCAGTATTTCTTCTAAAATTACCAGACTGACAAATTAATTCTATTATATGTCCTCAAGGTGGTTTTCTTTGAAAAAGTATGTAATTGCACTACTCAGCTGAATAATCTTATGTTAGAGCTAAACCACAGGGAAATGGACCACGGAAGTCTGGTCTGTTTTAGCGAGTGTATTTTTTTCTGTACATAAACTCCTTCCAAGGATTCCAAGGTGCTCACACCTGGGAGGAACTTACTTCCATAGAATCCCAAGAAGATCCAATCAATAGATTTCTTTTATTCGTTTTCATATTTTCTTCACAAACAAGAACTGAAGTGACATGGAAGTAGAGGAAGCATGTGAAAAAGCCACCCTATATATTAGGGATTAAAGTAGAGCTGCGACTTTTTAAAAATAGTATTTCTGTTTCAGTATTTGAAATAATGTGAAGAAAGAATAGTAAAAGCCAAGCTTCTTGACAAAAACTTAAATTTCATAATACCAGTGCATTATTCTTCAAGTCCATTAAAAATTTCTGTGCATTACATTTTGGAAGTAATAATTAACACAGTTGGTTATGTAATTTTCGAATAACTGGTTTTTCAACTACATATACAAGCATATCTGTGTTTTCACAGGGTTAAATAATAATTTGAGTCCACTGTTTTATCTGATATACTGATTGGCTGTATTTGCACTCAAGATCAAATCTGCTGCTTCTCAGGGAACATTAAGAAATTGTGTACTTTTTGTATTTTTGTTACATGAAAATTCTATGAAAAATAGTATTTCTCCTAGCAATAAAAATGGATTTCTTTAGTGAAATCCAGAAAAAAGGGCATTTATTTGTTGGTGGTGCTGTTGATTGCACCAATGTTCCTTAATCCATGTGTAGGAAGAACTCTTTCAAAGACACAAAATGTATTTTATACAGATGAGTCAAAAGATAAGGAATCTTAAATTACTGAAGTTTGGAGCACTTGTTTATATTGATTGAATGTGCCCATCCTTTGTTCTAATAGGGATTTATGGATTCATTTCCTCTTACAGAGCATTAAGTTAGAGCTTTAAAAGCTTTCCAGTGTACAAAGTCTGGTACAGACAATGTCAAATTCAAATGTAGAGAAAGGTTTTTGGTTTGAGTCATGTCCTCAGGAAAGTTTTAAAAGTCACAAGCATCCCAGAGACTGAACTGGGATGAAGTAGATGAGGAAAAACTCATCAAATGTTTTTGTCTTTAGTCTGTCTTTCAGGTCAGATAGATTTTTATGAGTTGGTCAGGCAAGAGGTGATCCAAAGGCCTAGGCTAAATCCCAGACAGATCCCAGTCTAGATCCAAAATAACATTTTCTTCTGCAGACTCTGTTACAGTTTGATCATTCCAGGCTTTCTAAGGTTTTTTTAGGAAACAACATTAAACACTTCAGTCTTTTTAATCCTCAAGCTACAATGTCAGTTCCACTTTAAATTAAATTGTACCATTTCACAGTACAGCGCATTGCTATGCTGAGGCAAGCTGTTAACTGTGGAAGAAATGGGAAAAAACCCCCCACAAAACCCCTCAGGGGGTGCCAGATTGCAGTGAACCAAAGAGTCAAGTTCTTACATTCACACAAATTAAAAATTAATAGCTGATCGTTTAAGAATCAAAAGCAAAAATAGGTTTTAAATGAATCAACGCCCAGGAAGCATCTCTTCACCAGCCCTTGCCCCTGGGTCATAAAGATGTGAGGGGCTCCAGCCTCTGGAGTGTCCTGACTGCTGACTGGCACAGAGTGGCTGCACCCTGAGCCTAAGCCAGGTCATCTCAGCATCCCAGCTCCAAGGGCTCCCCATGGCATCTTGCAGTGGCTGACATTTTTGTCTTCTCCTGCTATTTCTCTGTGTCAGTGCTATAAAAGGAATATGAGTACATAACTTTCTGACAGACAGTAGCATTTGGGAAACATATTTGCCTACTTTTTATAAGGTGTCTCTGTAGTTTAATGAGGTAAGTGCAAATAAAATAATATTTTCCAAGCTGAAACGGAACATCTATCATAAAAGTACTCTGTTTTGGCGCTAGCTGGTGAGAAAAAATGCAGGCACATATTCAGAGCTGGAAGAAAGTGGCATATTTTAACTTCAATTGTTAGACCAGTTTACTCCCATGGAAGTTTTTCCTCTTAATTTAATTCAACAAGATTTTAAAATTACTGAGGGGCTGATGACACTGTGCTTTATAAATTTCAGTAACTCCAGATATTGAACTTCCTCTTTTAGGACTAGTATTAATACTACTGTTGCCTAATTGGTTTTACCATGACTATGGTGTGCCCTTGTGTTGAGGACTTTACAAACACTGTTCCTGAAAAATGCCTTGCCCAAGGGAGAGCAATGAGTTAAAAAGTGGGTAGGGCAATACATTAGTCCCTTCTTCTACTGCTTTGGCTGCTGATCATTTTGGGCTTGCCCTCAACATGATTTCTCTCTCCTTTTTTTTCATTTCTCCAAGTAGGCAGGAATGTGCTATTAGATGCCTTGTAGATAAAGGCTATTGCATAGTACACTGCTTTAAGGTGGGGAATAAACAAGACAAAATAAATTGTTAAAAGCCAAAGTTGCCATACTAGGCAGTCTTCCCTATCCAAGAAGCTCCATCATTATTAATTTATTAATATAACTTAGAACAGGGAAAAAAAAATGAAACCCAAGGATTTATAGGGTTTTTTATTTATTATTTACTTTTTATACTTATATATATGTGTATATACATATTTGTTCTGGGGCATCCTGAGCCCTCATCTATTTGCCTACCATTCTGGTGGATAAGGAATACAATTTGTATTCATGTTTGGTCCCTGTTTTTCAAAAAAATACCGTTTGAATCTGTTGAAAGTTGATATCTTTTTAACTTTTTCTTGCATGTATCAATGGTACGGTATGTCCACTCTTTCAAAATAATAAATAATTGTTTTCTTCTCAGTACTACATGTAATTAATAAATACCACTGAAGACCTGGGAATTCCATTGCTGATTTTACTGGATTTGAATCTGACCTTGAATTATTTCCCCCAAGCTGCAGAAAGCCATGTTTGGATCATTCTCTTAATAAAGTCTGACCTGTTGCAAAAGTTCCAGCCGCAGCTGTGAAAAGACTTGAGCTTTTTCTGTAGTGGAAGTTAACTGCACTCTGATCTAGCCTTTTGTCTTAATGCTGGTCTCATCCACGCTCAAGCTCATGAAATGGAAGTTTGTTCGGGTAGTAACTAACACTCACGTGCCAGTTAGGGCTCCTGCTTACACAGGCCATGACTCGTTACTCTTCCAGGAAAGAATCAAGGGAATGCAGTGCAGCATTCAGGCTGCTTTCACTGCTCTTCCCACAGTCCTGCTGGTAGGACAGACAGCTTGGATCGCAGCTCAAACAATTGTCCAGAGAAGAGCTCTGAATCACCTCAGATTGAAAAATATAACCATGGAATGGGCTCTAAACATATACATGGGCATGCATGGAGACAGTGAACATCAGGTGTAGCAGTAAAGCACATAACTTGAACTTGGATTGCACCTGGGCTTGGCTGGTCTGCGTGTGTGGTCTTAAGGGCCAACCATTCACATGAATCATGATGCCTAAATCAAGGAAGTTCCTCAAATCAGCAGCTAGCATATCAGTGTAATTCCCACGGTATTCTCAAACCCCATCTTACTTGTGTCATAGCTTGCTCTGCGATGTTCCATACTCCTTCACCAGTCTGTTTCCTGCTCTGTAGTATAACTTATGCTGCCTCCTTTGATGTGCTCATTAGCAGGCACAGAACATGCTGAAATATGAGTTCAAGCAATTGCATTTTTACATGTAAGCTGTCTTTGACATTCCCTGTTTAGTGGAGTATTTCTGAGGGGTTTTTTTAAGTGTTTCATTTATCACCAAAATAGCATTGAGAGAACAGGAAATAAAATTTTTATTTTCTGTCTGCTATGCCTATATATTTTCTGTACCTACATATTTTTGACATAGAGGCCTGCAAAGAGAAAAAAATACTTTGTTTTGCCTACCTTCCACCTTTCAGAAAAACAAGCATCTATTCTACTTCTGTCCATCACACTCCTAATAGTTTTTCAGACAAATTTCTGCTTTCATGTTTGAAGCTTCTAAGGTTAGAGTTAAGAAGTGAAAGTGAACTATGAAATGGTTTGGCCAGTTTTAGTAACTCACTTGCATAAAAGAATTGCACTGAGTGCAGTAGAGGTCACAGATCTTTTCTTATCTACCCTTTTAAATTAATACAATACCATAACACAACTTAAAAACATGATAATAACAATGAAGAGGATCCCAAATCAAAATCCAGGGTGTGAACACTAATTAAAACTAGAGTTGTTGCATGAAAAATATAAGTTCCAAGCACTTTGGCTTTCCTAACTGGTATCAAGCTTTTAACTCAGTAACCTGAAGCTAAGTTAAAGTTCTGGGTTGTTTTCAAGATCAGAAGTTTAGCTGCTGCTGCTGTAAGCAGAATGCAGGTGTAAGGACATCTCAATTGATTAATGTGTAATTAATAATACAGAACAAGAACCATTGTATACAGTTTGCACTTAACAATCATAACCTGTATATAATTTCTATCAAACTTGCACAATTTGTAAAATAACACTGACTCTCACAATACATAAGATGCCTCATGGGGTGCAAGTAATGGATTTTAATTGATTTGCTTTCTGGATAGATTCCATTTGGTCCATAAAATCTCAGACCTTGATGTTTTATGATTTCAACTCTCTCTCCCAGTAGTGTACAGCGAAGGTAACACAAGGTGTCATGCCATATGCTTAAATACGTTTGCAGTTGAAACATTAATCCTGATGTTTTCCAGTCTTTTTGTTTTTCCTTTTTTATTTCTTTTTTCCTATACCAGTGCCTCACTTCCCTAGAAATCAGGAGGCGCAGAATGCGCTGCTGCCTGATGTGGTGTGGCAGGCTCCAGTGCAGTTGTAGTAAAGAGATGCAAGATCCAGATTACTGCTGGAATGCAAACACAAACCTTAATCCTGTGTCACCTGCTTCTGAAACACGTTACTTAACATTGTTTTGCGTAGGGTTACTTGGCATGTTTCGTTTTTGTTACTCAGCCTTGTTCTGTATAGCGACTTCACGGGCACATCACGACTTCAGGCGACTTTACATCGCGCACGCCGCAGACACGGCATCCTTAACAGAGCCGCAGCCGCAAGAACATTTCGGAGGTGGTTCTGCGACGTGCCTTGGCTGTGCCCGGCCGAGTGCCGTGAGGTCACTGCGGGTGTACAACACACGGCCCCGGGATGGTCCTGGGGCCGCGGGGCAGCGCCTGCTCCCACGGGAGCCGCCCGGGAGCCGCCCGGAGCCAGCCCCGCGGGCACTCCCGGCGCGGATGCCCGGAGCCGGGGGCAGGTCCAGCCCGCGGGGTGCGGCCGGGGAGCCGCCCTCCGCCCGCCCCCGGCCCCGGCCC
This sequence comes from Monarcha castaneiventris obscurior, assembly GCA_026261815.1. Lineage (NCBI taxonomy): Eukaryota > Metazoa > Chordata > Aves > Passeriformes > Monarchidae > Monarcha > Monarcha castaneiventris. The sequence continues at coordinate 6,151,314 of JAMPIT010000379.1, read as the reverse complement.
CGGCCCCGGCCCCGGCGCCTCCCTGCTCCGTCCTGCCATCGCTGCCATCCCTCGGTGCCTGGCTGCCGGCGCGGCGCGGCGATGTGGCGCTGGCGGTATGTGAGCGGCCGGCAGCTGCACGGCTTCCGACACTACAAGGTAAGGGCAGCCCCGGGCCGCCAGGGAGGGAGGGAGGGAGGGCGGCGGACGGTCCTCCCCGTGCCGCGTCTCTGGGCTCCGGAGCGCTCGGCTCTGGGCGGCTGGATCCCAGCCCGGCCCCGCTGTGCCTGCGGCCCCGGCCGGCCGGGCCATCCCTCCGCCGTCGGAGGGTCCGCAGGGCTCTCCCCGTGCCCCCGGGGGGATGTCCCGCACCTCCGCCTGTGCCCGCCGCGCCTGCCCGGGGCTCGGCTCTGACCGAGTGCGTGCCCTGGGCAGGCGCTGGGTGTTCGCGGGGCGGGAGGTCTCGGTGGAGACAGAGCGAACTGGGTTTCGAGTGAGTGTCGACGTCTGTAAAAGCTCTGCCCGTTTTAGAGCAGCGTGGTTTTGGAGGTATCCGGTGTTTCTCTAAGAAGGCATGTATTGATGCTGTTTGTCTGGCTCTCCACAAAGCCTGCGGACGCAGGAATGCTCTGGCATTGAGAAATAAGTAAGAAAGCCAGGGAGGAAAAAAAGAAAAATATACTTTAAATAATTTGAACTAAACCTTGTGTTTGCAAATAACCAGCATGCAGAATTCAAATAAATGGGTGAATCATTAGATGTTTGGATTTACCAGTGTTTGTCAGAGACTTAAGAGTTACAGGAGATGCAGTACCGGGGATCATCCAGGTTTGCTTTAGTTGAGGTGCAGGTGTCTGAGATGGGCCATGCCACTCTATTCACACACCCTCACCCCATTCCCTGTGAAAAGCATGGGGGGCATGCCAGCTTCTACCAGCACAACACCCAACCTTTTATTTTATGTTATGTTCAGTTTCCCAGAGCAGCCCCTACACCACGCTCCCCAAGATTCTTGCCTTCTTGCTCTTACCATGTGCCTTCCCAGGTGGGGCTCCAACCAGGGCGCTCAGCTTTTCCTGGTTCCTATCAAGCCCTTCTCTTCCCTGGGCCAGCAGCTCTGCCTGTTCACCTCAGCAGGAAGGAAGGTGGAGGAACTGTGGCTTCGAGAGCGTTCTCCAGGTTACTTACTAGGAACTTGTTTTGCACAGCAGCTCATTAAAATGTACCGACCTGTTTGTGTGTCTCCAGTGTGAGTGGGATAAAACATTCTGCAAGCTGCTTCTGGCCACTGGGTGTGAGCTGCACAGGTCTGTGCATGAATGGTGAAGCCGCAGTCTTGCCTGAGATCAGGAGGAGGAAAAATAAAAAGCTATTTTTAGCATAAACGGACGTTGTTATTTAAGTAACTTTCCTAAATTGTTTGAGTTCATAGTACAAAGACAAGGAACGCTTGTACTACATTCTTTCTTATCACTTGAATGAGAATAGCTTCAAACCAGTGCAGATGTGGAAGAATCAAAACAACATTCTTTTATAAACTTGTAATCATTGTGCCCAACTTGGGATTTACAGGGGAAAAGACTACCAAAAGACAGAAGCACGTATCAAATAATTTTATTTTAATATATTGGTTTCTTGACAGCATTGCAAAAAAACTGTGTAGGGTAATTTTCTTAACTATAAGAATCAGCCAATGCACTTGAGAAGTATCTGTTCATCTGTGTTCTGAAAAAAATGCTGGTAAGTGCAGGCTTTAGAAAGGTGAAATCGAATAGTTTTCTGTTATCTGAGGTGACTTGGGACTGGGATATCTTGGAAATAAATAAATCCAAACGGCACAGGTTACACACAGAGAAGTACAGTTATATGAGGTTGGTGCTGCTGAGCTGGTCAGGTATCTGCACCATTTTCCTGGTGCTCCAGATTGTAGGAGGACCTGGCAGGTGATGGCAGCTCTGCCTATTACTAAATGCTGCTCACAGTGGATTCAAGTACTCCAGAAATACAAAAGGGGTACAGCAAGGAGACACTACTCACTGCCACGATCTCTTGTCCCTCACCCTCCCATACCTTGGGAGGTATGTTCTGAAGCTTTGTTCTCACCACCTCCCAGGCCTGAGACATGCTCTTCAACCTCCTGTTGCCCTCTGGCTGCCGTCTCCTCCCCTTCAGCCTAGGGCCTTACTGCATCCTGCTCCTGCCGCTTCCCAGCCCCTCGGAGGGGATTGCTGCTTCCTTTGCTGCCTTCTCAGCAGGCACTAAACTCTGCTCACTGCCCAGCACGCATGAGTTGTTTCTTCTTACAGCCTCCTGGCTATTTCTGTACTGTTTCCTGGTGAACCCAGCTCTAGGGTACTGTGGAGGGATACATGAGTTGGCCCTGTGAAGAACCAGGTAATCTCTGAAAGTGTTTGTGAGCACACATTCAATACTGAGCTAAAACAATGTATTGCATCCGAACTTGAAGCATGCATAAAAAACTTTAGGTTTAGTGGCATCCATCTCTCTCTTGTACGTCACACTGCAGCATTGTACTTGCAGTAGTATCAGTGGCTTAATGTACTCCATACTTTGCACAATTTATCTTCTGAGCATAATGCAGCTTAAAAAAATAATTTGTGTAATCAACTCCTTTTGTAAAGGTAAATTTGTCCTGAAAAAAATGCTGTTCAATTTTCAAAATTTTCACACAGCTGAATTCATTTCTCTGCCATGAATACTCCAATTGTATGTCTCAGGCACTGTCTGTCTCCTGTTTGCAGTTGGAGGAGGGCCTTGGCAACAAAACCAGCACAGTTCTTTGCAAAGGGAATGGCAAATCTCTAATGAATGCATAGACTTCAGCACCCTTTAGCATGTTTGGTCCATGTATATTATAGGCTTTTGAAGCAAGTTTTCTCCAATTACCAAGCTTTGGCTTACATCACAGAGTGATCTCAAAGCACAAAAATGCCTTCCCTTAGGATGAACCTAAACCAGCTGTACTGGAAACAAACACACAAGTACACTCAATACATTCAGTCCATAGTATTATAATGGAACCAGTTTTAATCTGATACCTTCTGAAATCCTTATAGCACAGACATTGGCTCCTCAGGGCTAGCTATTATACTTTTCAGATCTATTCCCGTTGATTCTGCTTGTTAATGAGGTTTTAGATACTCAGTTTTCCCTTTTCTGCTCAAAAGCACACTGAGAACAGGTGGAAGTGTGACAATGAGACATTTCAGACACAACTCTGAGTATTGCTGCTGTGGTATTTCTGCCGTCTTCCTGCCTGTGGGGCAGGTGCTGATTCCAGGACAGTTGCATGCTCAGGTGATTTGCTGCAACTGTGTCACAGAAGATTCTCATCCCTGGTTTGTGTGCTGTTCCCTAGGACGTGGAGCAGCACAGCCAAAAAGCTACAACCAGCTGAAATAGCAGGGTTTGGATCATGTCGTTCTTACGTTTCTATTTTATCAGCGCTTTGCAGTTCTACAAGAGCACCCATGGAACTACACTGTTACCTTTTTTTCTGCCTGCTTGGGTTTCTGTTGGAGACAAGCTGTTCTGCAACAACCAGGTGATGAGTACAGATAAAAACAGGATTTGGTTCTTTATTTTTATCCTTCTCACCAGAATGTAGTAATGTCAATGGTGTTGCCATTGCCTCTTCTCATCACTTCATTCTTAGGATTTCCCTTGCATATTTGCCTTGAGTCACCTTTTTTTACAGTACCTGTGCACAGATGTTTTTCAGGCCAGAAAACTTTGATGCTTTATCCTGTTTCAGAATAAAAGAGATCTAAGAACAAATTATAGAGGCTTGGCTCAAGCAACAGGTCTTGGAAAAGATTATTTTAAAAATCAGATACAACATTAAAAATTAACGTCTGAGGTTCCACATTTTCATCTAGTTTTGTCCACACTGTTTCTATCCTCTAAGCCATTTTTAGCAGGTAACTCTGTAGATAAAGGATGTGGTGAGGAGGGGAGAGTAAACGAGTTGTAAGTGGTTTCATTTCAGTGAGGTGTCTGCTACTGTCCCATGTTCTCATAAGTAAAGTAAGTAGAGGTAACTAAGATGAAATCATTGTAAAATGGAGGCATTTTAAAGAGTTAAAAATATTTATTTTAAGAGAATGGAAACATTTAAAGTTCTCTGTCAAAGTAGGAGGTTCTATCAAGTGGGATTCTACCTACAGAGCTGTGTCTCTGTCCCAACTCCATTGCTGTTCAATACTTTCATTAAGTAACAGAAGGGAGAATATTGTAAAATTTTCTCTATACTAAAGCATTTAGAAGAATGGGCTTGTGATTTAAAATATACTTGGAAAGGGGATATAATGGCCAGAAATCAATGTGAAGAAATTCAGTAAACAAGGTGCAGCACTTAGGGGAAAGAAAATCAGCATTTCAAACATAAAATAAGAGACAACAGACTGCAGGAAAGATACCAGGGGATCAGAGTGTGGACAGCATTGTGGATGTTATAATGAAGAGAAAAAAGTTCTTAAGTTGGAAGTGTCATAAATATGTCAAAGGGTTATGTTTACTCCTGTAGCTGATGTACTGATCAGGTATCAGCTGGAATAATGTGTCCTGCCTGCTTTGGCCCACAGTTTAGAATCCTCAGAATGGTGTTGTGAATACTAAGAGGCTTAGAAAAGATGAGCTGTGTGAAACAGTCTGAGTTAAGTGGGAGTAAGAGCCTAGCAGCCAGTTGATCTTCATGAATGCCCTTTTAAAGAAAGACAATACATGAGCTTTGGCTGCGCAAAGAGAAATTTAAGGTGTCTGTTATATCAGTCTTGTGTTGATAAGGCCTGCTGGAACAGGTACTAAAGGGGATTGGGCAATCATTTTATCAGTCTTAAGAAATGGCTTGATTTCTCTGAGGCAAGATCAACAATCTAGTGTTGAGTATTAAACAGTTGCTGACACCTTTTTAGGAAAGTTTTGGATAATGTATTCTCTTCTAGTGTGCTGACATGGTTGTTTCGTGCAAGCAATGGGGTCATTACCTCATGGAAACTTGATCTGCATCCTTAATGTATACTGAACGTGATCCTGCATTAGGTGAACACGCTGGGCTAGAAGCTCTCTCAAATTACATCCCAGCCCTCATTTTGGAGGGTTAGAGAAACAAGATCAGATGTATGATGCTCACATTTCAAGGTCTGACTCTTTCTCTTATACTGGCTTACACCAGAAGAGCAAAATGCGTTGAGTATAAGCTAGTGAATTACTGTCTAGAAGTTCAGGATCCATCCAGAAACAAGACTGGATTTCTGTGAAGTCTATGCTTTTCCAAGGCTACAAGTGTAACTATGAGATTTAGAAAAATGATGGGTTCTGCTCACCTTAACTGAACAGTAGTTTTGCTTTCAGCTCTTGTAACACAATGAGTTTAAATGATTTTGAAAATTTAGGATAGGGGACTTCCATTTGCATGCTTATCTGGAACTTCTTAGGAGACATTCAATAATGCTCATGCAATAATGCTCATTACACGTGGACAATGTTATGTATGTTGAGTAGTTTTGTTACATGTTTATTATACTGTGTTTTTCCACATAGCATTTTCAGGTTTTTTCACTAATATTGCATTCCAAATATTATCTGAAAGCAGTTATCTGTTGTTTCTGCTGTAGTTAGATTTTTCAAACCACTGCAGTTTAATAAAGTCCTTGAATATTTGAGGCAGCAAAAACTTACATTGTCCAGCTTCAATAAAACCGTGAGTCAACAGCCCACTGTTCTACAAATAAAATCTTGCAGTCTTCTTCATGTTACTTTGATGAATTGGAAGGCTGGGGTTGTAATTAAATGTTGTTGAATAGTATGTGAAATAAACCAAACAATTCATTACTCTTACATTATCTGTCACTGCATTCGTGTGTCTCATGTGTCAAAGAGCCGCGGTCCAACTGAATATGTAATTCTGAAAGACAATCTTCATGCACACATTACCTCTTTTTCCTCATCCTGTTGTAATTATAGCTGACATAATGTAGCATTTCAAGAGTTCTGAAATCATTATCTTCTTTCTATGTATCATATGCTAATGAACTAAGAACTTAATGAAATCTCGTCACTGAGATGCTGCAGTTGATATCATTTGCCACAGGACTTTTTTCCCAATGATGGGAAATTGTACATGGTTTTGAGTGCAGTATTATGCCCATGAATTTACAAGGGTTCATTAGCTCACTTTTGGGACAAATATGCTCAATATAAAGAGTTGTATGCCCTGTTGAATCTCATAAAAGTGCAGATACCAACTGTATAATCGCATTTTATTGCTTTATCAAGAGTGTTCTGAAATGCTAATTGGATTTTTCTGTGTAGAATATGCATGTGATGCCTTGTCGGGGCTACCTAAAAACAGAGGCTAGACAAAATTAAGACGATAAAAGCAGGTACTTTTTGAAGGGCCTTCAATAAATGTACACTATGGGTACAGAGCCCTAGGTCTACACCCAAAATGGATGACAGGTCACGGGTTTTTCACACTTTTATAAGTTTGATCCATTAGCATATTAGGAATACTCCAATTACGATTTCAGGTAATGGTGTCATTACCCCAAGTTTGTCCCCTCTTTTTAGAGGCTTTGTTTACATATTTCAGGGCCTGGGACAACAAGGTGTCCTTGAAGCCCAGGCCTAGAGAGGGTTTGTTATGTCTAACCAGAATGGGAGAACAGTAGCTAACAGGCTATATGGAGTTTTAGAGTTACACACTAAAGCAGTACAGGATCTGGAAAATATAAAAGCTAAAATCCTAAGGCATCACATGTATACATGTGTATTTTTGTTTATTCATCTGTGTTTTAATAGAAGACTAATTGCAAAGATGTATCTGTGATTTGATTGTGGATTGTTTGCTATAAATCTAGGGGAGCCCTTCTTCTAAGGGTTGTTTTATAGAGGGAGGAATCTTTCTGTGAAATATTCCCTCTCTTGTGCATCAGGATATTAGATAACACAAGGGTTTAGTGTATGTTCCACAGAACCCCTGTTTAGCATCTCTTGTGAAAACTACAACACACTTTTAACCTGTCTTTCCTTTTGGGCCTGGAGTGGTTTCTTTGGATTCCCCAGGGATTTAGGTGCACACTCTGGCAGAGCTGGATAGGTACTTGGTCTACTGTTTGATCTTTAAAGGGCACACACACAGAAATAGGTGTAGCACAAAATCCTACTGTTGTTTCCTTTTACCAAGTGTAGAAGACCAGTCTGCACAAAACCCCCCCATAGAAATCAACTTTCTTGCTATGTTAGAGCTTCTTTGAATAGTGAGTTAAGAATCAGTTGTGCAGTTCCTTGAGAGTGTGCAGGTTTTGGTTTTAGCAGGATTTATATTTTTACCGGCCTCTATCTTTGTCCCTTTACAGCAGCACACATGCAGCTGTCTTCTATTATTCCTTGCTCAATATTTAATCATGTTTCTATGTTATTTTTAATTATTTTTGCTGGCTTTATTGTTAAGTGCTTGAACATGTACCACTAAACAAAACCTTTTCCTGAAGACAAATTAGGTAGCATCCTTAATGTAACTACTATTAGTTGAGAAATGGTTGCTGACTTCCAGTCCCACTGACTGTCCACCTCTTCCTGGTCTGGATAAAGCGCTTGGTTTTGAGCTCCTGGCTGAGCCTACATTGAGAAGGAGGAGGCCTGCTGAATTCCCTTCTGACCTGAATGATCCTGTGATCCAAACCCATGGTTCTGGGATCCTAAGGCAATGACACTGCTCTGCAGGCAAGGGGATGTGCCACTAGCAGGCATGAGTCCCTAGGAGTAGCCTGTCCTGACCCACAGCTCTATGTGCCCATGACCTCATGGACATGGGTCCATACCTGCTTCCTTAAGGGAAAGGATGTGGCCTGTGACTCAATGTTTGTGTCAGGATTCCTGAAAATGAGGAGGTGAATGATAAATACACCTTTGCAACGAAACATCCCCAGGACAGCAGTTTGTGTAATAGCACCTTCCTGATGGCTTAGTAATACCAACCAGAGTTGTTGAATTGCACAAACCATCACATTCTAGTATTTACTAGGAATAGTATCAGGTGGATGGAAAATCTAATTCTGTAGGGTGCACAGGCTAATGGAACTGAAGGGAGCAAAGTGAGAGGGGAGAAAAGAGCTCGGGAGCCCAACTTATGCAGCCTCTTCCTTCGCAGTGCAGCTGCATCCAGCCCTAGTACAGGTTTATAACTCCTGGACTTAGATATTGGTGACCAAATAAATAAATAAATAAATATGGGTGGGGGGGGGAAATGCAGGATAGTCCAGACTGTTTAAGCAGTAGGACATAGAAAATCCAAGCCATTATTTATGAATAATAAACTAACTGATGATATAATGTAAAGCAATTCTATTATTAGGAATAACAGGACTGTGTTTCGGAATACATCAACACTTAAACTGCTGAACATATTTGGCATCCACTATGTTGTGGAGCTCTGTTGTTTATAGCATGCTTCTCTTTCTTTCCTTTGTGAAGCTTCTGTTAAAATCCAAGACTGTCCCCCATAACAACTACAAACCTGTAAAAACATATATGAAGTAGAATTAAGCTCCACGTGTTTAATGTATTCTAGGAATTGGAAAGATTGATGGAAAATTGTTACCAGATGTGCCAGTATTTCAGTATTTTCTTTAATTTTTGTGTGGTTCCTGAAGTGTTTCATGTTGCACAAGACTTTGCCCAGAAGGGTGACTTCCCACTGAGCTCTCTTAAATAGTGACTGGTTCATGCCCTGGATTGGGAGGGTCGTTTTGCAGCTTTCGAAACTTCAAGAAAACCTCATCCTGTGCAAAAGAGAGTCCGTTGTCATGCCTCCCATCCCCTTGTCTGTCATTTACAAAACACAGGTATGGTGAATGTAAATGACTGAATGGCACAGTGCTACCTGGGACAAGATGACTTAAGCACAGGAAAGGAATAGTCTGTTAATATAAAGAGCAGCTGGAGTTAAAATAATTATGTAATGTAGTTATGTAACTACATTTCTTGCAGCTTGCTTTCTCTCTGGACTTTGAAGTTTATAGAGACATGCTTTATATTTTTCTCTTAATCATAGTCATTCCAAAATTTTATTCTTGTGGTGCCTCCACAATGCAAAGCTGGAGAGGGCTAGGGAGTCCAGTGAAGATCCAGTGTCTGCTCCCATTAATGGTTAGCTCACTCCCTGTTTGGGATTTGTTTGCTTGTTTGTTTGTTTATTCTCTCTAAAGTCTCCCCAAGGCAATAGCTAGGCTTTGGTTTGGAAGTAGTCTGTTCTGGAGGCAGTGCACATCATTTTTTTGGTTTCACCTTCCTTCAGCACTCTTCCAACACGGGCATTTGGGTTTTTGAACATGTGCAGCAGACAGGGCTCGCTTTCATGCTCTGGAAGTGCCATATTGCTGGGTTACAGTGTAGTCTCCAGATTGTTGCAAATACTTTGAACTTAAACATACTGAATGCTAATGATGTGTTGGGTGTGTGGGGCCGGATGATGAGGCCCAACACCCCTCCAGCAGATGCTGTGCTGTGTGGATGTGACCAGTTTGCAATAATGGGAACTATTTCTAAGCTGTGTGGATGTGAGCCAGAGGTACCATTTGTCTTGTATTTAGCAGAGCAGACCTTGATCACTGTGAGTGCTTTTGCCCCTCGATGTTTGGCTCTACTCTGTCACGGCAGAACTGTTGTCTTTCTTCTGTGTAGCCAAACCTTTGCTTTTGCTCATTTTTCTTTCTTTTGTTTTTCTGCTACTTTTTAAAACTGTTTATCCTTCCCCCCCCACCCCTTTTTAATCTTGTTTCCTTTCCCCTTTAACACAGGTGACCAGCACAAACTTGATGCTGTGCTGGATCCCCTGGGTGGAAATTAAAATGCAGGAACACAAAGTAAAAGCACATCTCATGTGTGCTGCAGAGTCACCATGTATGCATGCACGTGTCTGGTGTCTGTATTCTCCTTTCCAGCTCTGCTAGAAGCAATTAACACTGCTAGAGAAAGCAGATGGCTTTCAAGGAGATATTAGCTATTAAATAAAACCAGAAGAAGCATTTTTAAATTTGTGAGTAAGATGGAGTCAATGCCATTTTTCCTATTACCTCACTACTGCCGTTCCCTTCCAGCTGTTACAACTTCTTTTAAAAATAATTGAGAGAAGCTTTCTGATTATTCCAAGCCCTTCTTCTTTGTATAAGGACAATCAATCCCTTTCCCAGGGCAGAAAGTGTTTGCAGGGAAGTGCTTAGTACTTGTATGAGCCTTGCACTTAAAAACCTCCAACAGGCTTATCTTCTCCACTTCTGTCTTTTTAGTATAAGTGCCCTGAAAATGACAGAATTACACAATAGCAAATGGCAATGCTTTTTTTTATGTCAGGTTAAGTGGACTCTTGCATTCATGTTCATTGATCATAATGTGAGCATGTTACTCAGTACTTTGCTTTTCTGAGCAGCCATGAACATTAAACTCCCGAGGATTTCATGGCCTTGAGGTTAGTAGCTTCTTGGGAGCAGAACAAAGCAAGGGTATTAAACTGTATAGCAGACTTTATTTGTCAAGTTTTATTTTTTGCCATGACTGAAAACTGTTTTTCCATGGGTGTTTTCTTTGGTCTAGCTAAAACAAATTATTGTTGAGGGAAGAGCAAATTTCCATTCTTCTGCACATCTGCTGAATGTTCCTTCCCCACCCAGAGGACCATGGTTCAGCCACAGACATAGGAGTCAACAGGATAAAGTGTGGTGGGTCTTGAAATGTCTTTAGGTGACAAAAGCTGACTGTAATTCTATTTTTTTCCCAATTAGGTCTGTTTTGATTTTTGATGCTTGACTTTGGAAACTGTCAGGCAAACTAAAAGCTGTCTGTGTCTCATATTTGTGTCTATTATGTAGAGATATGTTGGAAAGCTACATAATCTCTCATATTTTCCATTTAAGAAAATATAAAAATTACATAATACCTTTGTAGTCTCTTATATTTTCTCTGTAAGAAAACAATTTCAAAGAAATGAGACTGATTTTCCTTTTTTCTTCTAAGAGAAAGCAATAGTTCTGAACAGCCAGTGAGTATTTTGGGTAGAAAGCCTCATTTCACTGTTGTTGTTTAACTAGCATTTCCTGCTTTTATTAATGACTTTGACTTGGGGATGAGGGAAGAAAGAGAATGCCAAAGCAGAAGCAAGGGAAAAACTCACTTATTTTGACCTTTGCACATTCTTATCGACATATGGCTGAATTCATTGAATTTGCTGGTCAGCAAATTGTCCCATATCTCACATGGTCTTTGAATACCAGCTGGGGTGAGGAAATGGGCAGGAGCCACAGTGAAACTTAGGGCAGACTCCCGATTACCCAGAACCTCAGAAGTGCTAATGAATACTTCGAATTTTCTTCATTTTCAGAGGATTTCCATAGTTCTCATGTGAATTAAGTTCTAGCTGACTGGTCCATTGGCATAGGTATTGTATGGCTTGGTACTACTGTTAATTTTGGCATAAACCTAAGCAAAGCCCACAGGTTTTGGTGCTTCATATGCAAGCTGTACTATCAAAAGATCAAACAGTTGTAGTAATCAAAGTCTGAAAGATAGATGCAGCACCTGGACCTGCAAATGCACACAGAATAATGAAAACTTTAGTTTTACCTGCATATTCATTTTTTTCTGAGGTAGTGTATTTAAGAATCCTAATATATATTCTGATGGAAAATCTGTTGATGACAAAATTGCATTGGGTTTTAAGTAATATGGGTGGCAGTAGCAGAGAAAAATGACATACTAATGTGAATACTAATGCTTCTGGTATTTTTAGAAAAATAAAAATATGGGATATACACTTCATTGAACTGTACATTTTATTCCCTTTGGAAATTTAGGCAGCCTGGTCTGCCCAGTTGCTGCTAGGTTTTTTTTAATATTTGTCCATATGTATTTACAGTGTATAGCTGTGTTATAATAATTTTGAAATGCTATGTTTATGATGTGATTTAAACTTGAACACACAAAATTGCTATGTAAATGCTTTGCTTTGTCCAGAAGGTAATTAAAACATATCCTTTGCATTCAGATAGGAAAAGAGAATGTATGGAAGAGTTCCTAAGTATTTCATATGTAGGTATCTGAGTTTAAGACAAGTGCCTAGGTTACTTTAATAATTAAAGACTTGAAACAGGTACTTCCAGAGTGCAGTCTCCTCCAAAGAGCACTTGGCTAAGAGAGGTCATTAAATTAACTCTATATATGGAGAGACAATTAACTGTTAGCTGAAGTTATGTGAAAGGAAAGACTCTTTGTCATCAGCTCTTCTGCAAGTGAACAGCTTTGTCAAACTGTGGTCTAGCACATCCCTATGCTACTGCCATTGTCTGCACATGATGTTTGGACAGTGCTAAATATAGATATATCTGAATCTTTGTGAGTCATATGCATCATCCTAACGTTGTTAAGCCATATATGCACTTTCAAAGTCCAAGAATTTCTGAAATAATTAGATGTACCACCCCAGTCATGGACAACCTCTTCCAATGCCTACCTGCCAGGGCTCAAGCACATGGTTTTGAGTGGTATTATCAGTTAAGATTATTCTCTGTTCTGCAGTCTCATGGCAGGATAAAACTTGATACTGTCCTCTGAGGAAAAAGCAGACAACAGCAATGCAGGGTGGCCTTGGATTTCTGAAATATTCTGTTTGCAAAAGATACAGATATGTACTCACTGGAATTTATAAAACACATATATTTGCATATATTTTAAGTCTGTCCAATAGAGAAATTTTATTGTGGTAAGGAACTGTGCCATTTTAGAGCTCATTTTTATAATAACATTGCCGTACATGAATTAGCATAGTGCAAATGCAACTGTGTTACTATGACAAAAGCTGTGTATCTCTGCAAGATAATATCCCACCTACGAACACATTCCATATTTACTCTCTATCCTACATTCTAGAAATGAACTGGTGCTTAGACTGTGCTTTACTGGTAGTGCAAATAAAGGTGTTAAATCCAAAATATGGTAAAAATGCAGAATATTACAGGGTTTTAAAATTAATGAGAATTTAAAAGTAAAATGTGACTGTAGAGCTATTTGCCATTTCACAAGCCTAAACCTTTGTGTTAATACATAGAGTTGCTAACAAGGTAATTGTAAGCTAGGCCAGTGCTATTAAATTAAATAAAACCCGTACGATTCAGAATAAAATAAATTTTCACCAGTCTCACTGAGTGCTCTTAGGTGCTGAAGGATATGTAGTGCTGGAAAAATAGCCATTGTTCAGTGCTTTGTTTAACATGCTTGCTTTTTCCTCACAGTACAGTGCTGTGGATACAAATCCTTTATCTGTGTATATTATGCAGCCCATCTGGAATAAAATTATTAAGGTAAGAATTTTATTTAATAAAAACTTAATATGTTAATGTAAGAATTTGTTTTAAATACAGCACGTATTTTCATTTAAAAATACATATTGATTAATGAAGCTGAAATGAAAATATCTGATAAAAGAAAAATGTTGCAGGATATATAGCTGTGTTTAATGTATGTTGTTTTGAGATATCTTTTTTTAGAAAGAAGTGGCTTGTTTATTTTTTTCTGATTTCTGTAGAAAAGGCATCCATTTCTTTTTTACATCTTTCATTATTACATCTTTCATTAAACAGCTTTGCAGACATGGATGGTTTTACTTAGTACAGATTATTTTTGTGCAGCATATGCTGCCTAACAACAGCGTGGCTTTCTCTCTGTGCTGTGCATATGATTTTATGCAAGCGCTGTCTCATTTTCTCCCAAGGGGACTTGCTTGATGGAGCCAGGCGTTCCTCTAAGAAGCTGAAAATGAGAGTGGTTACCATGATCACCATAACGATTGGAAGATGCCATCTCTTGAATGCATTACAATCTGCAGTTTTTAAAAATAAACCACTCACAGTTAGTTATGCTGTTGTTGGCAAAAAAAAAAAAAAAAAAAGCTGTATCTCAATTTAATATGAACTTTATTGATCTCCAAGGAAGCAATGACTTCTGTGTCTGCTTCATTACAGGAAGTGTTTAGATTGGAACAGACTTGAAAATAAACCTTAGTACAAACAAAAAAGAGTGTATGTGGTCAGAGTGCTGTTGGATCTGCCATCTTTGGGTGCTATAATTCAGGTGTTGCTTATTCTTGATATGGCAGGAAAATCATAATCTCTAATTCATAACCTCAAAGTAATTTAATAAAAAGTGTTTATATGACCCAACTGAAGAATTAAAAATCAACCTGAACACGGGATGAGAAAAAAGCAGTTCAAAGATGTGACACTGAATTGAGTAATTCAATTCAGAGACTTTGTTTTTATTCCCACCATAATATTGAGGAAAACAATGATGCAGAAAAGCCCCTCCAGTACTCTGGCACGGGAGATGTGTAGAAGCTTTACTGTGCACTTGCCCTTTGGTTTAGGAGATGGGTGGGTATTCATCTGCTATCAGATTGAAGGGGAGTGTTGTCAATGCAAAACTTCCCTTGGAGATAAGTTCTTCTAATGGTTGTGCATTTTACTACAAGAAAAGCAACATTACTGAATGTCCCCAGGTAGCTTAGGGCGATAGGTCCTATAAAAAATGTGACCTCTTTAGATTTTTCAAAATCTCGTGGAGTTTTAGGTGAGCATGATTTAGTTCTCTTCTTGCTGGAGGAGAGCCCAAACCAGAGCAAAGAACCTAAAACCTATTTCAACAATCAGAGTACAGAACCAAAGACTGAAGTGGGTGCTGTCTGTACTGTGCCACTTGGTTTGGTTTGACTCCTGAAGATACAGCAATGAATGTTCTACTTTGCCTTCTGGTGCAAGAGGGTTACAGACTACTTTTCAGTGATGTGTCACAAGGATTTAAAGGGAAATTATATTTGTCTCAGCTTTTGTAAAAGCTGTCATTCTAACGTTAAAAGATACTGCCAGGTAGAATCAGAGTCCTGAAGAAGAGCTGGCAGTGCACAGCTGCAGAGGGAAAAGCAGTATGTAACTGAGATTGCAGTAGAGTCTACGTTGCTCCTAGAAGTAAAAATGAGAACTGTGAGAGCACCAGAATTACTGGCCACAATATAACTGTTTGTAAAATATCAGTAGGAATGCAAGTTGCTGTAATGGTTTTGTTCTTGAACAGTGCATTGCAATAGGGAGATTGGGGTAATTGTTAAAGAATTTTTAAAGAATTTTTTGCACCTACAATGTTCATTCAAAATTGGGCTGTACAATTGTGCATCTTGATGACTTGGAGAAGTTCCTTCACTCTGTTTAGACATCCTGATACATCCATTTTCAGATATGAATCAATTATCTTTTAGTTTCCAGACCAGTGAAAATAAAAATTCCACCTGGACTATTTTTACCAGGCTCTAGAGGAGTTTAAAAAAAAAGCAACCTTAAATTCACAAAGCCAAGCAAAAAAAGAAAAAAAAATCTGTGAGAACAGTGGCTTGGGATTTGGGTCTTGTCTTTGGCAACATGATTTTCTCTGTATTCCATAACACAGAATTCATTGAAAGACATGTTACAAGACTTTACCATTCATTGTAAAGTGTCTTTTCTTTGTTATAAGAAATTAGGAGGAGCTTGACACTAAAGACCTGTGAATTTGTGAGCTGAAAAAATATTGTCATAACCCAGCTCATTTATCTGTGGTGGGGATGCTGGACAATTAGAGGAAAAGGAAGAAATCCCACTGGAATACACAGGTGTATGCCAACTTCACTGAAATCAATTAAATTCCCCTCCATTGCCTTTATGAACTTTGATTTTATCACTAGAATTGGGCAAGAGTAGAATTTTAGTAGTCTCAAATGACTTAGTGTAGTTTGAACAGAGCTTAATATAAATGTGTACTTTACCATTTATTATCCTAATAGCTGCTATTTGCTGTTTGCATTAAGGCTTTTAGAATGAATGGTTGTAGACTCAGAGAAACAGAAATCAGTTAATATTTTGTGGAACTAAGAATTTTTTAAAAGGTTCAAGCACACAAGGGTTTTGCCAGAGAGCAGATGTGATTCTCCACATGGCACCTCCAGTTGTATTAATCATGTAGCACATTGATGTATTAGACCTCTACTGTCTGTTAATTAGATAATAAAAATTGCAGCTCATCCTTCTATAGCATACTAATAAATTCAGGCTGTATTTTTGCAAGGTGTGTAAGAAGTTAATCTTGAACACCCTGTGATTTTCTAATTATGAAATAGGGTGATGGTAGTGTAATGCAAACCAAAAGGATAAGGGGCATTAAATATAACAAAAGGGATTTTGCAATTGGAATACTTTCCAAATACCTAGACAGATTAGGTTCAGTAAGGATCAAAAGAACATGCTTAAGGGTTTAACTGCAGGAGAGTCTGTTTTCCTGAGGACAGAACTCCTGTAACTGTTTTTCATGGTGTGTCTGTTAGCCAAAGGGATTGCAACTATAACAACATCCTTTGAAGGTTTCCTTCTTAAAATACACAGTGTTAGCAAGAAAGTGGGTGAAATAACTTCTTCATGTTTGTACCATGTAAGCATAAAGTATTTCCTGTATTAACTTAATAATGACATTGTGACTGTTTGGAATGATGAGCCTAATTAGAAAGCAGATGTTTGTGGTGCACCACTTGATTTAATAGTCAACAATTCTTATGAACCATCCAGGAAAAGGCAGTCAGTTTAAAACAATACATTGGGTGGCATCTGTATATCCATGTAAACATTTCATCCATAGTGTCTTAAGGTACTATTTTGATCTATGGTTTAGATTAAGAGAGACAAATCTAGAAATTTTTCAGTGTCTGTGCTTCTTATTTCATGTGAGGTCATAGACACCAGATAAATCCCCAGCAGGAGACTCATCTTCTGCCTCCTCAGGTAGCAAACCTGGGAGCTGTGTGGCTCTCACTGCTTGCTGAGAGTGCAGTCAGTGTAAGAAAAGGGGACTGTGCAGTGAAGGATTCCTCCTCAGATGCTCTCCAAAAAGAACTTCAGGGGACATTTGCTGTCCCTTTTTTTTTGAGGTTTAGATTTGCCCTTTTGAACACTCAGAATGATAGATAGGTTACATTCTTAAAATTATAGCTGTAAGCATTCCATGGTGTATTTTAAATACTATGAGAGCTGACATACAGTGTTTTAAAATTAGGGATAAAGTCCTCCTGATAAGGAAAGCAACTATCAGATATAATAGTTTTCCCGATGTTATTACAGAAAACATCTAAGAAACATAGTGGGAAAGTGTTTTGGAATTTTAATCTGATTTTTGGAAGTGTACACTTTGTACACCATCAGTTGCACAATTTCTCCTGAATATTATAAATTGTACTATAATTGTAAAAGATAATCTAGTCAGGATAGTTAATCAGTCCAAGCATTCAGATTTTAAAAGTAAATTTTTCGTGTAGTAGTAGGATAGAAGAAATGTAAAGATGTATACAAATTAATATGTATTCATCTAGCTGACTAGTTCAGCTAGCTAGTCCAGAGCTATTAACAAAACATTTGATTTCAAAACTATTGTTAGTATCAGAAATTGATGTCATTTTCTTTAATATTGTCTTGTAATATTTTATAGTGTTGTAGTACTTTATATACATTTTGAGTCCTTAGACACTCCAAATAATTTAAGTCTCCACTTTTTTTTGTGTTTTAAATATATTGATAATGTGTTTGAGTGATGGTAATGGTTGATACTTAGTATTTCTGCAAATGTGTTCTGTCTAAAAATCATGTAGAAAGCTGTGTATGCTATTTCAAAAAACATTCTGGAGAAACCATGTTACTTGGGAAGATTGTTGCCAAAAGAGATTCCTGTTGCAGTGTAAGGAGCAACTTGAAGCCTCAGGGAATGAATACCTGAGAATGGTTACTGGGACAAAGAGGTTTAGGTAAAGGCAGAGAGTCCTTTGCAGCACCCTACGAAGTAAAATGAATTAATGGAGTGTTTATAATTGATGAGTGAATAGGCAGACCCTGTCAGAAAGTTACTATCTAGAGAAATAAGGGAGATGCTTGTAACGGGGAGATCCTCTGAATCTAAAAGTGTAATGCACTCAGGGTCTGATTCTGTTGATATTTTGAAAAAGAAATTATTCACATATTTTGAAAGAAGAACTTTCCTTGTTATAGTGTGGGAACAGGATACTGAAGAAACCTGCCACGTGGATGCTGAATTACCACACTGGGGTGCTGCAGTCTTCTTTCAGTTCTGATACAGCCGATCACAAAAGGCTTTCCTTGTAGGCTGGGTAAATAAGGATAACGTGCAACACAGGGAATACAGTGTTTTAAAATGTCATTCTCACTGCAGTCACAAAAATCAGGTAAAAGGATTGCATTTGAAAATAAATTTCAGATGTTAAAACTGTATTTTAATTTGAAAATGGGGAAATATACAAATCTGAACATTGCTGATGTCATAAAGGCTCCTTTCCTGATATAAAATATTTAATTAAAATAGGATGTACAATTTGAAATACAATTTTTCTGAATTTTTTCCCTTTATTTTTGACAGATAGTGCCTTTGTGGATTGCTCCCAACCTGTTAACATTCTCTGGATTTGTCATGATTTTATTTAATTATTTTCTAATATCTTTTTATGACTGGGACTACACTGCCTCAGGTAAATTTCTTCACATTGTAATTTTTCAGAATTAATGAACTGCTTATACTTCTGCATGTTACAGGGAGGTATCAGACACTTGAATCTTCCACTTACTCCCTTAATGAGGCTCCTATATGTGCATATAGAAGAATATACCTCACACATAGCATTATAAATTTAGATCATTTTATTGAAAAATCTTATTTAATTTTATCCCTAAAATGGGTTTCAGCATATGCTGCTTGAAGTTTCTGATAAGATCTCATTTTATTTCAAGTTTATTCCAGGGTTTAAATATGCAGCCAAAATCCACCTGAATATTCTTCATAACATTTTCATTGATTTCACATTTTCCAATACCTAAACTGATGCCCGAATGAGTTAACTTCCCTTTCGTTACTCCACACATGCACACCCCCTATTCAAGACTACTTCTAGACAGAAGCATAGTTTCTAAATAAATGTCTCTTCAAATTATGACTTTCAAAGTCCAAGTCCATGTTTGCTCCTCATTGTAGACTAAGTCAGAAATTTTTTGGGCCTGATTGCTCCTGAGTGTAGGACATGTTTGGTTTGGGCTTCTCAGACCAGCTGTTGGAGCCCACAGAAAGTAGTAAGAATCTTCCAGGTGATTAATATGTAAAATAGATATTGATAAAAGGCTTTAATTTTCTTTAAACTAGACAATTTAGTGAAGAGAACACTTTTATTTCCTGAAATAACTACATTTAGCTGCCTTTCATTTTTTTATGCCTGTGGTTAGCTTCAGGATGTACCCTTGGTGTGGGCTGTTTGTACATTTATCATAGCAGTTCTAGGGGCAGGGATACTTGTTAGCAGTTTTGGTTCAAAAGTTACGTTTTGAGTACCAGCTTGTTATAGATTGTCTGATCTCTTTGTTAAACACTTGGGGTTTTTTATCAATGCAGATCATAGTTACTCAGTCTGTAATAAAAGAGCATCCAGAGCAGATCTTTTCAATGGGATGATGTTATCTTGACACATCCTCAGCAGATATATATGGAACTTGAAGACATTTGAAATGGTGATTAAGTCTGTTAGAGTTGAGACCTGGATGAGTAGTTTGCAAACTCTTCCTCAGTCCACATCAGTAGCCATCATTTCTCAATTTTTGGAAAACTTTCATGCAACCTAAAGAGCCTTTTGAGTATCATATATCAGTCCTACACCTAGGATCAGAAATAAATGATCTAATTTCCTGGACAGTCGGTTTTCATTCTACAGTTTGCAGATTTGCAGCTAGGAGTCAGGAATTGTCATTGTTTCTTTCAGAAAGGTGAGATGAGACACTGAGAGAAAGGTAGTCAGGGCACTGCTTTAGGCGCTGGCATCTCCTGGCATCATTCATGCAAAGACACACCTCTGTATGCTGGAATTCCCTGTGTTTGGTGCCAAATGACAGAAACCTGAGAGAGCATTTCATTTACACTTGTTTAGTGTTGATGTAGTATTGGGTGATGTTTAAGTTAAATAGAACACTCTTTGGAAAAAGGATCGATACCCTTAAAAGAGCAACAATAACCTTAAGTTACTGCTATCAGCAGAGCAAGAACAGAACTGGCCTCTGTCCAATTCAGCTATCTCTTCCTTTTTCTCAAGGAGAAAGAAATAAGGGTGCTAATGTTTCTGCTAGCCTAAGGACAAAAAATTCCTGTTCAGATCTGTGTGGTAAAAGTGCTACACAAACCCCAGACTGGCACTGATAATCATGCTTGAAAACTCTTTTTTCCCTTCTATATATTACATGAACATTAACTAATTTTTTAATGGTCTTCCCATGACCTGTGAAAATTTTTGCCTAGTTACTGTCATTGTTTTGTGCAATGCTAGAGTCATTTCAGGACCAAAAAACCTCTCCATTACCTTTTGTCCTTTACGGTGTAAACACATTCAAGCCTGCTCAGTGCTTCTTTGATGGAGCTCACCCATGCCTGAAGGTCAGACCCAAGCATTTCAATCTGTTTGATGCAGTGGGTTAATCAGCGGCAGTCTATTTGTATGTACATGTGTATCTTGGGGGATTTCTTTGGTGTTAACCCCTGTTACACTGACTCACTACCCCCCATTTTTTTCAGGTACCAGTCCTGGACTTGTTCCCACCTGGGTGTGGCTGTTCAGTGCTTTTACCACCTTCTGTGCTTATGCTTTAGGTAATGTACAGTGAAATAATTTGCATGTCTGACATTTTCATGTAATTTTATCTTCAAATTTACTAGTGCTGATTCTGAGATAAAGAGGCATTGTGGATAAATTACTGATGTCTTTCCAAAACAGTTCTCTTAGATTAAAAAAAAAACCCCAAGCCACAACACAAAAAAAAAAAAAAGTTCATTAGACTTAAAAAAACCCCCAAACAGTATATTAAGTAATATATTAGAGGTTCTGTTACAGTAACTCTTATCCATCTTGAAAGTTCAAATTATTTTAGAGGAACAGTGGAAATCATTATGTAGCAGCAGTCCAGTTCCAATCCCCCTGCCATGGGCAGGGACAGCTTCCACTAGATCAGGTTGCTCAGAGCCCTGTCCAGCCTGGCCCTAAACACTTCAAGGGATGGAACGTTCCCAACTTGTTCAGGCAACGCAATCTACTGCCTCACCACTCTCACAGTAAAGGTTTTCTTGCTAATACCTAGTCTAACCCTACCTTCTTTCAGTTTAAATCCATTCCCTACATGCCCTTGGAAAAAATCCCTCTCCAGCTCTCTTGTAGCTAGCTCCCTTTAGGTACTGGAAGGCTGCTCTTAGTTCTCCTTTTAGCTTTCTCTTCTCCATGCTGAACACCTCCAACTCTCTCAGCCTGTCTTCACAGGAGAATCACTGCTGTTTGGTTTCATAAAAATCTTTGTCCCCTGATGATGACATTGCAAGAGGCTCCCTGACACCAGCATTAGCAGAGGGTGCTTTTAAGATAGGAAAAATAAAGGACAAAGCAGAAAAAAGGAAATTGTTACGTGCTTCAGGTGTGTGTCAGGAGAGGTGGTGATGACAGATGCGATGACAGGCCTGAGCTTCTTATGGAAATAAGTATAGTTTTTTCCTTTCCTCTTGCTGTTTTTCTCCTGTAACACCTACACCTCAATTTCATATTCCATTTTTACTGCATTATATGGTGCCATGACTGTATTTTTAGGTACACTGCACCTTGCTGTGCAGTGGTGTGAAGACATAGACCTGAAATGATGCTGACCTGGGAGTGAGATCCACATTAGTGTGGCTTTTTTTCTTTCTCTTCCAAAACTCTCTCATTCCAAACCAGTCTTTCCACAACATGGTACAATTGTGTTATTTTTTTGGGGAGATTCAAGGTAGTATTTAAAGGGACTGCACAGTTCTGTGTAATAAGGGTCCAGAAAGGCTGGATATATTTAAAGAAGGAAATCTTAAAGGCACAAGAGCAGGCTGTCCCTATGTACTAAAAGATAAGCCATCAGGGAAGAAGACTGGCCTGGCTGAATAGGGAGCTTTCACTGGAACTTGGGGAGAAAAAAAGAGTTTATGACCTTAGGAAATAGGGGCAGACAACTCAAGAAGAGTACAAGGATGTCATCAGGTCTTGTAGAGAGAAAATTAGATTGGTGAAAGCTCAGCTACAACTCAATGTGGCCACCACTGTGAAAGAGAATACAAAGTGTTTTTATAGATACATTAACAACAAAAAGAGGACCAAGGAAAATCTCCACCCTTTATTGGATGTGGAGGGGAGCATTGCAAACAGAGATGAGGAAAAGGCTGAGGTGCTTGATGCCTTCTTTGCCTCAGTCTTCCACAGAAAGACCTGGTATCCTCGAGGCAGCCGCCTGCTGAGTTGGTGGACAGGGACAGGGAGCACATGGACCCCCTGGAACCCAGGAGGGAGCAGTCAGTGCCCTGCTGTGCCCCTTGACACTCACAGGTCTGGGCCTGGATGGGATCCACACCAGGGTCCTGAGGGAGGCAGCAGAAGAGCCAGGCTGCTCCATCATTTATCACCAGTCCTGGTTAACCAGGGGGGACCCAGAGAGCTGGAGATTGGCCAGTGTGATGCCCACCTGCAAGAAGGGTTGGAAGGAGGATCTGGGAACTACAGGCCAGTCAGCCAGACCTCCGTGTCTGGGAAGGTTATGGAACAGATCATCTTTAGTGTCATTATGCAGCACATGCAGGACAGCCAGGGCATCAGACCTGTTTAATAGCTTTATCAATGACTTGGTAGGGGATTGAGTGCACCCTCAGTGAGTTTGCAGATAACACCAAGCTGTGTGGAAGTGTTGATCTGCTGGAGGGCAGGAAAGCTCTGCAGAGGGATCTGGACAGGCTGCATCATTGGGCTGAGGCCAGTGGTGTGAGGTTCAACAAGGTGAAGTTCTGGGTCCTGCACCTGAGTCACAACAACCCCAGGCAGTGCCACAGGCTGGGGGAAGAGGGGCTGGAAAGTGACCCAATGGAAAAGGACCTGAGGACGCTGGTTGACAGTGGTTGAATGTGATCCCACAGTGTGCCCAGGTGGCCAAGAAGGCCAATGGCATCCTGGCCTGCATCAGCAGTAGTGTGGCCAGCAGGACCAGGGCACTGATTGTCCCCCTGTACTCATCACTGGTGAGGCCACACCTCGAATCCTGTGTTCAGTTCTGGGCCCCTCACTACAGGAAAGACATTGAGGTGCTGGCAGGTGTCCAGAGAAGGGCAACAGAGCTGACGAAGGGTCTGGAGCACAAACCCTATGAGGAGCAGCTGAGGAAGCTGGGGTGGTTTAGCCTGGAGAAAAGGAGGCTGAGGGGGACCTTATCACTCTCTACAACCACCTGAAAGGAGGCTGTAGCAAGGTGGGGGTGAGACTCTTCTCCCAGACAATGATCAACAGGACAAGAAGAAACGACCTCAAGCTGTGCCAGGGGAGGTTCCTGATTGATAGCAGGAAGAAATTTTTGTCTTGAAGTGTGGTTAAGCCTTGGAACCGGCTGCCCAGGAAGGTGGTGGAGTCATCACCCCTGGAAGGTGTTCAAGAAACTGCTGGACATGGCACTTAGAATTATGATTTAGTTGACATGGTGGTGTTCAGTCAGCAGTTGAACTCAATGATCTTGCAGGTCTTTCCCAACCTTAATGAGTCTATTCTTTGATTCTAAATGTACCCTCTCCTTGGAGCTGTTTCTGGTGAGGCCACTGCTGTGTAGCCATACATTTGTGTGCCATATTTGAGATCCTCAGGCTACGTACAGAAGTGTTGTATGTGTAGGCTGCAGTGCCGTGCAAAGGGGCTGACCACTTTTGGAATCAAAATACATGCATACCCATGCATGTAGAGCCATCTTGATTGACCTGGGGTATCCCCTTGGGCAGACATCTCCCTCTGCATTGTACGTGCCTTGGCATTTCTATTCAATTGGTGAGATTGTGCCAAAAACTTTTTGTCTGGAATGTCTTTGTATTTGTACCATAAAAAGCAATGGGACAACCATCCTTTGTCAGATTTCTCCAGCCGCTCTCTGTACTCAGAAGCAGTGGTTTCTTTTGTGAAAACCATTTTTAATGTCATTGTATGGAATTTAATGAAGTGACTATTGTTTCATAAATTGGAATTACATATTGGAAGTGTTACTGTATGGCACCCCAGAAGGCACATGGGAATTTCAGCTTCTGAGATTTTTAATGTAGATGGTATTTGCCAGTGCAGCCTGTAGTTCCCAATACTTGGAAGACAAGGAATATGATGTTGACAGTCAGAGCTATAATGAACTAATGTATATGTAGATTTTTATGTTTGCTGTCCAAGCCACTTCATGAAATATTTAGTCTCAGATTTAATTTTGCATAGCCAAAGTTTTCCCTCTGGAAGACTGCAAAGAGCCATAATAACTAACTAAATATGCAACTGTAATCTTTCTCAGCTTATTTTAATGACACAGTTACTGTCTCCAAATTCCCTAGCATGCCGTTCTTCCCCCCCTGCTTTTTTAAGCTGGTTTGGTAACATTTCCTTTCCGTGAAATGGAGTGCTCTTTGCTGTTACTTTGAATCCTACTCCTTAAAAGTTATATAAAATTTAATAAAACTGAATATTTATGAACTTTGGTGAGGCAAAATCATAATGCAAGAATTCTAAAGCAATGTAAGTGTGGGACAGTGTATGTCCACTATTGAACACACACCATCATTGGCACAAATGATTTCAAACCGAAACCTAAACCAGAAAATATTTTCAGTCTCTTAAAAAGTTAATGAAACTACATGGAAAATGTGGTTAAGAATTTCTGAAAATCCAATTTTATGTATCTGACATATACTTCCTGTATTTTTCTCCATGACCATTATATTTAGAAGTACCGTATTTAATTACAGCGTTCTAAGCCTCTTTTTAGAAAAAACAAAGCTCTTGCAAAATGAAAACCACTAATTCACTGTGAGGTACATATTTTAGTATCTATATACTTGTGTGACCACCTAAAATTTATAAACAGACAAATCTTCTAACATTCTTATTTTAAATAGTAACACCTGTGTAACTGAATTCTGCCTGATTTGGGATAGGTGTTCTTGGAATGTAAAACACCATAAACGCTTTAGGATTGTTTACATCCTTATTTGCTAGTTAAGTTTCAGAGATACTGTTTAATGAATGGAAGAATTTCTACTTTCATACACCATTCAAGTAACCTAAACTTTATACAGTTTTCTTTCTGCACATTTCAGAAAGATGCTGAAAATTCGGTGGAAATGTTAATAAAGAGAGAATGTGTCTCTAGAAGGAGGCAAGCTATATTTGAAATCCTCTATAAGATATTTCAGTTTTAGAGTTGTGAGAACTGTCTCAAGAGATTTGTATTTGAGCAGAGAATATCTCACAGCTGCTTAGGTATTACAACAGAGATATAGTCTAAAATCTGTACAAAGTGAAATCCCATGTTTTTCTGGTTTAGGTCTCTGAGCTATATTTACATTAAACAAAATTCATAGTACTGCCAAATAATCTGGAGGAGTAAGTAATATCTGATCTACAGCAGCTGTGGTGTCTTTGGTCTCACTCTGCTGGGTTGTGTTCCTAGTCAGTTTTGGGTTATTAATGCCATCAATAGCTAATAATAATTGTTAGCTATAGCACCTTCCAAGTACTATCAGAAAGAAAAACACCTCCATTTTATTTTGAGATTCAAGACAACAAGATGTAATCTCTAGGGTTTGGTTTTTTTCCTAAGAGGTTCATCCTTCATCTTTACACTTAAGAGGAAAATATTTCTATTTTTCTCCTGCACAGTCTCAGAAAAGAGACTAAGGGTATGGTTTGACTTTACAACTAAGAAAGGTCACAGCTTCTAGACAACCTTTCTCTTCCCTGCATTCACCATCCCTCTCTTGTGCCATCTCCCTTGCATTTTATACCATTCACGGCACCAATTCAAGGACCCAGAAAAAAATGTAATGTTTGCTGTCTTTCCACCAGCTGAACAGGCTGCAGGTCACCCTGTTCAACAGCAGTGAGCTATTAGATCAACTCAAACCATATTGTCCAACTACACACTCAGAGTAAGGTCCAGAACAGTGTTGGACCATTTTTCAAGCTCTCAATACTAAAAGTGATCGACCCATAATGCACCTTAACTATAATGCATTCTTAGAATCATGTAATTGTACATGTTGGAAAAGACATTTAAGACATTAAAGCCATTAACCTAGCACTGCCAAGTCCACCACTAAACCATGTCTCCAAGTGCCACACCTGCACATCTTTTAAACACCTCCAGCAACGGTGACTCCACCACTTCCCTGAGCAGCCCGTTCCAATGCTTGACAACTGTCTTGGTGAAGAAATTTTTCCTGATGTCCAATGTAACCTCCCCTCATGTGGCCTGGGCCATTTCTTCTTGTCCTGTCACTTGTTACCTGGGAAAAGAGACTGACTCCCATCTCACTAAAACCTCCTTTCACGTAGTTGCAGAGAGTGATAAGGTCACTCCTGAGCCTCCTTTTCTCCAGGCTAAACAACCCCAGCTCTCTCAGCCACTCCTCATAAGACTTGTGCTCCAGACCCTTCCCCAACACTGTTGCCCATCTCTGGACACCTCCCAGCATCTCAATGTCTTTCCTGTAGTGAGGGGCCCAGAACTGAACTCAGGATTTGAGGTGAGGCCCCATCAGTGCCGAATACAGGGAGACAATCCTTGTCCTGGTCCTGCTGGCCACACTATTGCTGATGCAGGCCAGGATGCCATTGGCCTTCTTGGCCACCTGAACACACTCTTGTTTGAAACTGAAAAACACTTTAAAATGTATGTAGGCACAAATACAAATAAATTTTGTGAAATTTGCTCCTTGAAGCTGCTATGTAACTGTTAGTCATTGAGGTATTGAGCATCAAGCAACTTAAATGCCTTACTAAATCTACCCCATAAGAGGTCTGAAGGCTCAGAGTGTCCACAACAACAATGGATGGGCAAGAAGCCCTATGGACACTTTTCAGCATTTGAAACTAGTTGCACAGACTGATGTAAAAGTGTTTCAAGACTACTGGGGTCAAGTAATTAAGAGTGTCTTTCTAAAACTCATGAGGAAGGTGGCATTTAGTTTCAGAGCTGAGGTAAGGACAGAAAAATTGCTTGATAACTGGAGCAGTCATTTTATGAGCAGTTCTAACCTGTTGGCATTGAGGGGGCTGTTGTGCTTTGGTTTGCTTTCATCAGTGTAATTTTCCTGTATGTTATATATGGTAGTAGTGAAGTGTATGTGAAGAAAACTACTCCTTTTGTTGTGCTCTAATTCTTTGTTTCTTTTCCTTTCTCAATCATTCTAGACTCCATAGATGGGAAACATGCTCGAAGGACTCAATCCAGTACTCCTCTGGGAGAATTATTTGACCATGGGCTGGATAGCTGGGCTACCTCCATTTTTGTGCTTTCTTTTTTTTCTGTCTGTTCCCGTGACAATGGGAAGACTGGAGTTTCTGTATATACAATGTATATATATTTAAGCATTGTCTTGTTTAACTTCATGTGTTCACACTGGGAGAAATATAACACAGGAGTTCTTTTTCTTCCTTGGGGATATGATATAAGCCAAGTGGTAAGTATTTATCATCCCTGTTTTGGTTTTGGTTTTTTAACTATGTAATTGTTTTCATAATATAAAAGCAATAGAAAAATGGAGCTTAAGGCAAATATATTTGGCTGAGATATTGAAATGTATAAAATTGCAAAACCCTAAAAGCAATTCAGAAATATTTTCTGCATTCGCAATAAAGGGCTGCTCTTTAGCAAATTGTCAGCATCAGAGATTCATTGCCACTCAGGAGAAAAAAGGCTTGCAGCAAACCTAGCAGCCAGACAGTGCCCATGAGAATGTAATTTAACTGCGTTTGATTTGTGATATTAACAAAAATTACTATGCTATCTGAAGCCACAAGCAATTTCCCCCCCAATACCAGGTTGTGAGGCACAATGTGAGTTAGTCCAAGTAGTATCTATTAACAGTAATTACCCAGTTATACACTACCAGACCTTCTCAATTCTACCCCGTTTTACAACAGATGTGGTAATGGAAATAGCATTGTACCTATGCAGTGAGCATTAACTGTTGTCAAGTGAGTTCTACCTTTGAAAAAAAAGTCAGTCATCATGGATGTCAAAAAATCATAGATATTCAGTAACATGAATTACTTACCAGCCCACAGTCAGCACCAGCTGAGTTCTTGTCTGGTTTACAGCCCTATGTTGAGGTGGTCTCTTCAGAAACATGCCCAGGGCACCAGAGTGAATGGTGTCCTCAGTGTGCAGATGAGTAACAGTATTGACCAGCTAAGTGCACTTCCAAGGGCCCAGCACTGGGATTTCTCTGGGCTGGCTTATCTGTGTCTTAGAAAGCCAAGGTCTTGCAGCCTGAAGAGCACAGTCAGTCTTCTGAGCTTCCTGTCACAGGCACAAGATGAAAGGTGCAGCCAAATAATTGAAAAGAAGTTTGACAAATACTCAAATATGTGTTTTAATGGAAAGACAGTACTCTAATTAATGGCTGCAGATGTATTGCTGTAAACATAATCAGAATCCAGTGGTTTGAGAACAGCTCAGAGATGGTGGTCCAGCTGTGGTGCATCTGTGTTGTCCCCTAGAAAATAGGTTTTGGGAGAAGAAGTTGGCTCAGGGCTAAGACATTAGGCAGCCAGCTGGTCTGCAAGTTTCAGCCATGTCTGTGTAAGGCTTCTTTGTGAAGCTCTTCCAGCAGGAGAGGAATAGCTTTGTTCAAGCCTATTTCACTTGTTGCTCAGATGATCACTGTACATGTGAATGTTTAGAAAGCTCTGCTGGATTGCTGCGGCATCCAAAGTGCATTAGTGGTTAAATCTGGGAATGGGTATCACCTAGCAGAGCAGTACTCTTAACTCTGTCAGTGACTGTTGGTGACCTGTGCCTGTGGCACTGTTTTCTCATCTGGGAAATAATGGGAATAATATTTCCCTGCCTGACAGATTTTTGGCAAGGCTGAATATCAGTAAAGTTTGTAAACTGCTTTGATTAACTGGGATGCAAGGTGATAACAAGTGCTATTTCCTGTTCCCCTCTGATGCTGAACTGCTGTCCTGCTTACTTTCTTTCTAGTACCTTCTGTGATGACTTGGTTACAGTCAAAGTGATAAGCTTGTAAATGTAAGGATTTTTTGATGCTATTTAGCACAGCCATCAGCAGTGGTGGAAGACTGTACTACTAACCTCTGCATGTCAGTTTTCCCATCTGTAAAAAATAGCTGTTGTAGTGATTGCCTATGAACGAAGAGAAGGCAGGATTTGTAGATCAAGGTAGTATTTTCCATTAGGCTAAAACACATTACATCCACACCAGAAAGTACATAATGTATTTTTTTCCAGCTCTACTAAGTAGTCTAGTAAAATATCTTAATTCCCCTAAAAATTTGTTCTTGTTTTGTAAACCCATTCAGCAAATTTGACATGATACGTGCATTATCATCTCCAGTAACTTGGGGGATACTGGGGAAAATAGCAAATGGCTAATGATGAGTAAGAAAGGTTATGTTTTCTTTTCCTGCTGCTTCTCTGCCAGGAATTCCCACAGTCACATTTAGAGGCAGAGAGTGGAAGCACTCACTAGCTGCTTCCAGACTGATTCACAATGTTTAGTTCAGTATTTCCTCCGTGGCATTCCTAGCTGGATTGCTGCAGGAATGTGCCTCTCTGTCCTGGCTTCAGTAATTTCACCTGCAACTTGATGCTGTTGCATTGGCATGTCAGACACTCAGGTGATCTAGTCCCCTGCTTCTGCTTTTAAATTTGATGGTAGCCAGGAAGTTTGGGCTTCGTTATCACCACAGAACTCAGGAGAAACAGTAGCTGCTGTAAGAGTGGAGATGGCCCTAATGAGCACTTCGCTGGCTTGTGGCTCCCGGGACGCTGCTGCCGAGTCAGCTCTGCTGTGCTGAACACAGAGAGCCCGCTCACGGGCTCTGCCTCGGCTGGGGTGGAAAAAGAGCTGCTGTTCCTCATGAAAAAATACCTCGTTATAGGCACAGAGATCTGTGGGGCTTATGCACATCACGTTTTTCTGTGACTTGATGACTCGTCAGAACTGGTAACCCAATTACGCTAGCTGGGCTGTAATTGGCACTCCAATTAGCTTTGATTACAGCAGACAACCATTTACAGGAAGCTGTGGTTTGTAAACTTGAGAAATGGCTGTAATGTGTCTGAGAGATGCTTGGTCAGAGGACTTTTACATTTGTGGATCCAAAATCAAGGTGGCAGCAAATGCAGCAGGGAAAGCTATTCCTGTCTCTCCTCCCTCCTGCACAAGGATCTATCCTGTGCTGATTCCTGAGTAGCAGAAAAAGGTGCAGGGAGAGGAGCCTCTGTACCGTAGCATCTAGACAATTTTCATACACTTCTAAGGAAGCACACCTATTGGAAACCCCAAAAGTCTGAAGAAAAGGCTAAAAAATAAACCTCTGTTATGATCTGTGAGAAATTCCCTTGGATACATCTTGTGAAAATGAAGACTTTTATTTTTGTCACAAGACCAACCAAAGAAAGCTAGTATCTGCAAATTAAGTTTCTTGGAGGAAAAAAAAAAAAGACAAAACTTTCCTGAGAAATTAAAATTTCTGGCTTCTTGCCATATGTTAATTTTCACAGACATCCTCTTGTTTTGTTTAAAAAAGAAAATCTGTTTTCTTTCTGAAGAGTTTAATATTACCCTAATTAAATACTCGCCTAATCCTGCTGTTGCTTTTCCTAAGCCACTGCAGTTGAGTTCATAGCAGGGGAGCAAAGTACTAATTTTTCCTTAATATGATGTAATGATACCTCTGCTCCATTGGTGCTGCCTTAAGTGTAATGGGAGATACCCTCTATATTCTTAATTAAAAATTTAAAAGTGAAGAGCTGTGTGAGAGCTGCAGTGACCCAGACAATTCCAGTCTCGCCCCTCTCCCTCCCCATCCGAGGGCAAGCTCAGAAGAAGCACAAGCAGCAAGATCCTAAAGGCAAGAGGCAGCTCTCTCTGGCCCAGCCTTTGCCCTGCAAGGAGAGGATGACCAGAAATCCTATCTATAAAGAGAGTCATGCCTGAAGGGATGGGTATTGGACCACGAGCCCCAGGGTTCCAGTCTGAGATGCTTTCCCAGCTGCTTCTGCCCGATGGCTTTGGACAGTACCACCTAGAGCCTCTGGGAGAACTCTCTGCCTGCCTTGGGCACTGAATAAATTAAGTACACGATGCCCCTAGCAAGTGAAACGTTGTAGAACTTCCTTTTCTCCTTCCTTTCAATCAAAGCTGGGGAAGGTTTCTTTCATGGGTGCCATATACCCATATATTCTTTTGACAAGCCTTTTTACAAAACTCATGCTGAAATATGTTTCATATGACCTTTTCCAGGGATGTGCTGTGGCAGCCAGAGTTACAGGAACTGGCAGAGAAGTCCCAAACAATGCAAGTGCATGTCACATCTGGAAAAAATTTCTACCTCTTCTGAGGGGCAAAAAACCTTTTCTATTAAAAAGCAAAATAAAGATGCAAATACGTTGTTCTTTGGTCACATTATCAGGATTCACAATTTAATTTCAGTTGAAAGGATATTCACTTTCAGAGCTTTTCTAATTTGAAGAGTCTGTGGAAAGCATAGCCTTTCTTGTAAAGAGAAAATATTATTACTTAGTTCCAAAGTTGGAGCACAATGGAATTGTTGAAGTAAGAGAAATGATAGCAGTGAGGAAGCAGTGCTGGCCAGACCATGGTGTCTGCTTCAAGCTGCCTCCGGACATGGCTGGAAACTGATCTCAATGCTCAGTTATCTGAGGGAAGCCCCGTGGTGTATCCATGTGAAATCTGAACAGAAGAACCTGCTGTGGACAGGCTTTTCCTGCAACAGACTGCTCCATTCTTAACCACTTGATTATGATTCCTCTTTCTTGATTAATTAATCTTCCACATGTTTAGCTATTTATCTATAATGTCTAAATGCAAAGTGATCTTTTTAGGTAAAATTTTTCAAAGTCTAAGATTTACAGCCTTCAACTATTTATTGAAAGAAAAAAAAACCAGAAAAAAATAAAATGGAAAAATTGCATATCACATTAAAGCTAACTGCTATTGAAATAGCTTGTAGGAAATCATTCTTACTCTTTTAGGCAAGTGTCACATTTATTATCAGAAGAATGTAGTAGCCTTGTATTTTAAATGACTTTGCCTTCTAGATGTTTATTTTGAGCACTGCGTTAATGGAAAATCTTTCAACACATGAACAATTAATGCTATAGCAATATGCTAGTGAAATTGAATATTACAGTAAAATTAATGTTGGGATTTTGTGGAATCAAAAAGAATTTAAAAGCATATCTACATTTTTTTAAAAGATGACAAAATATTTGATTTTTTTCACCATGTAGAATATCACACAGCATACTAAATGTGCCTGTGTGTAAAACAGAAATGGTAAATCAATGGTAAGAAAAAAAAAGTATGTACACACTTAATCTAAAATATTGTGGTCACAAAACTTACACCTGAAATAGTGAAAAGACGTGAAAGAGATGCTGATTTAAAAATATCCAATGTTTTAGAGAACAGGTAAGAGGCTAGAAGGTAGAAGACTTTGAGGGGTTATGTATTCTGTGTATACCTAGAATTTTCCCAATGCTGCATCAAAGAATTATTCTGATTTTACACAGGAACAATGTCTCTGTTATTTACAAAACTGTGGTGAGATAGGGAGCCCCTGCTCAGAATCCAGCTGTCCTGCTGTCAGCCATATCAAAGAGCCTACAAATTAACACCTTGTGTTTCTACATTTTCTCAGCATAAGTATTCCTCATACTCACAGAGAAAGTCTTGGTCTTGGCAAGCCAAAAATCCTCCTGGTCAGATGCTGCAGAGAGCTGGAATCCAAGATTGTGTTCATCTACACTGCCTTGCTGTATAGTTGTCACTTGTGTTATTGTGGTGGGCTGGGTGCCAGGCACCCACCAAAGCTGCTCTATCACTCCCCTCTGCAACTGGGCAGGGGAGAGAAAACATAATGAAAGGCTCCTGAGCTGAGAGAAGGACAGGGAGAGATTACTCACTAACTACTGTCATGGGCAGAACAGACTCAACTTGGGGATATTAACTGAATTTATTATGAATCAAAATCAAAGGATAATGAGAAGTAAAACAAATCTTAAAAACACCTTTCCCCCACCTCTGCCTTCTTTCTGGGCTCTACCTCCACTTCCTCAGGGAGACAGGGAATGGGGGTTATGGTCAGTTCATTACAGGTTGTTTCTGCTGCTGCTCAGGGAGAGGAGTCCATCCCACCATCTGCAGTTCTTCATGAACTGCTGCAGTGTGGGTACCTTTCCATGGGTGCAGTCATTCAGGCACAGCCTGCTCCAGCGTGGGACCCCCACAGGGTCACAAGTCTTGCCAGGAAACCTGCTCCTGAATGGGCTCCTCTCTTCACGGGTCTGCAGGTCTCTGCCAGGACCCTGCTCCAGCACAGGCCTCCCACAGGGTCACAGTTCCCTCTCAGGCACCCATCTGCTCCTCCATGGGCTGCAGGTGGATCTCTGCACCCCCGTGGATGTCCATGGGCTGCAGGAGCACAGCTGCCTCACCATGGGCTGCAGGGGAATGTCAGCTCTGGTGCCTGGACCATCTTCTCTTTCCACTGACCTTGTTGTCTTAAGGGCTGTTCCTCTCACATATTCTCACTTCTTTCTTCTCTGGCAGCAATTACAACTGCACAATAAGTTTTTTCCTTTTGAAATATGTTATCCCAGAGGCGTTACCACCATTTCTGCTTGGCGCAGCCTTGGCCAGTGGTGGGTCCATCCTGGAGCTGTCTGGTGTTGGCTCTGCTGGATATGGGAAACGTTTGTAGCAGCTTCTCACAGAAGCCACCCTTGTAGTCCTCCTGCTACCAAAAACTCACCACACAAACCAAATACAGTTATTTAATTTGGACTTCTCATTTTACAAAAGGCTGCAATTATTTTTGCTTGCTGAAGACTACATTTATATCTGAAAAGTACTAAAGCTGGTTGATGGTAGAGAGATAATGGTAGAGAGATAAGTAAAAACTTGGCCATCTTTTTTTAAGTAGAATTATTCAGTTGCACTTAGGAACACTGCTTTAGCAGTGCCTCTGAAACAGTATATACAGCTGATTAAGAGGTTTTGCTAATAATTTTGACAATCTTCAATTTTTTCCTAGTATAGCTTAGATCAAGGGACACAGCCATTTTCTTATTGTTCCTTTCTAAAGGAGGTCTGCTTTCTAAAGCCAGCGACTGCTTTAGAAAGCTGCTTTCTAAAGCAGGAGACTGCTTCACTGTAGTCAAAGTCATGAGTCCTTAAAAAACAATATACCAACATTTTGCAGCCAAGGAGTGGGCTTTTCTCATATGCTACATCTGTTAAGTAAGAGGCAATCTGGAGCTGGGAGTCTTGCATCACCAAATCCCAGGGCAGGGCATTCCCTGTGAGAGCCCATTGCATCCACACTCCTGTTCCTAGACATGCACTGACATCTGACAGTGATGCTCCTGACTGCCCTGCCAGAAGTACTGACTGTAATAATGGTTAATACTGAAGTTCCTCTTTCATCACTTGCCAAAAATGTCTGTTCAGGATTCAACGTGTGAGGGGAAATTCAGGCTCCATCAAAGCCAGTTGGAGTTCTGCCATCAACTTTGATGGGGTCAGGATTCCATCCATCATGTCTTATGGGTAATATAATACAGTTTCTTCACGAAGCCAAATGTTACCTCTGATGTAGTGGATTGCAAAACCCATTATAAGTGTCCTTCACATTGACCAAAATTTGACTCACTGTCTTCAGTGGCCCAAGACATAATGACACTCAATAGTGCCTGCTCTTCCCTGCTGCACATCTGTTGTGCTGCTGGTTCTTGCCAAGGCAATTCAAACACCAAGGTTTGCAGTTCCTCAATGCCAAATCTGAGAAAAACCTCTTAAACATCTACATACTGACAGGGCAAGAATCTTGATTTTAGATACAGAGAAGTAAGTGAAATCAAATGTAATATTATCTACATGTAATGGAAGTTTAAGCAGCATCAGCATTCTGCTCTTAATCTGCAATCTTAGAAAGCCCATTAATTAACAAAGAGATTTTCAGTGTATCTTTGAGTTAAAATTTAATAGAAGACTAGAAATGTGTTTGTTGAAGTTACAATGGAGAAAACACATAACAGAAAAAATTAGTATTAAAAAAACCTAAATAAGAAATAGGAAAATCTGTAATACAAGTAAAGCTGGAAAGCATTTTTCATCCCAGAGTAAGAAGCTGTATTGAGTAGAAAATTTTAAGGTTACTGAGTGTTACCTGGGAATAAGTTGATGAATATGCAGTTTTCTAAATGGCATTGTAATTAACATTGTCATTTTAATTTAGAGCTAGTGTCGTATGAAGCATACAGCCCCTTATGGGTCCTGTGGCAAAACTAAACAGCTGAGAACAAAACAGGCTAGAGAGAGAGCAGGGCAGCAGTCCCTCTAGTTGGGTGCCCATGAGTCTTGTGTATGTGTCCTTTCACTCCTAATGACATCTATGTGATTCTTTCTGTAATCATGTTATCTGTCAAACAAATTAAGAATCAGGGCAGACTTCATCTCCTTCCCATTCTTTTAATTTCTGCACATTCAACTGAATGTTTTTATTGTTTTTTATTATTGTTTCAGGTGACCTTAGGGTTTTTCTCCCCCCCTCTCAGTTATTCTGATATGATCAGTTCAAGGGGCAGAGTTGCAAAAACAACCACATTGTTAATTCTGAAGTCTGTATCCAAAAACAGGGAAGTGAGTGTAGAGTGGGGAGACCTGGCATTAAGAGTGGATTTAGAACTTAGGTGTTTTGAAAAGGTAAGTCAGTAATCCTCACCACATACAAACAGATGCACACATTACCAGGGAAGTTACTTGCTTGCCATATTTCACTCATTTAAAATAATTCTGTTGGTGACCCTGCAAGTTTCTTCACTGCTTAGAAGTAATTGTTTTGGCATGGCAGCAGAAGGTAAAGTAGGGACAGGAGGTAAATAACAGATTTTTTTTTTTTTACGTTGGCATTTGTATTAAGATGATAAGTGAAATTCTGTGCCTTTAGAAGAAAAGGATTGAAAATAAGTTATCTGTTTTTTCTACAGGTATTAATAGCAGCATATCTGCTCACTGGTACTGTTGGTGTGGAAATCTGGCAGAAGCCTTTGCTGTTTGGTTATTATATTACAGATGTATTAGTAATCCTGCTTATAGGTAAGTGTCCAGGTCTATCCAAAAGTGTACTGCTTTTTAATGATTTTGATTTGATATTTTTTACATTTCCTTCTTTTTTTTTTTTTTGGTTTACTTTTTTAAGTGTTGGCTAGTCCAAAAATACATGAAAAGAGATGATTAAAAGAGCTAATACTGGAAAACTTTTACCAAGTAGATAATTTTGGCAAATTTTTTCCTCACTGAATTACTGCACATAAATAATATAGAAAACACTCCTTATCTGCATGTGCACTTCAGTGCAGTGTGCTGCCTGGCTGGGCTCCCAAAGTCTCAGGAACTCTTCATGTCAGTCAGGTAAAATGTCACTTACATTTATGTATATTCTAAGTTTAATGTTTTGGCCTGGAGCACACTATGTTCCAAAACATTATGAACAGAAGGAATGAAGACATTATTTAAATAACCTTAGATGCACAGCTGTAAATATGAATAAAAGCCAGGTAGTTTCTAAGCTCTTTAGAATTCCTTTGCAAACAGAAGAGATTCATTTTTCCTACACAGCAATAGCCTATTTGCTCATTATTTGATACCGTCAGTGTAGTTTGAAATGAGCATTGAATGTTTTTTGACTGCTATATCAAGACTGAGAACAAGAGCAGTTACATTTTAATGAGTTAAAAACGTAGAAGTCTTAGCTGAAAATCTGTGTATGCAAAATGGCTTTGATGTGTTGCTTGGAAGGTGGAGAAATTAGCATATACATTTTGGGGATTTTTATATGAGCATCCAGGTGGTGAGAAGAGGGTACCAAAACACTGTTTGACACAAACACTCTAGGCTTACATCCCAAGAAATGTCTTCTGCCCTTGAGCCAAATGGAGGACTTGGTTATAGGTGTTCACCTCATGTTAACTTGATAGGAGTTATAACTTGATAGGAGCCACCTGAGCATTTTGGGGGGGGACTTTGAATCTGCTGTACTGATATGTTCTCTCACCACCCTCTCCTATGACAAAATCTTTAGCAGGTACCACCTCCTGCCCCAGCACTGTTTCCCAGAATTGCCAGATTAGAAATGCATTCAGGGTGTGCTTTCTAATGAGCAGCACGTGCAAGGACATGGTTTTGTGCTTTACCCAGAGTGTAAAACCAACAGTGTGTGACCCAGATTATACAGTCTTTTTCTAGTCAGGCCTGATTTAGGCACTCTGAGGAAAAGAAAGAAAGAAGGGAAGGGGAAAAAGACAGTGGTTGCCTTTTCAATAGTCAGTGAATTTTCCATCTTTGACAGAGGTGTAGCTGTAGACAGGGAGTGATCTGTGCTCTTGAAGCAGCACTGCAAGCCCAGGGAATATGGATGCTGGCAGGTGAGGGCAGCTCCAGGTGCTATCCAGGGCCAGCCCACTGAACATGCTTATTCTGTGCTACACACATCAGTAATTGTAAGTAATTGTCACTAAGGCACAAGACACCAGGGAGTACTCTGATGGCTTCCCCTGTGCTTGCGAAGCCACAGATGAAGGTTTAATTCAAATTGTTCAACATAGTAGGAACGTTTGTGGAAGGGAAGCATTTCAGTGTTATCAGATTTGCACCCATCCTTTTCCATACTCTACCAGAACCAGCTGCAAAGCAAGGTTTGATGAACTGTTCCATTATCCTTAGAAAGAAGTACTGCTTCTGTCTTCTGTGGCATGTTTGTATGAATGGATTTGTGAGCACAGAATAGTATTTCTTCCATCATTGTCCCAAGCAGAGTAGGCTTAAGTAAAGCCAAAAGGTTTCTCCAAAAACCTCATCTCTAGCACACTATCCACAATGACAACTTTTGCAACTTAGTTGAAGTGAAATGTGGGTTTAAAGTATGCAAAAAATGGTCTTGATTGACTTTATATTACGGAATCAACACAGTGCTTAATAAATCTCTTAGAAACAGACGCTAAATTTAAATATTAAAAAAGTAGAATCCTTCCACTAAGGGTCATGCTGGTCCAGAAAGCACTGCCATTTCACATTTCAATCTCAGCTCAGCAGTAGTGATTAAGGTGGTTATCATTGGATAGCCTGTGTGCAGTGGTTAGGGATATGTAAAGGTTTTAGCATCTTGTGTTAAATTGCAGGACCCCACTGTGACTGCAGAAAAAGTACCCGTCTAACCTACACCAAGGGCCGAGCAGCCAGGAATATTCAATTATTCTCTCCCTTAGAGAGACTGCAGCAAGTGTGTTTTGCTCAGCCAGAGCCATTTGTATCAGAGAGCCCACTCTGGCTTGCTCAGTTAAATGCCTTTGTGGCTAGTTAAAAACAAAGTGGGCCTCTGATGCTTTTTATGAGCTCGTTTCCCAGGATCCTGAGAGGAGCCATTAAACCCTAACTGGCTGTTCTTAACCATCTGATGGCATTTGGTAGTCACTAGTGGTCCTTCTAACAACGAACCTGTAGCTGCTCCATCAATACCTGGCATTTGTTTGGTGCTTTTACTGTTCTGTACACAACAGGAGCTCAGCTGCTGAGCCCTTCTCGGAGAGCAGCTGGGCTTCAGCTCGTACCTCCCGTGGTGGGAAGGAATCCAAACGAGATGCACAAGAGTACTTTTCAGATGTCTTTCCTGGATTTTTCTGGGGAAAAAAAATAGCCCATGTGTAACCTAAGGATGAACTCTGCGAAAGCACCTCCTCAGAGGAAGCTGTGGTATCACCAGGTGACACTCACTCACTGAAAATAATGGAGTTTTTATCTGGTGCCAGAACACACAAAGATATACATAAAAGTACAGCAAAAGTGATGTTTAGATTAGATGTTTTAGGAAAGAGAGCTTTATGTATGTTCCTGGGAACTGTCTGGCACACTGTGAACACCTGTAGGAAAGTCAAGTCTTGAGCTGCTGAGCAGTGACCTCAGAGGACTACCCTGTGAAACAGAGAAACTCCAGTATAGTATTTTATGGGAATTTGTCAGCTACCCAGCAAACATGATCCCGTAATTTCCACTGGCAGTGAATGCAATTCCATCCTTCAGCTCCAAAAGACACACCTAGCTGGACTCTGAACAAATGAGGAAGGTTCTTCTGTTTCCTGAGCATGTTGACCTGGCTGCTAGGTAGAAATGCCTTTTCTCTCCAAGCATGGGAGCAGACAGACCCTTTTACTGTTATGTGCCTGTGTGCTCATCTGGAGCTAATTACTTCTGTCCTCATCAGGGCTCCTGTGGATGACACTCCAAAAGCTCTCTTGGGATTTAACCACAACTGTCCCATAGCATTATTTGGCTAACAAGGGTCCCTTCAAAGGGCAGCACTGGGATGAGAGCTATCATTTATTTTCACCCCTCCAGGGCATCCCAAATGCCTAACATTCCCTGTCACTCTGCTATCAGGTTGAGAGCAATATAAAATATTTACAATAAGCATTTTAAAGCAGTCAGTCCTGCACATGAATTCTAGTACCACAAATGATGCTGTAGACTTTGTAAGAAGATTTTCACTGACAGGTAGGCATCTGTAGTTCAGGGAGCAGCATTACTAATTAATGATGGTTTCTGTCTCACGTTGCTATTAAATGACCTGTAGGCGCATGCTCTGCGTGAAGCATTTCCCATGTTTGGGGCTTTCATACTTGCTCTGTATGAGATAGATTTTATAATGTCTAATAAAATTTGAGTTCAGGCTACAATCCTTTCTTCACTGGAGACATGCATCTTA
This sequence comes from Monarcha castaneiventris obscurior, assembly GCA_026261815.1. NCBI lineage: Eukaryota > Metazoa > Chordata > Aves > Passeriformes > Monarchidae > Monarcha > Monarcha castaneiventris. The sequence continues at coordinate 6,111,326 of JAMPIT010000379.1, read as the reverse complement.
CTGGAAATTTCTTTCAGTGTATTAAATTTGTTTGGAATTGACTGAGGGCTTGGAAGTTGTGGTGGGATGTACAAACAAGCAGGGTTAGCACATCAGCTGCAATCCTTAGGAAGGCAAGTTGGAAAAACTGGATGCACTCCTGGATGCACAGAAAGTTTCCTGCTCCTTCTCAGTATTAATTGCAACCACAAGAATAGGCATTGTGGGAAAAGGATCACTTAAGCATGGAGTGGATGTGTTATACTTCATCAGTGTGTGGCACATGGGGCAGGCTATTCTATTTGGTCATGTTTGAGTCCACTATGTGTGGTCAACAGTGCCCAGATCTGGCTACTGAAGCCTGTGGCAAAGCTGAGACAAGTTTTCAAAGTGCAGATTTGAACATGAAATGTAAATTGAGTATTAACATCTGTCTCAGATCTGAAACTTGAACTTTGTTTTAGAGACAGGGCCAAAGCATTCAGAATTTTTTCCTATGATGTGCATGGGTTTGAGTTCTATGCTGACTTCTGCAGAGTGTTTTCCTTGAGGGTCACTCTTCTCTGAGTTAGTTAAGTATATCAAATGAGGAGTAAAAACATAAATTAATAGCAACAAAAAACTAACAATGAGGCCAAGCTGTAACATTTGAAACGTGCCAATTATTTGAATTCCATCATAGTGGGAAAGCACAGTTACCCATCTAAAACAGGGCCTTGTACTTACACTGTGCTACACCCTGTGTATCAAAGGAGGACACACAAGTCCTTGCCATGGGTGTTCATACAGCAGCCTGCCCCTTTTTCAGTGTCGGAAAATGTTTAGGAGGCCACGGTCAAATTATGAATTGTTTCTGCCCCCTGTGGAATATAAGTCATTCTGTAGAGATTTCCTATAGCTCCCATTGCGTAGCAGGTGATGGATCTGCCCTAGTGATGATTTGCTGAATGATTAAACATTAAGTGATATGTTTTCAAAATGTTATTGCTCCGACAGGCTTTGACCAGTCCTGTTTGAGAAGTGTGGTTAACATGAACTGGCTTCTACATGTCTGTCACCAATTTAACATTTATTAAGGCATTGTTGTGACAGATTGTAACGAGGCTTCGTTAAAGTAAAGGGTGTGAAATACTCACCTGTCACTTGAGATACACATTTAAGAAGCCACTGAGTTCATGTTCGGAGTAACTCCTCTGAACCAGTCAGAACAATAACCCAGAAAAGCAGAGTGCTTGAGGCCGGAGGCAGAGCAGTGTCACGGGATGCTGATTACAGGTGGGAGTGAGTTTGGTGGTGTTAAGCTGTGAGAAGTCACTTCAGGGGCGCTGGGAGCCCCAGGAGAAGGTCAGACAAGGGAGCTTGCCTGGCAGAGTCCCTCTGGAAGCCAGCCTGGGCTTGTCAGATGAAGGCACTGTTTCTCTGGTGCTCAATTCTTGCTGTGCCCAGAAACAGAATGATGTATGAACAGAACTACATCAAAGAAGCAGCTACATCCATAAACTAATTCTTCAGTCTGTACTAAATCCCTCTGAATGCTAATTGTTGTCTTACAGCTCAGTTCAAGATAAATGCAATGTGTACGTCCTTAGACACTGAAAATAAGGTATACAATCAACAAGCATGATAAATGTATATCTTTTCAACAAGCATGATAAATGCATCCCTCTACAATGTTTACACTCAGGAAATATCTTAGATGCTAAACATTCAAAACCTACATCAGCTTTGTGCATGAAGACAGTGCTTGTGTTTGCACTGTTCCCTTAATCCCTGTAAAATAATTTCACACTGTGCATTTTGGGTGTATTTTTTCACCCTAATGTCTTCAGACTTTACAGGCTCAATTAAGTCTGCAAATTAGATATTAATTTTCTAAGGTTCCCCCCCACCTAAGTGGTTTTAAGTTTGCCATTCTGCATACTAATAAAATATAATTTTTTTGTTAGTGGACAGCTCAATGTGCAATTATGTGTCTGCACAATCAATGAAAAGAGTTGTCTTCTCAAGACACACCTGAGAAGGTCACACTGTTCCATAAAAAGCTTCTGTTCCAGTAACAAGTGCTTCTAAAATGTTCACCTTTTGATGAAGTTTGTTTCCAGGCACTGATCAGTGTGCTAAACATTCAGTGTGTTAAGATATTTTCATGTGTCTAGCTGCTCTAAATGTGCAAGGAATTTGGAAAAAAACATGGAAGAAGTATTTAAGTATTTTTCCAAGCTAATATTGAGGCCTGAATATTTTGAATCTAATTTTTCTTGTCTGGTGACTAAGAAAGGTAAATGATAACATCCCATTTCTTTACAGCAAACATTGATTATGATGAGTTATTAATCTAGAGATGGAAAGCCCAAGCAGTGTACTGAAGAAGGCCGAGGTGTGGGCAATTGAAGAATGAGAGAGGATAGTGATAATATTTAGTTTGTAAGCTGAAATGCAAGTACAACTGCTTGCTGTTGGAGAGGTGGTCAACTTGTGCAATATGCCCAGGAGAAGGTCTGCACAGATCTCTTCCCTGCCTCCCAGATGGGATGAATGCTCTGGGGAGTATCTTTTTTGCAGGGGAGCACAGCAGGGATGGTACTTTCCTGAACAAATTCACACAATTTCCAGTGCAGTGTTCGCCTAAAATTACATCCCTGTATCACACTCTCTCATTTTTTAATTTTTGAATTTTTAGCTATCAGGAAAGTCAGTTTTTAACAAATGAAATTTCAGTGCTTTTCTTAGGACAGTTTAAGGATGATTCATTTGTCAGGAACTTATCAACAAAGGGGATTTATGATAGCAAAGGTATGGAGAAGATAAACAGTGAAGATTGTCCGTCCTTTGAAAGTATAACTTGTTTAGTGGTTTAGGTGTATGGAGTCGCTTCTTTATTTTGTGGTGTTTACAGTCTGTGAGCTTTTGTGTTTTCAGAAATGTGGCTACCTGCCTCAGGCTGTTTGCTTTGTCTGAGAGACAGCAGGGGGCTGTTGGGTACTGAAATAGCATTTTCTGGAACTGACAGTAGTGTCAGCAGTTTGTTCCTGGCCGTACCCTCTCTTTCTCTGCAATGACCAAGTCTGTATTTTGCAGAAATGCCTGAATTAACTCAGGTGCAACAGCCACAGTAACTGCAGCATGTCATGGAAACAACCTGACCACCTGCAGGTCTTCAGTAGTCTTTAAATTTAGTTACATGAGAGTTTAAAATGCCCTCACAAAATTAAAATGCATTACTGTTAGTCCAGATAACATGGGTGACAATGTACCATGGTATCTATCATGTGCTGGCTTTTTAAAATTATTATTAATTTACTCAGCTGTATCACACATCTTATTGGTTTGGAATTCAATTTGAAAGCACCAAATGAAATCTAAATTTTTCATTAAGACTGATGGGAATTACCTCTTGATCTCTTTTATACACATGTATATATATATATATATGTACACACATATTTATATGCATGTCTGTGTTTGTGTCTGTGTGCTTTTATATGTATATTTGGAAAACAAGATAATGCCTTCATTTCTTCACTTCTGTTATGTCTTTAATCCTGAATTTCTGGATGCATTGGGCTTTGTTTGTTTATGGTTGTGTTTGGCATTTTTTAATATGAACAAAATAATTCCGGATAAAGAGCTCTGAAAATGTTTATTTCTCTGAAAAGGGAGTCTACATCGTGCAACACAGAGGACTGATGATAGGATTGTATCTAAATCTGAGGATTTGGGCTTGATACTTTCATCCTAGAGTGACACAAGAATTCCCTGTGTGTATTTGTGCCACCCATCTGTGCTTTAGTATTTCTGCCTTTAATATAGGCCTGTGTTCTTACAGTTAGGTCTCGGATTTTAAATCAGCTGAAGAATGGGAAAACACTAAAGGAGAAACCAAAAAATACTGGAAGAGCAGTATACTACTTATAAGAACTCTTGAGGAGTTCTATTTTCTCTAATGTGTTAAAAACATCTAATGTGCTGAAATTGGATTAAAAAATATTTTAAAATAAAATATGTACTTTTAGGACATTAAAACAAAAAAAAAAAGCTCCATGATCATCACTTGGGCAGTGCCTGGGTGGCTGAGTGCCAGAGAGCCAGCAGTGGGTTTGCTTTCCAGGCTGCACCTTTTGTTCCTCAGAGCAGCGGGGAATGGCAGCAATGCGGAGGCAGCAGTTTAGCTCCTGGGCACAAAGGGATCCTTAATGCCAATTAAAAAGCAGACTTAATGAGTACCAAAAGCAGCCCCCAAGCCAGGCCTCCTTAGCTAAAAAAAGCTGGGAAAGCAACATGTTGTAGGAAATGATGGAATTCCGAAAATCCCATAAGAAACGGGGAACACCCTTTGCTCTCCCTGCTGCCATTCTCAGCTCTCTCGCTGTGCTGAAAGCAAAGCTGTGTAAGAGTACAGGGGAGTAACTGGTGGAACTGCCCCGTTTGGAAGGTGGATTTTGCTAGCTGGGGGACTGTTTGTGGTCAGTGTGTTATTTCTAACTAAAATGGCACTTCATAAAAATAACAAATTGTTGGCAACCATTGCTCTTTGAATTCTATTTCTAGTTCTAGTCTCTATTTCTGTTCCTCTCAGTTGCTTTTCTCCTAACAAATCAAACTTCAGGATTGCAGCAGGAAATTTAGATTTAACCTCAAGAGTCAGTGTTTTGTCTCATGTCTGCTCTAATGTGATACAGATGTTGGAACTGCTGTACGTAACTCAAGATTTTATTGAACTAGCGCTCCCTGGCTAATAGGAAACATCGCTAACTGGAGTGCACATTAAACACAGATCTCTCCAAAGGCACTAAGCCTGTGAATTTTAGCAATATATTGACAAAATACTTGGGATATTACTTCAATTGCACATCCTTCAGCTGTTTGATAGGGAGTTTCTGCCATGGTAAAGAAGCAGAGCTCTTTATGTTAATTGTTTTAAAAAGCAAACAAAAAAAACAGCATGAAAAAATTCAATACCTGAAATTATTTACAGGCTGGCTTTTCTTTTTTTCCCAATTCTTTGTTTCCTTCTCTTTAGCAGATAACCAGAAAGACTGGAGAGATAGATTATCTACTGCATCCCTTTTTACTTCTCTTTTCCTACAATCCTGATCTCCACTATTCTTTCCTTCTTAGTTTTCCTTCTCTTGAGTTGCCACTGTGGCCCGGGCATTCTAAACATTTGGGTATGTTCTTGATGAGCACTGAAGGGTAAACACTGACATTTCTCACCCACATTAGCCCCAGTACAAAGTCATCTGAAATCAGCTCTTTCCTCCATTCATTTCCTCCCCTCCCCATATTTCTAATAACGAGATTAAAGTTTTCTACTTTTCTGTATGGGCAGCACACTGTGTTTCTTAAATGAGATATTTTAGGGCAAACCTAGAAGGTTTAGCACATCAGAGTGCTTTTCTTGCTCATAATATAATAGGAATTATGTACTAATTTAGTGCACCCAAGTCTCATGCCCTATAATAAAAAAGCAGTGCAGAAATGTGCTATCCAGAGCAATCTCCAAGCAGCAAATTGACCAGGGAAAAGTTCTTAATACACAGAAGGTGGGGGAAAAAATACAAACCAAAGAGCTCTACAGGGAATGACATAGATTTAAAAAGTCATATACATTTTTACCTAGTTAGGGCTGACTCATACTGTGGCCTTTTTTTGTTTAAATCTCAAAACTTCCACTTGTTGCTGAAGGTCTTCTTTGACTCTTGGGTGGACCAGCATATTTTGGATGTGGGTGTTTGAGAGGGTACAACTGGGTCTTCAGGCAGCTCTGGGGCTGCTGGCAGCTGTGTTGATAATGTCAGCAGCAGTGCAGGGAGACACAGAGTTAGCAAAGGCAAAACCCTTGTGCTTTGGGGGTTAAAGCTGAGCTCCAGAAACATCACAGCTGTCTTACAGAAGAAGTAAAAAGCCCCCACTTGTTCAAATGATGGACATGTCATGAACATTAATTCATTTCAGCTATTGTATTATCAAAACAGATAGTTCTGATAATAAGTTTGGTAAGTTGACCCTTAATATTTTGAACTATAAACTTATTTCCCCAGTAATGTGAACAGACCAGCTTGAAGTTTATTGTCTTTCTATATTCCATGGGAAGGATTTTGGTGTTAGACTTGGATTTTTCTAGATAAACAGCAGCACATGAAAAGTAGGGCTGTCCTGGGTCCAGCAGAGAAACCTGTATGAAAAATAATTGATCCTATCTATTAGCTACATCAGAATTTTTAAAAAATCTTTCTGGTCTTGTCACTCGTTACACAAGAAATTCTGTATCAGCAACTATTTCTTGCTTTTGTGAAAAAAAAGGACAGTTTTATTATTGCCTAAAGCCTCGAAACTCAGTTCATATCCTGTAATAAGTACAGGAATACAGAGTCATTTTTAGAATAGCACACTAGGTCTGTTATCATATGAGAAAACTCTGAGGTCATCAGTGTCAAATTACATATTAATGTTTTTCTCTTCCAGGCTTCAGCTTATTTCTATCATTTCCACAAACACTATACAACATTCACAGGTAAGTTAATTAACATTAAATAAGTTCTATCACCTCCTATTTAATTCTGTATATTTAATGGTTTCCTCATTTACAAATAAATGTAATGCTTGAAGTAGCCTGGCTTCTTTCATCCAGACGCTGTTCTGAAATTGTAGTAACTCCTGGTGAGTTTTCAGAATCTGACTGTTTTCCATGCTTACAACTCTCTTCCTTTCACTTGGTGTTCTCCTGGCTGTCTCACAGTGGTCCTGCACAGTAAACTGATAAGGGTTCTGTGGTAAAAACTACTGCATTTTATTTGCAATCAGGTTTGATTTGTAACTTCTGCCTGTGCTGGGTAGAATTCTGTAGCTGACCATCCTGCACTCTGTGAAGTACTTAATTGTCTTCCTGGTCCTTCTGTGAAACTCTCCTCTGTATGAAGTCTGCAGATAATTGCTATCAGATATAAGCTAGGCAGGTGGCAATCTGTGATTACATCTAAGAGCTGGCTTGCTGCACCTAGGAATTTTATACATGGTTAGTTTATACTCCAATGGCCTATTTTTATTAATGCTGCCTGCCTTCCAGTACTATTTGCTAGCTCATTTCACTCATCTGTCACTTCAGGTCTCTCAGGTCCTAAGTGTCCTAGAGGAGAGACTGTCACTGCCTGTCTTCAGGAATTAGTGGGAGCTAATATTAACGTTTACATTTTGGAGAGATTGCATCTCTCCCACACAGCCCTTTTTGTGGGGTGGTGCTCAGTGCAGTTACTCAAAGCATGCACAGCCCCGGGCTGGGGCAGGAAGCAGGGAGAGCCAGGAGATGTGGGGCAGGAAAGGCTGAGGACCTGCAGAAAGGCCGGGCTCTGGGGCAGGGGCTGGGAACCAGCCCTGCAAGGCACTCTGGTTCAGGGACCACTGAGAGGAGGAGGGAAGCACCTAGTGCATGTCAGCCACTGGCAGTAGCAGCATTTACCCCAGTGAACACTGAGGCTTTGGTTTCCTTCCTTTCCCGTCAGGAGCTTTGTTTATTGTTTTCCTTTTCAAGTCATCGTTTGACATAGTTCCTCTCAAGCTTTCCGGTGGGTTTATCATTCCTCTGAAGAGAAGAGCACAAAAATTTTAAACTACCAGTCAGGTTTGCTTGAAGGATGCACACACAAGCTCTTACGTGATGAGGGATTTGAGTTTTCCAGTCATCCCGTCTCTTTTTCATCGTGATGCTTGTTCTCAGTTGTTATTTTAGGAATAGATTATTCCTTTTTGGCATGAGAAAGATATTTCTTGGATTTTTGTCTAGCTGTTTCTATAAATACATATGTTCAAAGATTTTAAACAGGACATTTCCCAGTACATTTCAAACACAGAATTGCTCTTCTGAACTGGCGGTATGAAGGAATGGTTTAGTGGCAGTGAACTTAGAGTTACCATTTTCCTAGCTGACAGAAAATGCAGTCATTTACTACCTTTAAAAGACAGCTTAAAATATCCAACACAGTGCATCATGAATTTTCTGTACTCTGGTTAGCCAAAAAGCCTTCCCTTTGGGCTGTACTTGGACTAAAGTGCCTAAATCCTAATGTACAGGACTGTCAAGCAGCATCACCTCTAGACTTAAACAACAGCAGTACCTGCCAGCCATGTGCTTCACTCTGCTGCTACTGCAAATGTGCAGTATTGATTGAAATAATTTTATGTCTCATGTTAGAAGCTTCATCCTCTAAAGCCATGTATTTTGAATTCACAGCATGTCTGCATATTTGAGAGTACTGCAGCTCACTTTGTGTGAGTTTAGTGGTCCATTGCCAGACAATGGTGAGCAAGTGAAGCATGTGAATAACCTGATATAATTTAACCCCAGAAATAAATGTTACTTAGGTATACTACAATTTTTTTGTAAAATGTCTGGTATCTAGCACATTTGCACAGGTAGTTGTGTTGCAAGATGAATTCTTGGGCTGAGTTTAGTCTAGAGTTTGAAGTTACTGTGTAGAAATAGAATGGATAAACTTTCTTTCTCCACAAAATTATTGTATTTGTTTCCAGAGCACATGTAAAGAAAACACTGAAGAATGATTCTCTGTATGAAGGACTGCTACCTCTTGTGTCACCTCTGTTGCTGTTCGTTCTTCTTACAGTCTGGGTGGTTTTATCTCCAAGCAACATATTAGCAAAGCAACCCAGACTGTTTTTATGGATGGTTGGGGTTGCTTTCTCAAATGTTATTGTAAGTATATGTGGGGTGGTGCTATTACTTAGAGATAGCTTTCTATTTTTCTATGAATAAGAAGAAGGGGGCAGAAAATGTAGCTAAAATCAGCAGAGCCACACAGCTCTTCTACCTCTGTGTTTCACTCTGTCTCATAAAAATACACCGCAACACGGGCCTGGACTCGGGACACTTACAGTACTGAAATACCTACTCTGCCACAGTGTAACACTTCCATGAGGGTTCTGGTTTGCTTTCTGAGGGTTTATGAGGCCCTAGGGATGCCTTACTTCCAGAAATATAACAGATACTCTCCAACATACAGGCAGAACTGGGGACTTGTCAAAGTAGAAGAAAGGTCAACACTGGTACAGATTTACTAGCAAGAGCAGAGGGGCTGTAGCTTTTCCTTGCTCTTGTGCCCATGAGTGTGATACATGCATTCCTGTATCCCACAGTTCAGCTGATCCTCCATTTTCCCTTCACCATTTAGAAAAAGGCTGTACCACTGGTAGTGTGTTTTAGGGAAGGATGAGAAGAGCTGCAGGGGGCTCGTGATGGCTCTCTGCTCACAGATTAGTTTCTCCTGTACCACATCATGGTGAACAGTTTCACCTCTTTTTAACTCCCAAGAGACAGCACAAAGCTCTGTGCAGTTCTAGCATGGGCAGCCAGACAGTGGTGCTGAGCCCTGCAGGTAACCCAGGGCTTTCTTCTCTGGGGGAAGCCAGAAGAGCAGCCAAGCAGAAAGGTCTTCTTCCCTTTAAGCTAAAATACCCTAGAGGATAGGGACTAGTGTCATCTTAGGAAAATAGTCTCCAACACCATCTAAAATAATGTCGCTGAGCAGTGCTACTACATCCAATTTAAAAAGTGAAAGGCTGGAAGTTGCTTGCACTATGAGAGAAATCTTCAAAACTGTGGGGTTTTAAAAGAAAAAGCACAACCCCTTTAGAAATCTGAATTCAGTAATGGGAAAAAAAACTGTAACTGAGATGTTTGTTAGATGTATCCTATAAATGTACGTTTCTGAGGGTCACAAACAGTTTCATCGTAAGGACTTAATCTCACAAAAATGAGGTTATTTTCAGATGTGTAAGTTTTATTGTATGCATTATTCATTAGCTAATCTACCCCCTTTTCCTAAGAGAATAGTGGAGATTCCAAAATGAGAAATACAACTGCATCTTAACCAACCAAGAGTGACTGTGGCAGGATACTTGCAAAAGAAAAACAGTAAGGCAAACCAGAAGTTTCTTTACAGGCTGCAGTTTATCAGACACTGAGTGCAATACGTGTTCTTCAGGCTTTGTTTTTTCTTTTCCCAAAACACACACTGCCACGTTGGAGGCTCGTGTGAATTAAAAATGTATGCATGTTAGCTGAAATGTTTAACATTTTAAAAGCGAGCATTAAAAATGTATGGGTATTAGCTGGAATTTGTAACATTCTGAAGTTGCAAATCAGGGCTGCATTTCCTTTCACCTCTGCTGGTCCCTTAGACACATTTCCTTCAGCATCAGAGGAAGGCTTGTCACGGCAATACTTTTCTTCTCCGTGATAGCCTGACACTCTGGGTTTCCATTACCTGTTCTGTAGACCACAAACTGCAGACCATGTTTCTCTACCTGCCATTCCAGTTCCAGTGCCTGGAACTCCTCCTGCCTCTGACCATGTATTTGGTTGCCCAAATATGTAAGAATAATAACGGTTTAAAACAACGTGAAATCCAACCTCTGGACAGGTTCAATTATGTAGCCAGAAAAATGATAGCATATAGATTGCTTTAGCAATTTCTGGTACCCTCTGGAATGATTCCCAAAGGACTCATAAAACCAGTGTTATTTAAAAAAATTCACAATCAATACTGAGAATGTAAGTGAAAATATTAACATTACGTACAAAGGCTTACTTCTTCCATTATTCAAAGTTAATTATTTTTTCATGGTTTATTTTTGCATTCTTCAGCTTCCACAGCACAGGCAGTAAAGGCAGTATTTTGTTCCTATGGCCAGACTCCTACTGCTGCTGTCATAAGATTTCAGGCACTGCACAGGGAATGAGTTATTCATTCTTCTACTGTTTTCAGGATACATAAAATCTATTTTTAACCACATTTCAATTTTGAAACTTAAATCAATAAAATATTTCAGATGTGCCTAAATTCCTTTTCTTTTTCGTAATGGGCATGGTGTATATGAGGCACATTTCTTAAGGAGCCTAAACAAGACAAAACATTTTGGTGTGCTTAGTTGCTTTTAAAATATGGAATTTCAAGTGAGTTCATCTCATTATGTTTCCAGAACTCAGTAGAATTAAGCTAATTGCCTTCAGTTAAACCATGCACCATATATTCGTTTTTTCTGCCATTCTGAGTGGGATCCCTTTCTCTGGGCCCCCAGCTACATCTCCAGGGAGCCCACTGCCATGATTGAGCCAAGAAATTGGTGTTTTTGTACATAAAAGAGTGCTGGAAAAGAAAAACAGGATGTGAAAATGTCATATATTGTCCTCCCTCCCTTCTATACAATGAACCAGAAGATATTTCTGCCATTGAAATACCAGCATGCTCTCCTAGTGATTCAGTGGTGGCACATTTGATTTGGGATCACAACTTCATGAGCCTCTGTGAAAACATAAGGTGGCAAACAAATTCCCCTTTTGTGAAGATGTGCTTCCACTTACCAAGTGTATCAAAGCACTGTCTCCAGAAAAGGGTGTATTTTAAGTTGTAGTAACTTCCTCTAGGACCCAGCGAGGCAGAAAGGTGTGTATCTACGGCAGCCTTCTCACCAGAAACAAGCCCTGTTTTGCACTGCAGCCACGTTTCCCCCTCACCCACAGCAAAATGGAGAAAATGGAAGTAATTTTCCTTAGACCCTCGGGTATCGCAAGGGGGTTTGATGCTGGTCAGGCACCAAAAGCCAGGACCTTCCTGGAAAGAGGGTCCAGCAAAGAACAGCTCTTCTAGGGGCCAGGGCAGCCTCCCTGCACAGCGGGGATCTCAGCAAGTGTAGCCATTTCTCAGCTACAAGTGATTCCAACTCTTGTGATTCAGCTCTGTGTGAGATCACCCGAGGCAAACTCGGGGACAGAGAGACAGGAGCCGTGTGTGGCAGTGCCACAGAGGCAGCTTTATTGTCCAGCAGTCCCTGGGAAGGGGAGGCCAAGGACCACAGCTCCCTGATTCAGGACAGATCCAGGGCCTTTTCATGGGAAAGGCAGGGGGTGGGGTAGAAACCAATTTACCAACTGGATACAAGGTATTACCATACAGAAACAAGGCATGCTGGGGTTGGTTCATTTTGTCACTGTAACCGAGAGAGAGGTTTCTTATCTCTGAGTCCTTTTGCCCTCAGGCTTCTCTCCCCCAAGGGAGTGTGGAGGACTCCTGAGTCAAAGGCTCACAGCCCTCCACACTCGGGGCTGTCCCAGCGCTTCTCACCCGGCCCCTTTTGCCCCGGCAGTGCAAGGTGATCGTCTGCCAGATGAGCAGCACCCGGCCGGAGCTGTTCCACTGGTTCCTGTTCCCGCTGGCGCTGGTGGTGTACGCGGCCATCTCCGGCCTGCTGGGCTGCACGGAGGAAGCGGTTCTCGGCCTGTTCGCCGCCCTGCTCACGGCCGCCCATGTGCACTACGGGGTCTGCGTGGTGAGCAAAGCCTCTGGAAACTGCTGCTGGCTGGGGCATTGTCTGCGGGTCTGAATGTTTATGTTTTGGGGGTTTTTTTAATCCTGTGCGTTGTTGTATTTAGTCTGAAGTTAAACAAAAATAAGTCAGTTTATTGCAGGCAATGCCTTTTTGCATGTGCAGCAGCTTCAGTGACTTGAATTATTCTGTAGACAACTGGTTTTGGCTTTAAACCCATCTGAATCAGAGTATTTATGGACTGGTTTTACATACCAGTCAACCCATGTGGCATGAATGCTCCTACTCCTCTTTTTTTGCCTTTTTCTTCCTAAGGTCACTTGACTGAAAAAATAGGAAGGTAAAATGCAAAGTGACATAAATGGAAAGAATAAAATAAGGTCAACTTTGCTTTGAATCTGCAGGCAAAATAGCTGTCCCAATTTTTTCTTGGCCCTCTGCTAGCATCTCTCAAGCTGGAGACATGAATAGTTTCCCAGTTCGTTCAGTCTTACCAGCACATCTTTGTGTCTGCTACATCTCAGTCTTGTCATTGTCATCTGAACTACTGCTTAAGTTTTACTTTGTTGAAGCCCACTTTTTAAAATTGTCAAATGATCCTTTAGCAGCTATTTTAATGGTGCTAGCTTTCAGATAAAACACCTTGCATGGCAAAGATCTCATTTCAGAGGGAGCTGGTCAGCATTCTTTTATTTAAGCCACATCAATGGGATGTAAGGATTTTCCTTTGAAAGCAGCCTTTGGTCAGCAGACATTGGTGTCATAGTAGAGTCTACCCCAGCATCAATATGGGCCTGTTGGTGGGGGTCAGAATGAAAATACCTAGTCAAAAGTCACTATTGACTGAGGGGTCCAGCTCCATCACAGCTGATGTCACCTGTGAATCTGGTCTGTAGCTGTTTAGCTTCCCAGCAGTGTCGCAAGAGGAATGTAAGGAAAACAGCTCTCTTGTTTGAATATTTACATGTCCCTGTGTACTCACGGATCCCCAAGTACGTGAGGACTATGGCTGGGTCCTCCCCCCTCTTACTGGGAGAGGAGAGCCAGTGAATTGTGAAGTACATACAAAACAGGTTGGTAATCTCTGCGATTTCTCTCCAGGGTAGGCAGCTGAGTGAGCACTTGAACATTTACATCTTTTCCCTGAAGAAACGTGTCCAAGAGTGAACACCTGCACTACGATCAGACTGTAACACTTGACATGGAGATTTGCGGCTCTTCTGATGTGATAAATAGTTGGAATGAATCTGATTAAAATAACCAAAGAACAGAATAGTACATATATTGGAACCACTGCGACAATGAGCTATGCAGCAAGATGCTTCATCTCAGAGGAAGATGCCTGTCCAGCACAGTTTATGAAGTTGTTCTGTTTGATGATATTTATTCTTTTTACCAGCTGTGTTACTTGCCTCTCTTTTGTCTTCCTCCTCCTTACCACTGTGTCCAAAGTCCTGGATAAATCCATGCCGGGTTATATGAGATCGTTGGTGGTTTATAACCAGCACTGGTTTTGCCCAGACTAAATACCAGTGGGACCCCAGCAGTGCAAACCCTCCCTGTACATCCTTCCCACTCAGACATCTGTGCCTGCTTCATTTGCCATCATTTTTTTCTCACAACTCATTTCTTACACACAATCTCCTGAAAGGCTTATGCACATTGAGTCTTTTCCTCACCTCATACAAATGTGTGAAGACAAGAGAATGAGCTCAGAAAGTTATGGGTACAGTAAAGTGTTTTTGAAATGTACGTTTTTTCCCCATTCTCAGCATTAAGATGAGTCTCAGCTGACCTGTCAGAAATGCAGGCTTTATACAGCAGCAGCTGGCCCTTCTATTTATTTTCTAGGCAGTAACAACCATATTGTTTATATTTCAGTAGCAACAAACAATATAGCCTACAAAGGTAAACAGCTGAAAATAAATTTGGCCAGCAAACCTTTGAAGATTTGCATATTTCTCTGCAAAACTAGTTTCAGTCCAACATCATCTACCACTGTGAAATGCTAAACAAGTCATTATTTGCCTGTGTGCTTGAAGCAAATTCTTGTGGTTTTAGAAAATGTCATAGGAAAAAGAAACAATTTTTTTTTTAAACATTACAGGTTTGCATGCAGATGTGTGCTGGTTTGGCCAACATCTAGCAATATATCCTCTGAGAGAAAAAACAGGTAGAGGATACACATCATAGAGTCACCCCAAGACAAGATGCAAACTGCTCCCTTCATCTATAATCCACATAGGTTTTCTGTGTGCCTTGGAGGAGGGAGTAAGAATTTGAGTTTCATCTCTTTTCATATGCTGCCCTAGCCAGAGGGCCTTTGTGGCCTTGAAGCACTAATTAAACAATCTGTCCACTTCCCCAAGGTAAGCACAGAGGGATGTGATTGACAGCCTGGCACATTTATTAACTATTTAACCCTCTTGCTTGCCAGAAGCCAGGTGGAAGTGCAGTTTTTGAGCTGCTGAGCTGAGTCTGAAGTTCCTCTTCTTCAGTTCTTGGACCATTTCTCTGGGTTTATCACTACCCTGATAATTTTTCCCCCCCCAGTTAACTTACCCTTATATCAGTAGCTCCTATTAATGTTTTCAGCTGAGCACTGGAAGTTGTATGAACAGTTTCAGCTCAAACTGGTACTGCCTGTTACAGCAGTTGCCCCACCACAACACCAGCAGAGCTGATTCCCCCAGGCAGCCCTTAGCACCAGGGGACAAGCCTGCACATCAGCTTCCCCTCTTCACAAAGCAGAAGTACCACTTTGACTGGGAAAGTTCCTTCAGGCTTGAAAGCATCCATGTTCCACCTACCAAACGAGCACATTGAGGGTCCCACCCCCCAAATGAACATCAGATGAGTCACAGCTCGAGCAGCTTCAGGCCTGACTTAGGCAGAGGGGACAGCTCATCCTGTAACGCTGGGACAGAGGTTTTGCCAAGAGCCCAGCAGGGAAAGGAGGATGCCCTTGGGCACCACTGCAGTCCAGCTACAAGAGGCATCTCCCAGCCTTCCTCCCCACTGGTGTGGCAGCCATGCCCTTACCCTGTGTGATGCCCAGGGAGCATGGGGTCTGCACAGAGGCACTCCCTAACTGCCCAAGGACTCCCCAGGAGTAAGTCTGAAGGCTCTTTATTTGATGAGGTTTGCCAAAAAAGGCAGTTCTGTGTTTGAAGGGGAGTGACAGGTTTGGTGTTGCATGCACCCAGCAGTCTCAATGTTTGATGAAGTCAAATACTACATCCAATACCTGATACACTGCCACAAAAGTCTCACCTGCTTCATAAAGGCAGTTTGTATTTCACCTGTTCATCACAAGTATCAAGGAAATTCTGGTGAGAAAAGAATTAGGATACAAGAAACAAAAATAACTCCAAACTGAATGTGGTTGTACTGGAGAAACTCTCTGGACAGGTTTTTTTTTTCCATGTCTTACTTAGGAAACAGCTGGAAATAAGGGTCATAGAAGTGGTGCAATTTGATGCACTGGAATGGAGTATTTTGAAATATTCATTAAATGAAATTATAAAACTTGAACTAACACAACCTGCCTGCACTTGTACCTTTCTAAAGAGAAATCAGGTATCACTTTCAAAGGACATTAGCCTCTGGCCAGCTTTTTCACCTATATGGAAACATGGCGAGTAACTTCCTTTTTCCTTTTTAAAGCAACTTGTCACTACAGTCTGTATAAAGACAAGTATAAAAAGAGATAATATACTGCACAGTGTATATACTGAATTATTAGCCATTGTGGATGGCAACTGATTCCATGATCAGGAATAAAAATGCTTTGTTCATAGGGCTGTATGGTCAGAGATTTATTTTGCGAAGTCATGTATGTAGATGACCTACCAGTCTAACAACAGATTTTTGTGGTCACAACATTATGGCAGAAAGTTTTCAACTATCTGAACTGGAAAATATGTAAATTTTTTTATGCTTTAGAGCATTTCCACTAACCCAAGGACAGGCCTTCCTCCTGGTCTTACAAAAAGCAACTAAACAAGAGCTGCTCTCCCAGGTTTGAACAGGTGGGTTGGAAATGGGCTCCTCTGGTCCCTGCTTCATCCTCCCCTCTGTCAGAAGCCCAGGGATACCTGGAGCAGCAGGGCCATAGCTGGGGGCTCACAACTGAGTCACTTCAACACAGAAGAAAAGGGTCCTAGCCCAAGGCTCAGAGCTCCTGGGCTTGAGCAGCAGCTACTGCAGCAAACATTGCTCCTGCTACAAAAGAACAGAGCTGTGAGAACTACAATGAATTTTCCCCTTCTTCTTCCAACAAAACCTAATGCTTTCATCTAAAATGTAGGTGGCTTTTAGGCACTGCAATGAAGATTCATCCCTGAATACTTGGCCACTGCGAGGAAGCCCACTGGGAACTTCAGTACCTTTCTACAGTGCCCTCTTTGCCTCCTGGCTGCTGCCAGTTTTGCTTCCGACTGATACCCAAGGGAGTCAGCACTCCAAAATCTGAAAGCATTTACCATGAACAAAAATGTGCTGTTTACATGCACATACATACATGCATTTTCTGTTTTGATTTATGGAAGGGGATACAGTTGCTGAGCTCTTGGGGAAACAGATGCTATCCACACACAGGATAAGCGAACTTCTGGGTTTTTAAAGCAGCTGCCTTTTTCCTCCTGCTCCCATATGCAGGCCCTGATGAATAAAAAAAATGTATTTAATCCAGAAAATTATTGTTTTAAAATGTTCTGAATAGTCTCTAGAGCTAGACAGATTTTAACATATATTTTTTTATTAAATACGTAAAAAGATAAACGCAAGTCAAGTTATTCACATATTCAGACAAAAATCTACTCTATCATGCGACAGTTTGTGGATAATGTAAAATGACTGATACATCTGAATAAGACTTTTTGTATCTATTATGCCATTACTTATCTATTTATAATTAACAATACATATGTTTACATTCCTTTCAGTTTACATTTAATATATAACCAAAGCTTTATGGTGTGCTATTTAGTAAAGGTAATTACAAATGCATATTAAAACCATAACAGAAGAATGGGTTACTCACAGGGGGGTGGGGGGGAAGGACAACTCTTTCCCCTTTCAGAACACTGCTCTCCCCTCAGCACAGCCACATTTCTGGTGCCCCCAAA
The DNA here is from genome assembly GCA_026261815.1 of Monarcha castaneiventris obscurior. Classification (NCBI taxonomy): domain Eukaryota; kingdom Metazoa; phylum Chordata; class Aves; order Passeriformes; family Monarchidae; genus Monarcha; species Monarcha castaneiventris. The sequence goes on along the minus strand of JAMPIT010000379.1, from coordinate 6,093,882 downwards.
GTATTTCACTGCCCTGGCTCCCTACATCAGTCACTCCCCCCTTGATACAAGCAGTGAGAGGGCTATGGTCCTCTGATCAGAAACAGGATACAAGGAATTTTCAGCAAATGAAGTTCAGCTTTTTTTAAATTTTTTTTTTTCTGTGTGCTTCAAAAGAGAGAAAAGGAGAGAGGCACAACAGCCTATGAACCGTCTGGGGAGCTCAGCAACCCCAACCATTTGCACCTTCAGAAAATGTTTTCCCTTGAAGTGCTCTCCATGCATCTGCTCAAGTATTGGCAGAAGGATGAACTCTGGTAAGCAGAGACGTGCTGATGAAATTAAGTTTATATATAGCCTGATCCCAAACTCCTTGCCCCATTCAGAGATCCCATAAAGGTTAAAGGACATTCTGGAGTCTGGAAAAAAATTAGTAACTGCTCTTCAACAGTATTATGAAGAACTACTGTTTATTACAATGACAATTGTAATAAGTACATATGTTCTAATAAACACAAATACAACAAAAATGACAATTCCCCCATTTGTGGTGATTCTTGGAAATACTTATTTTGGAATAAACACAATTTTATAAACCAGACCTTATTTGTAACCAATTGAACTGGGAGAGGAAAGCGCTGGCCTGCAGGTTGCATACTTTGATTTCATCACTGGGTAGGATGTGAGGTCAATACCGGATGCAGGGCTGGGAAAACCAGCCTGCAGGGTCCAGAAACTCTTCTGCTGTGCAGGGGGAGGATCAAGGAACTGGAAATACCTGTTCTGGTGCTCAACAGTATTTTATATATTGTCGGTGGTGCAACACAACAGCAGGGTTCTCACATTTAACTAAGAGCCACTTAGCTGCAGAAGATTGATTAGGAATGGAAAACTGCATGTGCATGTGTGTGTGCCTGGGGGCTGATTCACTGGAAACCTTTCCATGGAAGCATAAGCTGGGGACTTAACGCTTTAGGAGCCTCTGAACACCTAAAATGATTTAGCTGCTCAACAGGCTGGGGAGTTTTTCAATGAAAGCCAGTTGCTATGGGACTTCCATGTACCTGCTAAATCAGCACAACAAACCAGAATTCCAAAAATGAAGTGACAGACCAGGAATACCAGGTATTAAATAACCAGACTACAGCAGTGGTATGAGAAGAACAAGGAATGCTTTTTATACTTCAAGATACCTCTGTTTATAATATACCATCATTTAGAACAGGGCCATGGGACCACACTGGAAGGGAGCACTCCTAGTGCAGACATCTCCAGTGCACACATGGTTCTGCACCACACTGGCCTCGAAGGAGGAAGGTCAGCCAAGCGCAGAACCAGCTCTGTGCCCCTCAGTCAGATGGTCGCCTTCTGATGTCGGCCCTGTGTCCAGGAGGACTCCTCACTGCCTGTCTATGCTTTGGAAGCAGCCTTAAACCTGTGAAGTGTCCACCATCCACTTACAGGGGAGTTCAAGGTGGGGTTCAGGGCCTGTGCTGTTGCTGTTTTCCCCCATACTTTGCACTACTAACAAAATTTCTGTCTTCTATACTTGTATGGCTGGGACAGTGGAAGGGGGAAGGAAAGCAGAAAGAAATGGCTGGCCTACTTTCTCCTTTTCTGAGGGGCGGGAAGCCAAGGATGATGGTAGGAACTGTGTCCTGCAGCTACACTTGTGTCAAGGAGATTTCTCTCCTCCCACAGTACTAAGCTTTGCTGAGGTAGAGCTGCAGCTGGAGGCTGGGACTGGATTCCTCAGGAAAGAAGAAAAGCTGGGAAATGTCTATAGTTAGGAAACTGGGTGGGTTTTCCAAAAGCTTAAGTGGATGTCTGTTCCTCCAGAAATAAGCCAAAAAACATACCATGCAGCTTTCTAACAAGCTTCTTAACACAGGGGTTTAAATCTCCCAGTGAAACAGATGCTCTGCCTTCCATCTGTGAAGGCAGGAAAGGAATAAATGTGAGCAACACAAGCGTTTTCCTCCACAACACAACCTCATCGTTATGGCTTGAGTATGACATCCACTGTATCCCTTTATTCCAATTGTTCGGCCAAATTGATGCCCCACGGCAGATGTACTCAAAAATGCAAAAGCACCACAAAGTGAGAGACACAGCTAGTGGTACAGAACTCCTTGCCACACAAAATGCCAATATAAATATGTTAGAACAAGTTACAAGTGTATCATACTTAAGACGAAAAAGAAAAAAAATAAATATATATATTTTTAAAGAGCAGAACAAATCTCAAGCAGCCAAGTGGTGAAGTTGCAGTGATGTACAGTAGGTGATGTAGCCCTACAACCTCTTGGGAAGATACACTGAAAGAAGACGTCTGCAAATGCATCTTGGCAAAGTATTGGTACAGAATGCAGTGGTTGGCTGGCACTCACTATGGTACATAAATGTTAATGGCAGACTGGGAGTGAACTGATTTCAAGTTTGAGGCCGCACATGTTCCATTCTCCAGAAGAAAGTTCTCACACAAAACGAAAATTGTCAGAGAGGCTGCGTGAGTCAGTACTCATCCTGCTGCTGGGGCTGTTCATGGACTTGCTCTTCACCTTCATGCTCATCTGTGTGGCTCTCCTGTAGGGAGAAAAAGATCCCAAAACACTCTTCAGCAGAAATCATACCTGATGTAATCCTGCCCCATGGTGCCCACTGTAGCATAAAACTCAACAATTTCCATGCACGGAAGTAGAAAATGAGCCGTTACCTGAGAAAAGCAGCACCTCACAATATTACATTAAAATGTACTTACTTTACTTCTAATTGAGGCATATGCAGTACTGATATTTCCCTAGAAAAACATCAGCTCTAACCATCACTATCTGTCATCTGTTCCGGTAAGTGAACATTTTGAATAGCTAGAGAGTGATATGCCAACATTTAGATGCTGTATCATAGCATCCTGATGTCCTCCCATTTTCAGCTTGTCCAAGGTTTTCTGAACCTGTCTGCTGTAGTTTTCACACAATCTTCTCTTAAGGTTTCGATCACTAAATGGACAAGACACTTTTACTATCACCTGCTTTAAAAATTCAACACAGCCTCCTTTTTGAGGTCAGGCATATTACTTTCCGAAAATAACACACCCATGCCAACTCCCACAGAATTGCAAACACATTTTCTTGGGGAGAGTGGGGGGAAGAGCCCCGTATTCACTGACTTACAGAGCTACTGTAAAAAGCACTAATTACTAAGTAATCACTTCCCATTGTTTTTATGCACAGTATTATCCAAAGCTGTCTCTCTGAATATACATTCCCACTGGGAGATAAATCCCTGACACAAGGAAAGGCTGGATCGTCGCTGCAGGTGACACCAGCTCCAAACAACTTTTAAATTAGAGGCAACAGGCCTAGTATCCTGAGCTGACCTGAATGTTATCTGAGCTCAAAAAGTCTGGCTGACTCTTAGAGCATCCCTTCTGGACTGCCATTAAGCACAGCTGCATTTACAGCTTTGCTCTCAAGTGCTTTCCATCTTTCCACAGCACGGTTCACTGAAGAGATCCCTCTCGTGTACACTCTGCCCTGCATTAGCACTGCTCTGCCGTGGGCAGCTCCAAAGGAAAACACTTTTCCGAGACACTGAGCTGCCACTCAAAATCCAGCATCCCCCGTGGAGTACCTCTGCAGAGCTTGCCTGGCTCCCTAACTTCTGTTAGAGGCAAGCAGCTTGAACAACAAACTTGAACAAATTGACACTGCTAAGTTTTCAAGTTTAACGCAAAAATCAAAAGAAAAGGAAGGCTGTAATTTTAGTTTTCCCACAATGGTCCAGACCAGCTTGTGAAATAAGCAAATTCCCTTCTGGCAGTAAAATATTTATCTAAAGGGCAAAAGCAGAATAAGGTTCCTAACATTTGCTGATACAATGGAAAGAGCCATCCGTTTACCAGATATAGAAACAGCCCAATTTCAATTGAAAACAAGCTTTCTATCACTCAGGTGCCACTTTCAGGTAGAAGCCACACATCAGTCAGGGCAGCTGAAGCTGAGCACGTTTTGGCCCCTTGGGGGAAATGATGCCCTTGTTACATACAGTAGGTACATCACATCAAAACAGCTTTGTGAGCAGTACCTAAAAACTGCAGCTCCTGTGATGGGCTGCAAGGGTGCAGGACATGCAGAGAACAGGAGGCTCACAGAGAGGAGCTGACAGCTGTGAGAACATGACCCTGCCTCATGGGGTGAGAAAACTGAAGCTTCTTTAGCCGCAGTGAGCGATGCTGCCTTAACCCCATCTGTCCTGAGCCTCCTTATGTGCTATGGGGACGTGCTCTGGAATGCACATGTTCCACAGGCCCTGTGCATGACGACTTTATGGGATTAGAAAGCCCACCTGTGCAGACTTTATGGGTCGTTGAAGTGCTCTGCTCTCATTCCTACAATAGGAAAAGCTTTTAAGCACAGGGAGTGGAATCTACTCCACAGCTCTGAAGAGAAGTGGTGGCCCCTGTTGTGCCAGGTTTATCTTTGATGGAAATAGTGAATCTTATAATGTAACTACCTCAGAAGCTGTTCTGAGACTTGGGACACATTTCTCAGTATGTACAGCTTGTATAAATACATGAAATGGGAACCGTAAGAGTCCAATTACTTTGGACTGTGGAATCTCATTGAACAGCATCCCCTAATAAGGAAAGTAGTGGAAGATCTATTTAGAGCATTTATTTCTGGCTTGAGCCACATGACCATGGTCATCTCTGTCTCCCACACTGAGAGGTGCTCTCTTTTGACCCTTAGATCCATCTGCCTCAAGCTATTCAGGTGTGCCTGTAGACTGAAAGAGTTAAGACTACAAAAACCTGGTGTCGGGGAGGGTGGGGGGCCTTTTCCAAAAGTAGCAGCAGATATAGAAGCTGCTAGAGCAGAAAGTTACCAAACCAGCTGCATTTTGAGCAATTGCTCTGGGAAATTGACCAGAGCAACTGAGATACCACACATGAACAATGCTCCCAACTCCTACATGAACTGAACCACAACAGCCTGTAAACGAAAGCAAAAGCTTTCCTACATTTCTGCTTTATGCCAAGACCTAAACAGCTCTGGCCTTCATAACCAGACACAGAGGCTCTTCTTGTCCATCAGTCTGAAGCTCTTTTGGTGTAGTATGACATGAACAAGTGCTTTACACACTGAGAGCTTGAAAAGTAGGGGCCACATCACTCAAATGTAGCCTTTTGAGCACTGTTCTCTGGCAACTTTGATGTTTTTGATGAAGAAGAAGGATTACAAATGACCAATTCATAATTAAAAATTACAAAGGTTTACAGACTAATCAGCCACATGTTAAATGACAGTAGAAGATATCCCTTTTGCTTAAGCAGAGACATAATGATAAGGTTTAAAACAGAACCATAACAGGGGAAAGAAAAGGGAGGCTCTAAAGACAAAAAACCTGAATGGATTGACATTTGTACTGATCAAACTCACCAAAATCAAGTCTTAAAAACAAGAAAAAAATTGATCAGTCTTAAATTTTAGCTCTTACTGAATTAAGCAAAACAGAAACTTAGGAGGCGACATGATTGAAACTACACTATGAATTGGAATTCTGAGAAAAATAATTACCCCACTGCCCAAAACACAAACCTGATAAAAATCTCTTCAGTGCAATACTACAATAATCAAACACCTGAGGAATGATTCTTTTAGGGACTAAACTCTGTACTTGCATTCTGAATCATTCTACACACAATTCACCTAACAGCCTCACGGACTGACCGGGAAAGCCAAACTGCTGTTACCAAGGGATTAACCTGCAAAATTCTGCGAGACAAAGAATTTAACTTGGGACAAATTCATTCCAGAGAGAGAAAAAAACCCCAGATCTGAAGGGCAAATCAGGGCAATAAGAGAGTAAAGTCCAAAACCAAAAAGTAGCCAGGATCTGAATCAGCACTAAGCTGAAGTCTTTGGTTTAGTGCTAATGCATTTGGGTCTTTCCTCAGCAAGTCACAGTCCATCTGTTAACCTGAGGAGATCAAGTCCCTCCAAAAGGTACAAAAAATTGTGTGAGGAGTGGCCTCTGCGTTCCTCTCTGGAGGAGCAGTGCTCTCCTGCTGCAGTGACACACCCAGTCTCCAACAGCAACCACATTTCAGATGAAAGCACAGTTGTACGTAGTTCACATGCAGGCATGGATGATGATTTCAACAGAGAAAAGCTTGGAAGGAAGAAGCAGATAAAGCACTGGGAAATGGACTGAAGTAGAAGATTCTGTAATGTGTTCTGCCAGCAAGGAAAACTGCAGAAGGAAAAGCAACAAATGCATTCCTTGGTGTGGAATCACTCTGCTATTTAAGCCAACAGACAGACAGATGTGGTAGGGGTATGGGGAGAAGAGGGATTTTTCTGGCTTTGCTTTATAAATAAATCACTGCTCTTGAATCCAGAAGACATTTTCTCTGACCACTATATATATGTAACACTTTTACCCTGTTATCACATGCCTGGCAAATTTGTCTTATTGTTTATTCCTGCGAAAATAATGGTTTCCTCCTTTTCCTCTCTAGCACTCACCCTGCACTGCTGAACAAATCCTCTTTCCCTTGTCACTTCTCATCTGAGCAGTGGCACCTGTCAGCTTCAAACTTGTGGTCCTCTTGCACCTAACTTTCAAACATTTATGCCCTACATTAGCCTCTTCTAGAAAATGTATGTTGAATTAGTAGTTCCCTCAGCACTACTTTTGAAATAAAACTAAGTCAGCTGACTTGTGCTGCAACAGCTTCCTGGGAGCAGATATGGTACCACAGTGCTGCCAAGGGATTAAGTTGATGCTTGTACACTCTGGAGCCAAAGCCTTCGTCTGCTGGAGACTGAAGGGTCAATTGTCAGTACAATCCATACAGGGATTTAGTTAACATGAATGGGAGTAGTTCAGCTAAATCTCCACTGAATCATTATCCCTGAATGTCTCTGAGGAATTTAACCAGCACCCTTTGCAGCTTCTTGCTTTGTTCAGTGTCTACAACATTAAGTCTAAGATGCAGTGAGATTCTTGCTTAATCTTGCAGACAATACACTTCTGAAATTTTGCTAATAGAGGATTATTTGGTTTGCACAAGGAAGAATTTTGCCTATAGCAACAGGATAAAAAATGCTAAAGAGCATTATCTTTGTAGCTATAATCATGTATTTGGCAACCTGCACCATACATATTCCAACACTGCCACATGGGCCAGAGAAGGTTCACAGCTGTAGACAGCGAACAGCACCTCTGCCAGAATTTCTGTGATTTTCAACATGTTAAAGGACATGAATAAAAGACTTCATGCACATAGGGGGAAGATGAAAAAAACAAAACTAAGGCTCAGAACCATATGAAATCAATTTAAAATTGTGACACAGACCCTCCCCTTTCAGATATAGCTCAGCAAACCCAGAATGCAAAACCTCCACTGAAGCAGAGAAAAGCAACCAACCTCCTGAATCTTTTCCTCAAGCTAAAAAGTCTGTTGTTTGCAATTGCAAATGCAAGCTTCTTTTTTGGGGAGGAGTCACGGGAATCCTAGCTGCTACAGTGCTGTTGGCCTAAATACAGGATATGACCCAATACTAAACCAATACAATTTTACGAAATTAAGCTGTTTTGTTGAAATAAAAGCCATTAAGCTTCAACTTACGTGTTCATCTGAAGCATAAAGGACTTCCATTAGCCGATTGACAAGGTCATTATTCTCTCCCCCATGTTCTTGGCAGAGAAGTTCAATCTCCCTTAATTTGCCAAAGTAGAAATCCCTTTCCTTCTCCACACCTTCAAGTGCAAGTTTTAATGAATGTACCTGCATATAAACAAAGACATGATGCATCAGTTTTGAGGCGCACTGCAGACAAAACAACTCCGTCTAAAATTTTGTATGCTAAACAACCTTAAATATATATTCCATTTTATAGCTTAAAATGAAGTCCAATTTTCTTTCTTCAGTGCTAAAGAACAGTAAATCAGGCTTCCCAATTACACCCCCTGGATACATCTTAACCTTGATCCTTAAAGGTCAATTTTCTCAGCACTATTTTATGCTGAAGCCCAAAGCAGCAGTTCAGAAATCAGGGCTACCTAAGCTGTGTCTCCTAATGGGGCTGCCAGCAGTGTCAGGCAGTGGTAACCAATAAAACTTTCAGCTCAGTACTTACATTATTTTGCCTGGATTACTGTGTTGTTGTTGGGAAACCTACAATATCTCCTTGCCTAAAAATACACAGAACTAGCAGAAGGGTTCACAAAGGGAAATAGTCTAGTTAGGAAATTAGAAGGTCCTCTAGTCACAAATGTGGTATTGGTGTGCTGGTTTTCCACCTGTCCTGTTCTGCCTCCCCACTTACCAGGTTTTACAGACCTGTGTTTCAGCACTCTGCTGCCATGACTGGCTGCACCTTCGGCTCCCTGCTCTGGCTGATGTGCTGTTCCTACCAACAAATTCTCTCAAATGCCAGGTACCTTTATCTTTGCAACCTTGTTCACAGGAGTCTTCAAGCTACACTGTCAGCCTCAATTTCACCACTAGGACTGCTGCAAATAATTCATGGGCAACATAGCTGTTAATGATTAGGCTTTGCATAAATCACAACAAATGTTGCAATATATTTTTATAGATATATATTCTAAAAAGAACAGTTCTGTGGGAGCATGACATATAAACTTCCGTCTAACGGGGTATACACAATCAGGATAACATCTAAGTGGCTCAGAAATTTGGAGGACAGCAGCATAAAAACCAACAGAAATAATCACAGATGAAGCTGTCTATAGTAAACACACTGACCCCAATCACATCCAATTACAGCCAAATTAGCATTCACATTTTAAAGCCTGCAATTATACAAATGATTCTCTAAATAAAACATGCTAAATAAATTAAATCATATCAGACTACATTTCAGCGAACTGATGCTATTTAACAGAAACTTCTGTGCTGCCAGTTCTACTGCAAGTTAATTTATTTCCTTCACTAGTAAAAACATCACCAGAGTTCAAATAATGCTTTGACAGCCTACTAAATCATTTCAGTTTGTTTTTCCATCACTGCTGAGCTAGTGATGCCTTTTTCTGACCTTTGATTGCACTCTCAAGGTGCCCAGAAGCAGAACTGACCTGTTAGCAGAGCAGGATCTCAGAGCATCTCATTCATGTACTAATTCATTTCTGAACAGCTGCCTGAGTGTGACACTCAAGTCTTCCCTTGACAGTTTGAACCCATGATGGATATAATGACCAGTCACCTTAAGTATTTTTTGACAAAAGTAGGAATAGCAAAATGGAACAAGAGTTTACAATATTCTGGTCTATAGATAAACACCTCATACTTAGGATGTGCCTTCTGGAACTGCCACAGCACATTGCTTGAGAGCAACGCCTGCATCCAGCCAGAACAAGAATGTAACTGCTTCCAGACCTCTTGCTCTGTGCTTGCTAGAGCTTGGGAAAACCATGAACTTCAGCTGAAAAACTGGCAGCTAATAGCTGAGACCACCTCCCCTTCTGACCTATTTACTATGAAGGCAATCTCCTGTTTTCATTCTATCACATTCACGCTGTTTAAAGAAACAAAATCATTAAACTATGTGCATATGCATGGAGTTAATTAGCTACCATATACAGTAACCGGACATGCCTTCCTTCAGTTACACACCAGCTACCTGTCTGTGCCATGTGAATCCACATTTCTTCAGATACTTTGCACACCTGCATCCCACTTTTTCCTTCCATGAACATGCCAAAAGGCTGACACTTGAGGAAGAGCTCACATCAACTCCCATGCTCTGTTTCTGGACCGAAAGTAACCCTCTGCAACGCAGTTAATGGGTGCAAAGGCAGCAGTTCTTACTGACTGATGGCACTTTTTCTTTTCTCTGATGGCACTTACTGGTAGCATGAATACTCACAGGGCTGCAGAGCCAGGCTGCAGATTAAGCACAACTGTAGGCAAAAAGCCACAATGGTGCTGTTTTCAGAAATGACAAGTATATCAGCACATAGCTAATAGTTCCTGGGACTACTCTCCATATGTGAAAGTCCCTTCTCTGTATGTAATGGTCCCTGGTTTGTGTTGTCACCTCAGCTGCACTCAGACACTCTTCAGGAGAGTGTTAGTTGGCACAGACCAAAGACACAGCAGGGACCACTTTGATATTTTAATGCCATGGGTAACCAAGTTCCAGTGCAGAGTGACACTCCTTAGAATTTAATTTTGGAGTTTAATTTACTGGCACAGTTCAAAGATGATTTTAAGAGAAACTTTAAGATTGTTGGGAGCCATTAAACTGGCAAATGTTAGGGATGGCTTACAATTATTGAAAATAGCTCATTAAGCTATACTATGGTAAAACACAGTGTACAGACATCCCCACTAATTAAACTTTTCTGCTACAAATTGCATGCAAGTTCAGATGTTTCCATCTCCCTTGGCTGCTATCCGTGAAAGGGATGAAAAAACTATTACAGCCACATAGGACCCTGATATCCAAGACACAATTCAGCATTTCTTACTCATAATCAAGACAGAAACTGGGAAACGGTGGCTGCTGCCCTCATCTCCACAACTGCTGGAGACTGGTAAAAACCAGGCAATTTGGCTCTTGCAGCATGTTCACACTGGGGGTCAGGAGAACCTGGCTCAGAGCTGTTTGCAGCATAGCTTTTTTGGCTCATGTAATATGCCCATGGTTTACAAGTATCCATTAGTGGGAAATGAGATACCAAATGCTGTCAGCATTTAAAAAAAAAGCCTTCCAGACCATTCTAGCTAGATGATGTTTCTTAAAAACTAGCTATTAAGGAATCAGTTTTTCAAATCCTCGGAATTTCTTCTTCTCTTTGGTGATGGAGGAAATCATCAGTTTTTCCTTCGGGGTTATTTGTATATAAAGCTTAAGGTTTTCACACATGGAACGTGCTAGGAATATGTTAGCAGTGGATGTGATAGTGACTGTCTATTGCAGTAAAGATCAAATATTTTGATGTTGCTCAGATGCCAACCAGCTCTTCCTCCTGAAGCAAACACATTCTGACTTCTGAGTACAAATGTCATGGTTTAAGTGGCATTAAGCTGACGTTTGAACTCTGCTCGACATTGATTAAACAAAAAAAGATTCCATGAAAAATATATACATCCATTCCCTGTGCAACATTTAGAAACTTTTCTATTACAGCACCAATCTAGAGCCCATTTGGAGGGTTGGTGAACCCCATTGTGCTCTCTGCTGCTCAGAATGATACCCTGAATCTGCAGAATGCCGTGTTTGGGACGTGGCTATCCATCCACCACCTTTCAGTGTATAACTGACCAAGAACTTGCAAACAGTGCCCCAGCAAACTGAAATCTTTGCTGGTCAGGTCAATGAAAGTCTGAAATGGAAATGCCCTTAATTGTGGAAAATTATACTTGATCCAGAATAACGATTGCTTCATGAATGCAGCTGCCAGGCAGCTCAAACGCTGAGATTTTTCCTTTCCATTTTCCCTCACCAAGGACAAATACACGGATCAGGCCTCATTTATAGCAGTGGCATTTACACCATTCTGACAGCACAGTCTTAATCCAGATACAGGTATTTATTCTTGTCCAGTGCAGACATTCTTGCAGTCCAGAAATGAGAGAATGGTGTAAGGTTCCAGAGCATAAACAAAACTGAAGCCCTTACATTCCTAACAGTACAGAAATATTGAAGCTTTATTAATTATATTAATATTAATTATTTATGATATCTATAATATATATTTATTGATTATATTAATAATAAAGAACATTATTTATAATATAACTAAGTATTCCCAGAAAGGTAGATCACATTTTAAAATTAAAATGGTGTGTTAGTTTCTTAACACCTTCCTTCCAGAAAGCAGAGCACAATGCTCCAGTCTCAATTTAGCTGCAAATCTTTTAACACCTTGGTACTACAAACAGGATTGTTTTCTCCACAATGGCACATTAAGTGATTTATTTCAAATTTGTAATACACCAGAACAAAGACTCCATTTGGATTTTTCCTATCCAAGTGAAATAAAAGATGTATTTCAACATCTAATAAAATTATCATACTTCAGCAAGACTTACCTGTCACTCCTAAGATGATAATTTAAAAATACTGGCAAACATCAGCCATCTCTGCCAGACATTATTTTTTACAATAAATCTCTTTTTTTTTTTTTTCCTTTCCAGCTGAGCTATTTCCACTTTTGTCCCTTCATAATTCTAGAGAGCATCATTCATTGGAAGACAATATTAGATTTCATGCCTGCCTGTGACAATGAATGCATCTACTTTTGTGCCTAAAGCAAATTTACCTGTTCACTGAGCTGTATGACTTGAGTTTCCAAATCTTTATCTGATTTGGATGCCGAGCTGCTTGGTGCAGCTTTTTTTGCTGAAGATGGGCGAGAAGGTGTTGATCCTGGTTTAGAAGCTGGACTGGATTTAGCAGCACCTGAAAAACACAATAAATAAGTAAACAATAAACATGATTGATCTCCATAATAAATGCATTCCTATTAACCTGGTAGGAATAGGAAACACAGGTATTGATTTTATAGCCATCCATCCTCTCTCTTACTTCAAGGTGACAGTAGAGGAAATTCCACTGCTGTTATGCCTTGGGGAAAGAAAAACCACATTTCCTATCAATCTGAGTTTGCTACTGAGAATGAGGTAACTCTAAAACCAAAATAAACATCAAACCAAGAATATAAGGTTCCCTTAGATCTGAGCAGCTTTCAGCTTAAAAAAATATGCTGTAAAAAGAGCGTGCTCCCAGCCCATTACTTAACATACATAGCTATCCTCAATTTCCCTGGAGAAAGACAGAGCTGAAATAAACTCAGCTAAACTGCCGCTGTGCTTTTCTCATTTTCAAATGTAAACCACCCCTGAGACAAGGGCGTTGAAACTCAGAGCAGAATTAAACCCACTGGTGAAATCACAGCTGGCCACAGTGACCAGAAGATGTGTTTTGATCTCCTTAGATTTTCCTATTTCTTTTTAATTACTTGCACTGCAAATCTGCCAGAATATGGAGCAACATCTTCATCAGCAAAAATGGCAAGTAACAAGTGTGTTCAGAGTCTCTTTTTCTGCAATGACTTGGCACATAAATGCCACAGCAGAGGAACAGTTGTGCGAAAGGGTTTGCAGTGCCTTCACAGGAACCTCCCAGCCAGCTCCTCACGCCTTGCTCTGCCTCTCCATCTTCCACCTCTTGATGCTGGCTGTTTGATTGCACAGCTCAGCCCATACTCGAGTGCCTGGCTCCCAGCTCTCCCCCTGCCGCAGCTCCCACAAGCACTGCACTCTGACTCGGCCTTTTCCTTAGTCCCTCCAACAAGGAATGCATCTGAGATGTGCTGGACAGACATCTGATAGAGAAACTGGTTCGGTTAAGAAGACAACAGAAACCCAGCCTCTCTCTGGCCTATTTGGTTTGATTTATTAAGCAGGCATGTGACTCAGAGGTCCTGCTTGGCAGCACCCACGTTCATCACTGTTTCCTACAAAGAGCAAAGCACAGCTGTCCAAACGTGCTGACAGGCTCCATGCCATCCTCCACCATCAAATGCTGTCGGCTCTGAAGCCTGAGCCACACAGGAGACAGCCCTAATCCAGCAGGCACCCAGCTCCCAGATGAGCTCTGAGCTTGCAGTTCACCAGTTCCAGAGGGATTCTGCCCTGGCTTTCTCAGCAGCCACTTTCTACCCCACACCTCAGCAGCTGCCCCTCCCATAGGATTACTTGATTTATGGCATACTACAAATTGTTCTACGTCGTCATTTCCATGATGTATCCCCAGTGTCACACAATGAAAGCAATTCATTGTAAACCCAATGCATTGAAAAAAAGCCATCACTAGGAAGAAATTGCAAGGAGGCAGGGAGAGGAAGAGACAGCTTCTGCTGTGGGGCAGTCCATATGTCCAGACCATGGAGCTCACAGAGTCTCACTGACCTAGAACTGGTACACTGGTTCACTGGAGGAGCTGGAAAGTGATGGGAAAGGAGAGCAGCAACGGGTTATTTAATCAAGCTTAAGCTTTCCTGATTTAGTCACAGGCCTCCCTCTGTAGCAAGCATCTCCTCCCACCCCTACGGATAACTCTGTATTAACTGGGTCACCTAATGCCAACAGAACACAAACAAACAACTTGGTAATTCAGTTAGCCTGTGTAAACATTGCTGTGCAAGATGGCCATCCTCCTCTTCTATGCTCTTTAACATAAGATGGATAAGGAAAAAAAAAAAACCATACGGGTGGGGGGTTTTGTGTTTTTGTTGCAGTTTTTTCCCCTTTGTTTGGTGCTTTTTGTTTTGGTTTTGTTTCTTTTAGAAACTGGTGACTCCAATAGCTTCCATGTCTATTGCATACACAAACTCTTCTCTAGCAGATTTCAGATATAGTACACAGGCTTGCTAAAGTTGGGAAAATTCAGTGTTGTGTATATGTTTGAAATGAAACTTTTTTTCACATCATAACTAGATCAGCAAAGAATAAATCATTTGTGGAAAAACATTAAAAATGCCAAGATCTTTTGCTGCTATTTTTCTTTATGAAATCACCTAAACTTTAGCACTCTGCCTTCAATGGGGTTCAGCCCATATTTTGCCTAACTAAATATCAGCTGCTCCAGAGCAGGATTGCTGAAATGTTCTCAAAGCCAGTAAAATAATTTTCATTTGGTTTAGCAATAAACAGAAGAAAACCAGTGTCAAAATATGAAAGAAAAACACACACACGACATAAAATCACTTTGACTCTAGCATTCTAGTTGGGTCTCAAGTTATTTAATGACCAAAGCATCAACATTTACTTCTTATGGTATTCTACAACTACAAGATGCAGGTTCAGGATATCAACTGAAAAGTAAATGCTTCAAAGCTGGCACAGAGAGACCTAAGGACAGAGCAGGCACAATCATTTGATCCCTAGGTATTCTCTCTAATTTGCAGCTGAGGTGCCCTCCCAGAGTGTGCAGGGCAAACCCCATCCCCAGTGTCTGCAGCACTGATACAAGGCATTATATTCTGCCCTCCTTTGAAAACAACAAAGCCTTTTGAATTTCTACAGCAAAGTGTTACTAAGCTTTATAAAGTCCAGACAAATCAAAAGAAATCGACTTTTGCTGCACTGCTCATGATCAGCTCTTAAACGACCATGCTATTCCAACTTGAGTAGCACAGATAAAAACCAGCTAACTAGTTGCTAGAAGGTATCAGTGACAGCTGGATAGAACTTAATTGCACCAGGGAATGTTTAGGGATTTCTAATTTAAAACTTCTTGGAGGAAAAAAAAATTTTACTGCACATTTATTCTGAGGCATCAGTTTTATAATCAGCTCAGAGGTAAGCTTCCATTCTAGCAGAAGCCTAATTTCATAAAATAATTAAAGGATGCTGGTCAGTAGAGTAATGAAAAGTACTTGTAACAGTCAGATATCTAAACAGAGATGAAATATTTTGATGCACTTAATGACTTGGTGTTGAATGGTTTTGCAGTCAATTAGTGCAATAATGGAATAACTCCTAATGCACTGCTCAGAGGGACTATATAATCCAAGCAGTTTAAATTCTTTCCAACATCATACCTTCCAAGAAAATATTTTTACATATAATCCATTTACACATTCTGAGAAGGCACAAAATTTTGTACCGGTATTTTATGTAAAAAGTATCAAATAATCATCTCTGTTCCCTGACCAATGAGAGAACTGCATTGTAATCATCACCACAACCATTATTAATTCCTCTTCAAGCTTACTGCTGGTGTTCTAAAAGAAATGCAGGGCCCTTCCCTGAAAAGGAACATCCCCATGCCCCAGTGCTGGCAGCCAAAGGACTGGAAAGCACTGTGGCAGGAAAGGATTTGGGAGTCCTGGTGGACACTGAGATGAGCATGACCCAGCAAAGCACCCTTCCAACAAGGAAGGCCAGCAGCCTCCTGGGCTGCATTGGGAAGAGCATTGCCAGCGGGCTCAGGGAGGTGATTCTCTCCTCTAGTCAGCACTGCTGAGGCACATGAGGAATGCTCGGTTCAGCTCAGGGCTGCCCAGTACAGGACAGACATGGATGAACTGGAGAGAGACCAACAAAGAGCCACAGAAACTTAGGGAATGGAGCACCTCACATATGAGCCAAGTCAGAAAGCTAGGTCTGTTCAGCCTGGAAAAGAGAGGCTTTGGGGGGATCTCAAGAGAGGGTGCAAAGAAGACAGGAAACAGGCTCCTTTCAGTAGTCCCCAAAGGATGGGAGATAAGGGACACAAAATGAAACACATTTAGAAATTCCATTTAAACATAAGAAAAAACTTCTTCACTCTGAGGGTTATCAAATACTGACTGGAAAAAACTGTCCAGAGAGGTTGAGGGGCTTCCAACCTTGGAGATACTCAAAATATGACTGGATATGGTCCTGGGCAACCAGCTCAAGGTGACCCTGCTTTCAGCAGAGCAGTTTGACTGGATGATCTCAGAGGTGTCTTCCCACCTCCATGGTTCTGTGAGAATGTCTGTGACAGCATGCTCTGATTTTAGGTCAATGCAGGGCTCCAATAAGAATTTTTTTGTAAACAGTATTGCAGCTGCTTCAATTAGCACCTGGTTAACTTTTTGTACCTGCCCACATAACACTTGCAGAGATGAGAAAAGTAAATTCACAGTTGAAAGACAAATTATTCTGTTCTTGTACTGAATTAAGCTAAGATGAGTCAGCTTTGAAGTGCATTAGAGGTTTCCCATCTGTGGTACTCCAGAAACAATTACTAGTCAGTCCACCGTAATTAAATGTATCCCACACAGTTTCAGCTTCACTATTCTTTTTGCTAAATTTGTTAAGTTCTACAAACAGATGCAAACTTCTGCAACATAAAACAGTGGATGTTGGCACTGTGCAGGCTTGGCTACAAAAAAGCTAGGCTGCAAATTCCAGTTCTCTTTGCATCACAGGCACAGTCTTGTAGACAAGAGACCTACTTAACGTTTAGGGAGAAATCTTCCTTGAAGCTATATGAGTAATTAGTATGCTGTTAAATATTTATGTAGAATTTCAAGAAAACACGTGCATGAATACAGCATGGATGTGCATGAGGAGAGTGTGGAGAGCAGTGGAGAGCAATGGAAGCCCTGAGCAAGCACAAGACGTGGCTGAGCCCACACAACCACTGCTTCAGTGGAATTTGGGAATCACTCGCAGTCTATTTTAGTCAAATTAAAGGATTTCATAAAATGAATATTCCTGACTCATGCCACAGGAGAAAAACCAAACCCAACAAGAGGCCACAGTAATTTCTTCACAAGCTAAAGAAAAACTCTCCACCCGCTTAAACCTAGTGAGTGAGAACAGTAGATGAATTAATATTCACACACTCCTGTTGTTGTAGCTACACCAGGACACAAGAAAATGCTCAATTTGGGGACACTTAATGGAATAAGTGATGACAAATGATGCTTAATGGGAATTAAAAGACCTCAGACAAAATCTGACTTGACTTTCAGAATCCCAACATGCTGCAGTGCAGATGTCCTAATTATTTTGTGGTACTACTTTCCCCTGGCTGGCAGGACCCTTCCATCCCCTCAGCTCCCCAAACCTTCACTGCTGCTGGTCCAGTACAGCCTGCTGAGCTCTACATTCATCCAAGGCAAGGAGAAGTGTGTACGAGTACTTGAAATTTTCACAATTTCAACAGAGCTATCCAAGTAAGAAAGTCCAATGGAGTCCACTTGTCAAATGAAAGAGTTTGTATTGATGGCATGACTCCCTCAGTTTGTCTTTAATACAATATTTGATAGAAGGGCACTAACCAAAGCCTTTCTCCCCATCATAAATGAAGACTCTACTCTAGATTTAAAATAACCAGTATTTATTTATTATTTAAAATAATCAACAATTACTACTTGTTTTCAACTGAAACCTCGATTTGCTCTAGAAACATCTTTAAGTAGTCAAACACTTATCTTCAATGGATGAAACCATTCCATACAGGCTTAACAGAAGAATACAGTTTAAAATTTCAAATGCTCTTAAAAACCTGCATTTACTAAAATCTCACTGTCTGCTTAGCTATAAGGAGAAAGCAGTCTCAGAAGGAAAAGCTGAAAAAAAATCTGCAAAGAAATGCATGTTGAAAAATGAAAGATTGTGCAAACATTTGTGCAACACAGACACTCAAACCACACCCACAGTACAATGAAAATTAAGATACCCATTTTCACCACTGCTTTTCAAACACAATCACCTCTCTTGAAAAAAGGCCCTGGCTCCTGCACTGAAAGGAGCGTTGCCTCCTGGTCTAAATTCTCGAGCTCAGTGGGTTTAAAAATTAAATTCTCCTTATGCTGGCAGGGGAGATGTGTCTGTATTACAGCTGAGCCACTTTACCTCCCAGGCCGGCACTGTCACTGCACATGCTGTTCCCATCGGTTAGTACAATTCCTTGGCCTTGTATGAACTAGGGATGAAAACACTTTCAGTTTGTCACCCTGCAGCTCTTCCCCTCTCCAGCTCTGCCACGTTGTCCTGGAGCACCGCACCACTGCGAGCAGAGATTGCCACTGCCAACACCTACTGCCTGCCACCGGGGAAAAAGGTAGCAAGTCTTGGTGGAAAGCAAAAAAAAAGCATTAGGAGTTCTCCAGTCTCCCAGGAGTCCTAATCATATCACTAGCTGCTAAAATAAAGACTGGTTTTGCTGAGTATTTTTATCCCTCAAAATTAATTTATAGCACATCTGCCACAGCAGGATATACCATTTCCCTACAGAAAATCAGTATTTCTCTTGTGCAATTGGCTTTTCGATAGCACATTATATATAATGCATTCATGCACGAACAGTTCATTCTGCCCTGGTTATTTTCCCTGTCATAGTGTGAGTATTTTTAGCCCTCATGTGATTCTCCAGTATTTTCCAGCTCTGCTTTAGTCATCCTGCTCTCACTGAATATTTCAAACTAAAAAAATCTAACAGCCTTCAGATCTAAGAACCTCTCACATTTTTAGCTTACACGTAAATAATTAATTTTATTAAGCTGTCTTTTACCCGTGTATTTTTGACACCCCACACCCATACACCAGAGTGCTCCATGGAGATTTGCTTTGACATACAGGAATACTTACATAAGACACTAAGCTAAAATCCTGACAACCTGATCACTATTTTCAATTTTGATCAGATGAAGCCTTTTCCGCTATTTCCCGCAGGGAGCATTAGAACTGGCACAAACAACAGTGCCCTAATATTTTAATCCTGTACCACAAATTTGACTCTACATCAGTAGGCTGTTTACCAGTGCATTAGAGAAGAGCGGAGGCTGTAGGAGATCGAAAGCCAGCTCAGGGCTGGCAGATGGCATCAGATCTGAAAGCAGCTGTGGTGCTGCTGCCAGAGAACCCACAGCGGTGGTCTGTGCTGCTGCCTCTGCTCCTTGAAGGAGGGGAAGACACTCATTTCCCCACGTGGGAGCTGCATCCACCTGGAGAATCCTTGCTGCTCCTGCTGTCTCTGGAAGCAGACTGCGGCATGTTACCAAACCCATCCACCCACGGCACCACCGTCAGCCCGGCCACAAATCGGCTCTGTCTCTGGAGGAAGGGACAAGGCAACACGAGGGTGGCACAGCAGATTAGTTGTAGGGACCTATTTATGCTTCCATTTCCGAGCTGCATTATCCTTGACCTGCGCTGACTCCCCAGTAGGATCACCTTCAGAGTGGGAAGGGCTATGGCTGCTGGCCTGCGACCGATTAACAGAAAACCTGCTACATTTTTAGATTTCTCGAGTTTTGGGTTGTTTTAAAAGTGTTTATTTTTCAAATTAAATCAAGACCACACTCTGCATTTATAGAGATACAGGTTAATATCCATTTACAGGTACAGGAAGCAGCTACCTTATACCAGGGGTCCTGTCAAGCCTTAGTGTCTGATTAAAATACCAAAATAATTTTAACTCATGCCAGTACCTTTAAGGATGAGTTTTCAGAGCAGTCTTTAGGGATCTGACCACTCGTTAACTCAAAGAGATATAATTTAATCTACCTCTGAAAATACATTGTTAGAACAGTGTTATAAAGCAGTTATGAATAGTTAACAAGCATCTCCTAAATCAATCAAACCCAAAACTTTGTCAAAGGGCACTGGAAGTAGTTACTCCATGGAACAACAGGAATCACCTGAAATGCATATGAAATTGCTAGTAGCTGAAATAAATGATTCCTTTAGAAATACCTATATCTGATCAATTTAGAACAGGCATATTTTAAAGCCTGCCAACCCCCCAAATATGAATGAGTACCCACATATCTGCTTGCTCCTGACACCAAACAATAGGTGCATACATTTAGGTATGTCCACTGCATGCTGTTTAAGAACTGCTTTGGATTATGCTGAAGGATCTTCTGCGTTCTTTATTTTTTCACACTATTTCTTCCTTTTGTTTTGTTAATGAACTAACAAGGCAGTACTAAAACTTCAAAGCTTCAGTGTCAACGTAGAGCAAATCACACAAATTAATAATGGCACCAAGCTGTGGTGTGGTCACATGCTGGAAGGAAGGGATGCCATCCAGAGGGACCTCAACAGGCCTGAGAGGTGGGCCTGTGCAAACCTCATGAAGTTCAACATGGCCAAGTGCAAGGTCCTGCACCTCTGTCAGGGCAATCCCAAGCACAAACACAGGCTGGGTAGGGAATGGATTGAGAGCAGCCCTGAGAAGGACTTGGGGTGTTGGTTGCTGAGAAGCTCAGCATGACCTGGCAATGTGCACGTGCAGCCCAGAAGGCCAACCATATATATATATGTATATATTATATATACATATATATACATATATATATATATACACACATATATACATATACATATATACATATATATATATATATATATATATTATGGTTCCTATAGCAGCTGCAATGAATACTCCTTCACTTCCACCCAAGTGTGCACGTGCACAAGACAGAGGTACAGCAGCACATCTTTCATGGTAATTTCCCAGCTGCCCAGAAGTTGCTCCCATGTCATCCCAGTTTACTCCCAAACAGCAGGACATGAGGCACACACAAGTTTGCAGATGCACACAGAACGCCTCCCAGAGCATCAGTAAAGGCTCCCATTCCTTCCAACATGCAAGTTCTGTGATGCAGCAAGGCGAGGCACAAAGGCACCATACATCAGTGCCATGATGCTGTGCTCACCCAGAATTCAGTAAAACCATGGACTGACTGACACCTGACTGAATTAATTCTGCTCTGAAATGCAAGCAGCAAGAACAGCCAGAACTCTCATTTCACCCTGCATCATGTAATGTCCGTAGCCCACCATCCTCAGCTCAGAAATTAAACTAGTGCCCTGCCCGTCATACTTCTGGACAATATTTAAGTTAATAATGAAGGAAGTTTTCCATGAAAGAGGTAACTCTCACAGCCACAGGATATGATCAAAACTCATCACACTATCTCAGTTGTACAATTCCATACAAAGGCTGGGAAGGCACAGGACATGCTCTTCATACAACCAACAACACAACATGACATCAGTGCATTATCCTCCATATCAGCTGGCTGGTTCCACTCCAGCAGCTACTCAATTTCTGTAGGATTGTCACCTCCACAGCTTTAATTTGGATGACATATTTGTGACTTTGGTAAAAACAGACCATCTGTAAGAAGAATTAACAAGCACAGTAAAGTCTGTGTTTAATAAAAGTGTCTTTTCCAATTTCTGAATTGGAAAACATCTTGACATTAGCACTTGGGTTTTCTGTTTCCAAAGGGAGTGCAAGACATCACATGGGAAATTGGAGTGCACCAGACCCTGAAATTCAGAAGTTCAGGCACAAGATGGTACAAAACAAAGATGTAAACAAGCTTTAGAAGCCCAGAGTAGCACTGGGCTGCTATTAGGTGCCCCATTTCCTGGAAGCACTAATGAGCTGAAGGCAGCTGGCCAAGTATGCCCCACTTTGACGTCAGAGCAGAACACTGAAATCTGGGTAGGATTCCAGAGCACAAGGCAGCCTAAAAGTGAGGGTGCTTCATGCTTCACACCTGCCCCTTCCCTTTGCCAGTACTGGTGCATGTCTGAGCCCATGAGAGGACAGGTCACAGATTTAAAATCAACTAAATATTAATCCTTATTTGAGGAATAGGTTAGCATAAACCCAGGACAAACCAATAAAGGAATTAGGTGTGTGTACTTCCATATGCACAAACCTATGTCCAGTAACACCTTTTTAGTGACTATTTTTCTTAAATGTTAGCTGCTCTCCTGTTCACTTGATTCTCAGTTAACAAAAATGGCATCTGGTCAGTGACTAGTCATACCCCCACTACATAAAGACCAAAGATCAGGTTTAGTCCTTTGGCCTGTTCCAGAAACACTGCTGTGGTTTAACCCCAGCAGGCAGCTGAGTCCCCACAGCTGCTCGCTCACTGTCTCCTGCAGTGAGATGGGGGAGAAACTCAGAAGGGCAAAAGTGAGAAAATTCATGGGCTGAGATAAAAGACGGTTTAATAGGTAAAACAAAAGCCATGCAAACAATTCATTCACCACTTCCCATGGGCAGGCAGGAATTAACCCATCTCCAGGAAAGCCAGACTCCATCACTCACAACAGTGATTTGAGAAGACAAATGCTGTAAATCTGAACATCCCTCCCCACCCTTCTCCTTATTCCCTCAGCTTTCCTTGCTGAGCACGATGCCATGTGGTATGGATTATCTGTTCAGTCTATTGGGGTCAGCTGTCCTGGCTGTGCCCCCTCCAAATTTCTTGGGCACCCCCAGCCTGCCTGCTGGCAAGGCAATGTGAGAAAGCCTTGACTCTGTGTAAGCACTGATTAGCAATAATTAAAATATCCATGCCTTATCAACACTGATTTGATTTTAAATCCAAAATTTACCACCACTCTCCTCTGAAGTGTTATCTCTATCCTAGCAAAACCCAATACAAGCACAAAATAAAAAATTAGAAGACTGAGGTATCTTTATGAAAGAGCAATAGCTATCTTTTGTTCAGTTAAGAGGACTAGCATACCCAAACAATAAGCACATATAAAACCAAAAATAAATTCATTTTTGCTCTTCTGGTCAGCCCTTAAGACTTGGAAACATTTTACTCACCCTAAAAATTAAAAAATAAACCAGCTTGTGCAAGCATTTTCCTGTAAAGGTAGAGGTGTGAAAGAGGAACACACTCCATTTAATGTTCTTGAATACACTTGCACATACCACATTCAGCAACAAGATGGTAAAATGCCTTTGTCTCCACCATCAGACATTACCAGAGTCCATGTCATTTACATGGAAGGGCTCAGTGGAGGAGACCCTATGCTCAGTAGGGCTGGGCCAAACTAGAGCACACAAGATGTTAACTTTCTGCTGTCTCAAGATGCTAAGTCTATGATAAGGTAAAAAGAACGGCCCAACCACACAAGGAAATAATTTTTAACTAGTATTTATGTAGAGTGGACCACAGTTTATAATTGTCTTCAGAGACAGAAATGGAATTCTTTAAGATGCAAAATACCTGCAGTTGGAGAGTTTGCATGGTGAGACTTTTTGGGCAGGTTAAAGATCTGTTCACCAGGATCTGGTGGAGGAAGAGCATCTTGGCCTTGTCGAGCTTCCACAGGATCATACTCCTTCCCATCATAGTTAGCATCAAAGAACTTCTTAAACCATTGAATGAAATCTAAGTTGTCTTGGAAGCGCCCTTTGACCAGTTTTTCCACAGGAATTACCTGAAAGGTAGATATTAATATCCAATATTATGTTACTGCCATTTTTAAATATAAAAAATGCATATACACTCTTATTTAAAAAGATCTACTAAATGCATCAACGAATAAGCCTCTGCCATTGTTTTGTTCCTAAAAGAAAGGGTCAATTTACAAGTGCTCTTAAAAAATGAAAACAAAACAAAACCCAGTGAGAACCCAGCCTCTGAAGTAGCTTTACTGTGGGTGCATGTAAACCTTTACAGCTGCTGTTCCACAGAGGTACTCCCTTACATCCCATGGGTACATCCCATGAGGAATGACACTGTTCTGGCAGTAACACTATATTCAGCCAACGAGGGACTTCTGGTTTTAATGCACATGGTGCAGTTTGACATACTACAAACAAACAATTCTTCAAAAACTCCAGACAGAAGTTTCTTGCTCTCCGTCCTACTACTTGAATGACAAAACCCAGCAGCTTTTCCAAGACATGCTAAAGTTCAAACCAACCTACATTTTGGTAGCACATGGTCATCATATGAACCAACACTGAGGTTTTAACCTTGTAATTTTTTTCTGTTCCACATAGAGCTATACATAGAACAGTTTGTGGACGTGCAGAAGTTGACTTAAATGCCTATAAAGTTCTAGTAAAACAAAAGAAAGGCTATGAGGATGTCTCTGTATCAATAGATTAGAATTTTTTCACTGACATGAAACCCCCAAAAGGTGTCTTCAGCCACTATTACAGTACTCAAGGTTCCCAGACACAGGGGAGGGCAGACAGGGACCACAGCTGCAGGAGAGCTGCCCTGCTTTGCTTAATTCATGCTGCTGATTAGAGCCAAGTTAAGTGGACCTTAATGCCTCTTGAATGTATTGCATTTTCAGCTGGAAAAGGGCTTTCATTTCTTCTTCAAGATTAAGCCAACTATACAGCATTTTATAAATCTATGATGCTTCTGCAAGAATTAACATTGCACTTTGCATGTCTTTTCAGGTTGCTCCATTTGCATCTTAAAAAGGTATGGTAAATTTGCTCCCTACAGGAAAACTTACAATGTTTTGTCTTTCCAATGTTTCACTAGCAAATCACACTGTAAATAGAAGTATTCACAACATTTCATGAAACAATGAGGGCTTTCCAGTGCTTCAATGAAGTATTAAGGGACTCTCTATTATGACTGTTTAAATTTCAGAATAAGGCAACACTAAAAGCCAGGGCAGGACCTTAAAAGGGTAAACAGGTAGTGCATCAGTGTAAAGTTATAAGCATGACAACATAACTTCCATTATTCATTTTTATCAACACAGTAATTTACATTGGTGAGTCTGTCAAACTCTCACATTCAAGCATAAACCAAATACCTTATGGCTGAACAAGCATTTTCTCAGAGACCTCCATTCTTAACTTTACAAGATCACATGTCCTGACCAATCTATTAAAACACTGGGTACATTATTCCAGCTTTTGAATAATTTAAATTCCTTAAACCCTGCTTTGGACAAAAAACATTGAATACTTATAACAGCATATTTTTAAGTTTTTTCATTGGAAATTCAGGTCACCAATAATTTTACTTATCTAAAAATTAAGATTCACTGATGAATTTCCAACACATGGTGTTTCATCAAATATAATCTCTGATATAAAGATATAATGAGTTAGATGGCACATCTCCTCAGCAGACATATGGACTCAATTTTCAATTTGTACCTAAATGGAGCCAAATGCCAAACTTCTACCTTCACATCCAAACACCCTTTTCATATGATGAAAGGGCAAGAACATCTTCATACACTACTTGCAATTCTAGTTCTCCATCCAAAAGTTGAAAAAGTGGATTTTCAAGTATTTTGAAGTTTGCTTCCCCTATTTATTAATTTTACACAATTTATATAACTTTTGAAACATGTAGTGATCAAAATACAGAATCCCTACCTTATCCACATTCATTCTTTTAAATGATGCCTGCAGAAGTTTGAAGTTGTGAATGTACTCGTGCTCCAGCTTTGCTTGAAACTTTACTTTCTTCAAGCTAATGCACCCTGGGAACAACATGTCCATGAACTGGCAGTAAGCTGCTCCTATAACAAGAGAATGCATTGATGTTAATCCAGATGCACCCAGCTAAGACCAAATGGTGTTTCATGTCATTAGCAGAAAGCATGAGCAGAAAGCAACAGTGCTGAATAAGTCCCTGCTGTAATTCAGCCTAACACTATGCACCCAAGACCTGCTTATCTTAATGTACATTGAGCAGTGACATATTCAAGTGGCTCTTTTCCACTCAGTCTGGATGTGCGATGCACTGCTGTGCAGCATCCCAGGAATCACCACAACTAATGCAAAGTGAAATGGATGTTCGTGATGTCCCTATACACAGTAGGACTGTCCATACAATGAGAAGGTAACAGTGAAAATGAAAATCTCTTAATAAGCTTCCTCAATCCACAGTCCCCTGAATTCAAACAAGCCAGGATCATCTTTCTTCTGGCCCTTGTACCCAAATGCCAAGCAAGTCCAAGGCAATCATTTAAGATTATATCAAACCACGATTTAAAAAAAAATTCATTGCAAGGCTCCAGCTTGTAAAAACATATCAGTCAGTTCCCACCCCCCTGCTGTGAACATCCTTACTAATTTTCATTCCTGAGAAAAGCATTTAAATAAGCAGACTCTACCGTAGCCCACCCATAGGTGGGCTGACAGGTTTGGCTCTCACTCAAACAGTAAGGTTCCTAAGTTCAACTTTGAGAGCTCTCTGAACTTAGAGGGTAGGGGTGTGTGTGTAACTAATCCAGCACAAAGGAGGAAGTATATGGAAAAATTTCTAACCAGCATCCTGAGGAGAGCTAACAGAGACAGCAATTTCCTGTATGCAGGCAGCTCCCTCCTACAGCATCATGCCACTGTCATTTGCAAAGACTTTACTGTTGACCCACTCAAGTGTTTAGAAATAAAGGATGAAAATGCTTGAGGAAATCAGAGGAAAAGCAACTTTCTTTCTTCTTCAGATGAGTTTTCTACAAAATACTCCATACTTGGCAAAGATTCAGTGAGGTCCACCAAGGGCTGTAGAGGGTGCAGCCCCTGTGCTTGAGCATCAGGGCAGGGAAGTGATTGCCCGATTACCCCTGACAAGTTCAATTTCACTTCCACAAAAAAGACTGTTGTGCTTTTTTTGTGCTGATCAGTTTTGACAAAGAAGTGTCCAGATCTCACCTAACAGTTCAGCCCAGTATCCACAACCATTTTTTATCACAAATATTTCTGAGTGCTCACAGTGAAACCAAATTAACAAAGCAGACACCTGGCTTGCCCAGTTTTACAGGAGAGTCAACAATAACTTGAACTTTAAGTCATTTTTCTCCATGGGTATGCATATGTTTTGACAGGACCAGCTTTATGCATGAGATAGTTCTCATTCTCTGTATCCAGTCAGCCATCATACAAAGGGTTACCGAGATTGAAACCTCCCAAAGACAAGCAGAGTTTAAGAGCAGGGTCCAAAAATGCTCTCTAAAATACCAACACAAATTTTGCTAAGGGAATTACCAAGATCCAGCTTTAGTGCTGAAAACCACTGCCATTTAAAAAAAGAATCTGTTCACGTTGCCTAGCTTTGTGGGGAAAATGGTTAAAATAAAATCTCATTTTCCAAGGACACCTTGTGCTTAGCTGTTTGCAATGGTCTTGATATGATTAGGAATCAAAGTAAGTAATTCCCTAAAGGAAAAGGAGCCTTCTGGCAAGTTACAAACATTAGATGACAAATTTGCATCGTCTTACAGAAAACTTTATAAACACAATTATTTATTCAAAACTCATCCTTAGCAAGAGAACTTGTAAATACATGGCAATGGAAAAATTACATTGCAGTTAAAAGCATGGATATACAGATAATGCATAGCTTGAGTACACTTATTATCGTTTAATTTAATGCAAAAGGATTATTATGCAATCATTTAATGTTATAAATTGAATTTGTTCCTAACTCTGTCCTTTCATCCTCCCCATACCCCAATTATAAGCTTTACTCTGATATCTAAGTAATTGCCTGGAGGCTCTAAAAATGCACTGCACAACCTTTCATCTAGAGCCTTTTAGAAAACTAGAAGCCCAAAGTGTTCACACGAGATTTTTATTCTTCTGCTGGTAATGCAAATTCCTTCTGCATGCTTTTAGACAGTCTCTCTCTAGTTAGGGTATTTCCTTGTGTTTCTCCCCGTCCTGCTGGCAGTTGTTTCTGTGCCTTTGCCAGCCAGGAGGTGGTCCTGGGTCTGCACAACACTCGAGGGCAGAAAACACTGGACTGCATCCACATGGCAGCACAGACCTGTTCTCTGACACAACACTGGAGCGGCTGCTGGGCCGTCTCCCCAACAGGAGGATTTTATTACACTGGCAAATACAGTTCATTAAAATACTCCTTCCTGAAGCACAGAGGCAACACACAAACATGGACTGAACTAAACACTGAACTACAGAGAGAGGAAATTTCTCCCGACTCCAAAAAGCCAGAGACCTGACTACCACAGGAACAGGAGAAAGTAAAAATATCATTACAGTCAACTGAGACTACCTCATTTTGGACATCGAGGTTATGTACGTATTTAATATTATATAGGCATTTATTTATAATTTAAATTTTACCCCCTAAAGCTTGTAGCTGTCAGATTACATTTAAATAGGAAACACCAGCACAACAGAATGGGGCCACTGCTGTCTACGCTGCCCATGGCTGATTTCCTGGAGGCAGCAGAAAGAAGAGCCCTACTTAAGTGATGTGAGACTGCAGTGCCTTTATCTTACAGCCACAGCATATCCATGCAGCCCTCTGCACATGGGACAGCACTTTAGGCCTACCCAATGTACTGCACAATTGATGTCTCAACGCAGGGGCATGAGAAAGGAATCTTTTTAATGGAATACAAAGAAAATGACAGTAGGGATAAAGACATTATGGCTTGTGACATAACTCTTGCAAAATGTACACAAACAAAAGTATTTTTATGCTACTGTATTTTATTCAGTCTTGAAAAACTTCCCTACGTTTTCTGGAAAAAAAAAAATTAAAAAACCCCCAACAATCCTCTCCCCCCACTGCCAAACCTAACCCAAGACCCCCAAACCTAGATCTTATCAAATGTGTACAGAGAAGTTGAAAACACACGACCAGAATAGCTCTTACAATAAATCTATCTCTCTGACCAAAAAACTTTCATATGCATAAACGTGCACATACACACACACAAAAAGAAATAATTTGACATCTACTCAAATGAAAGATGAAAAGTACAGCTGGTGGCACTGCAGAAGAGGGATCAATGCTAAAAACCTCTAATCCTTTATTAGCTAACAAGCAATTTACAATCACTGGCTAAAAGTCCTTCTGTGTTTTGATCTGGAATACTGATGCAGCCATTAGCTAGAGAAGATATTCACAGGCCAGGCTCTGAAACAAGCCTGCAAAGGCGGCTGTGCTGAAATCACCCCCAGCAGTTGCTATTTTTAGCCCCATTAGTGAGCAGAAAGAGCCCAGCAGCATCAGGGTTTGCAGGTGTTTCCCGGGCATCCCAGGCTTGGGGCAGGGCAGGCAGCAAGGGGAGGGAGGGCATTGCATCCACCAGGCTGGGCAAGCAGCTGCCACAGGAGGGCAAGGGACGCCGGGGCAGAACTCGGATACAAAAGAACAAACTCAGAACTGGAAAGGTGGTTATTTAAAGCTATTATACTTCAAGGATTTTGCCACACGAAGTGGTAAAGCTGAAAATTACTACCAAATCTATAAAAGCTGGCTGTCTTACAGCACTTTCAGAGTTATAGATAATCTTTCACTGGCCCCTTGCAGTAAGCAATGCTGAACTAATTTTAGCTTTTGTCCTGTATGTCTCCTTCCCTGCTTCTATGTTTCCTTCCCAGACTGTCCATGCTGACTTAGTTTGCTGTGAAGATAGTCACTCTGCATCATTAGAGATTTTCAGTTTTTCTCCCCTCCTTCACCATCTGGAGGCTGATGAATCCACAAATGCAAAGAAGTATTTTCTTGATTATCAAAAATACTTCTGCTCCTGACTATTCAAATCAGAAGGAAATTAAAGGAGGCAACAATGAAGACAAGAGAATCCTGTTTGCAGCAAGTTTTTACCACTCAGTCAACTTTCTGGATTTCAGACTAGAGATCTGAAACAAAGATTAGACCCTTGGTTTTCTTTAGCATTGATGTTTCTATATTTAAATTAAAAGGAAAACTTTATTTGCAAACTAACTGCTTTTAATATAGTGTAGTTAGAACTTATGTTAATAAAATATTTAGAACACTACAAATATAAGCTCAGGTACTGCCAATATGCATGTGCCCTACACAAATTAGGTCAATCCTTGACATCTAATGTCAAAAGACTGTCCCTCGCTGCTCCTTCCTGAATCCCTGCAGTGTGTGGGAGCAAGATCACAGAAAACCATATAAAACCATACCAGGCAATATGGAAAACAAAGGACCCATGTAAAGATAGGGCCTTGCTGGGGCAGAGGTGGGGCTGATTTCTTTTAACTCTGATACCCAAACCACAGCAAATAAAGCTAAGTTCTACACTAGAAATTTGGTATACACGTTTAGTATTAATTTTGTTCTAAAACTGCATACAAATCAAGTTTAAACCTTTTAACCAGTCCCAGTTTGATTTTCACACACTCAGTTTTTGAAAAATTCCATTTGGGTAAAAGGCTGACTGTGCCTTTTTCTGTGAAGAAATTAGTTTTTTAGCTTTAATGAAGTATTTTTCAGATAATACAAAAACACATATCCAGTCATGTTAGATACAAACTCCTTCAAATTATTCATTCCCTCCAAAGCTGCAACCACCTGATCATGCATTTGGAAAATACAGGATGATTTGTGTATGAATTAGTCATCAGTACTTCAGTTCACTACGGTTGCTAACGCTGATGGCAAGCTGCACACACCCCGTATCTCTGTTGCTGGGATGACAACAACAATGAAAAAAGAGCAGTGACTTGCAAGGAGCACGTGTGACTTAATAGTTTTGATAAGAAAGGGAGAGAAAAACCCACAAACGGCAGCAATCATTGTTTACAATACAGCAGCATTTAGGGCTGGTCTTTTACCTCAGGCTTTCTGGAATTGCTTCCTTGGCAGTGATGTTTAGGCAAGCACACAGCAGTAGGTCTTCAACTTGGATATCAGAGTATAGATTTTCATTTAGATTTCAAGTATGGGTGTTCTGTTAGGCCACTCAAAGGTTTTTTTTAAAAACTGGGCAATGAAGCTGGTGAAGGGTCTGGAGAACAAGTCTTACAAGGAGCAGCTGCTGGAGCTGGGGTTATTTAGCCAGGAGAAAATGAGGCTTGTGGGGGAACCTTCTCACTGTCTACAACTACCTGAAAGGAGGGTGTAGCCAGGTGGAGGTCAGTCTCTTCTCCCAAGCAACAAGCCACAGAACAAAAGGAAACAACCTCAAGTTGCGCCAGGGGAGGTTTAGATTGGGTATTAGAAAAAATTTCTTCACAGAAAGGGTTGTCAAGCATTGGAACAGGCTCCCCAGGGAAGCAGCAGAGTCACCATCACTTGGATGTATTTAGAAGTTGTGTAGATGTGGCACTTAATCACGTGGTTTAGTGGTGGACTTGGCAGTTGGACTCCATGATCTTTAAAGTTTTTTCCAACAAAAACTATTCTATAAGTCCCTGTCTGTGAGCATAATGTTGTGTTACAGACAGCCACATGTTTAAGAAAAAGAACACTTGATATTGAGTGCTCCACTGGAGAGACCACGGCCTTCAAATTCCTATTCCTTTCCAGCAGCACCTGTATGACCTAGTATATAGGTCAACACCATTCTATTTCTCCAGTTAACACACACACACTCGCCTGTGCCTTCACTCTGATTTAAGAAGTTTCAGCCCATTTCCCAGTGAGTGCTCAAGAACACATCAATTTACCACCTACTTAGGTGTAGAGAAGGAAGCTTTTATGGGGCTGTGCATCGCTGAAGCCACTCTGGCCTAGCTTCACCCTTCCCAGCAACAGTCCTGGGAGGGCCCTTAAAAAGCCCTAGAATTGATGCAGATTGGAGTGCAGCCCTGCCCTCTTGCTCACAGTTGCATGAGCACAGCTCCTCAAAGAGGGCAGGGTGAGCACCTGCCCACAGATGGAAGCTTGCAAAAGCAGTGCTGCCACCACAGGAAACAGCCTACAAGAACTATGTACCTCCTGCCAGCCTTACCAAGAGCCCCTGAAATAATGTGCACCTCAATGACATCTGCTTCCCAAAGTCCTGCTCCGCACAGGCAGGGCATGCATGTGACGTAATCCAGAATATCCACTGATCATTTTAAATCATGGATATTGGAGGGAGGTTTCCCCTGTGTTCACTTGTTTTCTCTTTTTCTTAAATATGTAAATCATTTAGTTGCTCATAAATTATACATAGCAGAGTTTTTAACACTTAAATTTTTGGCAATAAATTATTTTGGAATTCATTAATTTTTAAACAGGAAGATCAGAACAATTTCAGAAACACAGTTCCCATTTAAGTTAAAATAGCTGCGTAACTCATCATGCCTAAAAAAAGTACCACACAAAATCTAAGAAGCTCTTTAAACCAGAGGGAAATCAAGCAATTGACTGCAAGTGAGTGCTATGAGTAATTAAATAATTATTTTTAAAAAGTAAAAACCTTGTTCAAGTTCTATCCCTCCTGAATTCTTAATGAGTGACATTTAAAAAAAATAAATTATTGGCTGGGAATCTCACAATACTGCTTAACAAGCTTCCTCAGAAAGTTTTGGAAATGATTTAAATTCAATCATTAACATCCATTGTATCCCTCTAATCCTAAATATCATATGGAAGACATTAGAGTCATTGACACTGAGTATGCTCTGTGTTGCATGACCTCAGGACAACATGCCAGTTCCTT
Organism: Monarcha castaneiventris obscurior; assembly: GCA_026261815.1. NCBI lineage: Eukaryota > Metazoa > Chordata > Aves > Passeriformes > Monarchidae > Monarcha > Monarcha castaneiventris. Next base: position 6,061,250 of record JAMPIT010000379.1, on the reverse strand, counting down.
GAAACATGCCTCGGTTACAGAGTGCAAATGGGATCAAGCCATGTTTTAATCATGTTCCCAAGCTGCGCTAGGGACCCAGCCTTTCCAAGGCTGCAAACCGGGAAAAAACCAGAACCACCAACGTGGAAACGCGCTTTGGCTTCTCAGGCACACTGGGCTGTAGAGAAATGCTGGCAACGGGGCTCTGTAATGCAGATTACAGTAATATGCGTGCAGGAAGTTATAGGTTAATATAGGCATGGAGCAAAATGCACCTTCTGAGACATGAAAACACAAATCCTATGCAGCTAACCCACAGAATAAACCGCGCTTGTGTGGATATTTACATGACTAGCTTTCAAAAAACAGTCCTGCTCACCATTTCTCTGTCTGGCCATTACCCTTCTCCTCCAGCCCCCTCAACCCTGCCTCTCATATGGTGGAGAGAAGAGGAGCTGGCTCCCAAGGAGCCCTGCTCAGGAGGCAGCGTGCTTGGCACACGCTCCCAGCTGCTGCCCAGAGGCTGAGGGGGATGCAGACACGGTGGCTGCCTCGGGAACAGGCACTGCCCTGCCGAGGGGCTGGTGTGCAGTGCCCAGTCCCTGGAAGCACAACACCATGGACACCCTCCACGAGCCAGGAACGAGCCTCCTCCCTCGCACAGCACCAGTCGCAAGGGACAACAGTCCACAGAGGCTGCCCCAAATCCCGAGCCAGAGAGGCAACCCAGTCAAACAAAGAATGACATCTGCCCCATTGTCACACTGCCTGCTTTCCTACGACACCAGGGCGGCCGAGTGCCAACAAAATGTATATATAAAGGGACTACCTATTTCCACAGGAGGAACACCACATGAGATATGGTACTAGCGACAGCAGTCACCACATGAGAAATTCCCTGTGGCAACACCCAGGGCATCTGTAGAGAAAGCATCACAGCCTAAAATTTGAAAATGCCAAACCACATGCTTTCCTTATAATACGGCCATTTATTAAAAGCAAGGAAAAAAACAACCCCGCATTCAGTCCTTGATCCTTGCATACAAATCCTCAAAGACAGAAGGTCTGTATGCACTGGGGGCCAGACAATTTGCAAGTTTATAATTCTACTGAGAATTTTCAAATGCACGGAGAGGGGAGAGTCTGTATCTCCTTAATCTCACAGGATCACAGAAGTATAGCTAAGACAAAAATTATACCTTGCTCCAGGCCACATTTTCCTTTCTATCCATTTACCATTACCTTGACATTATATAGCTTGTACACATTGTGTTGTTTCTTTTTAATTCATATGCAAGCCCTCTATCTCCTGCCTGACTCTTATTTTGAATATACTCTCATGTAACACTCTAACAGTCATGAAAAGCCCTGCAACACATACACTTGGTATTCCTTAGAGATTAAAAACAGCCTTAGTAAAGAAAATTCAGTTATAAGCTGCTTAGTCAGAATTCTTTCTAAGAAGCCACCATGTATTCCTTAAAAAAACAGCATGGCTCCTAGGAAACAACTGGTGTCATACTTCTTATGAAACTCCTATTCCCCAAACCTTTGTGTTTTGCATATGGGATCCTACGACATTACATCTTCTCCATTGTTCTTTATTGTAATTCACTGATCTATCAAATTAAATGCTCCCTCTAATGCCAATCTAAAGGGAATGCACTATGCCTTCTATTAAAACCATGGTTTAGAAATTTCATGTTCAGGTTAAACCACTTTGCAGGAAATCAAACCCAGAGCCCAAAAACTGACAATATGATGTGTCTAAAGCAAAGAGAATTGTATTGCTTTGAGATGCTCGGAGAGATTTTCCCTGTTTAGTTGTCAAAACTAAATTACCAGAAGAGCTGCAGACTAAATTTAGACTCTCCAGGGCTGCACCCATCCATAACCTGGCTTTCTTGGCACATCACTACCACATCAGGCATTCAGAAAGCTCAGGGGACACTGCACTTTGCTCGGCCTACTTAGCAGAGACAAAAACCACATCTAAGACTCCCAAAGAATACAAATACTTTATAACTAAGCCAGCCTCTTCCTTTGCTGCTCCTCATCCTAGCTGCTCTGCTCCTGTAAGTGGAAATTGAGAAACAGGCTGGTATTGCTACAGCCTGTGTATTATCAAAGCTACTTCTCCACAGCAATGAGGAAAAGAAGGTCTGATTGCTTTTTCTGTCATTGTAACTACTGTCACTTTAAGCTTCAGATATGTTCTGAACAAAGCCTTCAGTAAAGGCAGAATGCCACATTATTCCTTCTTGCTTTAACTCTGAATGTCAAAAATTATTGCTAGGTTGGCTGCAAAATGTGAGCACCCGTGAGGTCTCACAGCCAGGTGCTGAACATAAGCACATGCCATATCTAGGTTGCTCCTACCTCCTAAAAGTAATTCCTTCAAGCTTTTAATTCAGATATAGCACCCCCCCTGCCTTTCCTCTTCCCACTTTTTTGGCCCTGTATTTAGCTTTTTATGGCACTTTGATTGCTCCTTATTAACAAAAATGAACAAGAACTGAATAGTCATAAAACAGCATGACTAATCTTAAAGCTTTTTTTAAAAAAGAAGAAAATGTCCATACAATTTTACAGTAGGTTATAAAACTTCAGTTACAGCAGCTCTGCAGATCCCTGTTAATGCTGTGAAATGCTTCATAGCTGTAAAGAGTTTCCCACATATTCCTTCCCTTTGAAGTCCTGGAGAAATGCTTGTATTTTATGGAAACGAACATTAATCCGCATGAAAGCTGCCAATGGCTCAAGGAACATCAGCCAAAGAATGCCAGAATGAATGAGTTAAGGCTGGCTGCTCTCAAACTGCAGTCCATACCATGCTTGCTGGTACTCTGCCTGCTACTTGGTTCATCATTTGTTCTACTCTTCCCTTAGTTTCTCTCTTGAAAGCTACACTAGAAATAGGCTAAATAAAATACATGTACATTAAATAAATTGCTTTGAGTTTACACAGTAAACTATATTAAATGCAGAAAGATTCCCAAAGCTGCTTGTCCATCTGTCTTCAATCACTACACACGGATGCCTTGGACATGAGAAATGCACTAGGCAGTCTCAACTGGGAAGGACCTATTAAGACTAAGATTACTGTGCTCTAGTGTCTACAATAATCTATCAGTGTTTCGATTCATCAGTTCAGAGAGTAAAGTCCTCCATCCCACTAACACAGGAAGCACCATGAATGCTTCTTTAGATAAGGAAATACTACAGCCCCTTCTGGATTGTAATGCACCTGAATGTAAAACTAGGAATGTGTAAGCATCAAGTTCCACTACCAAACCAAGTGGGGAAATTCAAATTAACCGCTTTCACCCTTAAAGACAAGAATGTAGAAGCATCAGGTAACAATAACAATCAATACAATCCAGGAAATTCTAAAGGAAGAAAAGATTTAATTTTATACAGAATGAAGTAATGAGACAACCCTTTTTCAGTTCTTCCCTTGTGGCATGTCCCAAAAACCTCACTGTAGGTCACAGAAAAAGTTGTATAAGAAGCTGTATGATGAAATGGGACAGTGGATTTGTGACAGTTCCCGTGCTTTTCCCCTCCTTGCCCCACCCAGCTGAAGTCTATCAGATCTTCTTACATAACTTTAACTCATTTTATTCTGCTTAGTCAATATTTTCTTAGAGCACTTCTCCCCTATTTTCAGAAAGGATTTTGGTGAAGTTTTTTATGTATTAGTTGGGTTTTTGGCTGTGTGGGTTATTTTTGTAAGCCCACACACATTTAATTTGATTGAGAACTCACTTCAAAAGCTTCCTTTCAACTATTTATGAGCATTTAAATAGCTACACAGGAACAAGTCAATAACTTGTCTACTATGCTTCCTGTTTCAAACAATAGCAAACTTTGGGTATTTTGGGAGCAAACGTCTGTTTTCTTCTATGTTTCTATCTATTTCAGTGTGTGCATGCATGTATCTATCTGTATCTATCTATCTATAGCTACTCCCTGTGTGAACACTGTCCTTACTTATACCAAAATAAAATATTTAGGCTGACTTCCTGACATGTAAATATAACAACAGCTAAAGACAGCACTTCAAGTTAAAGTCTGATAACAGCTAAAGAGATTATTTCCCATGGCTGATGTCTTTAGTTGTTCAGTTTGTATCATTTGCTTACATGCACCCTAACCTGCACTTTTTCAACCTCAATTTTACAGTCGTGCAAGGCTGCAAATGTGCAACCCTACTTCTGCAGCTGAGACTTGTTTCTTTTTTTAAATTCTGAAGAATAGGCTACAAGATTATCAACCTCAAAGGATTATCTATACCTTCCAGGGAACATCTCCAAGACAGATAATTTACCCAGAACAGTAGGTAAAATCAAATATATGAGTATAAGCCCTCATTTATGCATTTCATCTGAACCATGAAACAGCTGAAATCTGGTCATGTGGTTCCTCTTCCATGTACTTTGAGCACTGTCTTCATAAGATAAGATAGTATCTTCATAAGATATTCCCAGCATGTTAGTTGTCTGGAAGTAGCAATCTAAGTTAGATCTCCTCCACCACAAACATCTTCACATTTAAAAATCCCAGTAGGAAATCAGAAAGAAATCATTCCCTAGGGGCATGTGTATTCACAGTGAAACATCAGCCTTTTTCTGTGTCATTTCTAGCCTTCATCTAGTTACAGACCCTGTTGTTTAACACCTATCTTTTAGTTGCCACTCTGATTAACCAAAATGTCTGAAATATTCAAACTAATACCCTTTTTTCAGGGCTCATTACCAAATATACTTACAACAATAACTCAGTTAGATTTAAAGAGAAACAGGCAGATTTTGACAAAGTTCTGAAGCCCTCACAGCAGCTAAAGGCTCATTTCCTCAAGTCCATGTTTTTTCTTCAGTCACACTTGTACTTTTCTCCCGCAAACATCAGCAGGGATTTGAGAAACCTCATCAGGAAGGAAAAGGAGCTGGAGAATTTTGTTCATCTGGGGTGTCGGTTGTCTATTTGTCTTTTATTCAGTTATGTCCGCTCTCCGTTTGAAAAGATACCACCCCAGTGGCTTTAAAACACTAAAACTTATCACTGTATTCTTTGCTTGCTTAGCCAACCTTTTTATTACTTCTATGTATCTGCTGCTACATTTGTCCCATTCACCTCTGCCTTTGTTATGCTTTCCCGAGGTACCTTATCTTCCCGTGATTAACACAAATGCAAAAATGCTTCCTGTGCACATACATTAGGCTCTTTTTTCAGAGCAACTGGTTTATGTCAAAGTTAAAGTTATCTATTTTCAACAAATCAGACTTTTTAAGTGGTTTTAAAATAAACATTTGTAGAGCATACTGTGCTTTCTTACCTGAACAGAGTTGTTCAACTTTTGTGTAGTTTAAAGCTAATATATCATTAACCCATGCAATGATGTCATGTCTGCTCATAGTCTCCTGGGTTATAGAGGTAGAGTACACGTTGACCGCCATTCCCCAACTAGGAAAAAAAAAAGAGAAACAAAAATATTTTTGACATTTTGGTAATTGTTTTCTGAATACAATGAATATATGCTTCCTGCTCAAAACAGGGAAAGAAAAGGTGCAACACTCACAACCCTCTCTTATCTATTGAAAAAAGAAGCTTGATTTTGATTTTTTGATGATACTTAACCTCCTCAGTGTCCTCTTGGAATCTGTGACCATATTTCTCTGGCTGTCACTTAAAGAACTTAAAGAACATACAAACCTATGGTACTCTGCTTAATGCCAATAAGGTAGAAAAAAACCCCAGAATCAGACATAGCCTAAAGATACATAGACAGGATCAGAGACCCAAGATTTTGTCACATTGTGCTGCACCAACACAGTGACCTGACTTCTGTCACTTTTTTGCCACTGCAGGATGATCAGGCTCCCTAAATCAACATTTAATTTTAGATAACTTCTAAATGATGATGTAGCTGTTCTACTTACTGAAATACTGATTTCTTACTGGGACAGAGCCCTTTTGGATCATTAATTCAGTTCCTAACGGTCACAGAGTGAGTATCAGATAATCTCTGCTATCAATTTACCAACCTCTAGCCTGAAAGTAACTGAGATTTGCACCCCCAACTGTCTAGTTGGAAAGCTGCTGTGGAGCCTGATTCTTCTAAAACATTAGGAGCGTTTCCTCTCAGCTTAAACCCATTTGTTCTTCTGCCAACATTATCCTCCAGCCCTAATGGCTTTTTCTTCCCCAGAGCAGATTTCCTAATGCGTTAGGGACAGCACTCAGTGTCTGTCCCAATGCCCAGGTAGTCTAGATGAAACAAATCAATGTGAGTCTCTTATATCAAGTTAGACATTCAGTGATTGATCATGCCAGCAGTCCTCCTTGAACAGACAGTTCCAAACACTGTTCAGACAACATTTCACTGAGACCTTGGTAAATGCCACTCTGTGCCTAAGGTTTTCACAGCTACATCACCTTAGATAGATTCTCCTAGCTAGCAAAGGTTCTTTCCTGGAAGTCAGTAACTCATACTAGCATTTATCATGTTCCCAGGCACATAGACTAGAAACACGTACTAGTGAACTTTGCTTCCTGCTACCCTACCCGAGTCACACCTTTCTGTTGCAAGACGTAGCAGAGAGAAAAGATGAGCACACTCAAGTTTATCTCATCAGTAGTTTCAAAGAGCAGAATCGAGTTCATGAAGAGAGTAAGTAACGTTCCCACGAGTAATGCACTTCAGAAAGTCCACTAGAAGCAATCCAAGTGTGAGGTGTCTCAGGAACGACCAAAGAGTCAAAGCTGAACGATTATTCTCGGAAAGAATAATAGTCTTTGTTTGCTGGGGACTGCACACCTTTGTCTCTAGTGGCACCCTGTAGCTAACACTTATCTAACTTTGGTGCCAGTCCTGCCATCTCAGCTTTGGACCTCAACCTTCTCAGTCAACGCAAGAGAGCAGGATCTCCTCTGCAGGATCCAAAGTCTGTGTGGACTATTTCCATTGAGAATTTGCAGAGATGTAACCCTTTGAAGCCTGACAGACAATTCTGCAGGGAACACAAAGACTGCAGATTAACTCCACCCATAGTTAGGTGTGCTAACTAGGTGGGGCAGCCTAGGTAAAATGTGTGGAAAAACCCGCCAGCACAAAACTTGACTTGGTAACACATGAGTGTGTAAGTACATAACACAATGAACAAATTTAAATACAAGATTACAAAGTTCATAACACAGGTCACTTTCTAGGAAACAAATCTCACAAACAGAAGGTTGTTGAAGTTGTTCCCACCTGCTGACATTAAGATGCGAGACATAAAATCCACAAATTTGCTTTATGGGGAATTTAAAAAAAAAAAGAGAGAGAAAATAGGGTAAAAAAATTCATGCTCCAGTAGTCACACAACCACTGCCAGAAATTCATTCGGAACCAGGCTGCCTCCCTACCCTCTTCTGTACAGGCAGCTCTGGAGCACAGAAGAAACCAGCCTGTGCTCAGTGTGCTCAGTTCTTCCTGCGGGCTCGCATGCAGCACAAACAGTTGTGTGAACACAGCCCTGTATTCACTCTAAGAGTTAGCAAAGGTCGCTTTCTTGGCATGCACTAAGTGCTTGCATTGAACCAAGTGCTAGGAACAAAGTTTTAGAAATAGGGAGTGTCCTTTTACTCTTAAAACTACACCATAATGGCTAAACATAAAAGCTTAGCTTCAACATCAGGATGGAAGGCACTGAGCAGGCAAACAACACCTTTGGTACCAATGGCATCTGAAGTTTGAAACACATCATTTATACTTTATTATTTTTAGCCCTTTTATACAGATAAAAAACTAACGAAAGATACCACCACTGTCACTATTAAATGAACATGTTAAATATTGTCTGTTAAATCAGTTGAAATAACAGCTTAACCATGAATTTAATATTCACTTAGAATTAAGAATAGTGAGCTTAATAATAAACCAACAGTTCAATGCAGAAGAGTCCACTGAACTGTAAAGTAACTAAAGATATTTAGATGATAACATTTGAAATACAGCTACTCTGATCTGTAATTGTCCCTACTTCAAGAAAATTTTAATTGGCCTCTGAGGCCAGGCAGAGCTCAGAACAACCATCAGCTACCGCTAGTGAAAAGGGAAAGTTCGCTTTGTTAAAATGATCAAGAAAATATACACACGCAGAAAGGAAGCAGAACTTCCCTTGTCATCTTTTTCCACAAAGAACTGCAGAGAGAAATATCCATCTTTCTGCAACCCACAGGGGAGCAAACAACTTCCTCTGCTGCAGTGCATGGGGTGGGGAACTCTGCTGCAGGAAACTGTCAGTAAATGAATAACCTTGAGTTTTACAATGCTATCCTGAAGGATACCTGTAATACAACTTATGCTGCATCCACAAATGAATTATTATGGTCTATGGGTCAAACAAAAGTTCAGACTATTTATTAAAGACAAGTTCAAGCTATTTGTTAGACACAATGGCTTCCGATTTGTACACGAGTATGCACAAGGGTGTATGAGTACAATGGTAAGCAAAGTTAAGCAAAATGAATCAGTTTCTGTTAAAAAACTCAGTAACATGCCACTGCCATTCGTTCTTAAGTGCTCTGTTGACATACATGTGAATATTCCACAGCTGCCTCTCTTGAAAGAGTTCGCTCTGTCTTTGCATCTCTTGTTCCCCACCCTCCTCCTGGTTACGTCCTAAATAAACTCAGCTGGGAAAGGTTTCCTTTACAGTAAGCATGTTCTAATTTGGTGCTCAGATACACACATATCCTGTTTGCCACACAGAGAGACCTTGAACAAAACAAAAAAGAAGGGAAAAAGAAAAGAACAAGCAGGTGTAGGTAGAACAGCTACCATGCTCAGCAACAGTCAAGAACCTCTGTGCTCAACATCTGCAGCTGGGCTGGGGTTTTCTGCAGGATTTAGTGCCTCAAGTGCTGAAGTACTTCGAAAAATGTGATCCATCTTCAAAACACATTAATAAACATTTGTAAGGCAATGCAAGAGAGCAGCTGGACAGGTGGAGACACACAGGCCATACTTGGAACAGCCAAGTAGCTAACAACTCGATTTTGTGTCCTAACACACTGCTTCTTTCCAACAACATTATTGACATTGTCAGCTTGTTAGGCTTCCACTTGTTTAGACTGAAGGCTCTGAATCATAAGATTGCAATGAGGCTTATACAAGCCTGAAAAGCAGTATCGACCTGGTATCTCCAGGATTCCACAGAGGTGCCTGGTGGTCCTATAGTAACTGAAAGCAGACTGAAGATAGCACATCATACCTCCCACTTCAGAGTGCACAGGGTGAGATTAAAAACTTCTGGCTGTTACAGCACTGCCTAACCATGAAGGACTCTCACTTGTTTTACTTCAAGCCCTAGGAAAGTCTTCACATACTAGTCTAGGCCATTTCAGAAAAACACTTTACACATGCACAACTACACACCACAGACATGAGTTCAGAGGAATAGACAGGTGCTGAAAATCATGTACGTGCTTAAGCAGTTTCCCCAGTTAGAAATATACTGGCTCAGCATGTCTGACGGTAAGCATTACACCCAAAAGCCTATTGATTTTTTAAGGCATTATATGCAGCATTGAACATTGAGATACTGGGTATTTTCCACTGCTCTTGCTACAGATAACTGCAGCTGTTACACGGTGCTCTCCAGCTGTTCTTAAGGACAGTTTTGCAAGAAGAACATTTACTTTATTTTTCCAGGGATAAACTAACTGTTGTTGATAGCAGAAGCTGTATCACAACAAACCAGTACTAATGACAAGCCTAGAAGGATTACAGCAATGAAACTATTTGTAGTGCAAAAACTTGCCATCACCTCTGAACCTGCAAGGCCTTCATGTTTTCACAGAATAGGCAAGGTTGGAAAGGACCACTGCAGGTCATCTAGTCCAACCTCCCTGCTCAAGCAGGCCCACCCAGAGCACGTTAGGACTGTGTCCCGATGGCTTTTGATTTTCCCTAGAGAAGGAGACTCTGCAACTTCTCTGGGGAACCCGTTCCAGTGCTCAGTCACCCTCACAGTGAAGAATTTCTTCCTCATGTTCAGGTGAAACATCCTGTGTTCCAGTTTCTGCCTGCTGCCTCTCATTTAGTACAAATAGACATATTTGTACTAAATAGTAGTACAAAGAGACAAGTAGATACTAAGTTTTTAAATGCAGTGGAAAGTCTGTGTGACAGTACAGAGGAGCCTTCTGGAAGCTGACACCTGATAAGATACTGCCAGTAAAACAAAAGATCTCACACCAAAAATTACTAAAGCAGAAGATAACAGTGGAAAGGCTAAGATCAAGCTGAGTGAGACTGCTGCAGCTGCTTGTGAAAAGGCTTTCTAGATTAAAGCTACTGCAAAAACAACACAATCCCCAAAGGAAGAAACCTGCCAGACTCAGTAGCTAAATCCCTGTACAAGGAAAATTCATCCTTTTATATCACCCTGAAATGACAACTGATTTGCAGCTGGACCTTGCCTGTTTCTTTAATGCTCACTGCACACAGCCTTAGCCACAGTCATTAGAGGCCAGTTATGCTCGAGGTTGTCTTTACTGAAAGGAGTCCTGCGGACGGAAAATCAACACAAAAAGCTCCTATGCAGTGCTGACAACACTGTTCGTACTCTCCCTTTTGACTTATGCTGTACTTCTGCAGCAAATACCATGGCATCAGTGTTGCAACTGCAGTGGTATTTGTAGCAAGCAACATAAAGGCTCTATCTAGCCAGAAACTGAATCAGATACAAGATTAATCACAATGAGACATTGCCATGGGAAAAAAAAAAAAAAAAAGAAAAGAATAAAAGAATCCTGTGATTATAACACTGTGAGAAATTCATGTTTTAAAATGTTGAATGTCAAATCTGTTTTGCACTGTTCCCATGTTACTAAATAGCCCTGAAATGTTAAAAATATTTTTATTATGTGTATTTCTCACCAACTTCTGAATGCCATTTTACATTTATCACATGGATCTGACTTGACCTAAAATGATTTGTGAAGTACTCTACAGAGTCTAGATGAAACTGAGGCAATCCATGTACATTTTATGGCTTGAATATTGCAGGATTATCATTTAACACAGCCAACAGCATATTTTCTATTTTTCTCATTGCATTTCCCTGTTTAAATGAAAGTGAAATGAGAGTAATAGAGATGTACTCAGATTGGATTAGGGAATTTTTTCTTTTGAATTAGAGGCTTCCTGCCAATGCTGGGATGTTCTGACCTACATAAATGTTTATGACAGGTCTAAAGGATAGGTTTAGACCCAAATCTGAGTATCTTTTCTAAAGACCTCTGGCAATTCTGGTTAATGCTACATATGACTTTAGAAGACCTAACACCCCCCCAAAAACAAAAAACAAAAATAAGGCAGAAATATACTAGTTCTTTTTCAGACATTCAGTTCCCTCAAATGTGAAAAACACAACCAGAAGTATTCAAATAATATGCGAAACTTGAGCCAAAACCTCTGATATGGCCTAATAACTAGCAATGCATTATGCTGCCAACTGCATGGCTTTTAGAAATAGTCAGAAATTTACTCACTAACCAGTTATGAAATTGGGGTAGTTCACAAAAATGAAAATAACAGTTTCAAATTCCAAGACAATTATTTAGTGTTTCGAAGATCTCAGGGCACCTAAAGGTCCACTTGAGGAGGACAAGCCACGTTCGCTGATTCACTTGAATCTGCCAGTCATATTTGCATACCATAAGTAAGACTTTACTTCTCCAACTACATTCTCACTCCTGCTGCCACTGAAACTGTACACCCATGTCATGTCTCTACAGTAACACAATTCCTTGTTTTTTTCAGGGTTCACCCTTGCCTTCAGAAGTACAATGCAACAGTAAGACCTAGCTACAAAATATCTTAATTATGGCTGAAGGTATTTGCATGCTCTGAAAGGTTCCTGATCAATTTCTATGAGGAAACAAATCCTAATTATAAAAAAAAAAAAAAAACCAAAACACATTCTTGACAAAGGATAGAGGTTCAAGAAAGGCAGACATCAAGAAAGGCAGCTCACAAATGGAAGCAATTCAGAGCCTCTGGCCACCACCATTTCCACACAGGTATATTCACTCTGGTAAGAAATGAACCACAGCAGTGCACAGCACCCTCAAACCACACCTTAGAGCAGTTGAACAAAGTAATAGTAATGTTCTGTGCTGAACAGACAGGCACTAGTTAACAAGGGGTAAGGAGACGCACATTTCAGTATTAAAAGAATGTTACTACAAATTAAGAAGGCATTTTATTAATGATGAACAACAAAAAGCCTTTGAAGTAGGCTGAACAAGAGGAACCTAACCATGGCAAGGCTGCAATGCTAAAAAACTTCACTGCTTTTACTTATAGTTATTATCCTCCCCCTGCCAAGGCTTTCAACTCTAAGATCTTAAGCTTGAATTGCTGCTCTGATGCCCTGAAGACATTCAACCTGTCAAATTTTCACAATAGACACTGGCAACTAGTCTACCTTCAACAATAGACAACGGCATTGTGAAGGGGGGGAAAAAAAGAAGTTGATTCAAAGGAAAATAATTCTCAGGCTTAAAATTCTCAAGTCAATTAAAAACACCTACATTTTAGAAAACAGAAGATGTCTATGACCATTTTGTAACGAGAAAACCTCTAGAAAGCTGATGAATAAACCAACATTTAATCTTCTGTTAAACAAAGTCTCAATTCACCCAGACACAAACAGGAACTTCAATTCTCCTTTTTTTCATTTTTTTTCCCTTATGGATAATAACAGATTACCAAGCAAACATGCAGACATTGCTGAAGGATTTCCAAGAGATTAAAAACGTGCCATAAAGCAAGGTAACATCAGTGCTGAGCACTGAAGAAAGGATGCCTTGAGAGGCAGCCCATGTAAGCAAACCTCAGCTCCTAGCTCAGGCTCTGCAAATAACAGGGGAACCTCCTATTATTTTGCTCCCACAAGTTGGTGGATGAGTAGTTTCACTTTCAGAGAGGAGATTTCCAAGTTCTTTAGCAAATGCAGCTTTACTGGCAAGTGAAGACAGCAGTGGAGGAGAGCTTATCCCCAAGTCCACTGGCCCCACACGAGCGCAGCCTGTGAACTTGCAGGCAGAACACCGTGGACACAGCCACCCACCCAAGCAGCCACCTGCGTCCACACCAGGGAACACCTGCCCGTGGCCAGGAAGGGATAAGCACAGTGAGAAACCCTAAGAAAGGCCAGCAGTGCTGGGCACTGGGGCTGCAGGGCACCGAGGCACTGTGTCAGAGGCAGAAGGCAGCAGGACAGCAGCTCTGGCAGCCCGGCTGCTCCCGGCTCCTGCCATTTCCGCCTTTTAAGTCCAGAAAACGCTGCGGGCAGGCTTGGGACTTTCAGCAGGGATGAGACCCAACTAGAGACAGATGAAGTCACCAAATGAATTTAGTTTTGACCTATCCGGGGCTGCGCTGCCCCGCTCCTCCTCTCCGGCGTGTATACATTCCGAGGTGAAAGGCTAAAGTAACACGCTGATTTACTCCAAGCATAACCTAATGGCAAATGAGATTTTGTAACACTATACAGCCCTGCTGACAGCAGCCTCCAAGTGCCTCACAGCCCCGCAGAGCCGGGCAAGAGAGGCAGTGACTCAGCAGGAGACAGGCACTGAGCATCCACGGGCTTCAGAAGAGGACAAGTCTGGGTGGAAGGGAAAACGGGAGGATTCAACAAGGGGAAATGCAATGCCTTTCTCCTAACACAGAGCTGCCGTTTCCTAACAGGACATTGAAACACACTTAAAATACCCTGGCTGTCCAAGGCAGGCGAAGCTAAGGCGGAGAGCATTCCCATGGGAAACCTCCTGCACTGGCTAAGGAGGGACTGCAATACAGCTTTCCCACTCACAAATGACGCACCACGGCACGGAGCACAAGGACTTGGTCATGCATCAACTCTTCTCTCTCCTACATTAAAATCAAGTGTAGAGACACACTGATTTATGCATTCCAACATTTATTCTAACCTCAATACACATATATGTTAGAATCACAGGATACAACGCGTTGGAAGGCGCCCACCAAGGATCATCGAGTCCAACTCTCTGTTCCTGCAGACAACAAGGCCCTTTTTAAGTGGCTGTCTAAGGCAACCTTCACTTCGAAGTTTCCTGGAGTGGCACCAAGTAAGGGACAAGAAACAGCACAGCAGCCACTCATGCAAGCATCCCAGGACCCGTGGGCAAAGGTGCCAGAGCACAGCCTGCACGACAGAGCTGCTGAGCGAGGTATCAGCCAGGCAGCCAGCCCTGCTCCATCCCTGAACAAGTCATCCTGGCAGGAAGGTGATGGCACTGATCAGGGGTATAAGACAACATTTATTTTTAAGCCCTGAAGTTGTAAACAAGCATGTGACAACAGATGAAGCAACAGGCAACCATGCTAGATGCTTTCACTGGTGCATCACCCTCTAAAACATGGCTGTGTATTTTTGTAACGAAAACGTTAGGCTTTAGAATGGTTGCCCAGGGTTCCCACTGCTATCACAGCTCTGCTGCCATTTGGGGGAAAGGAACAGCACCAGGTTTTCTGCTGGGAATGCAGGACCAAGCTCCAGACAACACCTGTGACGAGAACCAGCTGAAAGTCCCCTGCAGCACTGCCTCTGCAGACCACTGCACCAACACACTGCAGAGCTTTTTACTGCGCTCTGAGGCCAACCTCTCTCCCTCTTCTCCCTCAACCACTGGTGAAAGCTAGACTAAAAATAATAATTATGATAGTAATAAATCCCTGAGTTCTGACATCTCCAATGTTGTTGATACAGGCCCAAATAAATATCCCTGTCTTTGGCCTATTACTAGCTCCCTACAAACCATTTTTAATATTATCCAGACTTCAAGTGTTAAGACTACCAGCCACAACATTTAATTTTGAGTTTGGATACCAAAGTAACTTGATCTCTTCCCTTGTTCTCATGAGTTAATACTATAACAAAGAAGCACTCTTAAATTATTCTGGCGCTCAACATACTACCAGTAAATTACGTATCTTAAGAATTAATCCTACCAAGCACTATCTAGAATAGGGCTGAACTTCTAAGTGCAATTGCTTAACGGCTAAATTAATTTTGGAGCAACTAAAACTAGAATTCACTAATCCTTCATGAAGCAAATTGCCCTGTAGGAACATTCTAGCTCAACCATCTGTGATTTATGTAACATATTATTCTTGCTGTATGCCAGTAACCACAGACTGATTTTACCATTGTTGCAGTACCAACACAATTGGTGAGTCTACCAGCATCAACTAAAGCCTCCCCAAAACCTTTTTTTTCAGCCATGTTGGTCTTTGAAGGTCTGTGAAATTGGCATTTTCAGGCAGATTTTAACTTTTAACATCTTCTGCCTATCTAAAGGGGGAAATTCCCAAAGCTTTGTTTTCTAAATAATGTTTTTTAGATAGTGCTTACTGCTTTGATGTTACTGTGATTGTAGAAACTGAATTAGTTACAACAGTCTTCATCTACAAGCCCCAGTAAAGCCATGCACCGTAAGCTAAGAGAAGCATAGATGTACTGTTTAATAGGATTTGGCCTCCTTTCATGGAATATCTTGAGGTCAATTCCTAATGTGTATTGCTTCCAGCTGGCAAACAGTGACATTACCAAGTTCAACTCTCACAGTAAACAAGGAAGAAAAAAGTTTATTGCTTGAATTTCCTTCAACTACATGTAAGTGCAGTTAGGAAGGTAATCTGGGCTCAGTGTGAATGTTTAGTTCCTTCACCCTCTCAGTGTTGCTGCAGGCCATGTGACAAGACAGTTCTGCACCACTCCCTGTAAAAAGCACATCAAACTAAGCAGACATCTGACACAGTTTAAGAACTGTGCTCATAGTTAAAAAATTTTCTGCAGATTCAACTTATCAATAATGCTAATATTTTCTGCATGAAAAAGCTACAATTCCTTAAAAGCAGAGCAAGCAATTTACCAGCTATTAACTTCAAGACATAATCTTTAATTGCAATGTACATAATTAATTTTATGACACAGCAAAACTATCCCTTTGCTCTGCTGTCTTACAAACTTTTGATCAGCCCCAGATACTAAACTGCAGAAGTTGCTCCCAGCGATTTAGAGAATGCAATATGAAATTATATGAATATGAATTAATATACTGCAGCTGCAGCAGTATAGCTCTTGCAAGAATTAAACTAGAAAACGTTTGATATTGATGAAGTCATACTGAGACTGCATACACCTATTTTTCTTTTCCATTTGAAACCTTTGATGACAAGGCTGATTTCACCTCCATGGCAGTAAAAAAGTTGTTGCCAGATGATATTCCTTTCATTTTTAAAGCACGTGATTTCTTTATTTTGTTTTTTAAGTCACGAGCTGTTTATGTTTATTAGAGTTACAGAATGGGATCATAAAGTGACTCAGGTAGGCAGGGAACTCCAGAGAGATCTGCTCCAGCCTCCCAGTGACTGTAGAGACAGCAAGAGAAGGCTGCTGATGATCCCATCCGTCTCAGTTTCAAGTCCCTCCAAGGACAGATATTCCACAGCTCCTCTGGGTAACTTCTGGTGTTTGATCATCCCTACTGTGTAAACGTTTCTCCCAATATCTTAAGTACTTTGTACTGCTGCAGCTGCTGACTGCCATTGCCTCTCATCCTTTCCCCATGCACCTCAGAGAAGAACCTGGCTCTGTCTTTACACACAGTCTCCCACTAGACAGATAAGACAGATAAGATCTTCCCCTCCCCTGAGATGGCTCCTACCTAGACTGACCAAACACAGGTCACAAGCTCCAGCCCCCTGAGCATCCTGCCACACTCACTTCAGTATGTCACTGTTTCTCTCAAAGTGGAGAGGCCTAATTCAGACATGGTATGTGAGATGTGGTCTCAGAAGCACCAGAGGGGAAGAATCACTTCCCTGGAGCTGCTGGCTACATGCCTGCCAATGCAGCCCAGCATGGGCTTGGCCTTCTTCCCTGCAAGAGCACAGTGCTGACTCATGTTCATCTCGTTCACCAGCACCACCAGGTCCATACCGTGTAACCCTTCAGGAACAACTGTGCACAATGTGGTAGTGGAAAAAAGCACCTCACCATATTAAAAATAGAGCTGCTTGAGAGACAGGGCAGTTCTACAGCATCCCTGCTGCTGTGGAACTCATTCCACACTTGGGAACCACAGATTAAAAATGTGCACTAGAGAGCCAAACCTCTGCAGACAGAAATACACAGAATAATGAAATGGTTTGGGTTGGAAGGGACCTTAAAGATCATATAGTTCCAGCCCCTCTGCCATGGGCAGGAACAACTTCCATTAGACCAGGCTGCTCAAAGCCCCATGCAACGTGGTCCCAAACATTTCCAGAAACAGGGCATCCACAACTTCTCTGAGCAACATGTTTCAGTGTCTCACCACCCCACAGTAAAGAATTTCTTCTTAATACCTAATCTAAACATACTCTCAGTTTGAAGCAATTGCCCCTTGTCTTATCACTACATATCCTTGTAAAAAGTCCCTCTCCAGCTCTCTTGCAGGCCCCCTTTAGGTACTGGAAGGTTGTTCTAAGGTCTCCCCGGAGCCTTCTCTTCTCCAGGCTGAGTAACCCCAGGTCTCTCAGCCTGTCTTCATTGCAGATATATTAAATGAAATAAAAAAGTGAAAAGAGACTATTCCTTATGCCTCCTTGAATCTGACAACTATCTGACAACACGAATGTGTTGACTAAAAACAGTGTTTTCAGACCCTCATTCAGAATCTACCTCATGTATAACTTTGAAACATTATTATGGGCAAGCAGTGATATGGACCCCAAATGATTCAATTCAGTAAAATATAACTAACACCATTCTGCATAACAAGGTTTCCAACAGAATGACTAATTACAACTGAATGCTGTCCTTTTGGGAAAATGTATCCCTTCTATCCAACCAATTACCACTGCTTCCCTGTTCTCAGCACTCCTACACACCATGGTCTTTCTGTATACACAGGCTCCCGTGGGACTTTCGTATCACTGGGTTATGTGTTCCACTTCCATACAAACAATTACTCATAGATTCTATAGTTATTTTAACAAGCTATGATTTGTGTAACACTGAATCCATAAGTAAAACAAATGAGTATTCTACTTCAAATATTTCAGTGCTTCCTATTCCTGATATTACTGGACTAGCTCCACAGAGATTAACCTTAAGAAGCGAAGCATAACAACTGTGGAAGATTTGCCTAAAATGAATTTTCATTCCCCCAAAATTGTTTAATACATACTGCCAGCAAGCCCTTCTGAGCATCAACACTGCATTCCAGAGTGACAGGAAAGAATTTGCATTCATGTGCATCTCTGAATAATTACAGCTGCTTGGGTAGGAATTCTGTATGGTACTAAGGAGCCCTGCTCTAGGGGGGAAAATTCACTTGAGTTGCTCCTAGAAGATAAAACTGAAGTGCACAGATCTCACTAAGGGTTCCACTGAGGTCTCTCTCAGGGTTCCAAATTGCCAAGAAACATAATATTGAAAATTAGGCCTCCAAAACAATACAATGCAAGGTGGTCATACACAAGGCCAGAAGATCAGCAGTACAACCTGCATGGCATATTTCTCTCCAGGCAGAACGATTTGGCACAGTTGTAGGATTTCCTACGGAAGCTACATCCTTAAGTCTTGATTCACTGATGAATGTTTACACTTCCTGTTTGGATAGCATAGCAAAAAACCACATTTAACATAAAAGGACCCTTCACTAATCACGGGGCTCTACGGGAAAAAAGAAATTATTTCAGAGTGGCTAAACTGAGACATTTAATGGGTGTGCTTTCAGTATACAGAACCTTCTCTACAAAATATTTAATAACTTGGTATACCACTAGAAAACTAGACAAACTTTTGTCAAAATATCACAGGCAAGATTTCAATTTTGAATTAAATACTTCGTAGCACAAAGACAGTAGATTTGTACTAAAAATAAAAAAACGCCACTATTTTTAAACCCCAACAGTTAAAGGCATGTTTAGTAAACTTTTATAGCTGATATTCCCTTTCCCCTCCCACCTAATTGTAATGAAACAATATGAAGAAGATGCTTTATCGGTGAGTCAGGCAGCAGAGATCTGAGCAGGATCCAAACAGCTACGCAGCGCGCAGCTAACACCATCCCCAGAAGAAACACGGATGTTTTCCATTTACATTCCCTAGCACTGATCCTGGAAGTGAGCGATCAGTGCTGCTAGCTGGAGGCCAGGACTCAGGGAGTGAGGAGGGTGCAGGCAGCCAAACTCTGCCCCGGTGCAGCGCGAGCCTCGCGGCCGCTGCCACCACACCACAGCCTTGGTGCCATCCCACTCGGTGGCTGGCGTGATGGGGAACAGATGTGGTGAGACCACTCGTTTTCAATTATCAAACAAAGGCTGAAAGTTGCACTTCCAAAATGAAAAGCTGGCACACTATTTATCTGCTTCCTTACCAAGCCTTTGCTATAATTAGCTTTGGGCATGAGGAAGGAGAAGAGACTGTCAAATTAAACTAACCTCCCCACTAAACCCCAAAACCTCTGAAGATATTTTTAAAGAGTCACACATTCAAATGCCAGGGCTTGAAATGTAGACCTACCAAACATTCTTTTCTTACTGCCTCCCAAAACAAGTTTTATATCACAAAAGGTCAGTCCAGGTATGCCCCCTGGAATAACATTCCTGTGGTCCAGATGAGATAACTGCATCTCCCTCAAACGAGCCAAAGAAATAGCTTTAATCAAGGTCTCTTGCTGCACAGCCCCACCTCCAAATCACCTTTCTTTCACAATGCAGCATGTTTTTCAGTGCCTGTTTTCCAGGAAGACTAGATTGAAGACACCAGGCAGAAGCCAAAATGTCTGTTTCTGAAAGTGCTAGCATCAGGTTCAGTTCTCCTGTGTCCCAAACTTGCTCCTTTTTTTTTTAATATGCCAGAAACACATTGCTGTTGCTATGCAGCTCAACAAGGTAGTTTAAAAAAAACCACATCATACAACAAAAACCAGAATGCAGCCTCCCACCTACAGGATGTTTCTGAAACCCATGGAGGCTGGGTGCAAATTAGGCGTTCTCAGACCTTTTTGGTGAGAGCACTTGTGTGTAAGCTGAGAAGTTCGTGCTGTCTGAAAATTACCTCCATTTCCTTACACAAACTGGGCTGTCTATGCAGTGTTTTCTCTCCTCTCTCCCCACTGCCCAAAAAGCTACTTCCGTCTTAGGCCCTGATTTAAACAAATAACCCCAACCCCCAAAACACTGTGAAGGTATTTCCTTCAAGGAAGATCTAAATCCAGTTCAACAGAGATATCCCAATAATGCAGGCAGGGACTATCTAGGTTTCAAACTACTCATGCAATATTGAGCAGAGTCATCCTCCTACCCCCCAGAGACATTTACATGCACTCACATGAGACTCCAAGTTATCTTCAGACAGTTTCACCCTGTGCCTTTTGAGAGCTGGACCTGCCCAGCAGAAGATACTCACCGAAACAGCTCTCTCTAGGCAGAGCACTCCCTAATCAGAAAACAAGATTAAAGAAGAACAGCAGTGGTGGCAATAGGAAGACAGCTTTATGAAAGTGAAAGAAGAGAAAATAGAGGGTACCTAAGCTGACAGGAACCAAAGAAAGATTTCTGCATAGTCCCTCTTTAATGCTGGCTAGTAAGCTGTTGGCTCTAAGTCATCAGGATGGTCTTCTCCCTGCAGTAACTATCTTGTTGCAATCCAGATGCTTGGCAGACAAGGGGGTTATCACAACTACAACTTTTAGAAAAGCACAGGCCAAATTTATGGGGTGTAATTTATGTTAGTTTGTTGCTGGATTTTTTAAACATTTGTTATTGCCTTTTTCCTGCTTTCAGTGAAATCTAGGGCAAAATTCTCATAATCTGCAATACAGCTGTTAGGTCAAGAGCAGATGCCTCTGAAAAGAAAGATTCGCTTACTAATATATTTAATAGCATTTGCTTTGACTGGTATTTACAGTTTCAGAAGTCACGCCTATCTGTACTGTGAAGTGAGAAGACAACTCACTGCTTTTACTCTGTATCATCTTCCCAGTTCTCAGCAAGCTTGGGCCTTAATATATTAATTTTTTCAACACATGGTTGCTTTTTTTTTTTACTCCAGAGTAACTACCTGTTTACCATATACAGTGGAACCTAATTTAAGAGCAAGAAATTCCTTCTGCCCAGAGTAAGGCGAAGCCACAGGTCTCCCTTTGAACCCTGAGTAAAGCCACACATGTGGAAGGCACAGAGTCACCAGAGACAGGGGCAGGTCCTGCCGAGGGAAGGATGCTCTCTGCTGCCCAGGGCCAGCCTGCATCCGGCAATTCACTGGGAAGTGGGAAGGCAAAGACCAAAACAGATTTTGCTACAACGTAAATCTTGACTTTCAGCATGGAAGTTATCAGCTCATACTGCTGAAAAAGGCAGCCAGATATGCTCTCTAACACCCCACAACTTATTCCAGCAGTGGGTGAGGAAATCACCACTGCTGTCTAGCTTTCATTATTATGCACAGCACCATCACTCACTGCTTACACAATGATTTCTAGAATGAAGACAACACTTAGGAAAAACAAATATTTAAAACAGGTAACATTAGAAGGGTATACACTCATAGATAAAAACTAAAACAAAAATACTCTTTCCTTTTAGCTTAGTGATTTGAAGAAAAATAATCAGGAAGTTGGCCCCTTCCCCTCTGCTTCATGCAAGTTCTGGGTATAAAACTAAATATAGCCAGGGAATGAAGGTCCAGAAAACCATTTTTCTAGCAACACACAGAGACAAAACAGAAGTTAAGCACAGTACCCTGCAAAGGAAGGTGCAACACTTTGTCTCTTTAGGACCAGGGTGGTTTAGACTAGGTATGCCATTTGAACCTGCAAGTATTCACTCTTAATACTTTAGCTTTTAAAAATATGATGAGCTGATCAACCATACAGGATGTGTGGAGTCTGGCAAAAAAAGCACTGCAAACTTGCCCCTTTGAAAAAAAAGCTCTCCACACAGCTGTTGATTTTGTTTCTTATTGAATTTTTTCAGCCATCTTTGAACACAGATGTAAAACCATCATTAAATGTAATGCCATTCTCAGAAATGACCCCAAGTCTACCTTAGGCCAACAAAAAGACACCCCAGTACCAAACAAATTTTAAACAGTCTCCTGTTCTGAAGCATGTGAAACAGCATTTCACTCAAGCAATACAGATTGATTACAGTTATTAACTCCAAAAGGTAACATCACCCTGTGACTCAATTTTATGCCAAAGTGCCTGGTTTCCATTTACCAGCTAAGTAAAGCTGGATGAGAAACTTAACACCTTGGGCCTGTATGTCCCAGTCTGCAAAATAAAGTATGTCCTTTGGAAGACTTGGGAAAACTATTTGTGGCTTTGCATACATAGCACATGGCTGGGAATTGTGGTATAGGTTCAACTCCCTGCTGCATCCTCAGCTCAGCGGATAACTCACAGCAGCTCCTTCCATGTCAGCTTCCTAGTCTGTAAAAAGGTATAACCTGTAGCTGTTTTTAAATCTTGTTCAGGAGCTGGATATCAAATCTTTGGTAAGACTTGGTATTAGAAATAGCAAAGGGTTTTTTTCGGTCTGAGACTATCCAATCTGATGTACACAAATTTTCTGATCAGGTAAGACTACTTCTGTTTTAAAGTATTTACGAAACAGAACATGTTAAAAGTTGTAAAATGAGAAAGCATTTCTGTTACTACAGGAAAGAAGGACTGAAAGGCAAATACTGAACTTCTATACACACGGTAGATGCAGGTTAACTTAGGAGCAAAGCTGCAGGACGCAGAAGTGTTTTAGCTTTGTACAACTGCTCATCTGATGTCAAGCTCCAGGGTGTATTTAATGACATATTTATTCCATATTCCTAGATGGAGCAAGCCAGGCCAACAATCAGGGGCATAGCAACTTGGTGTGTCATATGGTGAGGTGCTACAAGCTGCTCCATGAATCTGGAATGACACTGACAGTCCAGTGTGGCAGCAGGCACCAAACTGATGTAATTCATCTGTTGTACCCAGTGATCTCCTGCTGCCACTCACACTGAACAAGGACCACACCTGCCTAGCTACTAAAGGTTGTCATGGAAGCTGAAAGCTATCTTTTTTCCAGTATCAAGGAGAAGCTTCACTGCAGTTTTCATGTATTTTCTTTAATGTTTCTCTTCTGTTATGCTTGACATTTACTTCCTGAAGTACTTTAGCTACAGATGGAAGCAAGTTAGGCATCATTCTTTCCCCCAGAGAAAGGGAGAAATCAACAGATACGGGTGTTATGACTCTGCAGAACAGAGTAAGTTTCCAAAAGGAAAAAAACAACCTAAATAGAATTCCCCAGTGGAAATTTTTATTTGTGCACTAAAGGTTTATTTCTGAAATATATTGAACTGAATTACTTATTCACTGCCCAAAAATAACATGCAACATTAACATCTGTATTCCTTTATATTGCTCTAGAGAGGGATACAAATGGATACAAATTCCTAAAAGACTAAGGAGAACTACTCTGGAGGAAAGGCTATTCAAGATGCAGAGTAACTTCACAATTTCTGGAAAACTGGGCAAGTGATACAGTTATTCCTGTCATCGTGTGCTGAACACAGCAGCCTCACAAAATGTCTTTTCTAGACATAGTTCAGTGTATGATATGACAGGCAAAAGGATAAGAAAACGGACTTGTTGATGCCTGCAAAAAAACATACAAACCTACTGAAAAAGAATGGAGAATCCCATTTAATAGAGGTTTTCAAAAGAACCCTTCTAAAGGAAACAAGTGAGATAGCAATCAGTGGTTGACCTATTATGACATGCCAGAATACTAGAGATGCATGGTATTTCAAATTTATTTCATATTTCTGCTTAGGTGCAAGAGGGAAATGCAGCTTTCCCCTAAAACAGAATCTTGTACTACTCAGCTGAAATTTAGATATAGGAAGTGAGAGCTCCAGGCTTTCTGCAAGTAGAAATAGGTCCTTACAAAAGCAATTTTGCTACTTTGTGCTAAATGTGCACACTGGGGTTCCAGTGCACGAAGTATAAGGAGATTCAGAGAGAGACACGGACTAAATTTTTGCAATTTAAACAAACCACACACTGGGATCTCCGACGCATTTCACGCTCACCCGTCAGTGTGTGATCAACAATGAGATTCACTGTTAAGGTTATTAATGGCCAGCTATGCCGGTAGCAGCTCCGTTATTCCTCAGCAGAAGAAAAAAATACTGCGATTTTCTTCAGACAAACAAGCCAAGTCATCCACGTTTGTTTTCATGTAATCGAGCTTACAACTCGCCACTTTAGTCAGATATTTGAGAGCAGCATCATTTCCTGCTGCTTGAAAATCAGCTTTAAGGGGCGTGTACTCTGCAGAGGCACTGCTTGCTGTCATCCAGGGAGCATTTAAAATAACTGTATATTGACATAAGGAGCCACCGGCCGTATTATCGCCCTTCGAGTCGGCAGCAAGGAGCACATCAAACCAGTTGCGTTCCGGGCTGCGCCTCGACCCTTATCAAACAATGCAAACAATTTTAATGAGCTTATCTGCCGGAACATATTGTCAGAGATGTTAATGCAGAAGCGCCGCCAGCACCGCGTGCCAAGCGATTCATCAAAAATGCCTACAACTGCGACAAAAGACGGGTGTCCCCCCCTAAACGAGGGACGATAAATAAACACAAAATGGGGCTGGCGGGGAGCGGGGGGCGGGGATGGAGCCGCCCTCCCCCGCGCAGGCACCGCGGGATCTGTCACCCCCGCCCCGGCGAGCGGGGGGCGGCTGTCAGCCCACACCGGCGGCGGGGGGCGGCCACTGCCCGGTGCCCGGAGCTCGGAGCCCGGTGCCCGGAGCTCGGTGCGGCTCTCCCGGCCGGGCAGGGGCTGCCCGCGCCCCGCCATCCGCGGCCGCCGCCTCCCGCACGGCGCCGCCTCCCTCCCAGATCCGCAGCGAGGTGCTGCGCCTCTTTTCCAAGGGGAGCTGGCTGCCTGCGAGGGGGGCGTTCCTTCCCTCCTTTTTATTTCCCCCTCCCCACCTCTTTTTTTTTTTTTTTTTTCTTTTGTAATTACCATTTTTAACCGCCTTTCTTCCGCCCGGGCGCGGCGAGCCCCCGCAGGCATCCCGCCTATCCCCCGAGCGCTCCGCAGCCGCAGCCGGACAATGCGGGGCCGGGGGGAGAGGAGGGGGCTGCAGCCCGCCCGCCTTATGCAAGCCCCGCGCCGCCGCAGCGCCCCCGCAGTACCTGTAGGAGCGCTCCCCCCGCACCGTGTGCTTCCTGAAGGGGATGATGGTGGTCCCGTTATCCTGGATGATGTCGTTGTTGTTCTCGCCATTTGGGGACAGGGCTTGGGTCGGTCCGGGCATTGGCGCTCCCGCCGCTCCGCAGAGCCCCGAGCTGCTGCCGCTGCTGCTGCTGCTGGTGTGCGGAAGGTGGCGGCAGCCGCGACTCCGCCGCCCGCCCGCCCCGCCCCGCCGCGCGTCAGCCCCGCCGCCGCCGCCGCCGCCACACGTGACCGCCCCTCGCCATGGCAACCGGCCGGCGCCGCGCCGCGCCCGGGCACGGCAGCGGCGGGCCGCGGGAGCCGGGGGGGGACAGCGAGGGGACAGCGAGGGGACAGCCAGGGGACAGCGAGGGGACAGCCAGGGGACAGCGAGGGCCCGCCCCGCCCCGCGCCCCCACACAAAGAGCCCCTCGCCCCGGCAGTGCGGGGCGGCCCCCGCGGCCGCACGGCCCGAGCTGTTCCGCGGCCCCCGCCCGGCTCCGGCACAGACAAAGCGCCGGGGCACCCCCGCGCACGCCCCGGCCCCGCACGGCGCTCCCGCAGCCCCCGCGCCTGTCCCTGCGCCCGGGGGCGGCACAGAAACACCGCCTCTCCGCGGGCACCGCGCCGTGCCCTGCCCACCGCCGCCTGTGACAGCCCGGCTCGGACGAGACCAGCCCAGACCCCGACGCCCAGTGCCTCATCATCACCCTCCGTGCCCCGGTACCTCAGCATCGTCCGCCTTTTCCCCACACCACGGAGCTGTCGGGCTCAGGCTCCTTGTTTTGAAGGAGCCGCCACGCCGGGCTGCTCGGTTACACAGCGCCGAGCCGCCGCAGCGAACACCGCCCAGCCCTGCCCAGCATCTTCCCCCGGTGCGGCTGTGCCGGGGGCTGTGGCCATCCATCCCCACCGCACCGAGCCCGCCCGCACGGCCGGCAGCTCCCAGGAATCGTGGAGTGCGGCTGCAGCTCGCAAGAATCGTGGAGTGTGTTTTGTGTTTCAGATAGCAAACACTTTATTTTTTAAAAGTGCATAAATATTAAGTGGCACGAAACGACAAGATGTAAAAAAATCATGGACTCCTAGTAATAAAACAGCACACGAAGGTCTGAGTTATTTTATGCTCTTTTTTTCCCGGTTCCTGTGTCTGCTAGTCCGCCTGCACTTCCACCCCAAACACCAGGATGTTCAAGTTACCGAGCTCTGTATCCCTGCTTACAACTTCACTGGAGAGCACAGCACGACATCTGTCAAGCTGCATTGCACAGTTCCAGCATTCTCCTGCTCTCAGGCTTCCACAGAAAAAAAACATTTGATGGTATATCCTCTAAAATCTTGCTTGGATCAGAAACAAGAAGGGAAGAGACCTGCCAAGGCAGTAGCACTGAACTTCTGGCACTGCCAGCACCACCAATCACAATCCTCCTTGCTTCCTCCCCTTCTTCTAGAAGGTTTTTTGCATCTTCCCCAATCCATTTCCTTCTGTAGAGCTCTATGATTTCTGCATATCTCCCCTTGCCTAAATAGCAATGTGCTTCAAAGTTTGACATTACCACAGATCAATGCTGGTCATCCTAAGGAGCAGATCTGAACTTCACTGTGGTCAAAATCTACCCTCATGTCCCAATAGTGCATCGAAACCCACACTTCTACCACAGTAGAAAAACATACTATCCAGCTGTTTACAAATTGTTTTCTCTAAGCAGAAACCAACAAGGGGGGCTATAGGCACAGTCTCTAAACAGATTTGTATGACCTCAAGGCTGTCAGATGCAAAATATTTGAGCCGACCTATTAACATCTTAAAAAATACATGCCCCCAAATCCAAATCTCTTTTAAAAATAATTTTAAGGTGGTAGGTCAAAAAAAAGCCATGTGAGTATTTCTAGTGTGTTCTCAGAGACATATGCTGATATTTTAACTCGGAAGTTCTAAAGTATGAGTTTGATCAGGTTTCCACCTCAGATTTTTTTCTGCACAAAGATAGTGACTTAATGAAATTTTAACTAATCTTTACCTAACCTTTCAGACTGAAATTACACTTCACTGAAAGCTTAGTTTACATGATTATATTCATAATAAAGACCATTCACAGAGAACTTATAAGGTGGATACAATCAATAGCACCAACTGCACAACATTTGGACTGCTGTGAATATCCCTGGATTTAAATCAGAAGTATATGTTAACACACATTCTAGAGCAATCTCTAACAAGGCTCAAGTTAGTCTGCCAATTTGCCACTGTCCTCTGAACATCCAGACAGGGGATCTTATTCTTTCTGCCAGGTTTTCAAATATACTCAAGCTTATCTTTCAGTAACCAATCTGTGGAAATTTGCAATTGGCACACTTCACTGAAAAATGATTCATTCATCTGGTAATTGGAGGAAGTTACCTTTGAGCCTCTTTCAAAACAAGCAACAAAAAATATTCTGTTAAAAAGGCTAGTAAGTATCTTAGTAACACTCAAGGACATGGAGAAGCCAGAAATGCTATGTGGTGACAGAATGTAAAAATAATAGCAGGTCTTTATCTGCCAGACATAACCCTACCTGCTCTGCTAGGCAGCAAGCAGTAAAACACTCTGCAACCCTAACTTGTAAAAACATTTTTATTTCTTCACCAGTGGCAAAGAACAGAAGCTTCTTTATTGAAGTCTCCAAAACTGTTTAAAACATGTACCAACAAAGGTACAGAAGAGCAGTGCAGGTGAGGAGAGCATGGCAGCTTTGCTTCAGATCTCTTCTTGCCTCTGCATTAGGACTCAAGGTCAGAAAAACACATGCTGCCTCAGCCCAGTACCTTACCTTTATGGAAAAAGAAGCCTGGTACTGGTTTTCAGAAAGCCCACATTTCAGTGTGCTTCAGTGGATCTAACACAGCTCAGGGGGCTCTGGGTGCAGTATTAATTCCATATGCATGACATTCCCTCTACTTACATCCCTGTTTCTGGGCACTGTGTGACCCACAAGCACAACTCCTATCTTTATGTGCTGGAAGCCCCCAGCATCTTCTTCCCACTTCCATCATTCTAAGCTAATAGGCTTCAAAGAAAGAGGAAACTTGTTGCTGTTATTAGGTGTCTGTACATCTGTGCTACCTTTACAGATTTTTACATGCACTAGGCACACCAACAGAGAACTGATGTGAAGAAGGAAAGGTCAGCATCGGTGTTGATGAAAAGCTCCACCTGTGGTATGCTGAAAGTACCGAAATCTGGTACTCACAAGTGATGTGCAGACTAAGCAAAGCACAGAGCCAGGAAAGCAATTTACACGGAAGGGTGGAATTACAAAACACGATGTAATAGATCTTCAGCACTGAGACCACAGAGGCAACGGCTGAAAGGGACCTATGAAGGTCATCCAGTCCAATCTCCCACTTGGAGCGGGATCATCACCAATATGAGATCAGGTCACATTTACTGACATGATCTTGATCAATCCAAATCTTGAAAATCTCCAAGGATGGAGATGTCACATGCTCTCAGGACCACCTGCTCCCATGCCATGCTAGCCACACAACAAGTCCCACGTGTACTGCTGATGCAAAAAGCATCACCCTACCACATCAAATGCATTCCAGTACTTTGATTTCTGCCATGCTGAACAAGGTAGAGAGAACACTAGCAAGTACTAGAACAGGCCTAAACATCATTCTCCAAAATCTGGTTGCTCCTTCCTCTTCAGAGCTTTTGTTTTCAGTGCCTCTCTCTTTACTTGCTCTAAGTCTCACTTACTGCAATAGAAAGGCCATGCAACCTAATTTATAGTGTCCGAGAGTAAAATCCTCTAAAAGCCCAAGATGCAGTGTTAGAAAGACCTCAGGCACACTCGAGCCAGAATTTCATATTAGGCAGTTAATGTGGAAATAAATTATAAATATTTTAATGCTGATAAGAAGCAATCAATGTAGAGCCTTTGACAGCAGAGGTGATGGCCAGGCTAGAGACTTCTGCCGATACATTTGTAAGGGGATTAAAAAAGCACACACAGAGTTTTAGGGAGTATTTCATATGACATAGCCGAACTATAAATACAGTTAATGATTGCAGAAATTCCCCACTGCTTGGAAAACTTCGGGGTGGTGGGAGCAATAGGGAGTGAGACTAAGAAAAACACGTTTAACCCTAGAGTGTCCAGCAAGAATCCCTCATCTCTGACACCTCTGTTCATGTTCAAGCTCTAAGGGAGTCAGTGTGATGTTGCTTGCACTCTTTTCAGAATACAGCCCAGCTACAAACTGCAGCAAACACCATGCAAATATAATTATTTTGGGCCATGGGCATCACTTTTCTGAGGAGTTCAATGAACATACCTGTCACAAGTACAGTTTTTGCCACTGGGGAAATAAAACCTGTGACTAGATTTCAGGAAACAGTTGGAAGGTAGCAATAATTTTTGGAAAGCAGCAGTCCTGAGCAATGTAGCCTGCTTTCCTAATTTAATTATTTTCATAGTCTTTTTTTATCGCAACAAAGATTAACAGAATTCTGTGAAGTCACAGATTTACACACTGTAGATTAAAATCAGTTAATTCTAGCACTCATGTGCCTGTGTTTATCAGAAATCCATGCAGAAACAGGCTCTTTCTCCTGAAGGAGTTGGCCAACAGTGTTTAAATTTGAAAATAAGTGAATAAAGCAAATCAGGAAGAAAGTTTTGGAAGAGCTAAAAGAAGTCACTCTGTTAAGTCTTGGTTGTTCAAGGAAGTCCCAATTCATTAAGGCACATTGACATACTTCATTCCCAGCAAGAGGAGATGCAGTAAGATGGGTATGACCATGAGCATACTTAATTAGGTTGCATCACAATCAGCCTAATTTCTAAAGTTGCATTTAGTAGATTAGGAACAGAAGATTTAGGAGATCCAGATTTGCATGTTATCTGCGAGAAGTACAAGTGAGGAATCTGCAACTGAATGTCTCTTAGAGAGCACTGGCTTGTGCCAGCCTGAACTAGAGTACAGGTCTAACCTCTGGCGATGAGGGATCACACAGAAACACCCACTAAGGGATCAGCAACAGCAGTGTTACTAACACAGCAAACATGTATCAGACATGATGTGGTGCATGGTAAGTTTCAAGCTGACTGGGGTTATGCAGAACTCACGTTTCCTATTTTGCTGACATACTGTCAACAGCACTGATCAAGCCAAAGGAAAGCAGCGTGGCATCAAATCGCTTCAGGTGAAGATTCAAAATCGTAACTTTATAGAATTTGTTTACACAGCACTGAATAAATTGTCCCACCTCCATCTATACCTTGTATTTCTAGGCACTTAAACTCACTATGCCAAACAGCAAATGATAATTTTGTCAGGACAAAGAAACACTGCATGAGTTGTATTAAAACAGCTACTTATCACTCCAGACATCCTGTAGACAAAGAATGAGCTTCCCGCCCTTGGGGATTCTAGTGTTGCCACTTTAAGCAAAGTCTTGATTATTTGCCTTCCCTGGAGAGACACAGATAAAGAGGGAAAAAAAAAAAAAAAAAAAAAAAAAAGAGGGCTGTCCCAATTACACAATGTGCATGGACCACATCCCTATGAGGTAATTCAAGTCTATTTTTAAATATATAGACATATTTATATTTCAGAGCTCACATTTAACATTTTAAAAAGTGTTGTGTGCCTGTGAGGAAGTGTAAAATAAATTTTGGCATCTTTGTCTGCTAAGCATACTTGAAAACTTAGTCTTAGGAGCTGCAAATCCAATCTGACCATTAGTGCATGAATAGATTGCTAAAGAGAGACATCTTGCAGAGCCACAGGCTGTGGGTATTTTCCTTCAGAAAGACCACAGTTACTTTATATAGTTACTGTAGAAATCAAATAGATACCAGAAGATTAATTCAAGATTCAAATACTGTCTACAAAACAAGGGCTTACATTCACAGGAACAGGATTTCAAAAAACCTTGAATAAGATATTTAAGACTAGTTGTGTACTTTTAATATTAATTCTTAGATTAAAATTAATAAATTGGTTTAGTGGACATTTATTAAATCCTATTAGCTAAATCCAGCTGCTTTAAAGAATAAACTCCCCAAATTTCTATTTAGAAAGAAGCATTCTTCAGTATACATCAAAGGATTCCTTACATAAAACATAAGAAGTTCACACCGAATAGCCGGAACATTTTTATCCAGTACTTTCTACATAACAAAAAGCTCCCGTGAGAGCAGGAAATACTTCAGTGAGGAATGGTTCCAAAGAGAAGAAATTTTTACTTCCATTAACTTCAGACTAACCCAAAATTTGGAATTCTTTAGTGTCTGTTGCATTTGTTTTCTGTGATACCCACTGGGCTAAAGCAGAGTTACAGACGCAACTTGTGGAGCTGCTCTCTTTTAAAAACCTGTAAATGGAGGCTGTGATCAATAAATGCCTTGAGTAAGGATTCCTGTGTCCTTCATACTGGTTGAAAGGAATTGAGACTGGAGACTGACTCACGGCTCATTCACATGCATTTACATGGAATTCTTTGGCAGGAGCTGTTCTAGATGTACCATTACCACCTCCATTAGCACTGAGGTGTTAACTAGTTTTCGAGGCTTGTTTTGTCAGAGTTCAGATGTAAAGACTATGGAAAGCCAAAGTAAAAACATCAAAAATATTCAGGTAATCTGGATTCCTACACTTTTTCAGAGGATGACAAACTTTGAATTAAATGAAAGTGAGATTAGTGTTCTAGAAGAGAAGGATTTGGGATTTTCATGTTTCCACACAGTACAGTTTCTGACTGTCACAACTGGGAAAGTCAGAGCTTCAGACATTCATATCTTAAACAAAACCAGTAAAACAAGTTATAAATAGTAAAAGCCTTAGGAAGGGCTTAGAAATGTGAGAGACTAAGTCTAGCATTTATGTATTTTCAGCTGTTGAGGAATCTTTGGCTTTCTTGGGGCTCAGGAAAGGTATCTGGAAAAAGGTAAAAAAGATGATAAAATCAGGTGGGAGTGAAGAGTCTCCATATCTGTTGTATGTTCTTACTGCTCTACACTGAAAATGTTAGCAATACACTTTGAAGGCATTTCAGTCTATTGATACAGACCTGTCCGACCTGCCCAAGATGCTCACTGCTGCTAAAGAGGAAGGGAGAAGGCTGGCACAAGAAAGTAATGATTCCAGAAGATGCTCTATTAAATTTTACTGGATCAAGAATGTTTCAACCAGCTGACAAAGACTGGATCTTTACAAACCAGGATTTGAAGGGGTTACTTTGTCCCAGGAAACTGTTAATTAAGTGTCTGTCCTCCCACACCCAGCAAAAAGCCAACATAAACAGTATTACATGCTCTAGCTAATGTGAAAGAAATACAGAACGCATTCATGCCTGACCAGGATCAAAATCACACTGCCAAGTCATTCAGTAGTGAGTGTTTCTGTGATTGCAAACCCCAGCCCAAGAACCCATTGCCTTGCTCCAAAATACAGTTTTCTCAGGACCCTACAGTGCACTACAAATCATTCCCTTTCAGAGCCAAGGTGTCTTGTTACCCATCAACTCAGCAAATGCCAAGAAGTTACACAGAAAGTGGAATGCTTTTCTGTTTGTATGCAACCTTCCCCCTTCTCGATAATTGCTTTTTATCTGGGACATTTGTAGCATTTTACAAAAACTGGTTTCTGTCAGCTTTCCTCATTTTACAAGCACAGAAATGGGCCCTGCTGTTATTACCAGCTTCCTCAAGACACTGTCACAAGTCTGTGCAAGCTTCATCCTCAGCACCACTATGGTGCATCTCCATCCTTTCTTCCACAGGTTGCTTTCTAATCTTTTCAGTACTTCCAGCTCTGCAGCTAAGCAAATCCAATCCCTCTTCTCCATTGCTACAACTAAATGAGTGCCTCCTCCTTTTTATCTCAGGATTTCTTCCACGCCTGAGGTTTCTCCATTGTTCTTTCTCCCATTCTTTCCTACTCTTCCTTTGTCAGGCATAATCCTTTGTAGGCTTGGGCAATTTCCACTTTCCTTCCTCAGCCACCTGCAGAGGACCTGGGTCAAATCGGTTTCCTTCCCTCAGACAAGTGCCCAGCACACTTATTGTCCAGCTAACATACTGTCATTAGCTAATTATGCCTCATTTCATCCCGGCCAGGAGGAATGGGCTGCAGTGCTTGCCTGCTGAGCTGCATGCACCTTCACACGCAGCCATCCCGAGCAGTGACACCTGTATTTAAAGGCTGCATCACAGCCAGGATTCACACACCTCGTGTGACACATTGCTGCCATTAACACAGCAAAGAGCCGAAATCCCCGAGGCACCTCAGCGCCTCTGAAAAACCAGGTTGCCAAGGATTTGCTTGTGATCTCTAGCTCGCAGAGAAATCAGGGAGTGCCTCCTCTTCGGGCTAGAGCAAATACACGTATTATACACAACATTTTTAAACAGAAGTTTGTCTTCCCATAGACAAATAGACTTGCTTTCAGCTATTTCAGGCTCCTTCCTGGCCAAATGCAAGCATCTGAGGAATTCTGCTCTTTACTTTCTGAGAATTTCTTACACACATGCTTTTTAACTTGGTGTTAAGAATTTAGACCTGTAACACACTTCTAAAGTAACAGTTTCTATTTGCAAGTACTAGAGCATTTGGGAGCAAGAAAGTGTTCTGTGAGTATAATTTAATTGCTACTTAACACAATACCCTTACTGAACTGAAAATTTTAGTTTTCTCACTTATTGATGGAAAACAGACTCTTTCCCCTGGCAAGTCAATGCTCATTATCCTCTTAGTGTTTATGCTGTCTTTATTAATAAAATAGCTTTCAAATGAAGAAGAAAAATAATTTTCATAGACAGCTTTAATCATGTTACACATATTAGTAGTCTGAATTGAAAAAAAATTAGAATACTTGAAAACTGTGTCACGAAAATTATGTTGCTGACAGACATTCCCTAAGAGGACTTTTGGAGCTTGACCTATTAGACTAAGTTTCCATTAATACTTTGAGCACTTTATTAACCTAGTGCTGCAAGTGCTTTATTTAGATGCCGGGACCCTACAGAAGGCTTACATAGCAATTTCTGAAACCTTGAAATTTCAAATTACACAAAAAATGCTAAGAGTTAAAGCTAGCTGGGAGAAAGCTACTGCTGGTCTGCTTTAGTGGAAGGTGCATCTGTTGAGAGCAACATACAGGAATACAGGGGTCTTTGGTGGGAGAAATAAAGAAGCAAGAAAACTTTTAAGCAACATACAACAGTAAATTTTCCTTATGAAGTCAAATTAACAACTTTTTAAAAAATCACAAGTAGTAATTAAAGTAATAGTACCACAACTGCTGTGACAAATTTGTGGATCAGGTGGGATACCAGCAGAAGTAATACTGTGACTTTATTTTATCTGAATGTAGGAAAGAAATGAAATATAATATAAAGCTCACGCCCCCACTCTAAAATAGAGGGAGGGCCATTAAAAATGTACACGTCTCCATTCTGAGCAGACAAGAGCATACAGAAAGTGCATGATCTTACTGAAAAGATAAACAGCTGGATTTACTTGCTTCCATTAACCAATGACCCACTTGTCAAACATAAGCTGTAGATTTAAAAGAGTGATTATGTGAAGCCTCTTACATTACACAAAAACGATCCTAGCTATGAAATCAGATCAAGTCTGAAAATACTTGAGCACAGTCAATATTGTTCTTTCATACAGACACAAGACAGGAATTAGTTATTTGTTTAAAAACCTACAACATGATGTAAGGGTAGTTTCCCGTAGTGCTGTTCAGAAGACATTTATCCCA
Source organism: Monarcha castaneiventris obscurior (assembly GCA_026261815.1). Lineage (NCBI taxonomy): Eukaryota > Metazoa > Chordata > Aves > Passeriformes > Monarchidae > Monarcha > Monarcha castaneiventris. The sequence continues at coordinate 6,026,215 of JAMPIT010000379.1, read as the reverse complement.
CGCATCCCGCTCAGGTCATTAGTGGTGTGCCAAATCCAGACCTTTTGTAAGAGGATGAAGCTCTAATGGAAGCCACTGCATAAACCTGAATATGGGGGCACTGCCAGCTTCTTTCTGTGAGGAACGGGTACTGATGGGACTTAAAGCTGGTGCTTCCCCTAATTAATGGTACCCACGACATGTACCTGGCCTGTCTCATCACTCAGAGGGGATTTTTAACACGGGGGGCACCAGTGCACACTTTGGTGGCAGATCTCCAGCTGGGGCTTTTAAGGCTCAAGCCAGCTGCCACTGACTTTGCCCCTGTGCCCCTTTGCACCTCCCACCAAATGCCTGCTTCTGTGCCTGCTCCAGGCTCAGGTGGGAGCAGATATGCAAGATGCTACCGATGATTACAACATTTGGATTTGAGTGCAACAAATTACTAGGTCCCAAGGCCTGAAAACCTCTAATTTTGCCACCTTGTATTGTAACACAACAGCGGCCTTCTCATACTTGACCTAGTGCTAAACAAGTGTCTAAGAAGGTTGAAGAAGCCATTATTATAAGGAACAATTTTACTGTAAGAACAACTTGAATGTTGCTTCCACCTGACCTCATTAGTGTGCTGTGCATTGCCAGTGACTCCCACTTCACTCTGACTCATAGATAGGGTGATTTTCTGCAAGCTGCAGATCATGGAGCAACTGAACTGTATAAGCATCCAAGCAGTCAGATAATGAAAACCAAAGTTTCCAGCTCCAGTGATTGCAGAGAAATATTTAAAAATGCTGATATTGGAGCCTGTCCACCTCTGGATTTTGCTCTGCTGCTGGAGGCCCTGAGCACCACAGCTCGGTATCCCAATGCCTGCTGTGCAGATGCAGGCTTTAGCAGCAGCATGGGAAGGGAGGCCAGGAAAGCTCCCTGGTGCCTACCACAGGACAGGGGCACATGCAAGATTATATTTATAAAATCTAGAAACCGCTTTGAAAAAATCACACAGTTATTTTTATAGCATCTACATGCACTATAAATACTTGATATATCTGACAAGGATTACTGTTTTTCAAGGTCCTAGATTTTATGGTTTCTTTTTCTGCTGGAGCAAAACTCAATCATTACTTGAATCATCCTTTAATGAACATTCTCCAGCTTCTAAATGAAGCACCATTGATAGGCAAGATGCAGAAGGCAATAAAAGATGACTAGAAACAAGGGTATCTTTTTTAATATATATTATTTTATATTATCAAGGCTTCAGCAGTCCTGGCATTAAGTGGCACCATTTTGTAACCTCTGAACAGCCACATTGTATATAAAATAATAAATAATAATAATAATAATAATAAATAATAAGAATAAAGGCTTCTAACACTTTGAGTACAAAAGGTACTAGTGGCAAGAAAACAGTGCCTTTTCCTCATTACAGTAGAAAATGAGGTTTCTATTTAATAAAAACCCCAACCACAAGGCTATGTGTTTTTGTAACTGTAAATGCATGTCAGTGCTGTTGACAGCTTCTGTGTTGGAAAGGATCTCATTAACTCTGAACAAAACCACACGTTATCTTTTTGAAAAGCAAAGTTACGTTCCTGATGAATCATCAGCTGCTTTGCTGAGCTCCTGTGGGATAATTTTTGGTGTTGGGTACTGGAAAAATAAATATCACCCCAAAGTTCAGAATATTTTCAGACAGCACCATAAAAGGCTATCCAAGCTACCCAATTCCTAAGTTAAGAAGGGAATGGGGCTGGTGAGTGCATAGCCATAAGCAAACATTCCATTTGGTTAACTTTGCTCCCTCAGGTTCAGGCTTTAGGGCTCTGTTTTTTTCATGTTGGATCTAAACCAACTATAAAGCAACTGTGTTCTATGTAGGACTGACTCCTAAACAGATGTCCTCCACTGCATTTTGGGGGACTTTATGGTGTTTCCACAGAATTACCATGCTTTAAAAGCACTCTGTTCAGCCCAGAAGTTCACCTATTTCCCACTTCTTCAGTCCTTTGAAGTTGCAAGGCATCCCTTAGGAAAGTCAGCTCTTCTTTGGTGGACATTGTGGGAACCAGTTCGGGGAAACAAGCAGCAGGGAACTGAGCAGGAAACAAAGTGCCCTCATCTAGAAATAGTGTTTATTCTGCACCAGTGCTGCGCTGGGAGGTAAGGAGAAAGAAGTGAGAGGAAGCAATTCTTTAGTCTGCCTGGTTTGGGTATGTACATGCACCTTTATCATGAACAGCCAGAGAATATTTATGTCTGCAGGGAAGAAAAAAGCTCATAAAGGCCTCTATTAAGATCCCCCCTGAACACTTCATGAATTAGTAGTTCATCATACCAACATACTTTATATACGTGTGTACATATATATATATACACACACTTTTAAGGTATTTTCTTTCTCTTCACCTGTCTCAAAATAACTGAAATCTAACCAGTAATTCCTGAGCTAATGTTCCAGTAGAAACCAGCCTTGATTTCTAATGTTAGGGCACATTGTAATTGCTTTGGTGATAATGCATCAATCAAGGAATTGCTACTGCCACAAGGCCCCTATCTGTATGTCGCACACAAGAGCACCTAATACAAGAACTGTAAAATTCCTTGGATATTCCAATATCCATCCCTCATGCTGTTGTCTATATAACTTAACTCTATGAAAAAATACACCCATTTGTCAGGCTCAAAGCCACTGAAACCTGACCAGAAGGTTTCCTGAGTAAAGACTAGTATATAATAACGTGTTACACGGATTTGGAATTGTAATAGCTCAGCTAATTCTCTAGCAATGTAATGAATCTCTGGTATTAGAAGGCTGATAATTAGATCTTCATTTGGATATATAATAGGCCATAAGGACTAAAGGATTTGAAAAGGAAGGCTACACAGCGAGCAGCAATCCATTGGGAATACACTGGAAAAGCGTCTGTTGCTTCACAGAAAGGGTTACACATGGCAGGAAATCTGCACACGTCAGATAAGTTTCTGTTAGACAGGTAGGACGCAGTCTGCTTTTATAAATGTCCACTTGGTGGCTGTGCACTATCACCATGCCCACAGTCTTCTTTAGATTTCCTGTTGTTTCCAAGTGCTTGTGCCAATGCCAGTATAACCACAGTGACAAAGCTTGACTTTAAGCAGCAGCATCTACTCCGTGCCAGAGCGGAAAGCAACAGATGAAAGCCTCTGTGGCTCAGCACAGGGCATTGTCCTGCTGCACTTCCATCTGCAACACCTTCCCGGGAAGGGTTGCATCCACATTACATTTTCCTGGTTCTTGCTCTGAGATGCCTCCTGCAGTCTAGATTTATTGCTTCGTCCTTGAGGCATACGAGCCACTTTTGACTAAATTATAGGCTGATTGTCCTGAGAGTCATCAAAATACACTCGAGCCCCACGTCTGCTAATTGCTGTCGAAGTTACTCTTGCAATCTGATGAATCTGGACTATGTGTTTAACTGTCCCTCTCCTACCTACCTATGTCTGTGCTGGTGAACAATTGCAATATTTACCATAGAACTTATCCTGAATAATTTCTCACGCCTATCTAGAGAAATCTTTCTGCAAACATATTTAAGTTTTCTTTTTTTTTTTTTTGGCAGGGCATTACATAACCTGGAGCACCCCCCCTAGTTTCACAGTAAAGCTAGTCTTTTCACTTTTAGCTGTGAAGCACAAAGTACCACTGAAAACTGAGCTGCCTCCTACATCCAAAGTTAGCATTTATTTACACCCTGTAACAGCTTTTCAAGCATTAGCTAAAATGCAGCAGTATGTTTTGAAAATGGAAGCTCTTCATTACACAGGCTGAGCATCATTTCAGCGCCATCCATGTGTTTATTGCTAGCTAAGAATAAAGAAACCCCACTCTACTGCAAACCACTAATGCTGCAGCACATTCCTTCCAAGGGAAAAGGCAGGAATGGTATCCAGCACAGTATGGTGAGCACTGCCAATGGTGAACCCGTTCAAACAAGAGGTTTAGCACCAGGTATCCTACACTCCATTTTGGCAACACTGGCATTTCTTGTTTAACAGCACAGATGCAGCAGCAATGGTACAAGGGCAGCAAGTGATGGCAACTGCAGGCAGCAGGGATCTGTTCAGGGCGCATCCCTTCTGAAGGCTTTCTAAACATTGCCACCTTGTGGGCCTCCTGTCTGATATCACTGGTCCTTCCACTTTCCCCAGGTGACTTCCTGAGGAGATTTCACAGATGCCAAGCTGGAGGCTGGATGGTTGAAGTTAAACTCCCATAGTTGGGGATTAAAAAAAGGACAGCACCTTACAAATTCTATGTGGCATTAATTACTAACTCCGTACATGTGCTTCATGTAATTTGCTCTTTTTCCACTTAACTTTATGATGGCAGCACTAATAAAGTGCAGAAGAGCTAACATTTAACAAAACAAAAGCAAGGAAGGATACAAATTCTCAAATCTCCCAAGCAGAAGGGAGACGTCAGATTCATTGTCCACCTCTAGTTCTTTTTATTTTTAGTTCCTTTCTGCCACCATTCCCTTCTTACTCCAGTCAACCCCTCCCAAATTACTTAATATATTTATTATAAAATTATTTGTTATAAGATGTCTGTGGCCTCTCATTTAGCTTTCATCAGTTTTGTTTCATGACTGTTACATAGTCAGAGATGAGAGGAATATCACTTGTTATTAATACCAAACTTATCTAACTACTGCCTTACAGACATCAAACACAAGTTCTTAGGTAAAAAAACACAAATGCACAAACATACTTACTTTGGGCATCCAAACACTTTCCCTGGCTGCCGGCTTGAATTGTTCCTTGCAGCAATTTGGCACTGAAAAGAAAACATGAAACCTTTAGTTCAACCACCAAATAGGAGGGGAAAAAAAAGAAAGATTCACTGGATGGTCTTTGTCTGCATTGGTTGAGCAGTGATGCTATAGTCGTATGCTGAAAATTGAAATGAGTAGAAATCCTTCATTACAATGCCCCAATTCAGCTGTGTTCACAATGGCTCAGTGTCTAACACATCTGCACAACAATCAGATGCCCCCCGATATAGTAGCAGGGCTATGAGCTCCCTTATGCAGTGCTGCATTTAGAGTTTATTCATGATTTCCAGGCACACTGGTCTTTCTTCATCCAAGCAGGCTTCCTCTGAGCACAGGCAATCAGTTATGACTGTTGTGTCATGCAACTGGAGCCTTGCTGCACTTGCCTAAACAGCTTTTCAGAGGGGAAAAAAAACCCTGCCATTGAGAAGCACAGTAACTGTTATCCAGGAAAGCCTGTGTTTTTGCCAAGGCAGCACAAAAACGCTGGCAGTCCTTTGAAGTGTCTCACTTAACAATGAAATCGTGGTGCTGCCCCCTTGTAGCAGCCACATTAAGGCCCATTCCCTTCTGTGTTCCTACATGGAATTGCCTGTGAATGCTAAATTTGTCCTCACGTCCCTACTCTCAAGTGGTACCTTACAGACTACAGAAAACATAACATGGAGCAACCATACATGGGTTTCAGTTTGTGCCCTGAATTACACACTATGGTTACGTGGCTAAGTTTTTTAATTCAACTCCTCAGTCAGCAGGAAATATCATTCCTAGCAGGTAAATAATGGTTTACAGTCAGACCAGGGCTCTGGTTATTGCTTGTTTTGCATTCCTAGTCAACTAGTTGAGACAGCCCAGCAGGGAGGAGTATTCCAAAGACATCTATCTCTGTGTAACAGCACAAAACCACACCAAATAGGATCCCAGGGGTACTCGGACTGCATCAGGGACCAAGGGATGTAAGAAGCTACCACAGGTGAATTTACATTCCTCAAAACCCCTGTTTCAAGAGGAGGAAAACAAAGCAATTCTCACAATAATTCATTATCATCTGGAAAAGGTAAACAGACCTTTAAAGATGGCTTGTCTAAAGGACTGGATCCCAGCTCCAGAAGCTGTGACTCATCCTGGCAGAGAACTTAGTAAGGCTGCTAGCAAACTGGAAGGCTGGAGCTACCTTAAAGCCAAACCAGAATGGGAATTAGCTATTAAACATGTTATTGTTTCATTTCTTTGAATCTCTCCAAGCCTCTTAAGCTTTATTTTCAATGTACTCTTTTTCCTCCATTTGTTAAATGTGGAAAGTGATTCCAGCACAGCTGACAAACCTCAGGCATCCTATTGGCAAAGGAACAGCAAATCCATCATGGTATGTTGGCTTTTGCTCAAGCAGTGCCCCTCTGAACTTAAGCTGAGATCTGACAGCACTACTCCAACAAGCGTGTCCCATCCTTACAAGTTGAGATGATGGTTAGAAGAAGACATCTCTCACCAGAAGATGTTGACCAGAACTTCTAACAGGCAGCAGCAGTGGAGAGACATAGGGATTCCGTTAGAAATATGACACTTAATTTACTCGTGGAATGTTTTCCATGCTATACTTTCTGAAGAGTGTGGTATTTATGGCATATTGAAGACAGAGGTGACTACTTCATTGTTCTTAGTATGCAGACCTCAGTTTGAGAGGGATTTGAATAACATCACCACACTGAACTTCATTCATATAGTCTCAAATAAAAAAATCCTCACAGCACAGGATCCTAAAACTTGGAAGCTGATTCTGCTGATGCTTGCACAGGTCAGGCCAAAGAGGTTCATCTCAGCAACAGCTCCTGCCTTTTTGCCTGCAAACAGGTACTTAGCTGAGCTGCAGGGAGCAGTGTGATTGCTGTGGCCAGATGAGATAATTGGCACTTGCTGCTGTGTGCAGCAGCACTGCCAGGTCTCCACCTGCTCCCTAAGCCATGCCAACACCTCAACCCGTCCTTCTGGCTTGAGATGCCACAGCAGCACCCAGGCAAGGGAGTGGTAGGAAACACTGGATCATTAGGGTGGAATTTAATTTAGGTGGACAAAGGAATGCAGTAGAGGTCTTAGTGGGTGTGAGGAAGGTAGGGATGGAGAGCTGGAGTCTCCTTTGAAAGGGTGGAGGGATAAAGATGTACAATGAAGACAGAGACAAAAGGATGTCACATCCTTCTACATGGCATGGCACAGCAGGCCATGCACAGCTCTCAGCTGCATACACTGGCATCACATCACCACCCTACATAAGCCAGCAAGCACAATTCAATTCCTCAAAACTCCCCAACACACACAGGCTGAACTGATTCTAAAATAGGTTCCCATCTCCTAAAAAGTCACCTACCAAGACACCTAAAGAAATTCCTTCTTCCACATTGGAAAACGTAGGAAAAAGGGGTAAAATACAAAAGGATGAAGGTGTAGAGGATCAGGAAAATGGAAAAGACCTTAGGACACAAAAAAAAAAAAAAAATTAAGAGCAATTTAAAGAGTAGTTTCAGAAAATCCTGTGTAGTAAAACAGACAAAAACAACTATGCTTTTTTTCTTTCAGGACAGAAACTTATGATTTATTTAATGTTGTTATAATGCAAATATTTGCAGCTATGTGTAAAGTTACACATAGCTGCAAGTTCCCAATATTAGACTATCCATTTCCCTGATGTGAAGATTACACTGGGGGAAACAGACCAATGTTTATCATAAGATGCTTTTGAGTTTAGCTGCTATTAATAGAATTGAGTAGCTTTTATTAGTAGCCAATGACTGTTCACATAGTGCATTCAGTTCTCCCCCTCCCACAACCCCTTGTGTCATCCCACTACAGCTACAGTCAGGAAGTGAAACCCAGGTGGAGGGGTTGGACTAGTGGCCCAGAGGGTCCCTCAGGGGTCTCTTCCCTTGCTTTACCAGCTGTGTACACATCTCTGCAGCCTACATTTGCCACTTTTTCAGATGCTGCTGGGTTACATATCCTCATTGATACTAATGAGTGCTAGGGGAGGCCTTGGGCAGCTTTGGCAAACTTCTATGGTTCAGAGTTTATGGAATCTTGGGGTGTCCAGCAAGACTCCTGCTCTCTGGGGCTTACCTGGCCTCAGGAGGCTTTCACTTGCTCCCTCTCAGCATGTACTTTTCCTCCCTGTGCACAACAGCTATTGCTGAACCTACTGACACAAACTGATGCAGAAGGGGCTTCTGTAATAATAGCCCTTGAAATGCTGTAAAGCATTAAATTTAATTTGAATGAATATTGGCCAAAACCAAACCCCAAATCAAAACAACAACCACCCCAAACAAAACAAGAATTGGGCAAGAGGGATATGAGAATGAAAGTAGAAAGCAAAGCAACTAAATGGAAGAAGAAAGTACAGCAGAGAATCTGTAATAAACAAGGAACAACAGCGTCAGGAAGCACATCCTACAATCATAATATGGAAAGTAGTACCCAGAGTTGTTAGTTTGAAAGACCAAGGAGGAAAGTTAGGACAGAATGTAATTAAAGTGATTTAAATCAAATGCCTTCTAGTTCAAAACTTTGTCTCCAGAAACTGTTTCCCCTGTGGGCACTGAGCCCTGTCTTCTGCTACTGTCTCCCTGTGTACTGGATGCTTTCTTCCATACTGCACAGATCTGTTTTCCTCCCCCTGCCAAAGACTGGAAATGCGATGTTGCATGAAAGCAATTTGTAATATAGGCTGACAGTCACTGATTATTGCCTCAAATATCCTCAGCAGTTACAGAAAAAAACTTCAAAAACAACTTATTTTTAGCAACTGAAAGAATTCAAGCAACCCCATGTGGCTGCTATCCAGGCATTTACTGAGTGGAGAATAGCTTGACAAATTACAGAAATGGACAAACTCAGAGTGTAAATCAGAAAACCATGTATATCACTATTTACATATGCCTTCCTGTTGAAAAGATGAACAGAAACATTAATTTTAAGGCTTCCAGTGTCAAAGGAAAGAACGACTGTTTTTATGAGCTGTGCATGAATCACAAAAACCAAAACAAAAACCCCCATCTACTTCACAGTTTGGCAGATTTCTCAACTTGCTGGTAACTAACAGCCCAGCCCTATGCTGTCTCACTGTTCCTGAGTAATTCCTCTGTGTCTGCTCAGGACTCGGCTCTGTGGCACTACAGGGAAGGCACAAAGGCAAAGACCCAAAGCAAAGAAGTCAAGAGACAGAGCTGAGTTTAATACCGTCTCCAGCTCCAAAACTACAAGAAACCTAGTCTGACCCAGAGTGCTACACAAGGGAGGCAGTCCCAGAAGATGTGAGATGCTGATACCGAGCGCTTCCCACCTCTTTTGCTCTTCCCATTCCAAACACGGATTTGTCCCAGCGGTTCTGCTTCTCTCCAGTGCTCTGATTTCAAGTCATCTACTGGCATGAGAAAGGTCCTAGAGATTTCTTATAAGACTCTGTTCTCTCCCTCTCATTTACAAAGCAAACAAACTTTTTTCGGTCATTTACATATAAAGTAAATCCAAGCATGTCCTACTTAGCAACTTTGTAGGAAAGAACATGCATCCTTTCTCAGGAAGATTTCTACTCTGTTTGGGAAGCCTTTAGATTTTTCTCCCTGTAGGGCAGTAAACCAATTTGTGTCATTTCTGCTGTCCTCTCCTGTCCCCCCTCAACTTCTTGTAAAGGGGAATTTCCATGATCCAAGTGACTTGCAGACACTGCTGGGTTCAAAGCTCCAGCCAACTGCAGTGTGACACCTACATTTTTGAGGCAGCCTACCTGTCCTACTCCTATTAATAAATACCTTCACTCCCTTCCTGCCCAGTAACTCTGAGATGCAGTAATTATCTTCCAACTTGGAAAGGGTGTAATAGTGCCCAGTTTGTGTGATTTCACTTAGCTAGTGTGACAGATTTGGCAAACCCTTTTTTTTGCATGACAAGCAATGCCAAACCAGTATATCAAGTAGTAGGTGGCAGACCTAATAGGGTGACCAGATGAGACTGCGTATTTATCGTTCTATGTATTTAGCAGCAGGCTGCCACATCTCACTTATCTACAAAAAAAGTTTCTCTTTCCTCCATTTGGAGAAAAAAAAAATCTTCCTTCAATAATTTGAGGCATCCTTTCCTTTAAAATTTAGTTCAGAGTCATTGATGTCTGCATCTCAATTTCTATCACACAGCTAAAAGTCTGTCCCACTTGCCACTGTCAGTGCCTGTGTCTGTGTACATCCAACACACCAATTTTGTTTGGTGCATGTCTTCAGATTGCACATTGGACTGCAGTTTGCTATTGATGCACTTCCGTATGAACTCATGCATTACATTTTGGGCTTTTTTCTGGTAGGCATTATATCATCTTACAGAAAGCACTCGCTTTAAAAATAACTGGAGTTGATCAGGTTTCTGTTTAGTTTCATGCACTAGAATCATTTAACACATTTCTTTTTAATACTTCCTTATAAACAAAGTTATGCTGTGATGATGCATGTTTTATAGTGAGGCAAGAAAAGCCAGCACTGACTAAGGTTTCCCATTATGAAGAATTTGGCAATAATATTGCCTTAAGGCATTCCAGCCCTAACTGTTTGCTCCTTATTTATTTCTCTGGGCTGCCCTGCAGTTTTGCTAGAACTCTGAATCCCATACACTCTGAAGCAGAAGCAAAAAGGGATCTAATTTCAAAATCACTTTTTTTTTTTCTTTTTCAGATTTAGAAAAGTAAATCTGGGACGGTTGCCGGTTTTTACAGTAGACAGCAAGGCCCCATCAACACTTGGGTTGTCACAACTGGGAGGGCTGGATCTCTCTCACTGGCTGGTATTGCTGGCCAGAAACAGACATAGGGAACAACTCCACTGAGTGGGATGGAATATCAAGCTTTAGAAGCAGACACAGATACTCCTCAGATATGGTCTAAAGACTAGGGGATACACAGACCTAAAGCAGGACACACATCATCTTTCCCCTGTTCAATGTGGAGGGAGTAAGAGACATGGAAGACAGCTAGCAGTGACTGCTCTGGTACAGTCAACTCAACACCAGTCTCCAGATGTACCCTTTCCTATACTCAGTTTTAGGCTTCATTTTGTAGCTGAATCTTATAGACTAATCATCATCTTACAATTAAAAAGAAGGTTCAAGGGAAAAGCATAAAAATACACATTCAAAAGCAAAAAAACAAAAAAAACAACAAAAAAAAAACCAAAACAAAAAAAACCCCTTTGCATTCTGACCTGAGCTGTTTTCTGAAGTTCTTTTAAAACAGCAAATCCTGAAGCTAAATGAGGAGTCCTGATGGCATAATAATATGCTGAATTACCCAAGCTGACATTCTTTGAAAACAAGCCTGCTGAACAAGCACAGTAGGAAGTGCCCAAAGACAACTTCCATAGGAGTGTTATGCAGTGTCTGGGGGACTCTCAAAATTGCTTCAGTGATATAAAATGTACCAGCTTCAGGAAAACATTTAGAAGACCAAGTTGGTTTACAAGACGGATATTTTAACTCAAAAAGTAACTTAAATGAAAGTGGCACTCTTCACGGTAAGCCTTACACCTCCAGACGTGCCTGACAAAAATGCAGGTAGCTCAGTTTGAGTGCCTGAGATAAAATGGGCTGCATCCCCCACTATTCTGAGATTAGTTTTTCAGATCTCTCTTTACAGTAAGTGAAGAAAATGTAGCACATCAGAGAACATTCAGCAAAAATCATTTAGGTGGCTAGACAGAGGGGGATAAATGCTCCTACCTACTCTCTATTTTAACCTAGTGCTTTACTATAAGCACTTTGCCTACAAATTGCCTAAACTTACAAACTGGTGGTCTTTGCTAAGTTACAGAATTCAGTAACTTCATTTAAAAAGCAAAAAAGTTCTCCAAAACGGTGCAAGATTCACTACTTATGCCTATTTCAGACCAGGAAAGAGGTGAGGACAAGTCTGGAAAGCAAATATGCAAATTCTTGCCCCAGGGAACGAATGACCTTGCTGGGTACCAGCCAGCTGGAGACAAACTTCAGAGAAAAAATACCTGGGGGTCTTGGTGGACAACAAGTTGAAAAAAACTCAGCAGAATGTTCTTGCAGAAAAGGAGGGCAACTCTGCACTGTGCTAGGCTTGCAGATCCAGGGCAGTAATTACTGCACTCAGGGCTTGCGAAAGTGCAGTACTTGTGTACTGGGGAGCCACAAACCAGTGAGAGACATGCTGGAGCCCAGTCTACCATACTAAGATAGGTAGGGAGATGGAGTGTGTGGTCAGGAGAGGCTGAGAGAGCTGGGTTTGTTCAGCCTGAAGATGAGAAGGTTTAAGGTGTGTGGGGGATGTATGACTGCAGCCCTCAGCTACTTATGGGGAGGGTGTAGAGAAGATGGAGCCAGGATCTTCTCAAAGGCACACAGACATAGCAAGAGACAACAGGCAAGTTTCAACAGGGAAAATCCTGGTTACATGTTAGGAAAAGTGTTTTCATCATGAGATGCGTTGAACATTGGGTCCAGTGAGGCTGGAAAATCTGAATGTTTGAGATATTCAGAGCTCAAAAAGTTCCTGAGAAATTCAATCTGCTTGGGATAGCTTTGAACAGGAATGGACGAGATTCTCTTTCAACCAGTATCACCCAGTGATTCCACATAGAAGAAGCCTCACTGCAGGCTGCTTGTTGCCCGCCTGCCTTACCCAGGAGAGAAAGCCCTAGTTAGGGTATGAACTGCCATCTCAGCCCTTTTAACAGTTCTGGCATCTTTCTCTGCCTTAAATTACTGAACAGAAAAAGAGAACTAACTCAAAGATGTAAAGATAGATTCCAGTATCTGTGGCAATAGTTAAAGCAGTTCAAGTCTTGTAACTTGATTTTTATTTCAGTCCTTAGAAATCTAAATATATATGTATTATATAAATAAATTTATAATAAATAATATTTAATACAAAAATTGAAACTCAAAATTTTTTCTCTTTACAGCACTGGTGAAGCAGGTAAGAGTTCCTGGACTCCTGTCTTGTGTGAGCAGAATGGATTACCTGCAGCCAATTATGTATGTACAAATCTCTGAAGGCTTTAAGGCTATAATTTGTAGAAATGTCCTGTGAACTTCTGTTTAGATAAGGTGCTCATGTGATGGCTGATGGGACATTTAAGGGTATAGCATCACCTCATTTGACCTGCACAGATCATCACAGGTATTCCCAACAACCAAAGAAGTCTCTCCTTTCCATCTAATCAATCCTGACCATCCAGTTTTCCCAGGTGGAATGCAAGAGTCACTTTTCCATAGATCCACAGTGTGACAATCATCCCTGGGTTCCCATCTCTGCTGAAAGGACCATGTTAATCTTTTAGACTACTAAACCAGTGGAGAAAGGTGGGCAGGGGGTCCCAGTGATATAATCAGAACCCAGTGATCATGAAACTCCAGAGGAGCATGTTTTAAGCCTTCTCCAAGCTGCTGAGGGGCAGATCCCCTTTAGTATCTCATGTTTTGAGTCAGTCCTCCAGCCCTCCTCATCTACAAGGTGGAGGGACAGCCCACCAACACTTCACACTCTTCCACACATATTTTGACTAAAAGCAAGTGGTAAATCTGGGGATTTGATAGGATTGGATCTCTTGGGGGAGCAGGCAGAGAAATACAACTTGGTATTTATTCATGTTTCAAAGCAGTGAGTACTGATTTGCTTACCCTACCTCTTATCACTAGGAGAAGCAGAACTTCCCTGACAAATATAACAGCTACCTATATTCTCAGTTAAGATCAGAAACTGCACTTGCAAAAGGTCTGTCAGAAACTCGGGGCCTCCTGCCTGCAAAATGGGAAAACTAAAATACATTGAAGCTTGAGGACACTTGCATGGTGGTCATGGTCCCACACAAGTAATTAGAGCTAAAACTGTAAATCTGTATATTTGACAAAGAGAGCATAGAACCAACTGAGCTTTTTTGGGATCTTGAGTGTATGTAGAGCTGGAAGTTTCCCCATTAAGGGAAACTAAAAAAAGCCATGGAGGGGTTCCTCAGGGCAGGACTGTATATGAAAACTGCATAAATACCTTTTACTCCTTTCAGTTACAATAGCATTGCTACCTGATCACAGCCTGTGAACTTCAAGTTGAAGGAAAAATATTCCAGTCTGTGAGATAAGAGTGACAGCTTGTTGCCTTATTTAAGTACTCCATGATACTACACAATAAAGCAAGTCATATGGGAGGGGGTTCAAAAGATGGGTTGCTAAGCCTCAACCCCTCAAGTTAATGTTGCTTTGTTCTGAAAGGATAGCCTGCATTTGAATTCTACCATATCAGAAATTTTTGGGCTGCATTATTGAGCTGCAATATTTCCTCCAAGAAGCTTCAGTACAAAGCTCACAAGAATTTTCATTTCTTTATGTTGTTCTGTAGACAAGGGCCACAGAACACAGTCGACCAGCCCACTAATATGACCACATGTGCATCACTTACTCATTAGAGGAAAACCAAATTTGGAAGTTTTCAAGTTATTTACAGTATCAGGTTGAATTTAAACTTCCACAACATTCTGCTCTGCAAAGCTTTTCCTTCAGCATACTGTGTAAGCACTTATTTGGAAGAGCACTAAACTAATTTCAATAGTATACACAACTTAAGTGTGGACACTTCTCTCACTGCCTTTCCCAGACACTTATGTTTTTTTGTTTGCTGGCCAAACCAATCAAGAAAAGTCATCACTTAACTGAAGAAACAGCTACTTTGGATTGACTTGTCATTTACATGCACATTACTTCCCCTATAGACTTATACAAGAGCCAATTTTTCACATTTAGAAGACAAAGCCTTTTAGCAGTTTTGGTGTTTGGGAGGGTTTTGTTTGTATCCTTTTTTCATAAACCTGTCAGTACAGCAGATTCCGTGTAGAATAACAAGTCTTACTGTTTTTTCTCAGGCACATGCAATCTGCCCTCGAGAACCCAGTCCCAGTTAATGTTGTAGACAAGCTCTCTTCAAACTGTGCCACTTGCTGTAGCAGCAGCCTCCCAGTAGCTGTTTTTCTTTGGAATGACCAGAGTGTCCTTCAGCTGAACCTGAAAGAGCAATTGGCACATCTCCTGTCTTGCATAAACTCACACTTTTTGCATCAAAGGCTCCTGAGATGGCAACTATCAGATATTTTCAGGCATGACTGCTTTAGTAAACAGTGCTAGATATAAAATACAGGTACAAAAGCTGAACATGCATTTTGGGGCTCTAAATAAAACTTGTGAAAACACAATCCTTATTTCCCAGGCATGAACACATTTAACAAAGCCCTTCTGTTTTCATCAAGATTAGTCAGCTATTGGAAGTCCCCATAACAAGATATCACTGAACTGAACATGCCCAAGGTGAGTGAATCAAGGTAGTAACTTGTGGAACAAATGAGCAGCTGCAGAGTGTCTGCAGCTGAAGCATCCACCATCAGCCGAAAGCAGGTCTGTCTCTCCCAAGCCAATGAGCAGTTTTGTGTATGCTGGTGGTATAAGTCCAATTTTTCTCCCTTTTTGGTAGGCAGATTGCTTATTAACTCACATAGCAAAAATCCAAGATTCAACCTACGCTTTTCCATAAGATTGATTTGCCTTCAGGGCCTATCTCAGAGTCTGCTGCACTCTGCCCAGTTCTCTTACGCCCTTCCATTCCTGGTCAAAACACACCACACCTTCCACATGAGTCAGCAGAGCAGGGCAGCATCTCCTGCAGCAAGCAGGGAGGGAGGCAAGAGGAGAGAGATTGGCTGTGCAGACACAGTCCATCCTTCAGCAGTGGACAGCCTGCTCAGAGGAATGCAGCCTTGGTCAAAAATATTACCAAGAGAAGGCAACAAGCTGCACTTGAGCTTGAATTCACCAGATCAGGCAAGGTCACTTCTGGTGAAATACTCACAGGGATTAATTCCAAATCACCCAGATAGTTAGTTAGCATACGCAAGACAGCTGGAAGTCTTTACAACACTCTCAAATGACACTGTTTGGCACCATATCAAACTAAATGCCTTTTGCCTGTCGAGAGCACAAGCACATCATTTTACTTCAGCCTTGTTCTGTTTTCCCTCGGCATGACGTGTTGGTTGTAAGAAACTCTGTATCCAAGACAAGATGTCAGGGTTCAGCTTTCCTACTCCTTTCTGATGACAAATTGATGTTGAAGTTTAATTTCCAGAATATGAAAATTATCAAGATAACATATTTTGACATACAAGACATGTAAAGAAAAATATAACTGAATCTGTCCCAGAAAGGGCAGTGTTTTTAATCCCAGGAACAATCCTGCTTTCCTTATTCAGCAGAGACATTCACAACCTTTCTTGTTTGAAGTGCTGTGTGCTTTCCCCTACTATTCCATGCAGGAAAACAGGATGTTCAAGCCAATGTAACAGTTCTCTGACACTAAGAACTCAATAAACCCAGGAACACAAGTTATTGCTTCTTTTGTAGTCGTTCTTTCACACCGGAATAAGGCCACTGTTTTGTCAGTCCCCATCCCAGAAGAAAAAGCCCTGTCTATGCTTGATACCAACAGAAAGGCATCCTGTAGCATGGCAAGAGAATCCAGCTCAAAGAGTTTTTATGTTTATATACACACAGAGCTATTTATTTGACTGCTGTGAGTGCACTCCATGGGGTGAGCTGGGAGTGAAACCCCTCCGTGTTCAACGTAATGTGCAAGTGGACAATGGGAGATGCCTGGGCAAAGTACTGGGCTCATGCCAGGGACTTGAACCAAAAGGCAAACCCAACAGGAAGTGGAAATAAACTGGAGACAGCACAAAATTTCTTCAGCTTCAGAAGTCACAAAATTAGACAACTAGAAAAGATAGGAGGGCATGGGAGGTACATATTATTAAAGAGCTTTAATCTCACCTACCAGATTTCTCTCCTGTTGGTAAGTGCTTTTTCCTGTCACATCTATTTTTATGCTCTAATAAAATCAGTTTTGTGGGCTGGAAGCCCCTAACACCTCACTTATGCTCCTATGAAAGAGTGTGTGGTTCCCCCATGAAGCTCAGGCCCTGCTGCAGCACCCTGCAAGCACACAGGCTGATACCCAGCTCCAACTGGTTACTTCTGAGTGGGCTCTCCAGCACCTTCCAGGACCAGCCCATATGCTTAGGGCTATGAGTAAAGCAGAAATGCCTTTCAGTTTTACCTCAGACATAATTCTGAACAAATCTTTACTTGCAATTTCAAGTTTTAAACAGGTCATCAAGAAAAACAACACATATAAACACCACACTGCACAGCAAGACATATGCAGGAAACTGAGGCCACCAATCTTAGTGGATTTAAATGGGTACAGCTAGGCTACTGCAGAACAGACACATTTTATTTGTGATTTATTACGTATCCCTGAAACCAATAAAAACTGAAATAAGACCTTCACCGTCACAGATCAGAAGGCAGCACTTCAAATTTCTTGCAGTAGCACACAGTGAATGCTGCAACAAAGCCCCATCAATCCCTGTGTGCCACATTGTTTTAATGGACAGAACTGTACCAGTAGCTACGGGTTCCTTTCAAAGGGAGACCAGAGATATCTCTGCCATCCGTCAGACAAGCATCTCTTGTTGGTCTGTTCCACAGCTACATAATAAGTTCCCTGTCATCTGAAAAGCCCATCATAGGATTTCTCTGTCTGGTTTTCTACCATGATCACATGTTGCCTGTAGTCCCTGCATCCCAATGCAAGATTTTTGCTGCAGCAGAGACAATACATCATCCTAAAGTCACAGACAGGATGCTAAGCACATCCTTTACCTGATGTGGCCTTCAAGTGTTTTACAAACACACCTCAGAAACATTGTTTCAGGCCAAGTGACATCTGACTGGCAATTATATTTCTTTCTCAGTTTCTTATTTAGATCTCAGTTGTCTAAGGAGAGTTTTCATTGTATACCACTTTGCAACTCCCCTTCCAGCTTGCATAAAGCAGTTGAATTTCAGTCTTCTTCTTTGTGTTGGAAATTGTTGCCTCTATGCATGACTGTCAGGTGGAAAAAAACTGAAAAACTGCAAATCTACAAGATTTACTGTTTAAACTCAGCAACTTGGTTTGACTGCAACTAAACTAGGGCAACAAAAGCCAGCTGTCTCTGTCCTCTGACAGCACTGCCCTGAGAAAAAATACATTATTTAAGGTCATCAAATAATGTTAAAGAAACTGCAGTTATTTTAAGATCTGTAGAGCATTCTGATTTAAGGATCCCACAATCTAAATTGAATCCTCAGTTCTCAATCTAATTGATTCCTCAGTTGAACAGAGGAATCCATAAAGCAGCAAGGCATCCAGCTGAGTAGGGTTAGCTCGGGTCTTCTCAGCAGCACAGGTAAAATAGACTTCAGTTGTGACCCAGGAATGTAGAGAAAAATGCAGGAGTCAGAAAACTCCCTTTCTTGGTGGTAGTGGAAGAGATGACTGTGCAGTGCCAGCAAGGTTTAAAGGCTGGGCCCAGACTCGGAAGCTGCTGTTGTGAGAGGGCCTCTCCCCTTCCACTCTGCCCTCCCCATACTGCTGGGCACCCACGTCCTCCTTTCAGACCCTCTCAAGCCACCCACACCAGACTCTTCTCCACAACCAGCCCTGCACTCATCCCAACAGAATCTGCAAGCTGCCCCACATCCCTCCTCCAGCTTGGCTCTGAACACACTGGGGGTGCCATGCATGAGTCAAGGAGGGAGAATCCAGAGCCAGACTCAGTTTTAGCATCCGCTTATATATATTCTAAATTTTCTGCTTAAATCTTCTGATAGCAGAAGTTTTGAAATGTGAAGGGACTAACAGAATACCACGTCAAGGTAGTGCCACTGTCAGTGTCAGTCTTCACACACTGCCTCAAAGAAGTTACAAGAAGTTACAAGAGATTGCCATCGTCCATCTGCCTTTTCATTACTCAGCTCACCACCAAGAAATCTTCCTACATTTAGTACATAAGTGGCTCCAAAAATCAAATCAGAAAAGGAAGATGCCACCCAAAGGCTTGTAGTTTGGCTACTCAAGAGTAGCCTTTTGAAGATCTATCTAAATTTATCAAATAAAATAAGTAATTGGCCACAGGACAGTCATTGTCACTTGAGTCATTTGTGTTGAATAGCAGGTATCAGAATTATGCTAGATAAGTATTCCATAAATATTACTTTCCAAGTCATTTTAATCCCTTCTTGGGGGAGTGACCAAATTTACAAACATGTTAAGCTACGCAATGATGTCAAAAATCAAGTAACTCTGCATTACCCACTTGAAAAAGCTTCACCTTTCTCTCTGATTCAGAAAACCTAGCCAAAAGTATCCAAGAGTAGAGACACCTAAGACTATCTGCCAGTACTGACAGTATTTTTCTCCTCCTTCATCTCCCCAATCCACTGTGCTCGTACAATGAGAGATATCAGCAAATATTTTTTAAGAGTTTAATCAACACAAGGTACTTAAAATAAACGCAATGCACTTAAAAATACCTATAAACAGTCTAACTGCAGCATGTCAATCTCCCGGAAGCGTGGCAGTGGATAAAGCCAAAGGCCCACCCTTGCAGGAGATGCTATGCTGTCAAACAAGACTCTTCTCACCACAATCCAGCACAGCCACAATTTGCCACATATCAGTAAAAACATATGGCAGACAGCAGAAGTGACCACACTGCTCAAGTCAAGCATCCTACAAGTTTAACACTGACAGCAGAAGCTCCAAAGAAAAACCACAGCATTATCAAGGTGGAAAATGTATCTATTCAAATGCAAGATGCATTTATTTTCTCATGTCTACTAATCATACAAAGTCAAAATGCTCTGACAGCCTCTCCAACTTGCATCATGACATTTTGCCCAAAAGGCCATCAGTCAGCTTTTGCCAATACATTAATTCACAGTTTTGCTTACAGCTTGAAAAAGGGAACCCATCAAGAGCACCAGCTTTGTGGAAAACATTACTTTGGTTATTTCTGTAGCCTGTGGTAGTTATTCCAGAATATCCTCAGAACATTGGTAGACTACTGACCCTCAAACACTCCCATGTTTTGGATGCAATTAGTAACAAAAAATATTAGTGACTTCTACTCCTTCTATATTGAAGGCTTGTAAAAGAAAACTTATTACTCTTTGATCTAGAGTACAGATGAAGTAATTGGAGAAGGAAGTTGAGACACTTGTATCTGGTCACTTCTTAAGTTTTCAAAGAAAGCCATCCCAGAAGCCTGGAAGGAGCTCCTAAAAAGTACTTTGAAGGCTCATCCCCCGCTCTCCAGTTCCTCACAGTTCTGCTTTACCATCACACCTGCAATAAGCCCAGAGTTAGGTAACCAGTTTAATGAGATAGGTATTTTTTATGCTGACCAGTGTTCTTGACACATCCATGCTACACACCCTGCATTGTTGTGATCACTTTTTGGTACACTGCATTTAACTTCAGTTGAAGACTATGAAAGATTTCACCCAGACATCTTGTAAACTGATAAAGACCTGTCCTCAGAAATATTGTACCAACACAAACACCTGTGTTCAAGAGCAAACAAACTTTTATAGCATCTGATCTCATTGAGGGACATCCACAGTCACTCACGAGGCCTCTGCTGAACAGAGTAACTCATAAGCAATCCTGTGCATGTATATATAAGGAAACTGTGATACAGTAGAAACCAAAAATTATAGCAGGACTTTTGGGTGTATCAAAAAGTCATGACTAAGCCACAGCAATTGCACAATAAAGCATAGTATATCTTTTATTTGTATGCTTGAGAAGTTAATATTGGTATGACTGACAAACAGCAGCACAATTACAACAGCCACATTAACCTCAGTGCTGTGGGCAGGTGGTGCAAATTAGCCCTCAAAGTCATCAGTCTTGAAAGCATAATTACCCTATGACAACCAACAACCTCTCCAGGTTTGGGGATGCTTTTTTAAGGCTGTTTTTTCTCCGTTCGAGTTAGTGATACAGGATTACAAAGCTATAAAGCACAAAACTTCAATCACACATGGCAGAGAAAACACAGGCCTTTGAAATGACAGTAATATTCCATTCTCTGACAGAGACATATCAGGTGTAAAAAAGGAATTAAAGTAGTAAAGCAGACTCCATGACTTACCTTACCTTGCTGTCTCAAAGGTTCATTTAGAGGAGTATTCCCAGTATGGGAACCTTTAAGAAGCCTTGACATGGTAGGATTAGTATTATTTTTTAAGCTAAAACCCAGTTAAATGAAACTGCCTATTGTCATAGACTCGTAGAAAGGAGCTTCCCTTAGATAACTTCCCTTTATAAACCTCACCATGGGTGTGGCTAAATGACTAGCTCCACCTTTCATCCTATTTAGAAACCCTACCAAAAAAAAAAAAAAAATTCTCTGAAGCAATATAATTATTTTATCAACTTACATGTGCTGTTTTGGTTTGTTTTTTGTTGTTTTTTTTTTTTAAAGTAGATAACTAGTTGACAGTTTCACAAGCTGATGGGGAAAATAAAATGTAGACAAAATTAAATTTGTATCCCGTATTTGCAGTTCCTACAACATCTTGGTGTTTGATCTGCAAACATCCGGTGGGTGAACTTGTTCAGTTGTTTGCTTTTTAAAAGCAGTGTTGTAACAACCTGAGGGAAGTCTATCAGCTTTGAGTGTTTATTGGTATTAGAGATGCATTCTATTGAAAAGCAGCATATCTATGAACTTGCAACAATTTCCAATTGCATCACCTCAAGACAAGCCTCCACCACCAGTGAAGGCTCTTGTTTTCATCACTTGCAGAGTGAAGATGATGCAACACAAAAGCCCTTTGCATGACTCATTAAATCACACACACGCCTTCACTATGGAGGGGCCACCAATAACAATTAGAATCTGTTATTTTGTCCTCTAAGTACTCTATATTTTAAAACCCCTCAACTTTCTTTTGTCTCAAGGCCTAATTCAAGAGGGTGGGCCAATGGATTAGGATGTTGCCACTAAGGCAATATTGCCTGCAGAGTTTTATATTGCCTTGGTGTGTAATACAAACACATCTAGGTGGCTGCACTCTTGTCTCTTAATTTTTTGTACTATCCCAACTGTTCAAGTGTACAAGTATGAAGAATCATAAACAAGGGGCTTAAATTTGGGGTTTCTTTTTCACTGAATAGTTGAGGTTATCCTGGCACTCCTGAAGGAGGCTGGGTGTAAAATTAGAGTTCTTGAAGTGTCTGGCAGGAGCTCAACTATGCTTCTATCATCTGGGTTTGCTTTCAAGGGAGTGATTAGGAAATTATGTTCTTGTTAACATGATCTGTGCAAGTAATGACTATTATACCCAACATTTCCTGTATTTAAGCTGAAGTGATTGTTCCATCTTGATACAAAGAGCAGAGGTATTTTCTTGAGAATTAGTGATTTGGGCCAAATCTTAACTTTAAAGAGTATTACAAGAAGAAAGTTCATCCCTTTTCAAAGTACCAGTCCACTTCTGTCTGAAAATACTAACTGGTGCTTAAAAAATACATATCCATGTGGATCTTTCACTTCAATATTCGACACTCCCAGATGTCAGATGAAGGAAGAAAGCTGCCTTTATTGAAACAAGAAATGTTGCATTATAAACTACGGCATTCATTTTTCACTGCTTTTGTACTTCTGCAGGCAGGATAAAGCATCTTTGACTTTAAAATCCGTATTTAAAGGACAGATGCCCATGTCTCTTGCTGTGGCTGGAAGTCTGTAGTCTCATGCTCTATTGTATGTGAATACAGAAACTCTGCAGCATTCTCCAAGGCTAATAAAACCATTTCAGTCCTTAGAGGAAGTCTGATGAGTCTGAGGAAAAGATAAGTTTTGAATGAGGTCACAAATTAAACATAGTACGCAGGAGAAAAAAAGCAGTTCTATTGAAACTCAGAGTTGGGAGAAATTGAGACAAACTCATTTTCTTTCCAACCTGTGAGGTTCTCTAGCAGAGGTGCTCCCTCTGGGCCAGCTTCCTCTCTTTCCACTTCAGCAACAACTGACTAAACAGGTCAGCTCTGACATTCTTGGTTGTCGCTTCTCTTGAATTGATGTTCCCAGACAGAATGGGGAAATCCACAGGTGTGGGTGAAAGGAGGAGGAAGAAAGGAGGTGAAAGGAAAGGAGATGAGCAAGAGCAGAAATCAGGGTAGGAGTACTAACATGTTGTGTTCAGTGCAGTTCACACTGTACAGATGCACCTCCTGGGCTAGGGCTTGGAACTATGGTCTGTTTAGAAACACAGCACTGGGAAGATACCAGAGATGGTGCTTTGACTTCCAAAGGACTTGCTGTTTCAGCTGGTAATACCTCTATCCCAATAGTGAAACATGAAACGGTGAAATGGAGTATAGTCTCATCTGTGGCAGCTAGCAAATAAAATCAATAGGTAAAACAGTCAGTGCCTGGGATTCATTCCTAATCATCACCATGCATGGAAAAAAGAAGTCTAAAGTCTTGTTTTCTGAGTAGGACCAACAGCTCTTACAAGGATGATGGCACACCTGCACTGCCTGCCAGAGCTACTTTATTGCTGGCAATAAAATAATGGCAAACACAGCATTATGCAGCTGTAAGAGTGTAATTGCATTTTTTGCCATTATAAGCAGAGGAAATTGCTAAAACTTAGGTGACCAGACCATATTTTAGCAGCTAAAAGCAGGAGAAGTGAGTAGACACCTGCAAGCAAGGGGCTGGTGGGTTGGTCTTTACTGAGGAGGCACTTCAGCAGTACCTGTACTGATAATGCCACTTGCTGTTGCCAGCTGCTTCCATGCAAAGGCCAGCCTTAGAAACATGTTTGCTCTGCTGGGCAAGAACAGTTACAAGAGCTCCTCTAAGTCTGCCTGTACTTAGCGAGAAAGCAATGTTTTAAAGCACAGAATTAATCTGCCTGCTGACATCTCTTGTTCAGGGCAAAACTTACAACTGACTTTTAGTCCTGATTTGTTTCATAGTCCCCTCCCTCTTCATGGTCCCCCTGAACCAAAAGTTCTTGTTTTGATAAAGCAGCATGTTCAACATCTGAAGACAGAGGCTGCTTCTCATTCCTCTTGGTCAGGCACAGCATTTCTGGCTCTGCTGCACAGCTGGGCTAAGGCTAACCTGTGGCACCCCTTTCCTACTGAACCCACAGCCAGGCTGGGAAACAAGAGAGTTGTCAAAGAGCAACCAAGGCTCTGTCTGGTAAAAGTTGGGGTTCAAGGGCACAGCAGCCTGAGTCGGGAGTCTCTGTGGCACAATCAGTCAGTGTGTTTGCTGTTACCCAAAAGGCTAGTCATCCAAGACCACCCAGAGATGGGGGCTTGGAACTAGGTAAACTTTAATGGTGCTTTCCACCCCAAACCATTCTATGATGTCTTCTATGTTACTATGAAAAATGGGGCCTCATTTCAGGCAAAGGCCAGAGGAAGTTAAAAAGCAAACTGACGGAATAGAATTACTGCCAATTTTGTGGTGAAGTCAGGATGCAGCTCAGGGGAAGAGACACATCACAGATAAAGAATGTGAAAAATCTCATAAGATCATCTTGTAACATGAGAAAGAAAGGGGCACTCCACAGGAGCAGCCTGAGAGCAGCAGTGCATGGATGCAGGGTTCTTTCCAGGCAAAAAACCAACTACCCTGAAGTGGCTGGAAGCCCAGATCTTTTGTTTTCTTAACAAAGTTTTTTGTTATCATCTGGAATTATTTAATCTGCCCTTCAAAGGTCTTCCAAGAGACAGCCTACCTAGAGCTGCTGTTCAAAACTTCACCAAACACAGTTTTCCTATGGTATTCCCCAGACTGGTTTCAGCTGCACATCACAACCCCTTCTTCTACAGAAATGTATATTTCTAGAAAATTTCTGGGGCTTGCTAACAAGACATAAAGATGTTCACAACCAATTGTCAATACCTAGTCTCTTGTACCTCAAAATTTCCTGCTTTCTTTTGATAATATTCCCCATTATTATGATTGACATCAAAATTCATGAGAGAATAAAAGGGTTAATGGGGTTAAAGGGAGTAGCACTTGACTATAAAAAGTTACCGCAATTAATAATGTCTGAGAACTTGAGCTGTAAGAAAAAATGCAAAAGCTAGCAGAAAAGAACTAAATTAACAGCTTTAAGTGTTAGTCTGTTTATGTTGCACACTTTATTTGTGTCAGGGGATTTAAATACCCAGTTGTTTGGCAATCATTTAGATTTATAGCAGACCTGCAGACTAACCTGTTGAAGTGGAACAGAGCTGCATGAGTGGATGTCCTACCCCGACTACTTACAACTCCAGGGAAACCCCAAAGCACACAACACTGGGGAGCATCAAATGCCAAGGAAACTATTTGCTCTGTTGGTGCAGTCTGGTAGTTGGAATTTAAGCAGTGATAAGTGATAAGACAGGAGCTCTCTGCTGCCTCTGTGATTAGCTTAATTACCAACAGAAGTCCCCTGTTCTCCTTGTGTATGGGTCTATTAATACTAACAATGTGCTCATGCCATCTGCCAAGGAGCCATTTCCAACTTTACAAAGCACAGCAGACAATACTTGCAGGTGCTTGGAAATGTGTTTATTTGGCTACTAAATCCACAAGACTTAAACGCTGCCAAACAGTATTTGCATTTGCAGGTACTCCTGCAAGACAGTGTCTTCTGAACTAATATCAGACAGGAAGAATTCCAGACTGATGAAAATCAAGAGAGGTATTAATCTATTGCTTCCATTTTGCTTCTTAGTCTGTGTTTTTGCATCTGGCTCGCAAATATTCTTGGATTCAGAACTGTAAGGGATGCCACAATCCCAGCAGAGATGAGTCATGAGATCCAAGGTTAGTTTTAAGTGCCATATTGCAAAGAAGCTTCAAGAATGAGTGTTTCTACTTAGTCTGAATATAGCAAAGCCAAACAAAACACATTGTTTCCCTTTGATAAAACGTGACAGGCTTTGCTTGCAGTGTCACTCAAACTCTCTGAAGAGATTGTTACTGGTCTATATTCAACCCAGTATTAATTGAGGCATAAAATGGTTATCAGATCAAAGCCTATTTTAATAAAACTCTGCTGTAAGGAGCAGCCTGAGAAGATATTCAGGCATTTCACATTACATGTTGTACAAACTAACCATGCAGAGAGACGAGAGACAGATTTCCCCTGCAGACTTTAATGATTCTATCAAGATTTACTAGATTAAAACAATTTAGGTGTCTGAAGCTCACAGCTGATAGATTTGTATTGTTACATCCTTCTTACCTGTCAAATTTATGCAGGATTTTTATTTTCTGACAACTTGATATTTTTATGTGGTTTGGCATTGGTAATTAGACCGACCTGGAAGTTTTTCATTTATTTGTATGGTAGATTATCCAGTGTTAGGACCCTACTAATTTTATCATTTAAGGAAAAGAGTAAACTCGAATAAATGGTGTACTCAATATCTGAAATTGCCCTGCTGAAGAAATACTACAGGCTTCTTCCCAGAAGGGGGAAAATTAACACAGTGAGCCATTCTCGAAAGAGACAGGATTAAAGATTAAGCTCCTATTAAGAGAACCATTCCTAAACTTTAAATAGGACAGATTTGAAATCTGTGGCCTTTAAAGGCCCAGTGGTTGACTGAAAAACTCTTCAGCATAAGAGACAAAGAGTTTCTGGGACCGAGGAGGCTTTCAGCCAGGATAACTGAGGCTGTCCCCACAAATATTGTCATGTTTTCATCTTCTCTACCACATGTTCTCCTCCTCTTCACTATCACTGGGCATCTTTTTGGAGCACTGTGAAGAACTGTCCCCTTTTTAGGGCGGCAGTTGCTGATCATTTTTGAGCATATTTGCTCCTCTTGAAGCCGTTCCCTTGCTAGAGGGGCTCTGTTAGCAGGATTGCTTTCCTTCAGTCCTTTTAAAACACTTTTTGGTCATGGCCATAATATAAATAGCCCAGGGCAGCCCTGCTGCTGGCTGCTGACACTGGGCACTGCTCCCAGAACAGGTCTGTGCCTTAATCCTGCCTGTCCTGCGACTGCGCGCTGGGGCTGTGCTCCAGCTCATCGGGGACAAACACAACGTGAAACTGGTCTGAGATCCAGTTAAATAATAATATGATAAATGCTTTCCTTGACAGCTTTCCTAGAACATTCTTGTTTTCGGGATCCTTTCCCTGCAGTTCAGGTTTTGCATTCTCCTCTCCCCGCTCCTGAACCCTGCTGCCAGCACCCTTTCCTGTCATCTGACTTTCCTAAAGTCAAGTCACTGCTGCTTCCTTACAGTCAGTGAGTGTCTTTTCAAACCCCGTGAAAACAACACCTTGCCTGAGGCTCTTTCCCCACCTTTCCTGCAGGCAGACCAAACCCCAGTTTCTCTTGCTGCCGTGAGAGCACCCATTGCTCTGCCAGAGTTCAGTCTTCAGGTTCACTGCTCCTAGGGACAGACGTAGTGGAGGCCGTCAGCAGGGAGGATCCACGGGATCCATGTAGCAAAAGCTGTACAGGGAATTGCCCAAATCCCCTCACCTTTCCATCAGTGACAAATCAAGCCCCACTGAAAGGGCAAGGATTTCACATTAGCAGTTGGAGCTTTGCTCAGAGGAGCTGTGCCAAAACACTGACTTTTATGTATGCACACCTGTACCTGTACCTGCAGTAAAAGAAATAATATACATAAAGGTGCTGACAGGCTCAGGATCTCACTTAAACTTCACCCAACGCCCCCATGTGTGCCACCATGACAGTTGTTTTTTGGGCCCTCCATAACTCAGAGCAATGCTGTCAACATGCTCCCACTGGGGCTCTCTGCATCAGCTGTGCAGAGAATTCTCCCTCCCGTGCTTCATGCCAACATCAGCCCAGCCCAACTCGCTCTGACACAACCACTTGCAGTTTTTAACATGATATAGTATCACTCTCCAGAGCTGCCTGAGGGAAAAATGCGTTCCACTCACCTAATTGCATTAGTCTAATGTTTCTCCCTCTTTTGGAATTAAGCTATTTAAATAATAAAACTTGGCTGTATTAAGGTTTCAGTGTTGCAAGGCTTAAGGGAAAAAGGATCAGGATAAAAGCTATTCTAAGGTAAATTTGAATTATATGTTTCAGCCAAAGTTTTAGTAATTTTGAAAGCCCACAAATTTGTTTTTCAGTTATTAAATGTCCCAGTTTGGGTAGGAGGGATTTCTTTTTCTTCTTAGTAGCTGGTACTGTGCTCTGGTTTTTGGACTCATGAGTATGAGAATGATGTTGATAACACACGGATGTTTTGGCTATTCCTAAGTAGTGCTTACCCTAAGCTAAGGACTTTTCAGTGTCTCTTGCTCTGTAACTGAGGAGCTGCACAAGAATGCAGGAGGGAGTACAGCAACGACAGCATTTCATATTAGTAGTTTGTTATTATTACTATATTTTGTTTCAAACCTTAAATTGCTCTTAACCAATAAGGTTTACTTTTCCTTTCCAATCCACTGCAGGGGTAAGGAGAGAGCTGAGGTTAATTGCCTGCTGAGGTTAAACCATAACAATAAATTATTGTGGTTATCCATTTGGGAGAGGGGGGTGTGGTGTGGTGGAGGGGATATAATTTGTTTTTTAACTCCTCCAAATATTTCACTGGCATTTGAAAGAATTTTCAAAAATAATGCAGAAAAATGCCAGATAGCCAGAAGAGACAATGATAAATAATTGAGAATACTTGGACTTGTAAGAGCTGAAAGAAACCTGATTTGAGAGTTCTATCATCAGAGAGGGGCCTTAGATTTAGAGTATCAGACTAAAACTAATAGAGGCCATTACAAACAAAATCATAAGGCTGAAATAACTCTCCCAGCCCAAGACTACCAGTCAGCATCATCAATGCACAGGTTATTTCCAATGCCCTTCAGACAGACTATGCCCTCCCAAGTGAGTGATGCCTGCTGCCCTTGTCAACAGGAAGCTTTTCCTGCCTGAGAAGCAGTAATGGTGGCACAAAAGACCCTTTTGCTTCTCAGAGGAAGGGGCATGCTATAGGAGGACTTAACCTTCAAGAATCACAGAATCACAAAATTACAAGATGGGTAAAGTTGGAAAACCACCACAGTAGGCCCTCTGCTCCAACCTCCCTGCTCAAGCAGGGTCATCCTAAAGCACATGGCACAGGATTGCATCCAGTTCTTGAGTCGGTCTCTCCAGTAAGGGAGGCTTCATCACCTCTCTGGGCAATCTGTTCCATTGCATGGTCACTGCACAATAAAGAAGTTCTTCCTCACATTCGGGTGGAACTTCCTGTGCCTCAGTTTCTGCCTGTTGCCTCTTGTCCTATTGCTTGGCACCACCGAAGAGAGCCTGGATCCATCCTCTGACACCCTTCCTTCAGATACTGACAGACATTGCTGAGGTCCCCTCTCAGTTTTCTCTTCTCAAGGCTGAACAGGCCCAGCTCCCTCAGTGTTTCCTCATAAGAGAGATGCTCCAGCCCTTTGATCATCTTCATAGCCCTCTGAGGGACCAACTCCAGGAGCTCCAGGCACCTGAACAGGTACCTGGTAAGTGGCCAAATGCCCAAAGTTTTAAATAAGCAGAAGACACCACCAAATGATGAAACGTGACAACCAGGCATTCTGATACAGCCTAACAGGACAATTGGCCAAGTTACACCATTGTCCCATGGCACATGCCACAAAGTGAGGTTATAGAAAAATATCTACACTTTCCTGTCTTTGAAATATCTGCATAAGGCATAAGTGCCTCACACACACCAAGCCTGCAAGACATTAAGTGCCCCACTTGCTGCTCTTCCTGACCCCTTCCTCTCTTAATAAGCTGATCTTTTCTCCTCAGGAAACTGAAGTTACTCATGGATTTTGTAGGCTAAGTTTGAGGCAGGCTGAGAGAAACCACACTTGCCCTCAGGAAAAGTCAAATTCATCAACTGCTAATAATTTCTGAATTGAATATTTTATTATTGAATATTATTGAATTATTGAATAATTTCTGGTTGAATCTAAATAGATTATATCTCAGTCAACTTTCCCTTCTAGGGACAGCATGAAACTTCATTATTGCAGCAGTACCATAAATTGTGAGTGTTTTTTGAAAGATGGAGAGTTTCCTGTAACTCAAGCACTTCACCCACATGATAAGGTAGTAGGTGAGTTAAGGGGTCATAACCCTCCTGTCCTCCACTTCGGGGATGATTTTCACTGCAAGGGCTTCACTAACAAGAAGCCATTCAATCTCAGCAGTGGTTGCTGACAACCCCTGTGTGAGACAAAGACAGTTTGTGCTCTTTGTATCTTCTCACTCATCGGGCAAAGGCCCACCCCGCACATCCAGTTGTGTGAGTAAAGACATAAACAAGGATTAAAGCAGGAGTCCCTGTACCTCAGAGAAAAGACACAGAGTGAGTGTGTGTACACCGAGGATTTGGAGAGCATTCAGCTCGTGACCTGGGCATCCTGACATGTCAGTGTGTACAGTTGCTCATACAGCTGGTGAATAATAAATACCTCAACAAGCCCTTGAGATGATACTTCTAAATACTTAGCTCTTCACGGAAGCAGTCAGAACCCTGACTAGATTCACCCCGCAATTGTGTTCCTCTACAAGTTTTTACATGGTTCATTTGACTTTTAAAAGAGGTTGTCTTTTGAAGAGCAAGTGCAACTTACCAAAATAACCTTTGAGCTGCACGAGGCTTTGTTTGAAATACTATTCTGCTATTCCACTTCTCAAATGTCATGTCAGTCTCGGTGTTTGTCTTCTCTTAAAAGATAGCAAAATTGTCACAGTATTTCTTGTAAAAAGTTTTCACCTCCTTTACAGCTTTAGATTTCTTGCTATGTTAAGTTATGAGCTATGAGTTATTAGCCTCTATTCATTTGCTACACAGTTTGGGGCCCCAGATAAAAAGCAACTATCCCTTTGGGAAGCAAGGACAAAAAGGACTGTAACTTGCTCACCACAGAAAGCACCAGAGGGTTGTTCATTTGAATTATCAGAAGAAGCTGTTTAAAGTGAAAAACTGGTGGTAATTGGTGGGGGGGGGGGGAGGGCTCGTTGTCTTATTATTTTTTACACAACCTCACAGGTGGCACTACTGCATGGGAAGGCTGCAGCTTCAGGTAATGTTTATATCTGCCCATAGTGCTGCATCCTTCCTCGCAGGAGCTGTCACCCTTGGTCAGTGGATGCAAGCATGCTGAATCATCAGGCTTTTAAGTGCTTTCCCTGGAATAGGATTTATTTATTACAAAGCTTTCCTACCATGCAGCACACTGAAGGAAAGCTCCTTTTTCAAGCCTCTTTTACCAGAAGCTGTTTTGGATGCTTGCAGCTCAGCAGGGACACGCACACTGGTTATACATTGAAAGATTTTAAATTCATAAACACAGAGCACCACAGAGCCAGCCAACAACTCTTCTGCTTCCCAACTATTCACAGCAACAAAACAAACACACAAACACGCTTCTCGGTCCTTCAGCCCGCTAAATACTAATTACTCTCTAGTGATGCAACTCAGCATAATACTCATGGGATTTTTCCGGCTTCACTGCCACAGGATAGCGGACTCGGTTCGAGTCAGGAAATTGTTTTAGCAGCGTCGCAGCGCTGAAATTTCACTTCCTTCTTCTTCTTTTTTTTTTTTTTTTCTAAGAGCGGTAAGCTCTTCTCTCCTTCCCCAAAGTACTTTCGGCTTCAAAGGCAGCGGCTGAATCAGACAGCGCCGGCCATCGCCGCTCCCCGCCCCGCGCTGCCGACGGGCGAAGGGATCGCGCCCGTCCCGTCCCGTGCCGTGTCGTGCCGTGCCGTGCCCCGCGGAGCGCCCGGAGCGCACAAAGCCCTGCCAGGGACCCCCGGCGCAGCCCCGGCTCCCGCCTCACCTGCTCCGCTGGCCGCCGGCAGCCGCCGCCGCTTTTCCTTTCTCCCGCCCGCCCGCGGACAGCCCGGCTTTGTCCGCCCGCCCCGCTGCGCTCCGCCCCCGCGGGAGGTGCCACGGGAGCCGCGCTGGGCACGGCACCGCAGCCCCGGGACACTGCCCTGCCCTGCCCCGCGCTGCCCTGCCCTGCCCTGCCCTGCCCCGCCCTGCTCCGCCGCCAGCATCCCGCACGGGCGGCTTCCGCGAGATGGGGGGCATGGACCGCACCGACCCGCGCCTGGATGCATTTGCTATTATTATTCTTCTTCTTATTCCTATTATTATTACTATTATTCTTATTACTACTATTATTATTATTACTACTACTTTGTTGTCTTGTCTTTTCTTTTCTTTTCTTTTCTTTTCTTTTCTTTTCTTTTCTTTTCTTTTCTTTTCTTTTCTTTTCTTTTCTTTTCTTTTCTTTTCTTTTCTTTTCTTTTCTTTTCCTTTCTTTTCTTTTCTCTCCCTCTCCCGCAAGGTTAAGATGCGGCGGTTCCCAGAGGAGCGCAGCCCGGCACCGTGCAGCCCCCGCGGCTTCCTCGCAGCCGCCGGTCCTGGAGCGCCGGTGGGACGGCGCCGGGGCTGGGAAGCACGTCCAGCATCGCCCCCCTCGGCCGGCTGAACCCCCACGGCTCGGCTCTGAGGCCGCTCTGACTCGCCTGAGGGGCAGAGCACAAGAGCCGGCTGTGCAGGGGATGCTGATTTCCACAGGCTCTCCGAAATCACTCCCTGAGGCAAAACCGTTCCACCTGCTCTCGAAAACTGAGCCAGCCAGGGAAGCTGTCAGGCCTATCTTTAGTTATTTGCTCCACAGATGGACTGTTAGTCATGTCCTGCCCACATGGAATCTAGTGGTTTGTGCTGTTAAGCTCTGTGTCGTGTAGCCATAAACGCTGAGGGGAGGTGATCTCTGTGTAGGATGTTTTTTCCTATTTTTGTAATGGTAACTATCAATTAAGGCTCAGAGAAAAAGAGAAATAGTGCAGTCTTCCCGCCCTTGTAATGACACCTGGTATTCCCCCCCGGGAGTTATGTTAGGGCACATCATTTACATGAAGACAAAATTTAAAATGGGGGGGACAGTCCCTCCCAACCCAAGCTGTTCTGTGATTACGCATGTCAGAGGAAACTGTGCCGTTCCCTTCTGAACAGCTCTGTGTGAAGGAGCAGGGCTGAGATTCAGCTTCTTCTCCAATGTTTATGGGACCTCTCCTGTGGCATAATTTAAGGGACCCCATGTTCCTGGGGATGCATAGACCCCAAACAGACAGGGTACAGTAGCTCTGCTGTCCCAATTAAATGACAGAAAGAGCAGCCTGGAAATGCAATGAGGGATACCTGTGGCGTCTCCAACCATTCCCATTTCTGGGAAAAGAGACCACTCCCTTTTCTAGGAGCAGTTCAGGGCTAAAGTTGAGGTGCAGAGGGGTTCACCACCACTAAGTGGGCTGGGACCCTCTGCTCCAAAGGGTGCAGAGTAGGGCTCATGGCAGCTGAATCTTTTGTGGCAGAAGAACAGTGACAGTGCCATGCTGCTGATGAGATGCTGCTGAAAGTATGAAGCTGGGTCTGGAGGACAAGTTGCTCATGAGTTCACAGACATTCCTGGGGAGCAAGGGGGAATCCCAAATATAAGTGTTCTCAGGTAATTCAGAGTCGTTAGCCACTTAAAAACCTACCACTCAAAGCCAAAGGGATTTTCTGGCTTTTGTTTCATCTAAAAACACCTGAATTTTGTTCTAATCCTGTTTCTTCATGTTATAGTGACAAAAAACCTATTTCTGTGCCTGCAGAACAATTAGAGGATTTTAGTGCATCTGCACACTGCATTTAACTGAGTTTGAAGATCAAAAGATATGCTATTTTTGTAAGGTCTTCTCTGGGATCCACACAGCAGTGTTTGAGGCCCTGCTGGATGATTTTGGCATCAGCATGTGCCTAAGTATTTCAGGAATTGTAATCTTCATTGTGCAGAAGGGAGGCTGCAGAGCAGAGAGACAGTCAAGCTAAAAAACATCACCTCACCTATGAGTACATCCGGTCTAAATGCCCATGAGGAGAGCTGCTGACTCAGAGCACCTGTGGTCTGGAGATTTAGCTGCAGGTCACTGCTGACTGGTCCCTCTCTCCTGCTTGAGGCTCCCAGCACCATAGATAAGAGGTGTATTTGGTCCCAGCTATGGCCAGGTGCTTCCATGTCCATCATCACCAGACCGTGTGTGCAGTGTGGCTCACCCTAAACCCTGCACACCTGTGATTTCCTAAGCCAAAACAGCCTAGTCTGATGGATATCATCTCTCAGAGCCTTCAGGTATTGAATGCCCAGGAACAAGAACTTTTTAAAATAGAGAGGCTTATGATGAGGTCCAGGTAGGGTCTGGGGATTTATCAGTCCCAGAACATGGAGGCTGTTGTCTGTGTAGACATCCTGACATGTGTTTCCTTCCCTCAGACACTTTTCATGTTTCTGTTTTATGCCAACACCAGCACGAACGCAAGAACCATTGCTGCAAAAACAGCCACTTGTTGCTGTAGTTCCCCTGCCATCAATTTTGTTTCCCTTGGCAGAGAGGTGTTAGGATCATGCACATTCCCTACTATCACGGACATCCTGGATCAGGCTAGCAATACATTTGTGGCCAGTTTGGTTTTGTGCCATGTTCCACCAATGGTGCTGGAAGTAGCAGTCGGTGCTGGGGTGGGCTGACCAAAAGTCTTTACCTACCAAAACAGTTTTAAAAATGAACATTTGTCTCATCTCTAAAACTGGATGTTTGCTGGCTATCTCTTAACAAAACCTGCTTTGCAGCAAGTGGAGAAACAGAAGGTGATTCCAAGTTGACAAAGGAAAGGTCAAAGCAACACGCTTGGGTCGTGGCTTTCCTTCAAACACAGGAAGAGAAGCACCTACGGATACAACTGTGACCTGGTCAGAGCCTCAGGGAAGTGCATCCATCTTCAACTGCACTCTGCTTCCAGGAAGAAACAAGGACTTTCAGTTTTTTAAGAGCTCTTTACACTGGATCTCTAATCCCTGATTGAAGAGATGCAGTTAGGTTACAGGACATAATATCAGTAGAATTTATTACTGAAGGCTTTTTCCTGAATTCCTTTGACCCTGCAACCTCCTTGATGTCAACCCAGTGCAGGTTCATGGCTGAGGAGGGAATATGGCCCTTTCCTTTCATTCTTCATAGCTGTAATTAATTCTCTGCCTCATCTTCATCAGTGAGTGCAGTTAAAGGAAGAATAAAAGGGACATCAGTCTCTCTAATGCAGAACTGATTTAGATACTCTTCTGTCAGCATTTGGATCTGACCCATTACACAAACCCAGTACAAGCCAAGTGTGTGGTTGAGTCTTCTAGCAAGGACATACACTAAAACATCCATGTAAATACATCTATCTGAATACAAAACTTAGCAATCTCACTTGCAGATGCTTCTCTCTTTCTTCATTTACTACCTCATAATTCCTGGATAGTGACTTCTCTTTTATTTACAGTATCCCAAAATATGTCACATATTTCCATTAAAAGGAATGGATAGAGTTGAAAATAACATATCTTATATATAACAGCAACCTTTTTTTACAGAATATACAGAAAACAAATTTGCCTCAGGTTAAGTAATAGCACTTCCTAAAAGCCACAAAGAGCTTAAATTTTTTTGTAAATCCTGTTGAAGAAAGTGATTTTTTTCCCTCGTGCACAATTTCCACTCTACCTGAATAAAACCTTTTTAGACTTTTTTTTTTCCCTTCCTCTTCTCCCCTGACCAACTTTCCTCCATGTCCCACAAACCACATTTCCCACAAAATGTTGCATTTGGTCAAACCTTACAGTTCGGTATCCAGAAACATCTGAGGAAATCCTCAGGTAACCATCATCTTTTACCTTTGTTCATTTCTCTACTTGCCTCATTGGGATGTTTATTTACTTTTGGCCTTCTAACCCCAGTGCCCCCAATATGCCAGGAAGCACTAAGCAGTCCACAGGTGGTGACTCTGCCCAGCACCCATGAAAGTTAATCTGAAACCAAAGAATAAGATAAAATGCCAATTTCACCTACAGTGCACCATCATGCTGCAGGCGTGCAGCCTTGCACAGACACCTCTGTGTCCCACAGGGCACGGCACACTGAAGGTCACAGGATCTCAATTTCACACAGTGTCTCTGCTACCTCTTTTCCAGTAGCCACAGTGAGCAGAGCAGAGCACAGGGAGGGAAGGGGAAGGAATGAGACTGAGAAAGCTGCACTTTGCGTTGTGTCAACAAGGTAATCTGATAGATATGTAGCACAGTGTTTTTACAGAAGGTCTTTTCTCTGCCAAAGCCTTCAAAAAACTACCCCTGAATGCATTAGTGGGCTATTACATGGTTTGGTTGGATAAACACAGCCTATTTTACATGGTGTGTGTGGAACAGGAGCGATATATCAGCTGTCACTCTTAATATTTTATAGAAATTGTTGGGGGTTAAGCCTGTAAAGTCTCCCTCAAGGTCATCACCTTCTGTGTTCTGTTGCTCAAGGGCAGGCCCAAATAGAGCAGTTCCCAACTCATACAGGATTTGACCATTTGCTTTTGTTGCTATCCAAATCCATTATTTCCAGTAGGGCCAAGGCAAGACTTTTGGCACAGTCCTGTCCTCACTTGTCTTGTTCACATCAGGGAAAGGCAGCATTAAGTGGTAATGGTCCCAGCCCAGTTCCAGAATTAAAAATGAGGTCCTTAGCTGTATCTACATATTTGCTCACTCTACCAGCATCTCTGGAGAGCAATCCCTCTTCTCTAACCTCTCTATGGCCCTGATATCCTCTCTCACTAGAATGAATGAATGAGTTTTAAGAATGCATTTAATTTAAGGGGTTAGGACCCCTTTATGAGGTCAGACCCAAGTACAGAATTTTAAAATGGTTTTCTCCAGGGAGGGAGGTTTTCAAGCTCTGAAATAGTCAGATAGTGGTGATAAATGTATTCATTTAAAGGAAATTGGCAACATTTGAAAAAAAAATAGATGCTACACTCAAGTTCTTTACAAGCACTTATGCAATGGTATCTAGTAACCAAGGTCCTTTGCAGGGAAACTCCTAAGTATGTACCACGTGTCAGGGCCACATCTTTTTCTGATTAGGATGCTTTCTTGAATTTTTTCCAAATCCCTGTTTTCCAAAGGGGTGCACAAGTCCTTCTCGGCCAGTCTCTTCTGATTCACCTAAAGTTTCAGGATTTGAGATTGTCTTTCATTAGATGGAAGAAGTTTTTTATCAGTGAGAGCCTGGCTAATCAAGTTGCTGAAATCATGATGTTAAATCTCTCTGGGTCTGTGAAAGACTTTTGAAAGGCCAGGGACTGCTTCCCTGATGCCACGAGGATTTCTGGGTTGGATTGTCATTACCTAAGTTGGGAAAGAAGCAAACCCCTCAAGATTAATCTAATATTTGTCAAGAACAGCAGAGAAAAATTAGCCAGCAGTTGTAGTGGACTGGCAGGAGGCTGTTGTTCAGGAGGTGTTTGTAGTGTAAAAAGGAGCCCCACTGTGGGTGGGGACAGTCCCCAGCTGCTGGGACCTACCAGATGATAATCGGGGAAATACACTGCGAGTGTGAAGAGCAGTGAGGCTGAAGATCTCCTTTCCTTTGAAACTTCACCTACCCAGACATGGGATCATAGTGGTATCTGTATCAAGCAGATGGATGAGCTGACACTGTGGCACTTAGCAGAGGAGACAAAGAGTACCTAACCAAGTGTGAAGCTGGTCCTAGTACCCCTATGGCTCTGTGGGAAGTGCTGCTCCTGAGCAGCCTCAGGGAAAGCAGCAAAAGTCTGACAAGTCATTCTGTGACTCTGATTCTGTGGAAACAGTTGCTAATGGCAATGTGCCATTATACGAGGCCTCCTCACCCTCTACAGGTGGCCCTCAAATTGTGCAGAATTCAGGAAATCTTCTGTTTTGAAAGGCCAGACTTACCATGATTACAACTGGAAGAAATTCTGCTCCCTGAGGGAATAATTAGGCAGCTGAGTTGAAACTCAGTGTTGAACCACACTTTCCCTTTACAGTGGTTTTCTCTTGGAACTTGGAGGGTAATTCCTCTTTGAAAACATTGTGCACATCTCACTGTAACAGATGCTGGAGGGAGCCACGTTGTTCTTTCCGTGACTGTCAGGAGCAGAAACAAAGAAATGAGGGGTAAAGTGAGGAATTGCCTCATCTGAAAAAAAGGAAATTTTTTTTCTTCCTGTAAAGCCGAGGTCACTTTGGCTAATCACAGCAGCACGAAGCACTGCCATAACCAGATGCAAAGTTATGCACTTCCTTAGTGGCATGGGTTAAAATGATTTGGTTTATGGCATCTGACTGGGTTTTTCCTAAAAAAGGAAGCATGAGTAATCAGAAATCTCCTGTTTTAGTATTACCATAGAAACAAGCCATGCAAGAAGCAAATGAACTGTGTATACAGAGCTGGATCAGGTCTTATTGAATCTGTAGGAATAAAACTAACAATGGTGGAAGAGTCCAGGGGGCTGAATATCCCAGTCAGCAGAGCATTGAAAGCCCCTAACACTGTTCACGCTGCCACCATGTGTTTCTTTGTTCTCGATGAAATTAATTCTGTGCACTATCCGTGTGTGCACATTTGGCTGTGTCTCACAGTAGTGACTAACAGTAAGAGAACAAAAATGAACACGTTTTCCCTGTCAGGCTGCAGATTTTCTATGAGTGGCTCACAAATTATTTTGCTGTATAAAATATGAAATTTTATTAAATATTACTTTTGAAAAAGCATATCCAAAGTAGTAACTGCTGATCCATTACAGTGGCTAACAGGGAAACTAATGGCAAGTGACTAAACCTTTTCCCACAGGACTGAACAATCTGCATAAGCAATGCCTTCCTCCACAAGTCACTTTCTCTCCCACAAAGATGGTAAAATTTTAAGTTAAATGTCATATGAGAGAAACACTCCTAAAAGGAAATAAGGGAGAAATAGCAGACTCGTGAGCAAATACCATCATTGTTGAACTTAAAAATCTCCCTGGTCATCACTTACATAAAGATATATATATTTGTGCCATCCTAATAGCACAAGAAAGAAGTGAACTGGAGATCTGTATCATGACTGCTGATCGGAGTTACAGCTTCAGAGTTTCATTGAAAATCCAGGCATGCTGTTTCTATAGAATGGAAACTTGTGTATAACTACTGACAACACACATATCAGTGCAGCTAAAGTGATTTCAGTAATGTCAGTGACCATATTTAAACTGATAATAGAGGTCTCTGAAGAAAGATGGATTAGTATGAGATGGGAAAAGCAGTTCAATTCATATGGGATGTAATGGAGCTCTTTTGAAACGCTGTCGCAAATGCAGAAAAGCCCAGCTCTGGAGAGTTACAAAGGGCAGCCTCCCACAGTTCTGGCCGTGCAGCGCCCTGCTGATGCTAAAAGAGTAGCTTGCCCCCTCAGTCATGGTAAGAAAATTTATCCAGTATCCTTGCCCTAGCCCATTGCCTCCTTTCCCTCTTGCACACTACATGCCTGTCGCTCTCAGTAAGTGCTGTGGGTAGCACAGCACTTCAGTAACTCCAGCAACAACATATTTAAATTGTCAGGGACTGTACTTTGCAATGAGCTGAGTATTTTGGCAGCTGTTTAGCAAAGGGTATTATCCTTGGAATGGCTTTGGCTGTGCTTGCAGGAGCAGGCAGTGGCTTTGCAGAGGGAAGTGCTGGTGAACCTAAGGGCCACACGTGTGCTAGGGAGGGGATGTCCTGGACAAGATCTGGCCTGGTGCTGTGGGTTGAAGGATTTAGCACCTGAAGTTTGTTATTATATATGTATGTATAAATGCATTTCTGTTTGTAAATGCATCATCTGGTTTGTTTCTTCACAAAATTAATCCATTTTGTGGCTTCTGCACATTCTGCACGGTGGGGAAAACAGCCCTGTGAGGACAGCCAGGTGAGTCCCTTTAAAAAACACTGCTGACGTGAAGGAAATTCTTCATGTCAACACATCTTCTACTGAGTGGGCTTGGAGTTCCCAATTTCCATCAACATCAAAAGGTGAGCAGAGCTTTTCAAGTGAGCCAATGAGTTCACCATGCTCCACACCTGCAGAGTTTCAACAAGATCTCAGTTTCCAGAACTTAATTCCCAAAGTCTTGCTTAAGCTTGCTTCAAAAATAATTAGTTGTCCAAAGTCTTGGAATCAAAAGAGACACCTAAATAACTCCAGAATTTTGTTAGTATTTGGCATGCAAGAATATATTGGCCTTTATTCTCAAAGAGCCTCCAGTTTTTGATGATCATGATGATAATAAGGAAAGTCAGATCAGTCTTTTCTCTTAAAACCATCATTCTGTTTCTAATTATTTATTTGCAGGCAAAGAAATATAATTCTTTCATGGTATTACTTGTAAGGCTGGAAATTTGAAGGCAAGCATCACTGTACTAGACATAGAATGTACATTGTAGACTCAAACTAGGCGGGAATACATAAATAAATAAATAAAGACCATAGCAAACATTTTAATTATTGGGATGTGTTGATTTTGATTTGTAATAAAGGACATTTTCTATATTGAAGAGGATGGTTGTCTGGGAGCAAAGCCAGGAGTAGCAGTGGTGGGAGGAAGAAAGAAGAGAACTACACAGATATTTTTGTTACAAATTGTCCAAAAAGTGGGTGCTTGTAATGGTTCAGTAAACAAATAGTACTCACAATTCATTGCACTACAGATGCTCTGATACTAATGAGATTCCATGGAAAGATACACAATAAAAATAGTTATTGCTTTTTTCTCCTCCATGTGCGTCGGGGGAAGTAAATACAAAAAAGAATTACAACTATAACCCTCTCAAGTACTCTTCCCTATCTGACCCTATTATGTTTTAAAAATCAGCTGTCCACAAAAGTAAGTTTCTCTCAGCTTCATCAGTTGCAGAGCAAATTGTGAAAGGAGATAAGAGCCGCAGGGCTGGAGCAGGCTATCTGTCCTTGGCACATGCACAGTCGTGCTCCCTTTGCCCTGCAGCACTCCCAGTGTTTCACAGAGACAGCAGCCCAAGGCAGAAGTGTGGCTCGGGTTGATGCTGCCTGGGGTGGCCACCTGAAAACAGAGACTAGACAAGAATAAGGGAATAAAAGAAGGTATTTATTTGAAGGGCCTTCAAAGGTACACCCTGGACAGGCCAAAGGCTGCACCCAAGATGGACCCTGGGTCACGGGTTCTTCACACTTTTATAAGTTTGGTTCATTTGCATATCAGGGTTAATTCTCCAGTTAGAGCTTCACTTAGTGATGTAGTTTCCCCAAGTGTAGCCCCCTTCTTTAGATGTTGGTTTACACATTTTGGGCCTAAGACAATCTGGGTGTCCTTGAAGAGTAGGCCCAGAGAGGCTTTGTTATGTCTACCTAGCACAAGAGAGCAGAAGTTAACAGGCTACAAGAAACTTCAGTTACACACTAGGTAGTAAAGGATTTGAAAAATACAAAAGTTAAAACCTAAGGCATCAAGGTACGTGTCCATCACCGGGCTTCTCCATGCACCTCGGGATCAGGAGGTGTCGCTGGCACAGCAGCAAGACCCTGAAGGCAGGAGTGGGCTGGTCTTCCACTGTGGGGCAGGGTCCCAGCCCAGATGGCCCCATGTCCCAGGGACTGTCATTTGCCACAAGCCTTGCCAGAGCCTTGCCTTGCTGCCTCTGTGATCCAACAGAGCAATCTGAGCTTGCATCACATCACACTCTGCAATGCGAGCTCTGGGTCTCCCTCTTCTCCACCCATCCCACAAGAACTCAGGAGAACTGAAAAACAGCTGCAGGGACGTCAGCACCTGTGCCAGCAGGAGGTGATGAGGAACAAGAAGGAAGAACTGTGAGCAACTTCAGGGCTTCGCAGCTCGCTCTCCATGGGGAGCACCTCTGGCACAGTACCTGAGGACTGATTGCTACTCCTAGATACATGAAACATAACTCATGGAGCGTGTGTCCTCGGCCACGAACTACAAAGGAGCTCTGGGTAACATCTGCAGGCATTTCACCTGGGAGCACTGTTTTGGGGTGACTGTGATGTGTATCCCCTATCATGGCTCTGTGCCAAAAAATTATTTTTGTGCCTCTTTCTGTGCCTTTAAAGTGAGCTTGAGAGGGGAGAAAGAAAAAAGAACGAACTTCTCAAAGTAGTTCCCAAGAACACAGAGATAGACACCTCTCTGCATTCTTCCTGGCAGGGGTAGCATGGAGAGAGCACCCTGACTGTTTTCTTTAGCCAGCTCTTCGGTTTTTTTCCCTTCCCTTTTTCTCTGGCATGTTTCCTGGGACTTTAGTATTTTTCCCTTTTTTTCTCTTCTGGACTGTTTCAACAACATCAGAACACATAAGGAGAACTTCTCTTCAGGCCTGGAGGTGGCTTTAGGCCACCTCCCACGCCAGCTCCGAGAAGGAGGGACCACACCTACAAGAGGACTCTAATTTCTTCCCAGGTTTTCTCACTATAACGAGGGGTTTTACTATTTAGCATTATTATCCTTTTCCTGTGTGTTTGTTAATAAATAGGTTTTATCTCTTTCACTTTCCTTCAAGGAACGTTTTTTTCCCGAACCTGGTGGGGGGAAGGGTGGCTGTAACCTCTTTTTCTCTCAGAGGATATATTGCTAGATTTTGGCCAAA
This sequence comes from Monarcha castaneiventris obscurior, assembly GCA_026261815.1. Classification (NCBI taxonomy): domain Eukaryota; kingdom Metazoa; phylum Chordata; class Aves; order Passeriformes; family Monarchidae; genus Monarcha; species Monarcha castaneiventris. The sequence goes on along the minus strand of JAMPIT010000379.1, from coordinate 5,983,916 downwards.
CCGGCACAGACACCCAATCAAATATTTCTGGAAGACATTTTTCAGTGTAGCTTCAATGCACTCCTCTCTGTGGTGCCTGACTTTGGCACTCTCTGTACAGAACAAACATTTCTGTGCAGTGATGGCTCTCTAGGCTGACTGAAATCAGTCACACAATCAGTTCTACCAAAACACTCAATGTCCTTTTCAGTAACTGGAGCTATTCCATGGTAAATTTCAGTTTTTGGTATAGAAGAACTTCAGCTGTACAGATATGCTGAAAAGTTTTTCAAAACAAACAAACATCTGTATTTTTCCAATTTTCCTAGTTCTTACATTTGAATTGAAATTATCTGTGCCAAGGTAGAACCGTAACTATTTCAAGTAGGATCTTGAAAATTTTACCGGTGTTTGAGGAGTTGAAGGCAAAAATTGAGCCTGAAACCCCAGCTGGGCCACATCATGTCAGTCAGTGTGACATGTCAGTCTGGAGTGTATAATATTTCCATCATTTCTGTAAGTCTTGAATTGTCTGAAACAGGTGTAATGCCTGGTCTAGGGGAAAGAGTCCCTGCCTACGGCAGGGGTGGTTGGAACTAGGTGGTCTTTAAGATCCCTTCCAGCCCAAACCATTCTATGATTTTATTGTGCACAACATTCTCATGCTACTTATCATTATGCCATAGCATATATAAATTCATAGTGCATCTGGATCTAGTTTCTCTCACCCACTCTTGGTTAAAAATATACAATGACAGAAGAAAAGCTACACAAAGAAGCAACCAGCCAGACCAAAAATGTGGCACCTCTTTTGTTCAAGGAGTGACAAATAGACTCTCTACAGCCAGGAGAAAGGCCAGGTGAGGGAATATGATAGAGACTTCTGTTAAGTCCTGAGCAGACCTGAAAAAAAATTTGGGAGTAATCGTTTGCTTTTTCCAAGAATAGAGGAATTTGGGGTAAAACACACAGATTTGGGTGGCAGACTGGGAAGAGAAGCAAGAACAAATGTGTTCTTGGCACAACAGGTATCTAGAGTGTGGATCTCAATGCCACAGGATCTTACGAATCTAAAAGCCTAAAAGGATTAAAATTCATTGAATACATTAATGAAAGAAAAGTCCACAGAGGCAGTGGAACCCCAAGATGCCATGTCTGCAGCTGCAGTCCCAGAAGGCTGGTAACTATATTAAGAGAATGTTTCTATATTACTGCCTATTTTTGTGTTCTACCCAAAGTAGGTAATATTTGTTGCTGCCAGAGACAGGATCCTGAACTAGCCGGGCCTTGAATCTGATCCAGTGTATCTGTTCTTGTGATCTTATATTCATTTTCAGCAAGAGGAAAAAGGGGGGATATTTCAGTACTCCGGACTTTTGAACTTTGAATCCTCTATGTTCAGTTCCCAGAGCTGAGTAAAAAGACCTTAAATCTTATGGATATCAAATCAATACAACGATTTTTCAGAGAGTTGGGATTCATGAGTAACAGGGCTCTAATGCCTAGTAAATCAACACTTTGGTATGCCAAAGGAGTGCAAAATAAAGCGTAGAAAATAAACATATTCACAGCTGTTTTCTGATAACCTTGAAGTACACAATGGATTGCACCATTGTTTTGGTGCAATCTCTGATTTTCAGATAAGACTCAGGTAGCAGTGTGAAACAGAAGTCCCTTCTCCACATATTTTCCTTCAAAAATCAACGAAAGATTCTGGGCAGTTTTTTACAAATTGTTCAGGACCTACCTCTGCTAAGCGTCACATTTCCGGTTTTATATTATCAAGTTAACTTCACATGACTCTGATTAAAAATTTCTAATTTAAAGATTAAGAATGCCGTTTGTTCTACTGCAATTTTGAATCCAAGAGAGAATTACTTGGATCACAATGTTGTTAATTTGAGTCACAATACGGTACTGTACATAGTTTTATTTTCCCCCTCCTCTTTCATTTGAAGTTCTGATTAATAAGTCATGCTCACAAGGGTCAAAAAAAGGGAGAGACATTAAAAAAAAAGATTATTGCTTAGTATTATCACACTGTATAGGATCCAGACGTAGCCATCTCTTTGATTATCTCCCCTGGCCAGGATGAGATATGGTCCACAGTTCATGGCTCATTCCTCATAACCAGTGAGGCAGAAATGCAATGTAATGAAAATTGATCTATAGAACATACTCGATTAGCGAAATATGAGCAAAGAAATCACTTCTGAAGAAAGTGAAAATAAAGAGGGTGTACCAGCACAAGCAGGCAGAGAGATGGACAGACTCACAGACTGACATAATTTTTTGCTCCAGAGAATCAGGTGGGGCAAGCGCTGGATCCATTCAACAAGTGAAGAGTTCATTGCTTCATCTACCCCAAAATCTCACTACAGAGATTTGACAGAAACAGAAAAATAAAAATTCCTGCTTTATGACTGTGGTCTTTCACTAATTACCAGAAGAAGACATTTTGAAAAAAAGAAGAGTAGCATCACTGCTGAAGAAGACTTCATAGCAGAACACGTCTTCAGTTCTTTCTTCCATGTTTTCCACTTGTAACCTGTGGCTAGTAGAACACTAGAATTCTGTGAGAATTAATTTAATACAGGGAATGCTTTGGTTTTCTTGGGTCTGTAAGAGCATAAAAACATGTCGGGGAAATAAGTGCATTCTTTCTTATCTGAAACGTGGATCTCTTACGTGGTCACTTGTATGCTCTCAGCAAAGTAATAACAAATGATTTTCCCATCTGTGCAGGCTCACTGGTTTAGTATGGAAGAAAAATAACTTCTGTTGTTTAGATGAGCAGTGAGGGAACACGGATCAAATCAGGGTAAGCAAACATGCCAGACTGAAGCCATGCAGCATTCAAGAGCAAGCCTAGACAGAAACGTGTTCATATAAAACATTTATGGACTACTTTAAGAAGGGAAACCATGAAAAATTGAGTCCTGTTGTTGAGCAATCATGGAGAGAAAAGGGGTCAAATGTTTACCATAAATTTTTCATTACAAGTAGCACAAGGCATTCCTATGTAATATTTTATAAGGAAAATATTTGCTCCCTTTGAGACTGCTAAGCCATCTCCAGGGATTTTCATTTTCCATAGCTGCCCTATTTCAACACCTACATATGCTTGCAGATTTCTGCTGTGATTTGGTATCTGTGACTATTTCCCTGACAGACTTCTAATTGAAAGCAGCGTGACAAACCCTAGGAAGCTGTGTCTCCACAGCCCCACTCCTGCTGCTGCTGCTGCTGCTGCAGAGAGCCAGCCTTGTCTGCAGAGCCTATTTCTGTGCTGTCCCTGAGCCACACTGTGCCCTGGCACAAGTGGTAAATCAGAAGCAGCCAGCAGCATCTCCGCCACTGACTTGGCAGCACAGCCACCCTCCTGCACTGCTGTGCCCGTGGCTGCTTCTCCATGGCACTGCCTGTGCCCATGGCTGCTTCTCCATGGCACTGCCTGTGCCCATGGCTGCTTCTCCATGGCACTGCTGTGCCCGTGGCTGCTTCTCCATGGCACTGCTGTGCCTGTGGCTGCTTCTCCATGGCACTGCCCGTGCCCATGGCTGCTTCTCCATGGCACTGCCCGTGCCCGTGGCTGCTTCTCCATGGCACTGCCCGTGCCCGTGGCTGCTTCTCTATGGCACTGCCCGTGCCCGTGGCTGCTTCTCCATGGCACTGCTGCGCCCGTGGCTGCTTCTCCATGGCACTGCCCGTGCCCGTGGCTGCTTCTCCATGGCACTGCTGTGCCCGTGGCTGCTTCTCCATGGCACTGCCTGTACCCATGGCTGCTTCTCCATGGCACTGCCTGTGCCTGTGGCTGCCTCTCCATGGCACTGCCTGTGCCCATGGCTCCACCAGTCTTGGCATGGGAGCTGCTGAGTCCAAGTGACACCAGCCAGAGGGCACGCGACAACAGGGAAAGCAAAGTGATTCCACCTCCACGCCTTCCTGCGACTTGCAGGAATACGTTGCTCGTTTTGCTTTTTTTGTACCAAACATCAGAAGATTTCATGTTTCCTGATCCCCAAAAGTGATGCCAAGAGAGCAGAAAAGCATCACACAGCAAAACATGTGAACTGCAGGATGGGAAGCCTTCAGACAGCGAGTAGGTGGGAACAGCTCCTGAAGGAAGCTGCTCCCTCTTTGTGTCCGGGTGAATTTGGTCCGAAGATCTCACCCCTGGGCTGACCCTTCCCTTTGTTTTCATGTTCCTGTACCACAAAAATAATCTAGAAACCAAAGGACTAAAAGGCAGCCTTATTCTCCTCATTTCTGGGTTTTGCTCTTCCCCCTCCCTCCACGGAACAGGAGAACCTGTCAACAAGACACAGCACTTTGGCTTGTCTGTAGCTGTGCCTACAGCACTGGGATGTCCCATGTGTTACCTTGCAGCCACTCTGCAGCTACAAGACCAGACACCCCGTGATTTACTGCCCACTTTTGGGCACTGAGATGTCAGTTCCTCTTGATTCAGAGGGAGAGAGTAAAGAGCTAAAAATATTGCAGTGGAAAAAATCCACTGAAACACAGGCATAAAATAGTATACACATTTTCAGTCCCAGGATGCTGCAGGAGCTTCCAAAGGCATGTTTTTTAAACCAAATCCTTTTAAACCACAGAAATTTGTGCTAATGCAACCCCTGACTGTGCCATCTCCCTGCCTTTGAGGTGACAGATGCTTGTCATTTTCTGTTCCACATGCCCATAGGTCTTGAGCTAACATTTCTGGAAGCCAGTGGAAGATTCTCCTCTGCCTCCAGTCAACCTGGTCCAAAATTGACCCTGGGGCTGATGTCACCTCATGGCACTTGGCCTTTGCAAACACGTGGATATCTGTCAGGTCCTAGCTGCTTTTTGCTGAAACAGCAATGGCTGGAAGTGTGCTAGTGTATTAATGCACTGTATTATTTCCAGACTGGCTGGCTGGGCCAAGGTAAATGCTCAGCAGCTGAGTCACCTCAGCCCCAACTTTTCTCTGTTGCTTCGGAATTTCACTTTATGTTCTCACGGTATCTACCACTACTGCTGTGTTTGTTCAGTTTGCTCTGTGCTTCAGATCAGCCTACAGTTCTCAGTTTTCACAGTCAACACGGCCTCACTGATGAATGGGAGAGCCCATGCCCAGCATTACTCATTCCCAGAAGAATGACTAGAGGAGCGCTCCAAGGCCAAAGGAAGCCATGCCAGGCCTATTTCTGATTTACTTTTATTCTGAGCACTTCCATTGACTCTCTTACACTTGCAGAACTATTGTTGTCTGGGAATTTTGCATGAACTATAAATAAAAGCAGCAGAACCATCCCTGCTTTCTGAAGGAAAGATGCTCTATCTTAGCATGTGACTGTATTTGGAGTACTGTGAACTTCTCTCCTTTGCTGCCAATGGGATGTGGAGGGCAGCTGGACACAGTCTGGCTTTCTCATCAAAATCTCCCAAATTCACATTTCAATTGTGAATTAAAAATTATGACTTAACCCCAAATTTCATTCAGTCTTGGTTCAAACTTTGTACCTCGCATGCATGCATGTGGGGATCTTTTATATTATCCACCATTTTTGATCTGACAATCTTCTCTAAATACCCCTGCTAGACATGTATAGCTGTATTTATGTTGCAGAATGCAGAATCACTTCTAAAACTGTGCAAACAGAGGTCATAGTAATGATGTGCAAAAATCACATGGGCTTTGAGTTTGTTTTTAAAACCTCGTTTAAGCACTATGGCATAAAGGGTACGACACTTGACAAAAGGAAAAGGGATAAGATTAAAAAAGGGAAGGAGGAAAAGAAAGATGTCAGAGGCCCTTTAGATACTACAGTGCTTTAAATTATTCTTGAATTAGGTCGCAAAAAGAGAAAATGAAGTGAAAGGCCATGGGCAGTTGATGCACATGGAGATTTGATAACAAACCCAGAGCCACCCAGGAAGTCTGGAGCAAACAGGAATAGCCCTTGCCTGTGAGTACCTTGACTGTCCAAATGGTTTTAACATTTGCTTGATACATCTTCTCAGTCCTCTGTGGCTGTGGGTCAGTAATGCCAGGGCTGTAGAGTCTAGTGATATGGCTGAGATTCTGGAAACTATTGAAAAATGTAAGTATCTTAGAGGATCTTGGGGAAGTTAGTATTGGAAGGGAGAGTAAGATAAGAGGATGAGCTGTGCTAATATTTGTGGTGTGTGTTTGAGCCTTGGTGTGCTCACAGACATTTCACAAGGCAGAGGTAAATACTTATGCAGTCCCTGTGTCCTGGGCCATCCCTCCTGACCAGCTGGGTCCCTGGGTACCCAGTGACCAGCAGCAGAACCAGCAGTGCAGCTTGGGACAAGCTGGAAAAATCCTCCTCTTATGCAATTCATTAGCAAAACTCATTCAGCAGTGCTAAGACTTTTCCCAGGAGGTTTTCTCCAGGTTTTTCTTGAATGCTTTGCTTTCTCAGGTGCACCTTTTTCCTGACTTCATTCTGGTACACGATTGGGGTGGAAAAATAAAGTTTTGGCTTCAAAGATTTTCCTCTCCTTGCTTATTTCCATCCCCTATGTCTGTCTGTCAACAAATAGAAGGAGTCCTCCTTTGTACCATGTGGCCTGGATAGATTTTTCCTTGCTGTTTATATTCTAATGTAGCCCTTGAATAAAAAAACATTCCAAAATCAGCACACTTTTTTTTTTGTTGTTGATTTTAAAATACAGAAAAAGAAAATGACATTAACAAGATATTTCAGAACAAGATATATCTGTCTGTCAGCTTCATGTGCCAAAAATTCCATCCTTTTTAAGAAAAATTTTACACCTCCCACGAGCTCAGAATATTACCAAACCTAGACTCACACAGTGAAGCCATCCTCCTCTCACATCCCTGTCCCCAGACAACTTTGTGCTGATTATCACATGCACCTGTGTAGAGCCCACCATGCAACAACAAGTAGCAAGGATTAGCTTGGATATAACAAAACTCCTAAAGACTGTATCTAATCTATTCCTGTCTATATCTATAATAGATCTCTATATATCTATTAATTTAAAGGCATTCTAGCCTCCCCAGAGGCAGTCTCCGGCATGAGAAGTGCTTTAGTAGGTAACTAAACTTTTAATGAAAACAAGAACAAAAAACACCCAGAAGAGGGAACCCCCTTTTTGGTTTATGAATTATGAGTGTTTCTTGCATCACTTGAGTGTAAAGTTGTCAGCACTCAGGGAACATGACCTCAGAAATAAAAGGAAGAAGAAACTTCCCAGTTTTGCCAAACCCACTTTTCACAAAAGGCAGGCTAGGGAGGCCAGAAGGAGTTCTCTTTAAAAAATCCCATTATTCCCAGACTTTATTCTCACAGATCTGCTTATTTTTTCATCAGGAATAGATGTAGAAAGTTAATGCTTGCCCAGCAATAAGGAAAAGCTCTGCTTTGTTTCCCCCTCCTCCTGGTTGGAAGCCCCATTTACACACAGTTCAGACTAATGTTGGGGGTTTTCTTTGCTAATTTTCCTCCCTAGGGTGGGTAACGATTTCTCAGAGCTAATACATCCTGACAGATGCAGTCATACCAGCGCTTGCACTCTGCATCTTTGTTGGCCATTGGGGCCATGGTTAGGAAAGCTGATCTCTTAATCATTTTATCTGATGGATGTCGCCTACCATAAATTGACAGTTGTTTGAGGAACTGGTATCGACCTCTTCTGTTCTCTCTGGTGCAGGAGGCAGACTTTGTGTGGGGCTCAGTCAGCCAGAGACCAGGGTGTTTGTGTCAGAGTAGCTCTTTGACAATTTTCTTACAGCTGTAAAACTGAACTTGAATTTTGCTGGTGTGCTGGGAATTGGTGGACACCAAAGCTCTGCAGTATTATTGCATGTCACACCTGCTGAAGGATTTTGAGCTTGATGAACCACAGGTTATAAGTAAGGGTTTGACGTTTAATATGCTCAGTGGGCATGGAGCTGTGATAGATCAGAGCTGCTAAAAAGCAAACATTTTCCCAGAATCCAAGTGTTCCCTTTAAGTGAAATTATTAATTATAGTTAAAAATTATGTTAGTCTTTATGCTTATGTATTAACATTTTTAAAAACAAGTGAAAGTCATCAGCTATAAAAGTATCTGTGGGCTCCTGTCCTATTCCATACAATGTTTAGTTTGCAAATTGACTGTTCAAAGCCAAGTACATTTGCTGAGCAAAAGACAGAAAGCAGAAGAAGGGGAATGACTGGAATGTAAAGGCAAAATCACAAACCAGGAGATATTGAAACACTGGCAGTGTTCTACAGGAATTGTACCTTGCTGCTTTCATGACCCCACTGCTGCTACTGAGAAAAGATCCACTGAGGAGGATCTAAAAAGACCTGTGGATATGGCAGTAGGTTTGTGATGTATTAGCCTGAATGGCCCCATGATGTGGAATTTCACTTGGCATTGATGGACTTTTATACAAAAATTAAAGCATTATTTAGAGAATAGATTGGAATGAGAGTTTAGGGTTCAGCCCAAGGTTAATGATGTAGCAGGAGCTCACAGCCTAACCTGGACTGTTTGCTGCACTGTACATTCCCTTTTTAGACGTGTGAAAAGAGCGGAAACAGCATCTGAGAAGAGGAGCCAGAAATACATCATTTATATTACTGAAGCAGATTAGTATCAGGAGGTATTTTTCCCTCCCAAACAGGCCTCGAGAGACTGATCTAATTAATTACTTTTGGTTGTACAAAACTGACCCTTCTGCTTCCAAGTCATCCCAGCAGAGAGACAACCGAGTGTGAAGGGCGAAATAAATGGAGCTGAGTCAAGAGAGCAAAGCTGGAGAACACAGAGCCCAAGATTCGGGTTGAGGGCATCTCCTAGGACCTGTAATGATGGGATGCAGGTGGTAACCGGGCTCCCTCATGAGACTTCAGGGGAATTAAGCCTTGAAGTAGTTGTAATAGCAGCTAATACAGCAGCAAGGTGGAGTACAGTGCTCTCACACGATAAAAATTACTGTTCAAAGCATACAAGTGGCTAAACCATTCCTGCTGTAATTCTACAAGAAATACAGAAACTGCTGCTTTGAATAGTTAAAATTGTAGGCTGGCTGGGAAAATAACTAAGCCTTAAAATTTTAGTCAAAATCAAATGGCTGCCCTTTGCTTCAGTAACTTCACCTGTTGCTCCTTATTTTGGGGAAACAGGATCTGAGATGGCAACAAACAGTTAGTAGGTGCAGTGCAACCACACCAGGCAAGCGAAAAATACACAGGGAACCTGTCTCAAGAGGCCATAGAGAGAGAAACACCAGGGTTTGGGGCTGTTTGGCTAAATTCAGTTTGATGAGAGGCCTGAAGTGTTTTCTTCTCACCTTATTCGCTGAGAGCTCCAGGTCTCTGGGGGCAAAGGGAGAGGTCTTGCAATAGGTTTGGTGCATGCCTGGCATAGGGACCCTATAAAGCAGAGGCATTGGACCCCATGGACGAATGAAAAATCTCGTAATCTGTGTGATAAAGTGCAAGGATGAACTTAATTTAACTTTTGTATTATGAAAGGCTATCATGACCACACCATCAGAGGACCATGCAAAGTGGGGCACAGATCTGGTTTCATGGTATGGTGGTAACACTTACGAATTTTGGTATCCCTGAATACCCCATGCATTTGCATTTTTCTACTACTAGAAAAGTTTAATACTTTCTATAGCTCATACAATGTATGATCTAAGTACTACTGAAATAAATTTTTTGTTGTAGTCACCATCTTCGTCTCATTCTTTGGCTAAGCCCCAGTGAGAACAGTCTGTGGTTGCTAGAACTCTTAATCAACTAATGAACGAGAAATTTCCTTAACACTGCCTTCCCATCCCATCAATCAACTTTGCTATTGATAAGCCTTTTTATTGCCTTCTGGAGGTATGGGGGTCACAGTCCTTAATTCACCAATGCATTTTACAGCTACTTCTTCTAACAAGCATCATACAAAGGCAGTGCAAGGGGCAAAGGATGAGGAATGTCTGTGGTAAAGGATTAAGTGAAAAGTGCAATGGGATTATGCTGTTGAGGGTTTAGCTTTTGGGGCTGTTCTGGCTTCTGACTGTAGAGGCAGAGCCAGAAGGCAAGTGCATAATTCAGGCATGTTCCCAGCAGAGAAGAGCACAGACATTGCTGACTGAACCAGTTTCTAGAACCTGTGAATTTGGATTCAAGGGAGGCTTATTTGGGTTTCTTTATGAGCTAAGCAATGAGAAATGTGACCAGGGCAGACGTATAAAAGCAATTTTGCTGAGTAAGTAAGAGGATGGCATAGCTGGCCAGGGAGCTGATCTCTGTGATCTTTGGCTGAGCTTTGCACAGCGTGACAGCAGCACATTACCTCCCGTGCAGAGGAGCCCAGGCAGAGGTGAAACCACTCACTTATGCATAACTTACAGTTCTAGTCGCTTAGTCACCAACTGCTGGGTTATTCCAAAACAGTGGATAAAGTAACTGAAAGTCTTGGTGGATGCACAAACAAAATAAGCAGGTTTAGCAAGTGTCCTGCAGCAACTTCACCAGGCCTAGGACAGCTATTAACAAATGGGAATAATGCTGTCAGTGCATTACCTCATGCCTGTCAACAGCCCCCAGCGCTGCCCAGACTCCCAAAATCCCCATCTTCAGCAGAAATATATTCAAAAAACAACACTGATCAGTCAGGAATTTGCTTGACTTGGACAGTCCCACAGGAACTGGAAAACCTTTACAACAACATTGCTCTGGGTCGTGGTGCACAGCACATGCACAGCTTCCAAGCAATTGAAAGCCAGAGGAGGGATGGATGGACGTGCAGAGAGAGGAGACACTTGCTCTGCCTTCTCACAGGAGCTCTTCAGGGGAGCAGGCAGAGCTGGTAGAATTATTGTATTCTGATTTTTATATTTCACCTTAATTTCTGTCCCGTGGGAATTAGAAACCAACAGAAAAGAACATATTTGACAGCTACTTGTTTTTGTTAATTAGAGTTTTCTCTTTAAAGCTGAAATAAACCTGAAATGCAGAAGGCACATGAGTGTCCCCCTGCCATCTCCCCAGCCATGTGTGCACATGCACTCTGCCTGAGTGAAGTTTTGGAGTGATTGCATGCACTCAAATGCAGTTTGTTAAAATATTTAGTATATAAAGTAACTGTAAATCTCTCACTTTGGAATGAGTTAATGCTACCTCCTTCACTCTGTGTGTGTGTATGCTGCCAGTATCTCACCAAAAGAGAAATTTTTTCTTACAACTGGTTTTCATCTGAATAAATTTCAAATGTATAAAAGAAAACATAATAGCAACAACATTGATATTATTATTAATAAGAAGAATAGTAATAACAACAGCAGCAATACCACTATTACTATTACTAATAATAACAATAGCAATAATAATAATTATAATAACCACCCTCCATTATTTTTCATACTGAAACGTGTGCAAAATTGCACAAACAGAATTAATGAATGTGTCACTCAAATAGATGTTAACGGTGACCATTCATAGCAAAGGTTTTAAAGAGGTGCTGTGGATCTTTGTAATCATTCCTTCTGGTGCATTTTAAAAGCTGAAATTACTTGAAAAACAAAAGCTGTCTCCCAGTTCTTTCCCCTGTGACCTCAGAACAGTGATGAAGCCAGTGATCTGTCCTTCTCTGCTTTTGCAGGTGCTGATCAGCTGGGAACCTTGGCTGACACAGGTGATTGCAAGAGCTGTGGGCTACAAACGTACACAAAGGCACCATAAAGTGTTATTTGAACACTGCATTAAAGCAGGCATTTGAGAAAATAAACAAATGAACAGAACTTGGACAAGTTTACAGTCTCTGCCCCAGGAATTTACAGGCTACCTGGAAGCTCCTCTCCTACTTCATTGTTTAGTTTTGAGGCTTCTCTGAAGTTGTAATTTCTCCAACTTTCCAGACACCCGAATTTTTGAGGTTAGACAAGAGATAAATGTCTCATGCAGAAAACAATGACATTCTTGAGGAAGAAAACATTCAAAGCCATGGAAATAAAGGCCTTTGCTGAACCATAGTAAGAGCAAAAGGAAATTGGGAAAAGCAATTCCTCTTCTCTCTTTCGGAGGTCACAGTCCATGTCTTGTGAGTCTCACTGACCTTCAGCCTTAAGTTTAACTGTGTGTTGGAGAAGGCAGTAGACTCTGCTGTGGGGAGGAAAGCTATGACTCAGGACCAGGTTTCCTAGAGCCAGGGAGGAGAGTATCCTCCTGGAGAGTTCGTGGTGGTGCTCTCCAGGCAGATATTTATCCTCATGCCGAGGGCAGCACATGGAGACCAGCACATCAGGTCCTGGCTGCTGGAAGGACCAGGGCTACTGTCCCTGGGGCAGGAGGAGGCAGCTCCAACCCAACTGTGTCCCACCAGTGACACAAGCCAGGACAAAATGCAGGTCATGTGGATTGACCAGGGCCTGGAGGAGGACATCATGGAGCAGGGATAGGCCTTGGAAAAGGAAAAAAACTTTTTAGGTTAAGGGAATGAAGGAGGAGAGGAAATGCAGCAATGACAGCAAAAATTATGCTTTTTGGTCATAAGCTGAAAATATAAGACAACAGTGGGGTTTTAGGTATGACTTCATGCTTAAGGACAAGGCATGAAATATCCCTGATGACCTAATTAAATATTTGCCCATAAAAGCTCAGGGAAGAGCTTCAGAATCATTCTAAAGTGATTTTTATTCTTTCCTGGTCTCATTCCCCACTGCCCATTCATTCCCCTGTTTCCACTGAAGACCTGGAGGGATGCAGAACGAATCACGGGACCAAGATTTCACACCAAGTTGCACAGTAGCTGGAGCTGCAGTGAGGAAGGAAAGCATGGCTGAAAACTGTGCTGCATGCCAGTGGCTTGGCTCACATCCCACCAGCATTATTGTCTCTACACGCAGTGAAAAGGACTGTTGAAAATTTGAAGTGTGGTGTCATGCCAAAAATCTGTGCTGGTTTTTTGTTGTTGTTGCTGTTGTTTGTCATGAAAAATGTGGCACATCCTTTCATTCTTATAATTATTTTCTATGGGAAAGTCCTTATCTGCAATAAATAAACCCCAGGCTTTTGCTTTTACTTCACTGCATATTTATTTTTGAATTCTTCTAGTTTTACGACTTTGCTACTTAATTCTGTTTTTCTACAAGAAAGCCCCAGGATAGAGCTGTTACTGGAAATGTGGTGGACTTTTTTTAGAAGACAGATGTGCTGATGATTACTGTAAAGAAAAATACATACACGTTCCTGTTTTTCTGCATTTTCTACAATTATTTGAATGGGTTTTGCACTTATGCGTTCTGATTTCCTTGTCTGGAGGTTTGTAGTTTGTGTGAATCAACTGCTCTTTTTCCTGTTTTGTATCTGTTGGCTGTTACTTCCTAGATTCTTTACAAATGCAAGGACAAGATGAAAAATTCTCTATATTCTAGAACCCAACAGACAAGCATGTTGGCGGTGATTCTATGCTTCCAAAAATAAGATCTTTGCTTTTTATGTCACTGAGTAATGGATTTGACCAATATTCTTCTATGAGGACTGGGCTTGTATTAATTTATTTTTCCAAGCCTTGCCATATGACACGTAAACAAGTATAAATAATGTCAGTAAATAGTTTTTCTTGCAACTAAGACAGAAACCTTAACCCCTATTGACAGATAAAACATGTAAAGAAGACTTTATCATCCTATAGGTCCTTGCCCCGGTTTCCAAGACTCTTCTCTATCTTTCAGTAGTTGGAGTGTACATTTGCTCCTGTAAACATGAAAGACAGACATACAAACGAAGTCTCAGCTATGCAGAGATGGTTTCTTCCAGGATTATGTTGTATCACCCCTGTGTAGCAGCAGACCTTCATGGACTGTAGGTTTATGTCAGGCAGAAAATACAGGGGGAAAGGCACCGGATGGAGCAAGGTGTGGACTGGGACTGGCCTGGGTGGGTACCTTTAATTTTCAGTGTCAGCTAATTCATGAACACTTCCAACTTTCTGCTGAAAACAGGCACTTCCAGAACAACAATTTTGCAGCTTTACAGGGAAAAGAAATCACACTTACAATTGAGGCTGGATTTTAAAAAATATTTAAGACCTCTTCTAGGACTGCAATATATGAGCAAGACTTCAGCTTCAAAGACCCATCTACCATACAAAAAATACTTCATATTCCTGCAATTTATTTATGCTAATGTAACCAGGAACTGAATGTGGTTATAATAAGGTGGAATCCCTTTAAAAAATAAAAGGATTCTGTTCTATGGCATTGCTCTTGCTAATGATTTCCAAATTAGATTTGCATAACAATCTCTTTTCAGACTGCTGGTCCAACAAATCAAGCTGTGACGCTTCTGGTTAAGCTTTGTTCTGCAAGTATTCTGTAACAGTAATTTAGTTGTCAGTTTTGGGGCTGTGGGAGCATAATTAGGTTTATGCAGCTAAAGACACGTCCACATGCCTCTGTGGGAAATTAGATGAGGGGAACTGTTGGGTTGGGCTGAACTTGCCAGAAGTCTTCCCAGAAATTCTGGAGCAAGCTTGAATAGCTCTAAAGACACACAGTATATTGAAAATAGGTTTTCCTGGAATTACATTTATGGTATTGCTAAATGATGATGAAATGCATTCATGGGCCTTAAAGAATAAACATTTTCATTGCTACTGTGCCCTTTAAGAAAAGTTCTGTCTGGATCAGAGGAGCTGCACTAGTGCTGCTTCAGTCAGATGAGGCTGATGGGCAAGCACGCCTTGCTGACACTCCAGGGAGCCACTGTCCATTGGCATCTTAGAGGTAAATTGGTCTGGGGCCAGCCAGTGATGTCTGCTGATATTTCATGTTAGCAGGTGAACACCCCTGTCACCTCAACTTTTCATACTTCGTGCATTTTTCCTGGAGCATCCCACCTCTGGAGGAGGAGAGACACCTGCCTGTGTTTGGTGTGGTGGGACCCTGACTTGCACCACAGCATCTGCACGCTCTGAAGGCACGAAACCAGGGCCAAAAGGTTTGGTGGTCACTGTGCAGTAAAATCAGACCCCCCACACCAGTGGGATCTCACAAAAGCAGAACTGGTGCCTGAGTTGTGAGACAAGGAAAGGCAGCTCTTGGCATATGGGTGGGTACCATGTCTGGCAGGAGGACACAGTAGGTGCAGCTCTCACCTTTATCTGCTGGGGACTGCTCATCCTCTCGTGCAGTGAAAATGAGAGCAGCCTGATCCGTGCAAACTGGACAACCTCTCACAACATCTGACTCACCCTGAGCGATCTGGAATGCCACTCTTCTCTTCACATAAGAAGCACAATCTCCTCGGGGTGTGTGCCCATGTGTGTGTCCGTGCCAGGGATTGCACAGGGCGGGCACACACAGCTGCCTGAAGGGAGCAAGGCAAACACTTCTGCAGGGTATCTCTGTTTCCAGGTCATCGTCAGACCATGAATGCCTAAATGAGCACAACAAAGTAAATACAGCAAACCAAATTTGAGTCCTCTTCTCTTCTGCATCCTTAAAAGAGCTTGTTTATCTCTCTCTAGCTCATAATTCCTAGAAACAAGTCCCTGAATGTTAGATGTAGCTACCTAGGCAACAGGGCATGACGCAGATACTCAACACAACTCAAGCCTTGCCTTTCCCCGTTTTTTTTTCAACGTGTTGACCAAGTTCTATATTCAGAGGTGAGACAATAAATGTTGTACATATTGGTACAGACAGTCTATAGCAAAGGATAGGGGAAGGATCTGACACGAGGGTTCTTGCTTTCTGAATTAGCACACAGTTGGTGGGAAGCCAGCCCAGAACTAGGCTGGCTCATGCTTTCTGGACAAGGCCACCAGGTTTTCTGTCTCATCTATTAGGTGGCTAAAGACATGAACATTATTTCCATCTTGGAAATGTTTCAGCTGCCAGGGAAAACATTCCATGCTTATTCATCACATTTTAGTAAAGGGCTGACCAGATGCAGTCTTGCTATCAACTCAAGAGAGCTATTAGGGCAAATTTCTGCCTGCTGTACCTCAGCTGTACCTAATGGCCCAGCCATGGCAGGACCGAGCCTGCTGTGTCCTTTTGGCAGGAAAACCACCTGCCACCCGGCAGTGTTGGCTGAGCAGATGAGATGTTTTTCTCCCAGCAGTGCAAAATGTAAGGGGAATAATGAATTACTTCCCAAGGAAAGCAGTAGCTGGCCACTGAATAGCCACTCAACCAGTGATCTGGTTTTCATTTGGTTTTAGTCCTCCGGGTTTGCTCCCATTGGGTTAAGTGAGGCATCCCCAGCTAAACACAAAACAGTTTAATTTTTCTGCTTCCGGGCACCATCAGCCTCAGCAATCCCAACTTGCAGTCAAACCCAGTTAATTTTTCTGTTGATTATCGCTTTGCCAGACAAACAATCAATACTAGAGCTGTGCAGACTTTGTATAACCTCCATAAACCCAGTTTTTAATTGGCGAACAGGTGTCTGTCTGCATACATTTCTCATGATTGTGACCTTACAAAAGTGTTCTGAATTCCTCCTTCTTGCATTTATACATGAACTCCATTAATTAATTTGTGAGAGCTTAGATCCAAAAGTAGCAGAAAATGTGTTTCTGGTGAAGTGTCCTCCACTGAGCGTGTGACTCAGAGCGAGTGATGAGAGGATTCCCTGGAAACAGCACTCCCTCAAGTACTAATTACCATCTGCACTGACTTCAGTATCAGCCTTTGAGCTGAAACAAACAGGATTTGAGCCCCTCCGTCTGCCGGGGGGCTGGGGGCTCTAAGGGTCTCCAGGCAAATGAGCTGAGAGCCAGGGTGCAGCTATATAGGTGGCAAGTGGAAAACACTCTGGAGAGCACTCAGTGCCATGTGAAAGGGCTAAAATACAACTTTCCTACTTTGTGGAGAGGACAATAGGGCTGCTTGTCAGAGCTGAGGTCTCTTGGGGGGCACTTCTAAGTTTAATTGCACCAACATAATGAATATGATGATGAAAGTGCCTCTTACAGAGCACGTAATCTCTTGCTTTTTCACATGAGGGCAGATGTTAAAGAAGCGCAGAGACCTGTTAAGCACCTGATTCCTACTCATAGGAGCAGTGTTAGGTGCAAAACAGGGGATTTAAGGATACTGACAGAAGCCTTAAAAAACAATAAAGCAAAATAAGCAAAAAGAAAGGAATGTAATTGGACTAGGCACCACTGAAGGGTGCAGGAAGGGAGGTAACGCTGTGGGGCAAGGGAGTACAACACGTTTGGTTGTTTGGTGAAACCAGGAAAGGATTTTGCATGTCCAAAAGAAACTTTTTGACTTGAGCATTGGATCCCACCCAGGAAAAACTTAGTCTGGGCCCCATAGCAGCTCCCATGGGACGTGGGACAGGAAGGCAGCAGTGAGAAACTTCTTTCCCAGGTGAGCAGCAGCCCCTGCTCCACGAGGAGGTGCTGAACAGCACCACCAAAAACAGGAGGAAAAGCTTTGGTGCAGGCGAGGAGCAGCCTGTCCTGAAATCATACTGAGGGGCACATGGTGGAGGGAGGAGGAGCAGGGATGGATGCTCTGCACCCCAGCCTGGGGTCAGGGGAGGCTTGCAAGCGATCTGGGGGCTGCAAAGACCACAAGCTGAGAAATGCAGATGAGCACAGACACATCCCCATACTGGAAAACAGTTTGACCCACACTTTTTTTTGACAGGGACCAAAACTGAACTGAAGAGTAACAAGAAAACCAGTTAAAACATGCACTTGGAGGGTGCCTCTTCCCTGAATGAGCTTGCTGGCTGCAGGCAATATTGGGCTCTGGCAGCATTGCTGGGCTGCAGCAAGCAGGGGAGGATGTTAACTGGGCTGCCTTTACGGCTGACAATTAGCATAACAAGCAGCAGGCCTGACACATTTGCCATCTGGCCACTGCTGAGTGTTACGTAAAAAACACAAGTTGTGAGGAAATTAATTTGCTAGTAGTAAATTACGTTGCATTAAATAGCAAGCTACATTCTGCAGCATCACATACTAATGACAAAGTGCACCATGGCCTCCTTTGTTGCCTACCAAGACACAGAAAAGCAACTACTCTTTCACATCACCTCTTTGGTCTTTATTATCTCCAAGCTGCATTAACCATCTTATGTTAGAGTTTGCATGATGTGGTTGCACAATTCCCCTCCTCCCCTGTGCACATCCCTCAGCCTCGTCCTAGGAGGTTACAAGTGCAAAGCAGCTTTTTTAGAAAGCTCCAGAGCTGTGGGCCCTCAGAAAAACTTATTCCAGTTTGGGACCCCTTTGTTCCCTGGGGAATGGGAAGGTGGGGAGAAGTGTAGCCTAATTCTGCTGCTCTGCCTTTTGCAGCCAAAGGCTTGGTGAAGTGCTGGCACCTTGGGATAGGTGTCCTAATCCACAGGCAACTCAACTGGTGGCAATCACTTAGGAGAAAGCAAAGGGGAATCCTTAATCTGCGGATTATCTGGGGTATTAGACAGGATGATCCTGAGGCATACGAAATTCTTCAATACATGTTTTCTTTGTGGAACAATAGAGATTGCTCTTCTTACCCAACATACTGTATTTCTCTGATAAACTCAGCTTCATATTCCTGCAATAGTCTCTTGAATGTTTCACCCAGACCTAAGGGCTGCTTGCAAGGGAATATACATCTGCTGAGCAACAGGCCTAAGAACATTTTGGAAGAGCAGCCATAGAATTGTGTGCTGCTAAATGAAACTCTCAGGTACTTTCAGAAAATTCCAGATGCTTTTCATCCCCTAGTTCAGTGCTGATGCAACCAAGGTGCCAACTACCCTGATCTAAAGACCAGATTTATTTTATTTTATTTTATTTTATTTTATTTTATTTTATTTTATTTTATATTTTACTTCTTTTTGCAAATGAAACAAATTTATTTCTTCCCATATGAGTCTATTTTCATTGCGGGGAGCAAAAAGCAGCTCAAGTAACCAAGAGGCAAAGAGAAAAACAGCCCTTGCCTATAAATTAGTTTTCACTGGCTCCTTTGCTCCCCAGGGGCCATAGACTTGATTGTGGGTTAGGAAGCAATACAGCAATTTGGGATTATGCATGGATAAAACAGAGTTATCCTCATGAGCTGATGATATGTCATCATACATTACAATTTTGTGGATATGAATTTGGACTGGGATTGTGGAGGCAAAGTTCAGTGGATCTGGCAAATAACTTACAGTGTAAAATGATCATCTTTATTGAAGAACATCAACATGGAGACAGGGGAATTAGGGCAAATAAACCCTGGTGATTTATAGATTACCGCAGTAGTCAGTGCTGAAGGAGGGAGCAGACTGGGCTTTATCTGCTCCCCAACACCCTGGGATATCTGCTAAGTACATAGAGAGTATTTTTGGTGAGCTGCTACTGCTTTCCTTCTAACAGAGCCTGCCCTGGTGTAACTCACTGGCCAGCTAACAATGCTGTGTGCACAGTTGGGGATGTTTTGGATGCCAGGGACATGCTCTGGGACAGCAGCTGCAACACATCTGCTGGGAAGGGCTGCCACCACACCCAGCTGCACCACTGGGCACTGACTCCAGATGTTGCCACGTCCTGATGAAGTAGCCCCAAGCACTGCATCAGAACACGAATGTGCTGCTTTAAGTGTGAGCTCTTGTTTTCCAAGTCCGTGCTCTTCTAGGCTAGCAACCAGATGCGATTACCAACGACTATATGGAAAGACATCTTAAATGTGTAATTGGAAAAACAAAGACTTTGTGTCCTTCTGTGGTAAAACAACATGTGACTGTAAAATGGTAAAGCCATTCAAACACGCCTGTTCCCATGTTTTGTTTCTTCTAAGGCCAGAGAAACACAGTGGGCAAGAAAAAATTACACTATTGCAGATAGTTTAGGTTCCTGAGGACCAGGTACACCCTTATAGGTCTGTAGCAGGCACCTTGTCAGGCCCTGATGTCTTCTGCTTATGGTCATTTTCATTGCTGTTAGGTGGATACAGGGGCAGATGGGGTTTTGGGGTTTTACAGATGGGGAACTGCATTTTCAGGTTGTGAAACTGCTAAAGATACGGAAAATTAAGAAAGGAAGAAAGAAGAAACTGCCTGGGCCACTGAAAGCAGATTGTCTTAGGTTACAATGTAAGATGTAACCACAAGTATGTATTCTATCACCATCTGTTAAAACCAGGTGGGGCAGTATTCTCTGTCTCTTCCATGACACATTCTGGATAACTCCCTCCAGGAGACAGCTTCTGTTAATGGGCCACCAAGCCTCACCACATGACTCATAAAATTACATCATCCCATAGAGAGATGCTCCGCCCAGGGTGAGGAACCAAGCACTCCTACCTGGATATAATCTGAGGTTTGGAACACCACAGTCAGCCCTTATCTACTGGATTCCCAGAGGAGAAGAGCTACATAACCACCACTGAAGCTTTTGAGGAACACCAGACCCTTCTACAGGATCCCTGTTTCAACAGAACCACATCTACCACTTCAACAGTCTTGCAGCCACCATTTAATTGGACTGCTACCACCACCCTGACCGACAGGGTGTCAGGTTGTATCCTGACTCTGGCAGTGTTTCCGTACTACTGCAGTTATTTCAATTTTCCTATTAAATTGCAGTTCTGATTTCTAGTCTCTCACTGGTTTGCTTTCAACCTAGCACACAAGAGCTGCCCAGTACCATGATCAAAGTGGTGTGGAAGGAGCTCTTCCATGAAAAAGTGGAGGAGACAAAGACTACTTGAGGCACCACAGGGGCACACTTTCCTTCCCTACTCAATAAAAATGGTGCTTGGGCTCCAAGGAACAAATCATCCAAAACCAAAATAAGTCACAAACATGATGCTCCATAAATTCCTTTTAAAAATCTTTTTAATGAAGAAATAATTCCATTCCAAAATATAGACACACAATTAAATAGTTTAATCACTTCAAAATATAACATGTCCCCAGTAGGTTCCAACACACACACACAAAACAATACTTAACAGCAATACAAAAACCCCATACAATAGCAGTTCTGTTACAATACCAATGAATATCGTGACATCTTTAGTGTCTCTGTATCTGTCTCAAGTGGTGTCAAGTACAGTAGTTTTAAAAATGCGTTACAGTTAAGTAGCCTCAAGATGTAACTCTTCATATTTTTTTTTTTCTTTTTGGTTCAAAGGTAAAAATGCCCTTTATTCTTCAGGACACAGTGGAGTGCTCGTTGTTCACAGCTCCGTCTGCTGAATTGAACCAGTGTGATTACAGCAACCCGAGGTTGCAATATTTACAAGGTCTATCTACAGTAATTGCCAAGAACCAATAAGGATGGGAGAAGATGATGACTGAAAGTAAAGGTGGACACACTTATGATAAATTATGATGCAACAATTTGGCTCATGCATATAAGAAAATACATATTATATCACAACAAAGGCCACACACCTTTTTATGCAGTTTAGTTAACATTACTACTTACAGACAACCCATTCTCCACCTTCACTTTGGACATTCAAGGACCCTATACATCTTCACATCCCTGTCTCCTGATTCTAAACCACTGGTTTTCCTCCAGTGACAGTAAAACCACCCGGAGTTTTGACTGCTGTGGTGGGCCATTGGTGGTTCAGAAAAGGGCCATACCAAGGACCTCTTCTGTAACTGTTTGTTTCAATGACCGCAAACCACAACGAAAATAATATTCAACAAACAGACAAAGAACAGCTGGGTGAAAATGCAGCCAGCTTAACAGTTGGAAAAATGCTTAAAATAGACATTTAGGGAGCTAATTAAGAGGTGCTTCATCTCAGAGCTCCAGGGCATAAGGGACCCAGAACTCCAACTCTAAGGGGTCATCTTTTTGACACCAGCTGAAAAGAAAGGTGCTCGATGAGTCAACTTCAGTTCTTACTCCTAGTTCTGAAGCTCTTGCAATGGATTTAGTCTACTGCATCTATTTTAAGCATGGTGATAATGAGCACGCAGACACTAAGGTGATGAGAGGGATCTATTACTTCGGGTACAGTCAAACATGACATGGGTTGAGTTAATCAGCCATTGCACATAGCTGTGTTCTAGCTTGTTTTCTCCCTGTTCAGGAAATGCTTGCCTGGAATCCTGAGCTGACAGCAACGTCTACAGGTTCACTGGAGTAGCTTAAAACATGGAGTGCTAGGCACTAGTGGAGGCTAACTCATTCCTGAGAGGAGGTTGGAGGAGGGGACAGTGGAGGATATGGTGCCTGCCTTGCCAGGATGGCACATACCCCAGGAGCAAAGACCAGTGATTGCAAAAATGAAAAGCTTACATGGTGGTATCTGGATCCCTTCGTATGCATTCGGATGTCTGAGAGCAAGCCCAGATACACAAGGATATACAGACAAAAGATCTGCATACACAATAAAATGATATGAAAGTGAAAAATGGCAGCAGCTCTTTCATACAGATACTCATTCCCTAACACATAGTGCCCAGGGAAGCAGCCACGAGCCTGGAGAATGCATGCAAACAAGTGGACTTACTGGGTCGAGCGACATAGCAATCTCACGTAAACACAGCAGCACACATCCACGTCACCATGAAAGCAAGGACAGACAAGCCATGTTCACCTGCTTTAGATGGGCATCTCATCACTTGCTGTAGGCAAACTGTGCTGGTGTGAAATATCTGTATGAAACACCACTGTTTTCAGGGCTGTTAGACAGCGTCACTTCAGGTCAGCCAGGTACTGGAAGCCCTGCATTGTGTTAGGGCAGTAAAGTTACCTTGGCACAGAGGCGGCCCCGAGCTCAGACACTGCACAGCTCAGGAGGGCCGGGTGGCCAGCATGGGACAGCTCCTGGTGCCCCTGCCTGGCTGCTGCTCCAGCTGTCCCTGGCCTGGCTCTGGTTCCTCTGCAGGGCAGTGCCACGTGCCATAGAGGTGCCACCTCTGTTTGGGAGCAGGGTGCTCTGGGGAGCACGTTGATGCTAGCTTGTGTCAATGCCTGCTCAGGAGTATCTGTAGGTTTGTAGTCACAGCAGAGCAAACACTTTTTAGCCAGCAGCCTCACTGCCTAACCCTGCCTAATGGCCAGGTCAGTCCCCTTTCTCCTGAAATGCCTTGATACTGGAAAAATACTAAACCGGACGAAACTCCAATTCTGTAACTGTATGCCTGTCCTTTCGAAACAATCCACTGCTCTTCTTGTGCTTTTCACTGATCGCTATTTCTCCATCCAGCTCTGAAAGAGTCTCACCACACATTTCCAAGAGGGCATGCAGAACATCTGGTGGCTGGCTAAGGCAGTACACATTCGGAAATCAAAAGGAAACAGTTGCAAGCGCACTTTAAGCCTGTACATTTAAAGCTGAAGGCCTCGAAAATAACATAATGGAAGGGGGCAGGGCGGAAGAGGAGGGGCAGAGAGATGGAAAGAGCTGGTTTGTTGAACACATGCTTACTAAAGCTAAAACATCAATGAAACAATACCATGGAGGATTATACGTAACATCAGTCAGTTCAGGGATCTTATGGCACCTGTGGTTTATAAACAGCTTTAGCAACGAGTATTTCAAAACATAGTTCACAGTTTTAAGAAGATCTGTGCTGATTTAAAAACTAGATTCTATATCATTTGAATGTCACCTTTTGTATATGATATCTATTTGGAAAAAAAATATTTACACTAACTTCTATGGCTGATTTGTTAGATTATTTTGAAAGAAACATTCCTAAGTTACACATTAGCCCTAAATTAGAGAAGTTCGTTATTATTATTTATTATATAATTATTATTATTTTAGTACATTTTGTATAAGCCTTAATTTAAAGACTTGCAAACAAATTGCAAATATAGTCTGGTACTTTGTTTTTTGGGCTACTAGATATATACACTCAGGAGTATAATCATTCAGTGTTAAATGCATACTTGTCGCTTTTTATTTCTCCCGTGGAAAAAAATGTACAGTGTATAGTAAACCGATCTACTAAAATCTCAAAGTATTCAGAAATCAAATTTCTAACTATAAACAGTATTGTCATTGTAAACTGAACAGGTTCAATATCATGTGCAAAGGGTTTAGGTGAGTTATTAACAGCGCTGCCGTGTGTGACGGCAGCACGCGCGTCCGTCTGCTTGCTTCGCCGGTAATGAGCCATGTTACAGAAGATGTAGCTAATATAAGTTAGCCTTAAACAAAAGTCTTGTTGTCAAAAAACACACATCTACAAACTACAACTCTTAGAACAAAAGTACTGTGCTACAGTCCTCAGAACTTAGTTATGTGATTTTTTTGTCAAGAGACGCTGCACCTCTTGGTTCCACTCTTCGGTGAAGTTCGCAGCTGAGTTTTCTTCATCATCTGTCCGAAAGCAGCTCTCCTCATCATCAGTTCTTACGTAGCTTTCGTTGTCTGTCTGACTGCAGCTTCCCTGTTGAGAAACGTTTGCACAAGGTTTTTAAAGAGTGTTGGTTTAAGACACTGCACCCACGCAGGCATAGCATGTAAAGCCTCTGACTGCTCCTTTATTGAAAGAAAAAAGGAGCTGGCCAGTTCCTGTGGGTATCCCTCAAGGAGTTAAAAAAGGAAAAAAGCCATTCTATTAGGTGAGCCATAGGTATTTGAGCTGTAAACAGAAACTTACAGGGCATGAGGGAAACTGGAAACTTTTCCTGCCGTGGGCAAGAAGACTGTTGCCTGCTCTGCTATGGGACCTTGGGGTAACTCAGTCTGCACTGACACAGATTTGCAGTGTTCCCATTTTCCTTTCCATTTCACCTTTCCAAATTGCTCCATAAATAGAATGTTGAAAGCGAAACCATGGTTTATTCCCCTTGTGCAGTGTTCAGGCACTTGATTAACAGTCACTCACCATCATGAGCCTCCCCTCACGTGTGAATTTCTTGCCCTGGCTATGTTTTACAGTGTCTAAGAAAACCTGTAGTTACTTGAAAGGGTGATTCTGGGTGCTACAGCTCATGAACAGCCTATTCCACTGGTGCACCGGTTTCTGCTGGTGCTCCTCTGTATCCTGAAGCATCAGTGAGTATGTCAAATTCCTACAGGAGAGGCATCAACATTTTAGCTGGTAATGGAAAAATGCTTGATAGGTTGCTGCTGCTCCTTCTCAGAACTATGTCAGGATCTACGGTCAGGTAATACTGCAAATTCTGCTCTTGGCATGTTTGTTGTAAAGGCACTGTGTACATATTTGACCCTTCCAAAGTTAGGGAACTCATCCCTTTTACTCTTGAACTACCTCAGAGGGAAAACCAATCTGCATTTCATGAGATATGATAATCACAGCATAATAGACCACTCCCTCCACATGAATTCTTTTCTACTAATTTCAGGCATTCATTTCAAGCTGGTCTAAAAGATGGGAGACGAAATGCAAGTTACTCCGGCAAAAATAGTTAAATTAAATCTGATGAATGAAGAAAGGCCAGGTAGTTTAGTTTGCTGCTTCTCCTTCCTGAGACCCTCTGATTGTATTAATTATTCAAGCACAAACACTTCCACCCCACTCTTTAATACCTAAGCATGCCAAATGGTACAATGATCTTAATTTAGTGTCTCCTTGTGTCAGGTGGCTACAAAAGACAGGCATTAACATTTTGTTGATAAATGCAAAGGAAGCCTGCACTGCAAGTCTAATGAGAGTTTCATAAAAAATTCTGAGTTATATTTTAAATGATATCTTTTAAAAATCAGGCATGCCCCTGTACCACTTAAGTCTGCAAACTGATTGGGAAATCTTAGCAAAGGGGCGTTTTGCTCTTCACAATTCAGACAAAAAAATGCAAATCAAAGGCACTAAAGAGGTCCGTTCTCAGCTGCCTTGGACTGACTTTTACTGAATCAGTTTCAGGGTTATGTAAACCATAGAACCATTTAAGTTGGAAAAGATCATTGAGTCCAGCCATTAACCCAGCACAGCCAAGTCTCACAACTAAACCATGTCTCCAAGTGCCACATCCACATGCCTTTCAAATATCTCTGGGGACGGTGACTCAACCACTTCCCTCAGCTGCCTGTTGCAATGCTTGACAACCCTTTTGGTGACAAAATTTTTCCTAATATACTAAAATATAGGAACATCTCATATTTAGTGATGGTACTATTATAAACCACAGGAGCAAAACAAGAGTGGCTTGTGAAACATGGGATGCATTAAGACACATTGACAATAATGTTAAGTATTTGGGTTTGCTTCATATTTTTTGGATAAATTACTTCTCTTTGGTGGAGTGTGGGAAGGGTTATTCTAAATTCCCTCCAGGCTTCTCTCTGTTCCACAGCCAGCACTGGGATAGATTATCCTACAAGAAATAATAAGTACTAATGAACCTCAGAGGTTTAAATTCATTGCAATGCTTTGGAAGAGCCAAAATAAATTCCTAGTTAAGACTTGTATGATTTGTCATGATATAAAACTGCTTCTTGACCTCTTGTGTTACTTAATCCACAGGTTCTTCTCTGTTACTTGTCATTCAGTCATTTTTCAAAAAACATCTCTACCACTTGTGTAATTTTAGAATTGAATTCACAAATTAAAGCTGCTTCTTCCCTGTTAACTTGGTCACAGTTTTTTACAGTGTTTTTTACGCCTACACGCCAAGAAGAGGAGGATTCAGGGAGAAAAATAAACCAAAAAGAAGAGAAAACCAAAACACAGCCAAATGAATGTAGCAGACATTTTTGAAAATTACTGTGCTGTTATGCTCCTGTTATTTTCAAATGGAATGGTCCAGATAACGATGGCTTTTATGTATTTGTTCAAGAAAAAAAACAAAAAAGACTGGACTAGACTGACCACACCATCTCCCTTGGCCCATAGGTTTTATCACCTGACATTTGATGATATTCCTAATCTCTGCTGGTAAACATGAAAGCAGAGGTTCGAAAAAATAGCAAGAGATGAGAAAAATATGAACGTGTTATTGAACACAAATTCTGTCCTGGAAAAACAACCAAGTTGAATATATAGTATTTTTAAAGAGTGCATTCTTTAAAATCAAATATTTGAGAGGATTTGGGGTTTTTGTGCTTGAAACAAAGTCCACCTGTTTCAATACAAACCATTCAGTCACTTTTGCAATGGAAAATGTCAGCCACAGACACCCAAAGCCTCCGACCCCACAACAGTTCATGTTACAAGGTTTTGAGAGAGTGAGAGGGTTTGGAGTGGCAATGGAGCTAAATCCACAACTGAAATGATTATGTTTTTGTCAAAATAGGGAAAATCACAGTTAAAATCTGAGAACAAAACCTGTAATAAAGCCTCCTCCCTGTACTCCCTCTCAGTGGATGCTTTAGGTCTGATTTCTGTTAGCTTTTCATACCTTCTCTCCTGTTGTAATAATGCATATAAATGAATTAGGCATGACCAATTCAAATGTGTGCCAGCACTAAGAAAGCATAGCTTTAGAAAATCTAGGAGATTTTAGGTCTCGTGGGGACACGTCCACTGCACGAGTCAACAGCAACTAAACGGAAATGACAACTTTTCAGCCAGTTTCTGAAATGCAGGCTTTCTGCTCCTGTTGGCCATCCTTGGCAAAAAACCAAATGCTATCAAGGGGATTAAGGAAAAGTAACATCAAAGTCGCAGCTTCACCTAATGTCAAGATCTGCCTAGCGCTCGCTGAAAACAAACTCAAATTCTCTCTGTTTCTTTACTAAAAATAAAACAAGTGCACTTAACATAAAAAGTAAATTGAAAACATGATTAAATTATGTTTTATATATTACTGGAATTGCTCTCTTGGGAATTTGTTATACTAGATGCTATTTAAAATCAACTCTGGAAGATTGTACATTGTGCTTTTAAAGATGCAAACGAAAATAGATTGCAAAAAGCGTCAATCAAATAACATCAACTCCAGATGAATCAGGCAATGAACAAAACTCTGTGGCTGGCCATCAGCTGCAGTATCACTCATAAGGAGCTACAATAAACTGATCTCATTTCCTCCATAATTTTTTTTTTTTTTTTTTTTTTAATAAGCACAGATGTAATACTGGTGTGAGCTAGGAAAGTCTGTTGGCTTTCTACTTCCTATGGCCATCTAGGACCACAGCGACTGTACTTGTACCATTATTGACTGAATAAGGGCTTAGAAATAAAACTCTTCAGGCAGCTTCTAAGCTTCAAGGAAGAACCCAATGAAATCTGCAAAAGCACTTCAGATACCATGACTGGTACAAACTATTTTGAAGGTATTTTTCCAGTGCTGTGAAATGTAAGTACCAAATAAAACAGACAAGATATGACAGACTTCCATGTTCACAACAGAGTGAATCTTGAGAAGATTCACTTACCACGTGAAGATGTATTTATCATAATGCACCACAATACCTTTTGTTCTTGTGGATATAGGTGAAGTGCCAAGTCCTCCAGTGTTGGATGCTAACTTCTGCAGGGCTGGGCTTTTATAGCTCCTGGGAATGTTACAGTCTTTGGTACTGGCCAAAGGGCTCCCTTGGGAGTCAAAAAGAATCTCACTATGAAAATCTTTCTTTTTGACGATGTTTCAAAATGTTTCAAAAATCATCCAGGAGAGGAGATAATAGCTCAGTCTCAGATCTCTGCTAATTTGAGACAGGTTACATATTTTCAAGAAAGGCAGGCTTTAGGGCAGTATGTTTCCCCACATCACTATGTTAACACTGCTTCCCAACAAAAAAAGGAAACCTTAAATGGAAGTGCCTGAGTTTTGTAATTCTAATTAAAAAGGGTTTTTTTGACTTATTATTGCAAATTGTAATTATATTCAGTTATATATAAAATTTCCACTATATACATAGTTATACACACACATTGTTGTTGAAACATCCATTTTACTTTTCACCTGATCTAAAACTGACAACAACACTGAAACAGAGTAAGAAAACTTATTTTTCTGGCCGTCAATGCTTAGGAAACTCTACATGGCTCATGTTTTTAACAAGGCTACTGAAAAAATGAATGTAACCTGAGGGGCGATGTTAGGAGAATTTTTATGAGCAGTTATTTGGTGTTTATAGTACTCTGGGTATTGCAGTTTATTTGATTTTCACATTATTCTGCTTCAGCTGCAAGAGACACTGAGACAGATGCTTTGGAAATACCCACTAGCAGCTGCTTTCACAAGGTACACATTTTAACAGTCAAATTTCACTGTCATCAGAAGATGCAAACCCCTTGAATCAGGGTCAAGTTTTACCATCAAAACTGCTGCATAAATAAGGATGTCTACCATAAAACATGACACACAAAATCTAACAATATGAGTTCCTGTTAGAGCTGGCACAGGCTAGTTCACTGGTTTTGCTTATCTGAACATGGCCCTGCTCCCAAGCTCTAGTGTCCATTTGATTGTTGACCTCTGCTTGCTTTTAGTTCTGGCTTTGAGGAAGAGGCTCAGTTTGCAGACCAGAATCAGATCCCTGTTCTGATTTCTCCTCCCCTTCTGTCCCTGTCATCCCATGGTTCAGTGTCTCAGGAGGATGGACAGCACTGTCTCAGTGCCATCTTCACAGCAGGGCACTGCACTCTCCTAGAAAGTCAGAAATGCAGAATCCACGGCTTCAGCTGAGGCAAGAAGAAATTTGTGGTCTGCCATTTCCTGGGCAAATGTTCAGAGTAACAGGTGACTTCATAAAAATAGATGTTGTCTGTCTTCCTGGGGAGAAACACAATTGCTGAACTTGGCGATAACCTCAGTGCTGCAACTGTGAGGTTGGCACGTGTAAGGAGCAGGACCTGTATATGGGGCAGCAGGGAGTTTATGGATCTTGCCATACTTCTGAACTGCCAGACTCTATCCAGTAGCTGAGTGCCTTCCACTTGGCTTGGGGCATTTTAAACTTCCACAACACATCTGAGGACACCTCTGTGGTTCAGCAGCTGGTCAATTGCTTTCTTTAATGTTTGCATAACTCTTGTTTCACACACTAGAATAGATGTTCTGATCTCATCAGGAATTATTTATTTCAGTTATCCTAGGAAGACTAAAGCATTGAAAGGAGTTAAACTCAGGTCTCCTGAAATGTAATTACATTCCTTATCTTCTGAATAAGGTTTCTCTGTACTGGCTAATGTATTTGTCATCATCCCCAGGGATGAAAAGCCCACATTCTCACTCTGATGGTCAACACAGGAAAAAGGGTGATGGCTTAACAGGAATCCTTGGGACTAGGACTACAGATCCATAAATTAGAACTGATTCAGAGACATTCCAAGGCATCCCAACACAGGTTAAAAGGAGAAAGAAACAGCATTGTCATTGTTCAGGTGCCACAAGATGCATTGCAACCGAAATGTATATTATGAGGATTAATTCCAAACTTTCTTCTAAGTTCTAATAATACTTACTTGAGAGGAGAGAGAAGAATATTGCACTCAACTTTGCAAACTGACCTGTAGGTAACAAAGGACAGAAAACAGGAAGATGACAAATTAAGCCCGTGAGCAGCCAGGCAGTGTATTATTCTGAAAAAAGCCATGCACAAGCCTAGAAATAAAGGGAGCAATTAGGGACCCAGAAAATAAACCCAGTGAAAACTGTCTTACACAACAGATCAGCAAAAGACTGTACCAAGACCAAAAGTGGAAGCAGATGTGGGAGGATACACTCTGTTAGCATTTACACCTGTGCATCAAATGTGTTTGGGTTTTTTTCTGATACAGATACTTGTTATTTACAACATGCTTAAAAAAAAAAAGAGAGAAAAAAGCCTCCTCTAAGGTTTCATGTCCCTGATTTCCCTATGTATCTTGGGTTTTTTGCTCATACTTTAATACTAATTTAGAGTTCAGCATAAAAATCTTTCTTGGAGACAAGGTGACACAAAATAACAAGAGTGGGTTTGGGCCAACCATCTTTCATGCTACACTACATCTACGTGTTGTTCTAAATGTGCTGATTTTACACGAAGTGAGACATTTAATAACATAAAAATGGTTACCAGCTTGTTACTGAGGTGACCATTCTGCAACCTTAGTAGGAGTTCCTCCTTGCAGATTTTTTCAGCTGACAACTGCATTACGATAGCTACAGCTTCTGACTTTTTTTGGCAATCCAGATGAATGCAGTGTACATGTGAGTACAAACAGTAAAACAGCTTGTAATATATTCCAATGGTTTGATGCATACGAGAATAGTTGACCCGGCCTCAGTTCAACAAGATATCCTCAACAGAAATTTCCCAATTTTCCTCTGTTTTTCCAAGTAGAAAGTTGTGGCTCTTTTAGAACACTCGGTGATATTAGTACAAAAAAGGAATAGAAGAGCAAAATACCACAAATAAACAGCAAATTGCAGAGAACACACAATGCCAAAGCATGTCTTGGGATCAATATATGACACTATCCAACCAGTTCCTGATCATCTTAGTAGTCCCTGAACTTAACACCTTTTCTTGCTTCCTTTATCCCCATTCCCTAATTTAAATGGCATCAACCTTACTGGGAAGGACTTCTCATGCATTGCCATTACATGCTTTGGGGCTGTGGTATCAACTAAAAATAGATTCTACTTACAAGTCACTACTGTCAAATCACTGCCTGATAGGAGCTGACAATCTCACAGACAGTAAAGTACATCATGAAACTTGTTTTGGAAAAACGCTGTTAAGCAGAACTTGTCTAGAATGAGGACTTTCTGTTCCCTCAGTGAATATATTTTTGACAAAAAAAAGCCTTTTTTTTCTTTTTTTTTTGGCAGGGGAAGTGTGTGAGTGTGTGTGTGTGTGTTGGTTTTTTTGTCTGTTTTTGTTCCCCTGGTGGAAACAAATAATGCAAAACAATGGGGAATAAACTTCACCTTGTAGTCATGGCTCATGTAAATTCAGGAGTTTTATTCTGATGTCAGTAGCAGGAAGATTTCCTCCGCTTCTTCTGGGAATGGTGGTGGAAAACAGCAGAAAAACTATTTTGACTGAAGCAAGAGTAGCACCCAGTGCCATCAAGTGACATGTACAACTTCTCCTGCCCTTATCTGCAGTGCACATACATACTGTATTTTATGCATGTACAAAATCCCCTTGTAACCTGTCAAACTCAAGTAACACCACTGCCATATACTGCACTTCCATACTGTAACCAAAATACAGCCAAACTGGTCTGTTGTTCCTTCTGAAGGAAATGGATTTTTTACCAGCAAGAAAAACATTTATTATTTGATGCCTGACAGCTGTGACTATTTAGGCACTCCTTCTCTAAATTGACAACTACTTTTCATTACATCAGCAGTAGTTGTTCATCCTGTTCAGAAGTTCAAAGGCTGTGATTTTTGACATTTCCTATCTTGGGTAAAAAATTCTGACAACACCTCCTATGTCACCTGCTGTTGCCTTAGTAGATGATCTGTAACAATCCTGCTCCTTTTGTCATGTCCTTAAAGACCTCTGCAATGAAATGGTTTTTGGCAAGCTACCACAGGCATGTAGCAGGTCTACATAACAACAAAAAGATGTTCACATCAACCTCAAAGTTACCTCAAATTTTGATAAGACTCGATGAACTTTTACAAGACTAACATATCCTAGCAGCTTTACAGAAAAGAAGACCAAAGGAGCAGCCAATCTTCATTACAACACAAGTCTGTCAGACACAGATTGTCTCCAAAGCGACCAGCACTAAACACTAGAGGAAAACTACCAGAAAAAAAGGCTAGATTTTATTAGCTCCTAGAAATCAGCAGTTTAAAGAATTCCTATCCATAAAGTGATTTTGAACCTCATTTGCAGATACCTGATCTCTCAGAACGTCTAATTTGGCTTTTTTAGCCCATTTAGTATGTTCTGTAGGGGTTAGGTCCAAATTTGAGTTGATCACCATATAGGAACAAAGTTATTTTTGTTTGCTTCAGCTCTGCTCCCAAATAACTAAATAGGTTTTCCCTCCTAGTGACACTACTTCCAACTTTATAAGAAGTAATGTTATTTTAAATTCAGATATTCCAAGTCAGAATAACTGAAAACATGGCAATAATCTGCAACACCAGGTAGAAGTGGAGACCATGATGCAGATATGGATATCTACAGAATTCCAGCTCCCCCAGCATATCTGCTTTACTCAGACTCTTAAACAAATGCCCTTTGAGAGCTTCCTCAGGGAGGTGTTTAATAACAAATCCCCAGGATTCTCTGCACCAGATGCTTGTTGAATACTTGGTCCTCTTGGTCCCACCTGGTTCTCTGGTACCCTCAGGCAGTGTGGTCTTGGATTTGCACAAAGGCTGGATGCATGTGTGTCTGTGGAAGGTGGCAGCAGCTTTTGGGATATGGCTGCTCTGGTAACCAAGATCACATCCCAGAACCCAGGGCTGGTTAGATGCCACTGGGCACCTGTGGCACATCATCCTTTCTCACTTATGGAGAAACATGGGCAGCTGGTGTCCTTCTCCCACCTGGTATGCCTCATCCTGCAGCTTCTGCTTCAGGTACTCCTCCATTTTCAGTTCGTTCTCCAGCTGGCGGACAGAGTCGTTCTCGTAATTTTCATCATCTGCTCTGACATAAGGGTCTCCATCTTCTGTAACCCTAAAGACAATTATTAATAAATAGCCTCCTGAGATGAATGACATTCAGAGTCAATAACACTTCCCTTTATTGTAACCTGTGAGGACTGTGGGATACTTTTAGTCTAACCACATGCTCCACTGGTTAGTATTTTCCTGGCAGTGAAGAACATTTCTGATATTTCCCCTCTCCAGTGATCTGGCACTGATGAAGTACACCAAAGGGCACATTCTGCTGAAGGCACTACCCTAAGGAAATGAGCAACAAAGTTCTCAATAACTTCATACAAAGAGGCTGAACTAAAAATAGCTAGAAAGATGCTTATTGTCTCTGAAAGGAAGGATCAGGTTGTAAAAATCAATCTGTTTGTTCATCAATTAAGTAGGTCAATGAAATGCATTTTCCATTTACACATTTCTCCTTTTCCAGTGAGCCCCAACAGGTCCCTCAGTCTGGATAAACAGGGAACAGGACTGCAGGGCTTATTAGGGAAAGCAGCTGTCCCACGGCTTCCATGCTGCCTGAGTGTACCAGGCTGGATGTGAGACAGCTCACTCCTTGAGGGAGTCCTGAGTTTGTTTACAGAGCCCACTGCTATGTATCCATGAAGCAGTCCTCACTTGGATTTATGGGGTTTTTTAACCAAGTAATTGAGAGGGGGAGGAAATACTGAGTGCTGCACGCTGTTTTCACAGGAAGAAGAATGAGATGAGGACGGGGCGTTGAGCAGGTACCCACATGTCGCTGCGGATGGAGCCGGTGGCAGCAGCGCTGTGGATGTATCCCGGCTTCCGGGCATGGATCTGTGCCAGGAAAGCCTTCTCAGACGTCGGGGATGGCACCAGGTCATCAAAGTGAGTCCGTCCAAACTCAGAATCCACATTGCTCTCTGTCTCGCTGCCCACTTCTGTGAAGCAAAAAGTGCCATTGAACTTCCACAAAGTAAATACACTTGCCTATTTCTTTAAGCATTTCTCTGCCTTTCCAACCGAGAATGTCACCTCCTCACAGTGAATAAAGGCATATTATTCTACTTAGACTGGCAAAGCTTATAGTTTTCTTCTTGTGGTGGGACCAAATACTGAAGCTTTTGCTTATTGAAATTATTAGGCAGGGTATTTTAATGGTAATACTACAGATTGCATTTTACAACAGGTCCTGTATGATCTATGCTAAATCTAATTTCTAAAGAGTGAAATCTCACTCCATGTGGAATCACAGACAAAGTTTTCACTGTATGCAGCTGCACCTCTACATCCATGGCTTTGAGACCTGCTGAGTTCTAGAAGTTGTTATTTAGGGATTTTTTTAATAAAAGAATAAAAAGCTTTGAAGATACATATTTTCCCATGTCCCACTTCCTTCATATAAATGTGAAATGTCACTGTGGTGACTTTTCCCCCTCATTAGCCTCACTCACCAGAATTTAGTTCTTTTACCAAAGAAGACATGGTGTTGGTGATTGAATCTGCTGCCACCAGCAAATCATTTCTTAAGTTTCGTCTTGCACCTGAAGCAGGAGATGGACAAAGCACAGTGTTACTATTATTCACATGACATATGTTTTACTGTTGAAAGCAGTTTTGCCCCTGCTGAAAGCTGTCATTGTGATAATTCAGGGTATCAAAGTCCTTACGAGGGACACGTGCAGAAGAGTTCTCTGCAGAATGGCCTCATTTACTTATGCTGTATGCAAAAGCAGAAGCCTCCCCTCATGCTTCATTTAATCACAATGCCAGATATGTGGAGATTATTCATTGCCATCAAGCTTGCATTTGTGTGGTGACACCAGCAGACCCGGCCTGGAAGATTAAATCCAGCGTGAACTCATTTACAGTGCCTGTGGGGGAGGAGGGAAGAAATAAAGTGTTTTCTCTAAGTTCCCACAGCTCTGTTTAATGACACCATTATTGCCAGGTATTTGCCAGATAATTATGGCAAATGTTGAAGAAACACACTTGACCTCATCCCTCATCAAGACTATACGGATTTCTCTTCTCTGCTCCCTCTCAGCCTCTCCTGTAGCTCAAGGACTTTCTTGTATATTCTATAATTTATTGTCTCTCTCTCTTCCCCCAATCCCCCCTTGTTTTTTTTTAATAAAGGAAGCACTACTGCCTCTCTAAACAGCCCCAGGCTGCTTCTAAACTCTTTCTAATAACGAATCTAGAAGTGTTTCCCTGCTGAACCTGGCAATATTCCCTTAACCATCAATCATGAGATTCTTGTGAGCTGCATGAAATACTCCTTCCTTAGGAGGAGTCTGTGGGTAACGTGTGCTTAACTACCCCAAATCCTAAACACAGATACTATTCTTGAATAGCTGAATAATCACTATATTCCACAGAATCACTAGTCTTCCAAATGGAATTATTTACAGGAATTGGCTACTGTAGATTTTTTAGAAGTGGCTGAATGCAAACCAATACATTTAAAAAAGTTTCTCAAATCCTAAAGAGGTTTTTTTTTAATGTATCCATTAGCAAATAGTTACTGGAATGTAAATTACAGTAGTTAAACTCTTTACACACACACTGACAACCACTCCCACTCTAAAGTCTCCCCAATTTTGTGCCTCTGAACTACTGCAAATGTTGTGAAAGAGAAACAGAAACAATGAAGAGAAAACATTGTTTAACCATGGCTTGTCTGCATTATGTATATATAGGCAGATCTCTGTTGGTGCAGCAGAGAATGGAGCCATAAAATCTCAGCCCAACCCCCCTCACAACATTGTATGTCAAGATGTGACAGAATGCTGGCTTCGAGTTCTTTGGGTCTGACCTTCCCATCCAGAGCTTACAGTAAATAATGACACAAGCCTAGGTATTTATCAAATGCAGCAGTTTTAAAATGTGATCACATAACTTCTTATATTGCTTTTGATCTTGAACAGAACACATTTTTACACTTAAAATGCATTTGCCTGAGGCAGATTTAGTATTGTTTATGGATATTTTATTGTGGCCATTACATTATTTATCTTACTCTTAACTCTGGAAGAAGCTATCCCATAACAGCATAGAAGCTAGGTCTCCATATTTTTGCCTGTCATGATCTTTTTTCATAGCAGGAGAAAAGGAAAACATATTGCCTGTTTCTTTTGCCACAGAAAATGAGATCAGCAGCAACCCATTATGCTGGGACCAGGAATTATGCCTATGTTCAATACCTGAGTTGACCAGCACTTTAGGAGAAAGTTCTTGATTGCATTACAGATTAAACCTTGTCCAAAAATACACACAAAGACACAATTCACAGGAAAATCAAGGAGAAGGGTGCATGAGAGGGCTGAACTGGGTTCCTGGGAAGAAGCATGCTTCCACTGTAGCAGAGGAACTTCTGAGCTTACATTCAAACTTATGTTTAATATGTATTGGGGAAAGAGGGAAAAAACTTATTCAGATCATAGAGCTGCAATTATGTAAAATTTTTTGAGCAGATTAGAAAAATAAAGAGTATTTCTTCATTTAGATAACACAGACTTTTCTGTGTTATTCAACATAATAATTTAATTTGTGGCCTCAGAAATTCAAAACAGTTTAATATTTACTCTTACTTGAAAAAAGAGTGGGAAGGGGATGGCAGTTTTATGGAAATGCAAAAAAAGGGTTCACTTAGACTTTCAGACTTGATTCCTGTCTAGTCTAACTGGACCCTTCTCAGGCCCGAAGCAAAAAGACAAGGGACAACAGTCACCAGTTGCATCAAGGGATGTTCCAATCAGATAGAAGGACAAGAAATTTACACAATAAGGATGGTGAAACACTGCAACAGAGAAAATGAGTGACAGGAGCCATCCAGAACTCAGCTGGTAAAGGTCCTGAACGGTCTGGTCCCACTTTGAAGCCCTCTTCCTTGGGGCAGAAGGACACACTGACTTACAAAAGCCCTTTCCACCTGAATTAATTCTATGATTGCATCATTTATTTCTAGCAAAGTCTTTATTTAAAACCAAACACACTGACAATGGCTGCTGAGGTCAATAGCAATTTTTCTGGTTAACGGAGCAGTGATAGCTGCTCTCATCATCTTGCATCAAAATTCCTTCTTACTCCAAATTCCATGAATTGGCACCGTTGTCTGGTTTCTGCTTTACCTGCTTGCTTTGGCAGCAAAGTTTGATGGCTGACAAAGCTGATTTTCAACGGCAAAATGCAGTTGCCACAGATATTTTTTGTTTTGCTTTGTTTCATTGCATGCAGCCGAGGAGCTCAAGTACGTTTAGTCAGGAACCACAAGAAATAATGATTGTTCAGTCTCCAGGTGCCTCAGACAAGCTATTAACGAGACTTACTTTGTGCAAAGGCTTCCTGCACGTCTCCTCCCACCCCGGTCAGAGAGTCCTGAGGTGCGTGGGTCGGGGTGGAGCAGGCAGAGGCAGACCTGATGGGCATCGGAATGGGCCGGCTGATGGTGTGGCTGGGCGAGGAACGTGGGGAGCCTGCCCCCTGCGTCTGCAAAACAATCAAGGGCTTAAACAGGGGCTTTGCAAGAGCCCACCTGCTGTCCTGGTCACCCATCCCTCAGCTTAAAGGCATCATGCTGTTTGTAGATCAGTTGGGTAATGTTAATTTTGCTAGAAGAAATAAACCAAAGTCAGTGGTTAGTTGACAGCAAGGCTTCTGTGTAGAGAAACAGTGAGTAGGAAAATATGAGTCAAGATCTGACTTCCTTTAAGCATGGGAAAATGTCAGGCAGCTGAATTAGAAAAAATCCAAGTTAATAAGAGACCACACTACAGCCCTCTCTGCCCTCTCCCCTCTCTCACTCCCCCAGTTCACATGCATGTCTGATAAACTGTGACCCATCCTGGCTGTGAGATGGGGAGAGCTGCTGGCACCAGCCTGGCTTTCAGCCTGGGCAAGGGACTGGCACAGCCCCTCCAGCAGAGCACTGCCACAAGAGGAGATCACAGCCCTGCTCTCAGCTTCCTTGCAGGACAAGTACATGGTGCATGCAACCTCTCACTCACATAAAGTCTGACGCTTGCAATAAATAATACACATTTCTGCTTTTTATTTGGAGCTAGAGAACTATTTAAGCCACTATTAAATTATCTACTCCATGGGATATACTCAGGCACTCCCAAAACACTGTGGGGATATGGCAATATAAATTCCTGCAATGGGTTCAGCTGCTGGAAGTGAAAATATTTTAACACCAGTCATACAAACGTCATGCTGTTAGCACCTCACAGTTAGGATCACTTAGCAGAAATTCAAGCTGACTTTACAAAATTGCAATTTTTACTAACGCAGCTAGGTGAGTGATAGCAGGAGACACAGCGCTCTTCTCACCCACTGTTTCAAAATCCTGGGAATGTATATCCATGTAAAAAACCCTAATGCTGGAGCCCAAACCAAACTGCACATGGCTTTTGACTGAAACCCAGCGTTCCGCAGATGCCAAGGATGGAGGTGGATTGAGTGCTTTTAAAGGGGAACTGCAATACAAGCTCCTGGTTGTTTGCAGTCAAAAGTGATCTCAGGGCTGGTGTTTCCCTTATCCTGGCTTTATTTATAAATACAGGAGGATTTCTTAACTCTTCCCATGGCACTTATTTTGCCTCTGGTATTGGTTGCCACTGTAGCTCTGATATGATTTGGCAAATATGTTCTAAAAAAGACAAGAGCAGCCCATTGCAGGATGAGTGCAGCATTGCCCTTGAGATGATTATAAATTCCCGGCCTGGACGATAAATAATGTAACAGAATACTAAGCTATTTGTTCTTTTCTCCTATCACCCCTTTCTAAGAGACATTATCACCTGAAAGCCATCAAGGGCAAATTAGGTTTATGAGAAATAAGCACATTACTGATGGAAGAATGAAGGATTTAATACTTATAATTTCTTTAATGATTGGTTTTAGAACATTTAAGTGATGGATGAAAGGCAAGTCAAATATATAAAGGCCAGATGCTGTCCTGTTTCTGGAATCATCTATACCAGCTCCAGAAGAAATGGAGATATTTAATCCTCCAGAGGAAGGGCCCAGAGCAACTTGGAGATGCTCCAAGGTCCTTGATAGTCATAGCCCCTGCACATCAGGCAGGGCATCCAGGATCTACAGCTTTCTTCTCTCATGCCCCGATGGAGCACATTTCATCCTCACTGAAACACATTTGCGAAAGAATTTTTGGTTCTCAGCTCTTTGAAGGACAAGTGCCCTTTTCCACTTGCTGCCTTTTTTCCTTAGCTCCCCTTTGCCTTTGATCCCTGTTCTGGGAACATCAACAACAGCGGGAACTTTCAGAGAAAGATGAGGAAAAAAATTGACAAAATTTTCTTCCTGTCGTCAAGTCACATTGAGAAATGAACTTCAGAATAGGCATTTTATTTACTAAAAATAGCAGATGCCCACCAGTACTTCTGCACTGGAATTTTCCCTTAAGAGAAATGTATGCCCAGACATACAGACATGCCCAGCTGCTGCATGCCCAGTGCTTGCCCTCTGTCTGCTCTGCAGCTATGGCTGAGATCTTGTGTTTATGATAAACAAACGCAAAATGTTTGGGAAGCACAGGAAGATGAAGCATTCAGAGTCCAGGAAAAAACTCCTCACTTTTTATACTATTTGGGCAGTATCAGACAGAACTGATGAACAGCAAGTTGGAATAGGAGGATATTAGGGAATGCCTGATTTCAGAGAGGTGAAAACTTAATATATTTTACTCATCTAGATCCACCTCACCGAGGTTTGTAGGAATGAAGTGGTATTAGGATCAGATTTCTGCCTAGCTGTTATCAGGAGAATTGTGGTTTTCAAAGGCTGGACCTAATGGTCTGCAATCTGCTATGACAGCCAGTCTTAACTTCTTGCTAAGGTCAGCAGAGAAGACAAGCACTGAATTGCTCCCAAAAATTGACAGCTCTACCAGCTAAGGACTAAGGCATGCTGAAAGGGGAGCTACCACAGCCACCGGGGATATTTGGATGGCTTCAGCTTTTGTGGTGTACTTGGTTGCAGCTATCAGTGTTCTCATGCCTCTCAGGGAAACTTTCAGGTATTTTATTTAATTCACCATCCCTAGTCGAATTGCTACAGCTTTTAAGTTAACGCTTGCCAGACGGGAAAATTTTCCCACTATCAAGTGTCATGCATTCTTAGCATAAAATGCTTGAAACGAAAATCGGCTTTACAGGAGTTTTAGCCCATTGCTCCCTCTGCTGGGACTGAACTGGGATGACACATGGGGGAATCACACAGCCCCATCAAACGACAGGGATGGGAAGAACTCATTATCCTTTCTCAAGGAAGGGCAATGGAGAAATAGATAATTCATAAGCATTAGATGAATTGTCAGGCTGCTCATTCCAACTGAATTCCTCCAGAAATTAATTTAATCCTGTTTCTCTCAACAGATCGTGAAATGGCATAGCATAATGGGGATCATTAAATGGAAATGGTGAGAGTAATTCTTTAGCATCATCACCTGGTATTCAGAGAGGCTATTACTCTTGGAAAAAAAAAAAAATCTCATAAAAATACCTCGTAACAGCCTGAAAATGTGCTTTCACTTACACTGTCCAGTGAACATGTTATATGATAAGGTAACTCCTGTCACACTGGAAGCTTCTCTTTTGCCAACAGATCTTCAGAATTAAAAAGGACAGCCCTTACATTGAGATGAGATTTGGTCAGATTTATTTTTTTGTGTGCAACGAACTGATGCTTACAAAAATTAGCCAAATGTTAATTTTATGAAGGTGACCATTACCTACAAACTCTGCATGCTGTTCTGCAGACAGAACACACCAGACCTGTGACTGCACATCTGCTCATGAAAGCAGGAGGAAGTGTGTTTTGTTAAAATGAAACGCTTTTACTGAACTCATAAATCTGACTGCTGTCCACAAAGTGACTTCTTTTTTAAGCCTAACATATTTCCAAGATCTGTTACAATACTGAAAAGCTCCAAAACAATGAAATCTTCTAAAATCTACTATTAGTAATGTACATACTTCCCTTGTTTTGATCTGGGTTGCAGAAAACATTTATTTTCCTGAAGACTCATGGGACTGCTAGCATCAGTGCCAACTTGTAAAGATATGCACACTATGCCCTGACTTTTCCTGGATAAAATGGGCTTTCAAACTCATTGCCCTCGTCTAATTCAAGCCCAGTTATGTTTTTCTTGAAAGTACCAAATTTCTCATTACATTTTCAAAATGTTATCTATTTACTTCATGTTCTAGGTTGGTTTCACTACAGTTGAGGGGTGTTTTCTACACCTTACATGTTTTAATTTAGAGGAGTAAGAAAAAGATGAAGATTCCTTGTAGCCATGACTCACTTTCTAGAGTGATGTTTCATTGTGAAAATTGTTGCAAGACACTAATGTGGGAAAGAACTGCAAAATATTAATTTTGGTCAAAAGAACACACACACACTTCTCAAGCAAAGGAAGTAAAACAAATCACAGGAACACAATCATATTTAGGAGTTAGTAAGGCCTCCAAAGAAGAGGTAACTTGCTACCTGTTTCAATTCTTCTTCCTAAAGAAAAAAGAGGATCAGCACATGAGATGAGCCAGGATGTAAGTGAAGAACAAAAAACAGAGCCAAATTTGGAGTACAGTGTTAAAGGTAAAGTCAAGATAGTTGACAATATGAGACCAGGTTAGGTCCTACCTCTGCACACTTTGAGACACCAGAACAGTGCAAAGCGTGCAGAAAGCTGCTGTCATTTCTTACCCCAAA
The DNA here is from genome assembly GCA_026261815.1 of Monarcha castaneiventris obscurior. Lineage (NCBI taxonomy): Eukaryota > Metazoa > Chordata > Aves > Passeriformes > Monarchidae > Monarcha > Monarcha castaneiventris. The sequence continues at coordinate 5,941,820 of JAMPIT010000379.1, read as the reverse complement.
TTTTCTTTTTCCAGGCAGTGACTGACAGCAGGCAGACCTCACTGCAAGTTGTGGCACTGCAGCATTTCATGGGTAGAACAAAAAGTGTCCTGCCTACTTCCAGCTCCCAAAAATCTGCTGGCTATTCAGTGGGCTCTGCTGCTGAGGTGCCACTGATTTGTGCACTGTGGCTGCAGAAGCCTGGGTCTGAGGAGGGGCAAGTGACAAGGTGTCAAACTCATGCTTTGATGCAAAGGGATCTAAATGGATGCATGCTGCATCTAAATGGATGCATGTTGTTAAATGGATTTCAGTGAAATTCCTTCTGCTCTTGTCTGAACCATATTTGACCCAAATTGCACTGAATTTCCATGAACTCTTTATCTGCCATAGACAACAGCAAAACAGACACCTATGCTATTCAGGGCACTTTCTTCCATCGTGAATTTCTGGCATCATCTGTCCTGAAGCACATCAGGTAAAACAGGGCTGCAGACAAAAACACATTTCCTATCTTACCCCAGTCTGTCTTTAAAAATGCACATGCTTTTTGATATCTTCATTTTTTAACTGCGATCCTTTGCTGAGACATGTTTCATCTGTTTAACAAGGGCCTGCTTCTGTACTTGTGAAAATGAAACAAATGTTGTAGGGAAAGCATCTCTAAGGTGAGAGAGGTAGATGTGGCTGTCAAACGACTCCTCTGACAGAACCAACTACTGAGTAAGTTCAAGGAACTTTAACTTAAGGGCAAAGTTAAAGGAATTAGACAAGTCATTCTATACTGTCAGCTGCAGTGAGTAATGGGGTACAGTGCTGAGGCTTTTTTCTTACAGCTAATAGTTAACTTGTTTTACATGTCAGTCTTTTCTTATTCTTACTCAGCAGTAGGTGACAATGACGACGCAGTGCTGCTACAGGAACAACATCATCTGAGCATCATCTGAAACCCCTGAGACCAAGGCAAAAGACAAAAAAGGACGGAAACAAAGCCAAATTTTGTGGGTAGAAAGAGTCAGGCTCTGCAGAATTCTGTGATTACATCTCCTCTCCTCTCCTCTCCTCTCCTCTCCTCTCCTCTCCTCTCCTCTCCTCTCCTCTCCTCTCCTCTCCTCTCCTCTCCTCTCCTCTCCTCTCCTCTCCTCTCCTATCCTCTCCTCTCCTCTCCTCTCCTCTCCTCTCCTCTCCTCTCCTCTCCTCTCCTCTCCTCTCCTCTCCTCTCCTCTCCTCCTTCACTCTGTTTTCCTTGACAGTACCAGGTGGAGCTCCTTACCTTCAGCAGTTTCATGAGGCCTTCTAACTGAACCATAAGCTCCCTTCGGCTTTCCTGGAGAGCAGACATCCTCTGTTCCAGCTCATCCTTCCGCTGTCTGAGAAACAAGGAGATCTGATCAGAGCTTACCCCTCACAGTATCACAGCAGCTTTTAACTGCATCATCTTCCCAGCCCTACTATAGCATACATGCCTACAGACCACAGGAAAGCAAACACGCTGAATGAATGCAGCACAGTGCTCAGAAAAGTGGCTGCGTGAAGGCTAGGGAGTTCCCTCTTACTGGGAATCCTCGTGGGACTGAAGAGTGATTAGGGAAAAGACAGACACTGACACAGACCCTTCTTCAAAGAACAAATGAGGTTCAAACAAGTTTGTGCTATATTCCCTTGTGGAAATGCCTGGCAATTTTAGCTTTGGAACTCTCTAGTCAATAACCTCACTAGCTGTCAGGAGAAATTAAAGCCATGCCCTGAAGGACAGGAAATTACAGCAGGGGCACTGAACACAGTGAGATATGAGAGAAGCTAAGAGAGTTCAGAAATTCAGACAAAAAGCCACAGTGATCTGCTTTTCTTTCTACTTTTTTTCCCGAAAGCAAGAGGAAGACCATCACATAGTAAAGATGTAACTGCTTGAAATTAGCTCTTTGGACTCAGAGTCCAGTGCTGCTTGTGTGACAGTGTGAATACTGAGACACTCCAAGTGTGACAGTCTCTCTGTGCCCCTATAAATCTGTACAGCTTCGATTCTGCACAGCTCCACTGCACAGGATGGGGGATCAGCATTTGCACATGTTCAATCACTAAACTGTGTGAGGACCCCACCTAAAAACAAAATAAAATTGTTGCGTCCTGGAAGTTATGATTTAATTAACATTACTATTGAAAAATATACATATTAGGTATATTTTATACACTCCTGCATTGCAAATAACATACAAACACTATGCTGTTAGCCTTGTACTACCTACAAAATATGACAATTTAATCCTAAATGGAAAAGCACTGGAACCAACAAGACTTAAGCACATTTCCTGTATTTAGGACAATATGAAACCCTGATTTCGAGCCTTCACTGTATGTGAGCAACTACAGATATCGTCAACATTGATTTCTACAGGACTGCTCATGTGTGCCATCTCTCACCTATATAATAGGATCATATAGTAACACTGCCATGCTGCATTTACTCTTCTGAAGGATTGATCTATTTCCTGCTACAAAATGCCTGTGTTGGCTTTTCTTTTCCAGACATGTAACGGTTGGAAATGCTATGAACTGTACAAAGGCAGTGGAGTTTAAGAAACTGCTAACAAAAATAAGGTCCATGTAATTCAAAGTGGCAGGTCCTAGTACAGAGCTCTGCTGGGTTTTAGATTCATTCCACAGGGAGAGAGGATCTAAGCAGTGTGCACTGTACAGACTACTCCTCTGAGGTTTTTCTCCTGCTGTACTCCGGAGCAACTTCTTGGAAGTAGTGGATTTTCCAGCCTATCTCCAAGACAATACTGGTAATGTGAAGGAATGCCGTCTTCAGGACCTCACTGCAGTGAGTGCCACACTACAGCAGCTCGTGAAAGATGCTGGGACAGGTACCCACAGCATGATTTACAGATTCCAGCATTTCTTAATACAACATGCTCTATGGCCTTAAGAGCTTTAAGCCTGAAAAATCAGCAGGGTAACAGACATAAATCAGGGCTGCTATCCTGAGTCCTGCTGCTTTACACATAAGAACAGCCTCGTGCCATCTTAAGTGTCTAGGAATTTGAGGTGGTGCCAAAATTCCCCAGTAAATCCACACTCAGACTTCCGCCTTTCAAATAGTGAACATTTCAGAAGGAATGCAAAGCAGTTCAGACCCACAGATTAAAAGTTATTTTCTGATTCTCACACTGCATATTAAATCAGGGAAGATACAGTTGAGGAATTCAGCATCACTGCCCTAAGGACATTGCATGTCAAGAAATGAAAGTAAGGGTATTATGCTTCAATATGTGTATCAAAATTGAAAAGAGGGAAAAGTTAAGTAGTCAGCCTGCTAACACTGCACAATCATTCCTTTTTTTTAAGTAGAATGAATTTTATTAGTCAACTACATAGAAAGCTGATTTCCTAGCTGAAAATAGACTTTAGGTTTGATGGACAAGAGCCACATTATTGGTATATTCTATAGAGTGTACATGTTTTCATGACAGTCAGTTTTATGTGTCTCACAGAATGTCACTTGTTTGTAGATCTCTAGAAGTAATTACATACTAAAATCATGCATAGAAATGAAGAGGCTAATTTGTATTTAGACTGGAAAGCAAAAGTAAATATTTGTGAATCAGAAAAATATTTCAGTGTGGAAAACTCCATAATAAAACTATTAAGTATTTGTAAAGAAAAAAATTACCACCATTTTTTACAGTAATTTCCTTTGGCTATGAATCAGACCATTAAAATATTAGTTGTGTGAGGAGCGGCTAAGTGGCAAAAAATGTTCTTTTGTCAGGGGGCAGAGCAATCTAGCATTATTTCACTGGAAAGAAAGTGCTTACACTCTGTTCTCTATTCATATAGAGCATTTTGAATAGTTCTTACTGGATTCTCTGTCTGGCTCTTACAACATTAACTTCAGGACTTTCAGGGAGCCTATGGATCTGAGTCAACAACAACTGTACTTCTTCAATGTGATATACATGGAAATTAGTAAATCCAGGTACAATATCATAACTAACATGCACACACATCCATATTAAAGTTTTTAGCTTAGTGGGATAACTGGAGGAAGGATCCTCTAAATCTTCAGCAGATGCAGATGACATTACTCCTCACCCCCACGTGACAAGGAGGATCATTCTGCAGCCTGGTTTTGCACCATGAAGAGAACTGACCTCTCCTTAGAGTTCAACACATGGGGGAAGTTTCCAAAGATTAACATCTAATTCTGGCTGTATTTTCACGTAGTTCTGTACTTTCTTTAGCAGAAATGAGAAATCTTTGTAAAAGCACTTGTTCTGAACACTTCCCCCCATAAAATTAATGGCATTTGGACCAGGCTGTGGGGACCTATTCCAGATGACCTAAGGGCCAGACTCTGCAAACACTAATGCACATGCTTAATTTAATGTAGAGGAGTAATATGTGAGATTCCTCATGCATGCAGTTTAAAGCATAAGCTTAATTACTTCTAGGACAACAGGCTGCACCAAAAATGGATAAAAGATACACATCAGTTGACTTTAAAAAGCCTTCAAAACCATGAGCCAGGCTTATCTCTCATTTCTTCTCTTACTGAGAATGACTGGTTGGCCCCTGTCAAAGCCAGAGGTTTTACTGCCATGGACTTACCTCAGGAGCCGGAGCTCTGCAAGGAGAGTGGGATTTTGTTGGGCCTTCTCTGGTGTGGGCTGAGATGCTTGCTCATGCTCAAGTCGCAGCCTCTGGATCTCCTGTAGGATTTCTCTTGGGGACGAGGATAAGCAGAAGATCACAAGTCAGTAATTTTCCACAAAACCAGCTCACTGGACATTGCAAGAGGTGAAAAAGTGTGACTGTATTTAGCTTTTAATCATTAAAGATGTACATAAAATGACTGGGTTGCAGCCAACCTAGCCCTCAGCAATGGGAGAGGGGTCTGGATGTTTTCTAAATAAACTCTTAGGATTTGCCATAAAGGGAAATTGTTCTTCAAGACCCCCCAAAAAACAGAGGTAGACATAAAATAGCTCTATGCTTGACTGAATTGCTCCCTTTTAATTCTTCACCATGCACATTTCCAGCACCTCACGAACTTAACAAAATTAAAGTAGCCTTTCCGGACATTGTTGAGTATCAGAGAAAATATTTAGAACTTTAAAAAATACATCTAATGTAAGCAGAGATGTGAGAGCAGTTGACAATTCACGGAGAAGCACTTTAACAGGACTTGTTACAACTGCCTTGTCAGCCCTGGAGGGCTGTCAAAAGGCTAATACAAAGCTTCACAGCAGAAGGTGGAAACCTTTGTGAATTTTGTCTCTTCTTCACAATGTGCTGGAAGCAGTCAGGACACAGCCTCGAACTATGAAAGGCAAATCCAGACCGGAGCTGGTGGTGCTCATTGCACGGTGACAGAAGGCAGTGCAGAGTTTGGAACAGGAAACCATCTGCTCTGGGCTGGCCTCTGTTTTACAGTCCGGCACTAAAAGCAGAGCTCTGCTGCCCCACATTTCATGGCATGAGGCAGTCTGGTAGCCAGGGCCAGGTTCTCTGCTGTTGACAAACAGGCATCGCTTCTTTTTGGGGCAGGCTGACCAATTTCTCCTGGACACTCTCTCTCAGTCTTGGTCACATCTGCACCTCCTGTCTCACTGGATCAGCAGCCCAACTTACTGCTAATCTTCCTGCAAACCCTTCCCAGGCAGACTGTGTTCTGGAGAGCTTTAATCATCTTTTTCCCAAATAAAAGCAGGGGAGCATAACATTAGGAGCGTGACTGATCCTTTTATCATTTTATGTTATAGTGCTACTGAAAATCCAACTGAAAGTTAATCCGGTTTTGAAACAAGACAGGCTTTTTTTTAAAACTCTTAACAAACAGCAGCTGCAAACAGTAAAGTATCCATGATTATATCATGTCATTGGACAGTACACTTATGAAAACAGGGGGTGGCTATGGATTTCAGTGCCTTTATCATATTGTGTGGACCTTTTTGTGCTGTTTTTTTTTGTAGGGCGAGATGAATGTGCCTGTATAAGCACATTGTACAGGTGTAGGTGGTAAAAAATGCTAAGAAACAAGCACCCATGTAATATATGGGACTGAACAAAACCAGGTACTTAGTGGATGCTTACCGGTTTTTATTTTCAAGCTCTGCAATCAGCTGCCTTTGTTGCTTGTTCGCATCAATGGTGAAGGAGATATCTGATGCCCCTCTCTGCTGACTCGGCTGCTGTTGTAAAACAGAGAAGGCTGCATTGAAAGAGGAACAGCCAGCATGCTCCATGAGTTCAACACAGATCTGTTCTGTGAAATCTGTGTACAGAAAGTGCAGTACCGAGCTTGCCTACACTAAAAAAAGAACATCCATGTTGTGCTCATACCAGTATGGAACCATTGCTAGTAAAAGCAGAGTAAGTGCTAGAGTAAATAAGACTCAGTGTTTACCATCCTGTCATTCACTGCTTTTTCATGCAGCTTCCTCTGAACCAAGGCAATGACACTGCTGCAGGCAGTTGCTGTAACATGGCTCTTGATTTTGATGCTGCAGACAAGAGGAATACACTGAAGCAAAAACCAGTGTCTGCCTCCAGAAAGAACAGGATGTGTTTCCAGTGCAGTGATGCTTCACTCTCTTGAAAGGACGGTTTTACTTTCAGTTTGAAAGCAGTACTCAGTTTTCAGTCTGGCTGTGTGGCCCATTTGGCCAAGTTTTCCTATATGCTCTCATGACACTTCAGAAAACCTCTTTCCCCAGTCCTTCGGGTACAGTAAAACTTTTTTTTCCCCCCATAAAATGAGATGGGAATTTGTCTCTCACCAATCTAAGCAACGCTCACTACAGCTTCACTGGACTATGCTCTTTTTGCATGCCCATCAGCAATAACCAATTATTGTTTTCCTTGTTCACACTCCTGTATTTCAGCATTGTAACAATGACAACACAGAGCAGGACATTTAAAAGTTTCACACCTACCAAAGGTATCCATTTATTCATAACTCCAACCTGAGCGAATCAGATATTTAAAAATACTCTGCTGAGTTACTGCTGTGATATGAGGGTTCCTCACCACAAAAAGCCCTGTGAAGTGTAACTCTGGAGCACTATTTTATGTGGTGCCAGGCATCTCCTCCACCAGGAGGTGGACTCTCAAAAAGGATGAAGATACATCTCAATAGCCTAGGAAACCTAACAAAGGTTAGGACTGTCTGTGGGGAAAGGACAGTATGTCTCCCTTATAACCCCATACTATTTTTTCTGCCATGGATACATTTTCCCATTAACACATCAACCGCAGGGAAGCAGAACAGTGCATAAAGAACTGATACATGCTGGTGGATGTCATGACTCATACAGGAGGAATCAGGATCTTTATCCTGAATGCCCACTGTTATTAATATATTTAGTTCCTTAAAAAACCAGAATGACCATCAACAAAGCTTTAAAAATTTCCACCACCCCTACTGGGTGTCACTCTTTTGCTTGGAAAGATTTCTGTCTACAGAAACCTTCTCTTTTCCTTCTGTTTCTTTTGTTCAAAGAGCACAGATGAATGACAATGAGAAATTCAGTATTTTCCTCCAAGTCAGCTCTGTTTATACTGTTTTCCCTCACATCAAGGACACATGTTACATGGAACTGCTGTCGACCAGTTTTTAACCAGAGACATTATTAATGGGAAATTTTGTTCCTGTAAAGAATTACTGTCTTTCAGAAATAAGACCATCATGTACAGGATGCCTTAAATTTGAAACACTGTTTGGAAAGGATTCCAAATGTTTGGAAAGGATTTCCACATGTTTGGAAAGGATTGATTTGGGCTGGGTTGGCAGAACAGGAGCACCCCTCTCTTCCCAGGCAGCTGCAGGTAGTGTGAAATCTCCGTGACAGAGTCTGCACAGGGCAGCAGATTCATCTCCACCTGGAGTGAATGTGGCTCAGAATCTTTACACGATGTGTGGTGCCCAACTTCACCCTTTCAATTGACCCCACAGTGTAAATCTCAGTGTGAAAATGTTTCTGGGCACTTCAGACCAGCTGCTTTTCACTTAACTGTCATTCCTGGTCCCTTGTTCTACCAAATGAGCTGAGATTGAAAAAAAGTAGCCAGGCTGACCTTTTATGTACCATTTAAGATTTTATATACTTTGATTAGGTTCCTGCTTCATTCTCTCTTGTTCCTGAATGCAGTTAGTGAGGTTTTAGCCTGTCATCACCTTCTATCTTTGGGTACAGAGAGCGGAATAATCATTGCTCTGAAATGAAAATGGGAGCCAGGGCTAATGCAGGGGGTCATTACAGTCATCCTGCTGAAGAACATTCTTTAATATCCTTAGTACTTAGGGCCCTAGTTGCTGTGATATTTGAGCTAGAGAGGAAAATGGATTCACCATCCCATTTTTCCAATGCAGTAAATCATTAACCTTTAACCAAAGCTAGTCCAGACAATATTTCATAGTCCTTCCTGAGTTCAAGATGTCAGATTCCCTTCGATGCAATTATTTAAATACCACTGCATTAGTATATAGATTATATGCATTAGTATGTGGATTCTTTGGATTAAATGGACTGCATAAAAGTGTTTTTATTAAAGCATAACAGCCTCTGATGAAAAGGATAGGGAAAAATAATGCATTAATCATTACACTGTCAGATGTAATTTCCCTGATCTTGCCAAGCCCCTGGAACATGACAGAAGGAAAGTACCTTCCTTTAATTAAAACACTTACTGATGAGGAAGTTTCTGCTGCCAGCCTTGCTGCATACCTGGCGATCAGCTTGTGTTCTTCATCCAGGCGACTTGCACTGTCGAGGACGCTGCTCAGGGGGAGGGGGAAATGGGAAGACAGGATTACACATGGCAACACCCCCACTGCCTCAGTCACACCACCACCTCACACGCCCACAGCACAGAACAAAGGAGCAAACCACCACCACCACATTAGGAGCAGCCGATGTTAACTGAGCAAAGGGGAGATGGGGGAGGGCAATTTCCCCATAAATACCAGCTCTAAGGGGCCAGGCAGCACCTTCCCTTTAGGGGGAGAGCAGCAGCAGTCTGCAACCCACAGTAAAGGTTGTACAGGATGCAACAGGCTGACTACTCTGCCCAAAAAGGGTTGGGAGGTGGTTAGGACCACCAGCCAGCATTTATTTTGTATCTCAGCTTAGTTATCTCACCTGGAAGAGTGATAACTTTTTGGACAGAAGATTAGCAGGAACCTCAGTGTTTGCTGAGAAAAACTTTAGAAGCTTTGTCAGACTTCCAACAGAAAACAGTTTTGCAGGGCACTCACCAAGGTCTCATGGATCACTGTTTGCAACCACTGATCTAGGAATTTATAATCGGACTTTCTCTTTTATTCTTGGTTTCTTGATATTTGGGAGCAAGATTTCAGAGAGTTGCAGGACTGTGATCCACAAATGTAAAAACTAAACAGAAAATATGCTGAATTCCTTTAAAATATTTCACCTTACTATTTTTTTCTCCCCCTAAGAATATAAAATGCAAATTCTTCTCTCAGGCTAATGCTTTTAGAGCTGTCCTTATTTTAAATGGAAGCTATTATTTACTTGGATGAGCAGGAAAAAGGTAATATAGTGAGAACCTTCACTATTTGTAAACATTTAGAAGTTTGGAGTGAACCATCAAAACTAATAAAACTGACAAAACCAGAAATCGGCAGAGGACTTAGTCGACCCTGGATAATCCTGGGCCTTAGAATCCTATACTGCATTACTTTTAGTATGTACAGGAGAGAAAAAATGAAATCCCTAAGAGAGAAATGGTTTGCCATGTAGAATACAAGGCAGCCTGTGGACTATCCCAGACAGAGGTCCTCTTTTCCTATCCCTTGGCAACTGTATTATGGTTTTTGGCTGAAGGGAAACAGGCACCAATCTCCCTGCCCATGGGCTCTTCTGGGCATGCAACTGGTTGCTGGCAAATGAGCTTCACATATCAAAAGAGTCTGGGCATGGGATTTTATTCTGATTTTTCTCCCGAAAATTGTACCTTGAACTTGAAAAGCCTTCCAGAGGAAAATGGCACTTATGCCAAAAGCTCTGCTTTTGAAAAACTGATATATGTAAAAGGAATATTTCTCCAAAACTTCTCAGTGAGTTCATATCTCCATGTCACTCAGTGAACTACAGTGCACGTTTTGGCTGGCTTGATTAAATCCACTGGGATTTAAATGTTATGTTTGGAAGATGAGCAGTGGTTCATATTCACTGATCATTAAACTAAAGCTGGGTGTCATGTGGATTTGCTACAGCTTACTGATGCAAGAGAAAAGAGACAAACATCATCTTTTTCTCATTTTGATAATACCTGTGAGACCACAAACATGGTTTAGAAACACAGTAAAGCTCTGAAGAGTGAGACACAGAGAGGTTCTATGTAAACAAAACCTGTTGTGCTGCAGACTGCATGTGAGACTTCGGGTGGTAGATGAACATTTCTGGTTTTGGTTATGTTTATTTTGTTACAAATACAGCTTTATTTCATGCTTACTGAGATTCTGGTGGGATAACTGATATACCTTCTGAAAAGACCAAAGCTAAAGGCATTTTTCTAAATTTATACAGTTCTGCGTCTTACATACTCGTGCTTACTGTCTAATATGTCATCCACATAAAGAAAGGGGTGAGCAACTCTTGCAGACACATAAAATTATGTAAACTGGGTAATAAGGGCTACTTTTATGTCAGTTTAATTAATTTTTAATTTTACCATGATGACTAAAACATTGCATCCTAACAGATGGTTGTGAAAACAGCAAGCATTCAGCATCGATCCTCCTTTTTATGGCAATGTGCAGCCATATTATCTATCCTGAAAAAATGGATTATGGTTCCACTTGTTGGCATAACACAATCTGCACCAGAGTTCTGAGATGTGAGCTAACACTCAAGAAAACTGTTTTACTGAATGAACCAAGCCACTGCAGCTTTTTGAGTCTTAGTTGTATTTAATATCTTTGATATATATTTATGTGTGGGTGGATGTCATAAAGTAGATCTAGCAATGAGTCAAATTTGGTCTATGAGTGCCACAAATCACTAACCCCCAAGCTCTAAAAATTAAATTTCAATGTCTGGGATAAATTTACTTCTGGAATATACCTATTCTATGTGACCATTAAGCACAGAAGTATGCACAGCAGCATTAGCCTTGACTGCCAAGAATTTTATGTCTCAGAGTTCTCAGGTTTGCTGTAATTCCCTTCTGTTTTACTTCACCAACTTCACAGACAACCACACAGTGATACAGTAAGACAACAGTACACAAAGTTTTAAAATATTATGAATACACATGCACAATTTGGGACCTCAGGGAAAAGATTCAGGAACCCTTTTGAGAGAAACTGGACATTTTGCATACAAATGTCATACTGTTGTTCCTTCTTCTCTAAAAAAACACTGCTTCTCCATTAGTGATCATTTCTTTAAAGGCCTTATAGTTATTAGCAGTAATTGGTCTGGCACGTATCACCATTCAGATGTAGACTGAATATCCAATATTATCACCTGTACAATAGGACTTCTGCGGTCTAAGGCGGCCCCATAAAAAAAAGGATCTCAAAACTGCAGGCAAAGGATGAAAAACATGATAACCTATGAGAAAAGGAGTGACTCTGGAGGATCTTTGCTATTTCTCAGACTTCAGAGGTGTCAGACCAGCCTGTTCTGCAGTAGGCATGCCACAATAGGATGTAGATGTTCCCTGCTGGTCTTACAACCGTGTCACCACTGCTTAGAAGAGTCTCTTGTGAAATGTTTGCAATACAGGTATCAGTGTGGTCTTCATGACATGCTCTTATTCCACAAAGACTCACTTAAAAAATAATTTGGTATAAAAAATATGGACAAATTAAAGGGTTGTTTTCTAATCCCCAGGGCTGTAAAGAAAAACCAAACAAACAAGGCCTACCAGCAACACACCAAATGTATTCTGAGGCCTGTTTAACTGCCACACTTTCAAAATTGGCCTGGTTTTAAGACACTCTAAACTGAGACAATTCATCTGAGTCCTCTGCTACTGTTAATTTGCCATTTACTTTAGAACACCAAGATATTACCACCAAAATGTTGTAATACTCAGCTATGTGGGAATAATTACAAAAACTAATTCTGTTCAGTGGAGCCAAATGTCTACACATTTTCTCTGTAGCAATTGAATAGTTTTCCTCTTTCAAAGTAAGATTAGACCAGCCTTCCTAGCTAGAGTTGTTCACACCCCCTTAATAAATGTTTTTAAAAATGCCACAGAATAGCATGGCACTTTTATATAGAAATAGAACTCACATAGTACTATGCAATACAACATAAAACCCCCAGAAAACAGCTTTCTGTAGAACCAAAATAACCTCTTACTTTTATCTTTTTTTTTCTGTACCTGAAAAGAAAAAGACTCATATATATGGAATTAATATTCAAAGCTAGGCAAAGTCTCTAACTTACAAAAATGAAAACTATTTGCAGTTAAAAGTTCTTTTTAAGAATCAGACACTAAAGGTGAACTAAAGTAAGTATCAAATACTGGTTTTAAATACTAAAAAAGACTTTGCAATTCAACTATTCAAAACATCTGGCTAAGGGCTATGTTTTCTACCCATACAGTTACTATAAATAATGAATTAATTCTTCCTCTTGTTTATTAAATTGCTCTGGATTACTGGCTCCTAAAAAACCCTCAAATAGCTTATTAGCCTGTGGTAGAAGGAAAGGAAAACTTGTACTTTTACTTGCGGTATCAAATAACTGCAGATGAAAAATAAAGATAAGCAGTGAAAATCAATTACATGAATTAAAAATACTCCACAAAGCCCAAAATATAAACACCAGATGCACTTAGAAAAGAAGGGGTATACTGGGTTTTACTGGACTGCTGATTAGCTGTAAATTAGCCTGCCTTAATATCCAAAAAAACCCAAACCTTGTTTTGTTTTGAAATGTCACCATACAGCTCTTCAGATAATTTTATGTATTACAAGCACGAAGTATCTCTGTAGGTTTTTCTTGCAGATAAAGGTCCAGGTACAATCATTCCTCTTTTCATCTTTGGTTGCCAGAAGCACTTGAATTATCTCATGTCTGGGTAGGTACAGGTAGTATTTTGCAGGCAAATTGAACAGCAGAGCTGGCCAGCTGCAACCTCCCCTAAATCAGAAGCTGCCTCATTTTGGTTAACTACATACTTTTCTCAGGTTACCAAATCTTCTTAAGATGCAGGGTGAAATAGCTTGAACTCAGCACCATCCTTACACAAGTGTGTGGGTTTTGAGGAAGCTGCATCCAGCCCCTTTGGGGCATGGGCAGGAGAAGCTCAGCTTTGCCTGAAGATGCCACCACAGACTTTGAGATGCAGCAGCTGAGCTTCCTGCAGAGGTCTCACCTACTCTTCTGGAAGCTGGCTTCACACAGGAGCTTTAGAATGGCAAGACTTTGTTCTTATCTTTGTCAAAATATAACCATTCTATTTCTCTACTAGCAGTCTCAGTCCAACAAAGCAGAAAATGGCAATGCAGAATGGCCTGATGCTTGACTAAGACTGCTGTCTCTCTAGGTTATGTTTCTGTCAAATTCTAATTATACAAATAACTGAGATTGTTTCTCTTTCAGGATGCTGTGACTGCAGTGATTTAATGTCAGTAATCAGATCTTATGTACTACGCTTTGCATCAGTTGTTTGAACAATTAAGGCCATTATCAGTCACTCCCCCATTCATTCCTCAAAACCAAATAAATGTTGGATATCATGGCATATGATTTGTATATGCATATTTGGAAACAAATGTGCTATGACTTGGTGAGGTTGGCTCAAAGCCTTGAGGGAACAGGTTGGAATATAAAGAATGGAGGATGAAAACAGCAAAGATGAGGCGAGGCACCCACAAAGAGGTCTCGTGAGGAACTGGTAGCCCTCACTGAAGCTAAATGAATCCTGTACATGGCATCGAAAATGCCCTGCCTGGAAAACCAGCCTAGCACCAAGAATTACCCTAAACCATGTCCATTCTTCACTCACCTCCTGAACAACCATATCAAGTCAGTAGCCAGGGCAACATTTCCTTCTCCCTGTCAAACCAGACTGAGTGGCAGCATATTCCTGTCCTCAGTCATGGGTGGGCAATGACTGGTCACACACACCCCCAGTAGCTTGCTTTCACAGCTGCAGTGTCAATATTCCTCAATAAGCCTGATTTCTGGAAGTGCTTCTTCAGGAATGAAATTCCCCTTGAAAATGTTTTTGTTTAGGATAAATGGCTTTCATTTTCCTCACTAAAACCTAGTTTGCCTTTTCACCCCCCCACCACTGGCACGCTCCAGTGGGCTACAGAGTAGAGCAGCAGATCCAGGACAGTGGAGGCAGACTTTATTAGCCACTGGGCATGACAAATTACAGCCATTTTCAACAGGAGCTACATGCAGAAGTGATGTTTTTAAGACTGCAGAGAACCACTGCATTTGCCCTCATAAAGGAAGTTGCTTGCTGCCTCCTGCATAGTGGAGTAAATGGAGACCTTCTAATGCAGCAAATATTCTGCAGTGGCAGCACAGGAAGGATTTGTTATGAGCAAAACAAACATCCTGAGCATAGTTTTGGTAGAAACACTGGGCAGTTTTCTGCTCAGCACCACCTTTTCTAGGGCCATGTACCACACTGCTCACCACCTTGCTGCTACAGGGCTGCAAAGTCTATGGAATTCTGTTGCACTTAGAGAGCTCGTGAGGCAGGGTTTCCCTTCCCTGGCGTGGCAGGCTGCAATGTCAGCATCTCAAGTGCCAGGACAGCTGATGGGTTTAGGAGACAAAGCTCTGTAATCCCCCCAGCAGAAACAATAGATTATGTTCAAGACACCCATTTAAAACCCCTGGGTCTAAATGAGAGAAGGGATAATACATGTACAAGATTCAAACAGTGTAGAAATCAGGCAGATTTAAAAGCAATGCCTGGCATGTAAAAATAAAAATGAATTTTGCTCACTAGGTTAATAAGAAAATTATTATCATTATTTATGTACTATTACCATTTCTAACTTTCAAGGGAGGTGAAGCTACAAATGATTATTGATCTCAAAAACTAATACCTTGAAAACATGGGCTTGTTTAAACATTGTTGTGTCAAGATTTCTGTACCACCATCAAGTCCTGCACGGCCTAGAGCTCAGTATCCCAAACAATTTGCATGGCCATTCTTAACTAAGCAATTATTTGCAATACTTAGCAATACCCTGCCAACCTCAGTAGAGAGAACAGCAATAAATGCCACAATCCATCAGCTTTGGGAGGACACACCCCATATTCACACACATTCACTTCAGGCTTGTGCTCATGAAGAGCTGCTCCAGCCTGTGGCCAGGAGGAAAGAGTGAGAGAATGTGGCTGAGCAAGGTCCTTTCCTGGGTGCCCCCAAGGTGCCAAACCTGCACTAACCGTGCGGGGCTGCTCTGCAGCATGTTGACATACACCCCGATGAGCACATGTTCATCAGCCAGCCTGTCTGCAACATCGAGGCTGTACTGCAACCTGAAACGGGGGCGGGGAGAGGGTGTGATGCACACAGACACAGAGATAAACAGAGAGCAGGAGCACGTGAGATTGTGAAATGGGAATCTAGGAATGAATACTACAGCGTTCTTAGAAAACAAAAATCAAAACAAAACAACACACCGCGTGCAGAAATTACTCTGTTATTATTTTAATTTACATGTTTAGTATTTAGTGATTTAGGATGGTAGCATCCCACTTGATGACAGAGCCAGCCTCAGAAATCAGTGAGATGCCAGATCAGGCCAGGGACTGAAACTCCGGAGCTATACGGTACCATTTATTACAAAATACAGCAAATTGTGAGGTCAGCATTATTTGTTTTAATATACTATATACTGCATACAGACATGAATATAGGTATGTAACATACATGACTGACACACTGGATTCACAAGCTGGATTTGCTTGCAAGTGTCTGATCAAGACTATGCATCCAGGTGTACATAAATATATTTAAACATGCCCTACTTAGCTCACTGGGTTAATTGCTTATCACAATTTTCTCAGGAAAGATGTATATAGAATACATTAAAAATGGGAGGAATAAAGGAAAAGGTTTTGGTTTAGCTGTATTAGTGCAAGTTAAGAACATACTCTCTCTTTGACTTACCCTTTGCCTTTCAAGAAAGCTGGAGCAGCCCTAGCCAGCTGTTTGCTCTGCTCTACTTCAGTATTCTTGGAAGGAGAGCTAGTTAATAAGACAGGAAAACTAAGAAGAGGGTAAACAGTGATGTCTGAAATTCATTATAGAACAGAGTTGGGAGAAGCTCATTCAAGTGTCCTGGACTGAATAAAAATAACAATAGAAGCTATAAAGAAATTCTAGAAAACTTCAGGAAATGCAAAATCAGGAATTAGGAGTTTTCCCTCCTGTTCTCCAAAAGCAAACTATTAAAGCCTCCACTACAGAAATGACAAACAAAATGTGCTTCTCTCACAAATGGAGAGATGCAGGCTTGTGTATTTTCCAGATGGAGTCCGAGACAAACACAATCTCAAATCGTGCTTTCAAGCTGGGAAAGTTTCACCATGACAGCTAAACTGCTGTTCCCCACATTAAGATGGTTTCAATAATCTATGGAAAGACATTTATTTGGATGCAGTGATGGGATACAGGAGTTTAATTTTCAGAAGTACTGTTCTTCTGTTGATTTAAAACAATATATAGTTCACCAAACACACTTTTTCCTCTAATTACAATATTTAATGGATTGCAGTAACTGCATCTTTCCCAACACTTAAATATCCATGTTAACAAGCTACCACTGGCTAAAAATGGGAAACATTAAAAATGTTGATTTGTTTTTCATGCTGCAGCATTTTTCGGTTTAAGAAACAACAAAGCAAAACAAAATTATATTTTACTTTCTTTGATTTTAAAAATTATTCACTTTTTTTTTTGGTTTGGCACCTCATGGGTGCGTGAGCATGTGTGCATCTGTGCATCCAGGGATGTATGGGTCTGTGTGTGTGTGTGTGTAGGCAGATGATGTTGCACAAATGTGGTGTATGATAAATCTTCAAAACCTTTAATATTAGGACAAAGAAGGAATTCAGTGAGACGAGATGTATGTAATTCTTCTCCTTTTGGGAGCCTGGTTCTCCAGAGGCTGGGACCAAAGGTTGTCCTAAGAACTCAAGCCTACTGATTTATAATAAATCTGCAAGATAGCTGAATGAAATGCTGCACTGCACAGGAAGAAAAGCTGCTTGTTTCAAATTTCTCTGCCCATCTGCATGCTAGTTATGTGTATTGCACTTCCACTGGGGCAATAGCCATACAGATAAATGTGCTCCATGCCATCTAGAAGGATGCGTTCTCCACACGTTTTCTTCTCAGTTACAGAAAGAAAATGCATTCAAGTACAGGGAGTGCCATTTCAGCCAAAAATGCACCTTTTGGTTCTAAAAGTACAGATAAGTACGTTGCCACAGTGGGAGACCAGAGACCCCAGGGCAGGTTTTGTGCCTTGCTTTCTAACAGTGAGGTGTGATGCCCCCTCCACCAACCCCAGGTTCTCCTCTCCTATGCTCCAGAAGCCACATAGTGTGGAGAGACAGGCAGGCAAGGATCACTCACTGAGCAACTGCTACCATGTCTGTCCAGGTCCCTTTCCTTTGTAGATGATTAAGCAAACTTTAATCTTCCAACCTCTTCTCACAAGTTTTCTCGGTTTTTCTGGACTTGTCCTCTGGACTCCAGATATGCTGGTTAGCATATCTACCCCTGTGCTGTTGCCCTAAACTGGATGCAAACCTCCAGGCAGATGTCTCCTCCTCTAGGGAATGAGTTTTAATGGCTTTCCAGATGATGTTCCAGGGTCAAATGCAATCTAATAATCGTACTGCTAACTTCAATTAGTTTGTGGTTCACTGCAACTCCTAGGTCCTCTGTTAAAATATTTCTATCCATCCAATTATGCTCCCATCTTTTATTTGACTATTTGCTTCCTTGCTACAGCACTTTTCACTTATAATTACTGAATTTCCTGTAATTGATTTCAGATCATTTGGACATCAATTACTACCATTGCTACTGAGCTAATTTTTTTTATTTAGAAACTGCTTTCCAAGCACTTCTTTCCATAACCATTTCAACCTTTGTACCACCTGCAAATTGGATATATTCACTCTATTGCTTCCATTAAGTCACTTAATAGTGACTTAAGAAATAGTGCATAGTGTCTGATTTAGGATAGCTTCCAAGAATCCCAGCAGATGTCCTTCTCCTAAACCGACAGCAAACTTCTGAAAATGTTACTATCCATTTTCAGTGTTGCTCTTTTACCAATTTCCCTGTGTCCTTATTTTCTTTGGGTACTTCTATGTCATCTGGGACTATGTCTAAAGTCGTTCTAAGATCAACCTGTATTGTATCTGCTGCTTCTTTTTTTACTCACTGGACCAGTTACCTGTCAATGAAATAAATTAGTTTGGTTGATATAATCTGCTCTTAACAAATCTATGGTGGTTATTTCTTGTTTATTATCCTCCAGAAGCTTACTGACTCTATAATTTCAGTACCTTTGGATACCAAGGTTAGGCCGTCTCCTGTATAATCCCTTTCACCTTTGTCCCTGATTCTGCCTTCAACCCTTCTTCATTTGGAAGAGCTGATATTTGTCCTTCTTGTTCTTCCCTATCTTCCTACATCCTCCACATATTCCCCAAAATACAGTTAATACTTCAGAGATCATTTTGGCCACAGTGAGTTTCCAAATGGAACAGACATTTTAAAGATACATTCCTGCTAAAATGGAACATCTTGTAAGATGCCAAATAATGCTTCCCCATCCAAATTTAGACACAAACCTTCCAGTCATGAGCAGATGTCTATAAAGATGTAAACCTAACAACATTGGTGTAAATGTTATGCTCTCATTAGTGTCTACCTAGCTACTAAATAATTAAACACATAAACCTTTCCTTTAGCCAGGTAGAATATTGCTGATGAAATAAGGACTCTCATTGTGTTCTGAAAACAACATGCAAAGACAACATGCAGTTGAAGTCTACCACGCTCCTTTGAGACAGAAACATGGAGAACAGCAGCAACCAGCATATTTTGCTCCAAGTTAGTTGTCTAGAAATTTGGTCTAATTTCTTGTTATGCCCAGGTAGAATATCCAATTCCTTTAACTTCATGTGGAGTTCAAAAAAGGCACCAGCCATTCTGACTCAGCATTAAATAAGACTCAATTC
Source organism: Monarcha castaneiventris obscurior (assembly GCA_026261815.1). Taxonomy (NCBI): domain Eukaryota; kingdom Metazoa; phylum Chordata; class Aves; order Passeriformes; family Monarchidae; genus Monarcha; species Monarcha castaneiventris. The sequence goes on along the minus strand of JAMPIT010000379.1, from coordinate 5,922,618 downwards.
CTCCTTGCCTATGGGTATCTGATATCCTAGTGCATTCTTTCTATCTATCACACAATTGCCAAATCATTTCAAGTTCACCAGAATGTGCTGCATCACACCATTTATTCCAATTTATTACTCCTTTAGAAGAACTAAATGCATTAGCTGTGGAGGGGGGGCTGAGGAAAATGCAAGAAAAAAATATTCTGTTTCATCTTATCCTACCTAAGCTCAATAATTCAATAGCTTAAAGAAAACATTTATTAAGAGAGAGCAGGAGATTGTACCCATTACTACAGCAGCTATATACTTTAAATCAGCATGACAGACTGCAGCTGGGGAACAGAAGTATACAAATAAGGAAGAAGACATTAATTCAAGGTATAGAGTTATTTCTCTTGACCGGACAAAAGTTTCTATAATGCTCAGTTTGCTTGTTTTGATGTAACATATCCAAATCACTGGGCTTGCAAGGGCGTTACTTTGCAGTAATATTCCCTTGTTCTGCTGCCCTCTAGGCCATCAGAAATTGCAAAAACAAATGAGATAAAAACCTCTGAATATTAGCTACAGCAAAAGAATTACAGGCCTCGTGGTTTAAATCATGTTAGCTGTCAACACAGCAAATGACCATGGTTTGGTATTTGGGAGAAGATCACACACATTTTTGTTTCTTCTTTTCTAACATGAGTGCTTTAAAGCTGTTCTTGAGCTGTACAGAGCATATTGTTGATACCAATTTCCACACTGTATACATTTAGAAGAAAGGTGCTTGTAATTGCTAAGCCAGCCTCCTCATTAAAGCTCTCTTATGGACTTGCTGGCTCAAACTAAGCAAACAAGCACAGAAATTTTAAGTGGACTTTGATTCTAAAGCAGTTTGAAGAAATTAAAAAGCATTGTAGGGAAAGCCTGAACCCAGTTTCCTTTGAGCTTTGGAGTAATTGTGTACCCACCCAAAACCTGTGCTTCAGATGCAATTAAAGTGTAAATAGTATATAATGTTCCATCTCCTTTCAGCTGTTCTGCACAATTTGTCACTGTATTTACCAATTATCAAAGATTTTCCTCTAACAAGATTGTCCATCTTCCCAGTTAATTTCCAGCTTTCACCCATGAATCCAGAAATAAAGATGACAGTGTGCTGAACTTAGGAGATGCTATCCATTTCCAGCAGCAGAATGAGCTGGTGTGCTGAATTTAGCATTTGCTGCTACAGGGAGAAACCGGTTAGAAAGGCTATGTTCTTCTGTGAACACAAGTAGCTGAAATAAATACCATGGGAATGCTATGAATGACATTCTCTGCCAACTCTCCTTTGAATAAACATTCAAATTACATAAAAACTTCACTTAAAGCTATCTGAAACCTCTGGACTAGACTGCAACACAAAATAAAGCAACCATGAGTTATCTGCAGTGAAAACACAGCCAGCAGAGCTTTTAGTGTTGATTACATCCAGCTAGAAATTTTACTCTGAGTTTGTACTCTTCTTATTATGAAGAATGGAGTATTTAATATAAAATCAGCACAACTGCAAACAGAGCCATCAAAGTCTGTTTCTCTGATGTACAAGGGGATGAGCTTCCACTAATGAGGCCTGATTTTCCCAGGGCAATAGTAACAGTAAAACTTAAAAGAATGAATGAAGATACTGTTATTAGTCTAACTCAGACTGAATATCTTGGCATTTAGCAGAAAACTACCTTGGTATCTATAATTCTTATTGAATGATAGTTAATGCTCATGGATTAATAAGAAAACAAAAAAAAAAAGGAAAGGATATTATACTCCACATAAAAAACAGATGGGGAAACTGTTCTTATGCAATTGTGTATTTCTTTTATGCAGAATGAAATAGGATCTTCCTTTAGGTCACTGAGATGTGAGGGAATGCTGGAAAAAGGGTGCAGCAGCGAGAGGCATGGGTCCAAATCCAGTGCTCACTACGTAAATGGGAAGTTTTCATTAGCTTCAGTAGGACTTAGATCCGCCTTTCCTGTAGTCATTTTGAAAAGCAAAGCTGAGGGGTCTGGGGAGGGTTATTGGCAAGCAGCACTAAGGGCAGAGCAGCAACCACCCACAGCGAGAGCTGTGGCAGAGGAGGCTGCCTGTGAGACCTGGAGTCATTTCCAGGCTTTTGTGCAAGCCTCTTTCATTCCTTGGTCAAGAACACAACAGGCAACTCATACACTGATGATGAGTGTAAAGGTGTAGTTTCCCCAGTTTTCAAAAGCAGTGTTTCCAACTTCCACTAGACACATGAATATCAATCCTATGTGAGGGGGTAAAATGAAAGACTTGTGCTGCGCAGAAGCAAGAGAAGTTGGCAAAGCCCACGGCCAGCAGGAAGTCTATTCAAAAGACTAATTAGAGCCACAGAAACCCTCTAGCCCAAAAGAGCCTTCCTTAAAGAATATTTTGAGTAGTTTAGCAGAATTGCTAATGGTTTAGTGCATGAGCTACAGAACTACTGCGATTAGTAGGTTAGTGCTCTCATACTGACCGTGAGTTGTTGTGAAGCTGATTTACATACTGCTTTATAAGAGAGTGCTCATCAGCCACAGGACTGGCTGCATTTATACCCCCAAGTAACCTGAATGATTCAAACAATGAAAGCTTGTTAATACCTCAAAGAGAATACACAGAGAGGAGAGTGTTCAGAGAGGGTTCATAACAATAAACCCAATTTATTTAGAAAGAATACTGACTTGGCTGTTTGTAGGGTGCTTTTTCTTTCCAGTAAAAAGATGCAAAATAAATTTGTAAAAGGTGAAAATAAAAATACTGAGAATAAGCTGTCAAACTCCTAAAATCCTGCTACGTCAACAAAACAAAAGTTACAAAACTTCTAAAATACAATCAAATGTAATTACCTTACATATCAGGGTACAGTTAACTCTAGAAGAGCCAGAACGACTGCTGGAAACTTTAAACTGTACAGGGATGTCACACTATCCACTTATAAGGAAGTCTGGGGGGTGGTACTAATACTTGAGGGGGGTGGTACTATCACCTGCCTTCAGGGGATTCTCATCAAGGAATATTTCCTAGAAAAAAAAAGGAATTCTAACATCTGAGGAAGCATGTATGTTTAACCCTGATAGTTAAAGACAGTCAGTTACTACAGAAGACTAAAAAAGTGAAATAATCAGGTATGTTTTACATGCAAAGAAAGACAAGCAGCACAGATGCCAGTGCTGTGTTACTGCAGGTCCCTGGCCTAAGGAGCAAAGTACCCCTCTGTTGTTCGAGCACAGGGACTTCTTGGGAATAAACAGAAGCATAAGCAACACTCCTAAAGAGAGCTGCTCTTAACAACCTCTCCTGGAGAGGCTACAAATACATTACCCTGCCTTGCACATAAACCCCCATATATTCCAACAACAGAAACGAATCTGCATTTGCAGTCTCTCTGTACAGGCAGCAAATCTGGCCTTGGGGGCTGCTTGGGGACTGGCTTTCGAAAAGCATCTCAGTCACACTCACTTGCACTAAGATAACACTGAGAATTTACAGTTTACAGCTCATGGTAGCAAAATTCATAAATCAAGGAAGTAGTAAACCATCTTTACTCTGACTATGCAGTGTACACTGCAGGTTTGGTTTCAGTTTTGGTGTTAAAAATATGTAGCTGTGCATACCCAGAGATTGTGTTTAGTCATTTGGGAATGCTGAAGCACTGACACACACAGCAGGAATCAAGCAGTAAGATGCACCCATGGAAGACACATTGCTCATCTTCCCTAAGACAGCAGGAAGTGATTTTCCTGCCACCTTCTTACCTATGTACATTTGGAGGCTGACATATATTGTGTCAGCCAGCCAGCAAATGCTACACACATATTTTGGCTGGATGAGCCAAAATACTGAATCAAAATGTACATAGTCAGCTGCAAGCACCTCCTCTTGGGGATTAATGTTTCTGATGAGACTTCCCTGGCTTGTTTACTGAAGGGTCAGTCACCATAATTCCAAGACTACTCCTTCTCCCTTTTAGCCTTTAATGAAAATCAGAATGGTTTAACAGGGGAAAGGATGCCTTGCTATATCTTGCAAGTATGAAGACATTTTCTCTTTGTTCATCCGTATCTTGCAGTATGATGCAGGCATTCCCAGCAGGCAATGGCACATCCCAGACCCTATTCCCATAGTGCCACTAGTGGCTTCTTCACCAGCCACTGTCCCTATGGGAGGGTGCCTGGGCTGCACGTGAGCACATTTTAGTGGGTCAGAATGGTTCAAATGAGAGCTCAAATTCAGTGCTCTGTTGTGGGGAGCTTGGGGTGCCTTAACTCCAGCTCTCCATTCAGATGTCTGGGTATCAGTCCAAATTAACCAAGGCATTTCTCTGCTCATGTCTCTTGATTTTACTTTGTGAGAGGGTTTGGGGTTTTTTTTACTCCTGTGAGGAAACTGAAAATTGAAACTTCTACCACTATCATATAATTTTTTGATATTAGTAAGGATAAGAACTCACCTTCTGTTTGCAAAGGGACTTCCTGAGGGAACAGAATGGGAGAAGAGTGTGTCGTTCATGCTGGTTACAGGTCGGGGGGGCCTGAAAGGCAAAATATCCAGCTGCATTAATTTTGCACCAAAAACCCCTCCATCAGCAACAGTATTTATGCAGAACAGAATGAGCTTGTTTTAAATAACATTTCAACTGGCATTTCCTGCTTTACGTAGCAATAGTTCCAAATTATAGATGCTGTGGTTTTAAGAAGTTGATAAAAATACACAGGTACTTAGGCCTGGAGGGAAAGAATGCCTTTGTGAGTTCTGAGGTGAGTTTTAAGCAACCTGCTTGACTTTTCCCCCTGCTTTGGTAGAATTGCCACTATGCCAATGCTCCTTTCCAGAGGCAACAGTCCAGGGTGCAGTCCCTGCTTTCAACCAGCCAGGATGAGCACTGGCAGTCAGTTCTCTGCAGCAGCACGGAGGTCTGCAGGGGGGAACTGCCAATAGATGACACCTCTTTTCATGAAGTTATCCCTGGTGCTAAACTCCATGCTACCACATCCACAGTGACCATAGTGTACCCAAGCCCTCAGCATCCCAGAAAATACATGCAGAACTAAACTTTGATGGCAAAGCCTTTTAGCCGGTATATCAAACCCCCAAGTCAAAATTTAGAGTAAGTATTTAGTTCAAGGGGACCCTTTAGTAATGATGATTTTATTATTACATTCTTTATTTCCTGCTTTTACAAAAAATGCAACAAGAAGGAATTTTCCATCACTTTCTTTTACTGTCTGCTCTTAAAAATAATCTGTGTATAATTTTATCTTTCTGTATCCATTAAGGAGAAATTTCCCCTTCTTAGCAGATTTCTTATGCAATATTGGGCAAAAGATCCATCTGCTCAGGAACAACTAAAAGGTATGTTATTAAAATCACAGGGCTTTCAATCAGATATGAGTAGGATCTGAAGCCACATATAATTCAGACCTCAAATTGGTTAATACTCCCTTCAGGCTCTGTGCAAGATGTATCTTGCATTTTGAATTCTGCAGATGTGCAAATCAAAACATAGTAGCCATCTTTGAAATATTCACTGGGCTCCAACTGTGCAAGACAACTGGTCAACCAAAGCATTTGCAAGAAAGCCAGTTCTGCATAGAAGTGAACTATGACTATATATTTTGTCCTGTAACTTGTTATAAAACAGGAAAAACTATGGTATATGAAAAATCCAAATGATTTCTCAGCATGATAATGCCACACTGATTTTGAGAAGTTTAAAACTGTGAACAGAAAGAGGTAGGATGTGGAGTGTTATTTATTTATATGAAAATATAGTTTTAACCTAACTCTGCATCTGCAGAATCACATGAAAACCTCCAGTTCTGATCAGTCATGAATTTGAGAAGCAGTCCTTTGTTTTCCATGTACTTACAGAGAAGTGTTTGATGTTATTTTTTTGGTAATACTGAGATTATCACAATTTTTCCAAGCTTTTCCTCCAACAAGTGTACTAAAGAAGAAAAATACTCACCAAGTATCTCTTTTGCAGGCAGAATAAAATGGAAAAGAGATAATTAATTAAACTGTCAGTTTAATATGTATATGATCTAAGTAATACATTGGACATACTCCATTCTTATGACCCTGATTCTGCAAGAAGCATGAGAGCCTCTATGCATAAAAGGTCATTAATCTGTTTACACAAGCAAAGTTACTCTTGAGTACAAACGCTTTAAACTCCAAGGCTTTCCTAAGGTTTTGTGATTAGCATTAGTTTGTCAATTCTCATGAAGAAGAAAATGGTATTAAACTAAACTGGAGCTCTCCCAAGGCAAGTTTCTTAAAGGCTGATGCCCACTGACACAGTCCTCAGGTTCCACTTGAATACCAAATAGATGTTCCAACACACAGAATTGTGTGATGTGGTAAGACAAGCACAATAGACTTTACTGTAAGGCAAAGGAAAGCTCAGCTATTGACTATAAATTATATCTTTCTGAGGTTATTTTTAAACTCCTGAAAGTGAGTGATTAAGCCTTCTGATAAAAGTGAGCTATTGATACTGAATTAACTGTCCTCAAGGAGACAAAAAACACTTGCTGCTACTGGAATATGCTATGTAATAAAGGCATACTATGGCACAACGAATATCCACAGTAATAAACCAAATTAAATAGGAGGAATTTTCCTAAGTGCTCCAGGCTGCTCTAACCTATTTACACTGATGTCAAAAATAATACTCCCACAGGCTTGAGATGGAAATGAAGTCAGGCCAGTGCAGAATGGATTTGAAAAATACCTCCATGATGCACTGGCTGTGCCATTTGTCATCTCTGCAGTCTGGACTTCCTTTCATTTTGTTATTCTTACCTACAGAGAGGAAAAATGACCCTTCCATCAGTGGGAGGAGTTCTACCATCAGGTTTATGACATCTAGATAACTACCTCTCTAGATGAAGCTTTAGATGTAATTCTTGCTTAATTCAAAATATTGTGTGGCACCAGTAAAACAAACAACCCATGCAGTCTTTCTGGTGCCAGTCAAAGGTGGAAGAATAATCAAAAGGAAAGTCTCTATAGTAATGCAGGGAGCACTTGTCCCCATTTAAGCTAGAAGCTAAGAAAAGGATACTGTTTTGTTGCCAAAATTCTTCCATCTAATGCACATATAACCCTCTTTTTCCCTGGATTCCTGCCCAGAGCTGTTTCTCTCAACTTCCCTTATGTTTAAAAATAAAAATCACATCAGCGGAAAGATATTCTTGATGAGGTTCTGTAGCATACCTCTCCCCTCAGTTAATCTGTGTGAATTATGCTGTAGATCATGATACCTCCACAGCTTACAGGTTTCATTATTGCCAATATATATTGCCAAGTTGTATTACCATCAATCTATGAATACAGAGAAACTGTCATGAAACAGAATAGGTGGCGGTTTGTTCTCACTTCCCATCACTCTAAATTGTCTATATATTTAGGAATAAGGGAAGGTGCTAATTTCACAGCAAAGATTTGGATCAGTTCCTACTTAATTATGGTACCTTCCCCTTGCCTTGCCTAAATGCATTTAATCTATTCACAGTAGCCCAGTTTTCCCTATCTTTTATATTCTGACATATCCCCAGGCCTTCAAGATCCCCCAGCCAACAGAGAACAGAGGCTTCTCTTTTAGTTTCAAGCTCTCTGTCTCTCTCCATTTCCCTTAAGGATGGCCAAAATCCACCCTGTGAAATTATCCCTGACTTGCCAGCAGGGCCAGGCACAGCAGCGAGGGAGCTCAGCAGATCCAACTCCGGATCATTTCCTCAAAAGAACAACATCCTCCCAGCACTCTCCCATAAAGAGGTGCAGGGGTTTTAGCTGACAATTGAGTGTGACAGGGATTTGGCACTCTGTATCTGTCAGAGGCCCCTTGTCTCTGAAGAACAGAGCACTCTTACACCTTGAAGAGGTTCTGTTATAACCACATAAGGAAGACCAGCAGCAGGATTTATCCTTAAAATGTCAGGCAGGTTCGGTGAGCTGTCCGGGTGTTGCACAGCCCACAATGGCTGGTGTGCACTTGCCCTTAGAGATGCTACATACAAATATTCAGGATGGACAAAGGGAAATACGTATAATAATTACAGACTAGAGTAGCTCCAGCAGCCAGTAACACAGATATGCAGCATGTAAATGCAATCCTAATAGCTGCTGCCTGACATACTTCAGTCAGGAGCCCTGAGAACATATTTAAGAAAGATATTTTCTTAAGAAATATACCAGAATAAGAGAAATACTTTAAAGACAGTATTTTTGGAATATTTTTTTCCAAGTTAATTTCTTTGTACCTTTCTTCCAACCAATGTCTTGATCTTTCCTTAATTTTATGGGAAATGTAATGGTTTTCCCCCTTTTTTTTATTAAGGACCCAGGAAGCAAAGCTAAGCCAAACTGATAAATGAGAAAATCTGAGCGACTGCCACTATGGGTAGTGGAAATACTTTAGAAAAAAAACCCATCCAAAGTGGTACTTTCCCCTGCACAAATACATTTCCTTTCTGCTTTGGGTTTCTTGACTCCTGCAGAAAAAAAGTAGTGACATGCTACTATACCAAAAAATAATCTTGCTTTCTCAACAATTCAAAACACAACAATAAAAGACTCTTTTCAAGTGACTTGGTAGTTCAAGACACACTTTTTATGCAGACTCATACAATTCTTCAGGGCTGGGTGAAGCCACAGCTTCACTGGAGTCAGTGACAACTCTGACACCCGCTTTGACAAAATTTGACAAAATTTTCTCTGGTGCCTTGTGTCAAGACATACCTGTGATACACTGAAGTTTAGAGTCTCTAGATGACAGAACTGACGTTCTCAGCATCAATACATCCCAAAGTGCTGAAACTCCATGAAATTGCATGGACATCTCTTGAGGAGAATGGGGACATACCAATGTTGTGTGCAGTATTTGACTGTATGTATATATCCCACTGATTTTTCCAGTGAAGTCACACCAGAAGAGCACTCTTGCACTAAATACCCCTGCCAGCAAATTTGCACTTGTGATGCATTGAGCTGGACAAGCCTCCTGCTGTGTTCAGAGCTGTGTTCAGAGCTGCAGTATACACTTGGTGCAAGCAACTCCTACAACAAAGCTTACTTTGTCTACAGCACACAGATACTTACACAATATGAGCCAGGTTTAGAGGTTTTTCAGGCTGGTCAGGGAACATTGGGTGCAAAGGTTCACGGCTGGAAGCACAGCTTAAAGACTTGCTAAGTGCATTAGTTAGCTTCTTAGCAGGTGATTTCTGGGAGGAACAAGGAAGGTAGAGGTAATCTGGACAAGTAAGGTGCATACTGTTTCTGCTATAGGAAGCACAAAACAACAGGAAGCTCTAACAGCTCATGTACCTATGGACTAACATCCCCCTTGCCCCCCTCCCACGCAGAGTCTGGTAAGGCAAAAAGTGCTGGTTTGGGGAAAGATTACTCTTATCTTCAGCAACCTTTAGAACAGGCTGGGGGGTGTATCTATAGGGACAGTTGCCAGGGCTTTTTTGCAATGCTGCACTCAGGCAGTGCTGCACGAAGAAGAGCACAGTTTGTGTCACCTAGACTGGTGCTGGCTTGTACCTCACCAGCTTGGGAGTGCAAGGAGGACAGATCTGAATATGCCTGTCCCTATAGATACACTGAATTTCCCTCCTAGATGCGGGCCAGGCACTAGGCTGCTATGTTCTTTCCCCTCGCTAGCATTTCCCTCCTCACCTCCAGTACCCTGTACTGTTTAGCTGCTATTACAAAGTTTCTCTTCCACCTCCTGTGGCCACTGACCACAATGGGAAATTCGAGACACAGAATCGGCCCACTGTGGCAACAGTGCATCAAAAGAGGCTGATGTACTGTCACCATCACCAAAAGATGGGGAGGGTCTGTGCAAGAAGCATAATTTTCACCAGGGAGTTAAAAAAGAAAATATTGTCTGCTTTCTAGCTTTGTTTGGAGACTCTTTCCAGTTGAGAAGTAAACTCAACTTCCCTTCTAAAGAAGGGCTCTGAGATCTAGGGTGTCTTTTAGGCTGTGTGAGGGATTCTCAGGGAATTCAACTCAGCTCTCCGTGATTCAGCTTCTCTGCCAGTAAAAGAGGGTTAGTGATCCTTAGACTGCCTCCTCTCCCCAAACTCAAGCTATAGAGGCTGAAATTTAAAAGTCCTTCTGGAACCTGACAGAAAGGCTTTTGAATTTGTGCACACACACCCTGCATCAACTTATGACTGTCATCAAGTCCATAATGAAATATTTCTATTAGAGAAATCCAACCTATATATGTAAAGTTCAAGCTCTTTCTCTTTCATTTTAAATGCAATTTCACTCTGAATGGAGAACAGTTGATTTCCACTGCACCCATGAACACTTCCAATCTGCATGTAGAGCTCGATACTGATGCATTATGGAGAATGCTAACCAGGTTTGAACAAATGCTAATGAATGCTACAGAAAGGCAACTTCAAACTTGAAGCAAAACACTTGTTTCTGGCAAGGAAACATAAGAAAGCACTAGGCATGCGGTCACATTTTTGTCTTCCACTGAGGAGAAATCTTAAGTTTTCCAATTACTTCCTACCTATAATTACAGCTCCCTGGCTACAGCAAAAAATGGATTTTATAGCAAAAATTGCTGTTAGGAATGGAGTCTGAGCTACATAGTGGGCACTTTCGTATTCAGCTACTAAACTCCAGCCATTTGTGTCTATGCAACAAGCAGCAATTAGAACCCACAAAAACAATTACAGACCCAGGTCTGCTGGGATACAGTGCAGGGCTGTATGACTGGCATACAGAGCAAACCGTGTCAAATTTAACCCTTGCCTGTTCCATCAACAGAAAACCAGACATTTTAAAAGTATTAAACTTTGGAACTTCGTTAAAAAATAAACACGAAGTACTGCTTTTGCCATATGCATAACTCTTTTTTTTTTTTTAAACAATATACTTTGGAAAGGTTTGAGATTAATTAGGTATTTTCTGCTGATCTCTGCATTTGAACCCCGAAGGATTATGATGCTCTGTAACCAAGGGGTTCTACTGGGGCTTTGCTGGTCCATGAAAAGCTGAGTCCTCAGGTCTCATGCCCTTCAGAGAAGGTAAAGGTTCCAGCAGCTGTTGTAATTCTCTTTCAGCTAAGAAAAAACACTGCATTATTTCAATTAACAACAAAAAGACAGAAGTGAGCTTTTCTCTATAGTAAACACTACTGTGGATCTAAGCCTGTGACCACACTCAAATCTACAGTGCCAGGATCATCCCAAATGCTACGCATATGCTGCAGCCACTCAACTGAAAATATTGATGAATGAGCATTAAGTATTCATCATTTCATTTACACGTAGCCAAACAGAGCAAGCCAATGAGGATTTTACCGTGAGTCCTGTGGGAAGGGGAGAAGCTGCCATGAGCCTGGTGCCCTGCTGCCAGCCCCTCCTGTGCTGCCCTCACCGCGGCACACACCGTCACGGGTGCCCCAGATCCTCACCCTGAAAAGACCATTCCCACCTCCACGCTCTCCTGATGGCTCCCAGGGCCAGAGCTTCCCAGACAGGGTCACTCATCCAAAGTGCCAGCCCGGCTCCCAGCTCCCCTGAGCCAGACAGCTGCCTGGCAGAGCTGTGGCTGGGGGCTTCTCCGATGGCTGGAGGGCAAAGCAGTCTGCAGCGAGGCAGGAGCCTTCCCTTACCCATGACGTGTACTCTTTCATTTGGTGCTGGTTGCTGTGGGAACCGCTGGCATGGCCCCTCCAGAAGCAGTCCTGACAGAGCTGGTAATTGTGACACTGCTGGCAGCGGTAGCGAAACCCCATCATGCTCTCGCTGTGGCAGTAGGAACACTCGACGGGGTGGAAGACTGTGCAGGAGAAAGAAATGGTGAGCCATAAACCAAAACAAAGAAACAGCCAGCAAAATATTATGGACAAAGCCCCAAACTAAGAGTGCTCCCTTATTTGTTTAGAGCAATCTGCAGCACTGGATGCTGCTGACAGCTCTGACCCGTGAAAATACAGCAACCTGTGGTCAGCCATGGGCAACACTTCCTACATTGGGCACCAAACCCTTCTTCACTTCCGAGCTGATATCTGTACCTCCTGCTCACAGCAGCAAAAAATGTGTTCAGTGTCTAACAGAATACATGACAGAGTCCAGGGAAGAGCCACGAAGATAAGGGCCCTCCTATGAAGACAAGCTGAGAGAGTTGTTCAGCCCAGAGAAGAGAAATCTCCAGAGAGTCCTTAGAGCAGACTTCCAGCACCTGAAGGGGCTACAAGAGAGCTGGAGAGGGACTTTTGACAAGGGCATGTAGTGACAGGACAAGGGGGAATGGCTTTAAATTGAAAGAGGGTAGGTTTAGGTTAGATATTAGGAAGAAACTAATATCCGCCCACTGTGGATACCCTCTGATACCCTGTGAGGGTGGTGAAGCACCAGAACAGGTTGCCCAGAGAAGTTGTGGATGACCCATCACTGGAAGTGTTCAAGACCAGGTTGGATGGGGATTTGAACAAACTGGTCTAGTGGAAGGTGTCCCTCCCAGGGAGTTGGAACTGGATGATCTTTAAGGTCCCTTTCAACCCAAACTATTCTATGACAGAGGAAATTTGTATGTGGGAAAATCCATTGCTGCTGCACTACCGGGAGAAGCTGAATATTTCATTGTGCTTTAAGGAGCTGAAGTGAGGCACTTTGGAGGAAAAGTCAAACTCAGCTGTATGACTACTGAAAGGATGAAAGTGTACTTAGACATGTTGTTGTCTCTTGATTACTGCTGTCTCATCTGTACAAGTGGTGTCATTCAGGTACCTATATATGGAGTTGGAACACTTGGCTTTGGATGCCCAGATTTGGAAAGCTGGCCATTGAAGGGACCTGTGTGGTCCAGTTCTCTGTTCAGAAGCAGAAACTGACAAGAATGCAAGTCACTCACAAGAGGACTCTAAAGCAGCAACTGAGATATTTTGAAGCACTTTCTGGGCAATAGTGCTATTTCTGTTCCTCTTTCCTTGCTACAGCATGTACCCAATTTACCACAGGGTACTGAACATCCCCTTGTTCCCAGGCACCTTCTGCCTTTCTGTCATAAGGTTCAGTCTGGCAGAATTTGGATCAGTGCTGAATATGTCAGGGGTTTAATTCCTTGCCAGAATTTTGCAGCAGGAAGGGTTACTGCTCTGGGCTAGGAAACAGTGGGAAGCTGATGAGGGACAGGGATGGATGACAAGAGCTTGAGGAAGGTGGGATAGACAGGTTGCTCTGTAGCCAAAAAGGACTTGGGAATATCACCTTACCCACCTTGGTGCCTTTCAGTGGAACAGAGACTTTTTTTAGTAGGAGAACACATACAACTTTTCCTCCTTTTCCTTTTATCACCAAAAATGGGTGCACACCATCCACATGGAACTTCCTCTTCAGAGGATATGGTCTGGCAGTGTAGACTTAGGAGGAGATCCTTCCTAAGGACCTTTTGGCTGGTGTTTTGCACTGCACTGGACATCTCCTGCCAAGAATACTGCACAAATGGAAACTGCCAAGCTCTCTGTTCCAAGTTCCCTCTCTGCTGCCATATGTCATAGCTAATAGAAGTTGTGGTCTTGGTAGTTTACTAAATATAAGTGTGTCACTTGATGAAGTCCTATTGCTCTTTGCTTACCCAGAGCACAGGAGGAGACATGATCAGGTTAACTTCCTGAACATAGCAAAATTTAACCCATGTTCCTGGCTGAATGACCAACAGACTTCTCCAAACATTTTACCAGTCACTGCAAAAATAGCACATGGAGTCAATGAATCCAGTACAGTAGCTTTTACAAAACCATCTACAGAGTGTGAAAATCATCACACCGAAGTTTATTCTTGTAACTGTGTTTTGGCAGCATGTCTTTACTTACCATTTTCAACATTTGCCAGTCGATGCAGAAGTGGTAACCACACTAGACACTGTGGTGGGGGATCAGACATGAGAGTATCCAAGAAAGTGTTTAATGTGACCTTTTTCTGCTCAAACAAGCAAACAAACATGCACAAAAAATCAGTAATTAGACATCTCAAAATTATTTTATCTTGTCTCTACAGAAACACTTGGGAATAAGTTTCAAACACTGTTTTCCTGTAGGCCTGATTTACTAAAAAGAACAAGTGATACTAGCAGAGCTTTTCCAGACTATTTATAGTTGGTACAATGATACAACTGATGACTAGCAGTCATTCTCACAAGGCTGGGTTGGAGACACTTAGCTCCCACTCACTTCCAGACTCTCTTCTAGAGTCACTGCCTGAAGAAGCTTTTTTTGTTAAGGGTGGTATTCAACTCTGCATGTTCTCATCTGTTTTGAGTATTGTGTGACACGTACAAGTGCATGTAGGTTATCACTGTGTAGGACCAATTTTCAAATGAAAAATCACTGCTGATGGTACTCCAAAAAGAAAATGAAAGAAAATATTGGCAAGGGAGTACAAATCCGAAAGGAATACAAAGTAAGGAGAGACCAGCATAGGCAATTTGTTACTGTAATTTAAGAAACTATGCTTGTCTGAGGAGAAATGGCAACTAGTTACAGGTGAGCTGTGATTGCGGGATGTCATGTTTGCATATACTCAGGGACTGCAAGTGTTCCTAAACTCTTCATGCCTTTAAGCACTCAGAGATCTATGCCCCTTTAAATTTCAAAGAGATTTAAACTCTAAGATATCCCTGTTGATTTTAAAAATGCAATCTAGGGCCTTACATTTCTAAGGTGTCTGCAAAAAGTAATCACAAATCTTAGTTCATTTGTTTTTTTCAATCAGCAACTAAGCCTTCCTTAAATAAAATTCAAGATGCAAAAATATCGAGCCCTGCTGAGAATATATGCAGATATATTTTATAGACATACATATTTAAGTAATATCCTCATATCCAAAGGGATGGCTAAATTTTCATATCTGATTGCATAAGCTGCTGCTTTCACTTGCTAAAGAACTCTGGTTACCCCAGGAGGAAGCTAAGCAGCAGTTATGCAGTGACATGTATCACCTCCGTGTGTTGTGGAATTCTTTTAAGAGCTGAGATTTCCAGATGGAGTATCTGTCTTCCATTTATACACAATTACCACCAGATGTAAATTAAAAGCATTATTTCTCTTATAAATTGAGTGATCAATGGAAAACATCTCACACTGCAACAGTCTCAGGGATGAAATACTGCAAGGTATTTGGAAAGATATAGAGATGTTTGTCCCTAGGAGAAAATACCTCAGGCTACTGTGAAAATGGACTTGATTCTTTAATGAACAGAAATAGCCAGAACATAAGCTCTAAATCTCACTGGAATACTACCTTTCCCCACAATAACTGCAGTGTGAAAGTCCAGTCAAACACTACCACCTGCTTGTTGCATGAATTATCTTCCCAGCCACGGAGAGTGGAGAACCATTTCCCAAAAAGCATTCCTATGCTACAAGCACCAGCTCACAGAAAAGGATCTTTCTTTTGGAGATGTGGATTTCTTTTTCTGCTGTGGATGCCTGGCATGGCTCTGGTGACCAATGCTGCCAGCAAATGTCTGTGTTGTCTGCAGCAGAACTGAGAGCACAGCGGGGAAAAAAGGTGGAAGGAAGCCCAGGAAAAGAAGGGACCTCCAGTGCCCCACACTGCAGAGTTGAGCAGCCTTAGGTCTTCCCTCTGCCTTGAAGGGATACACAAAGCCAGTCTAACATAACAAGCAAACAGACGAGGAGACAAGAACAGCTCTTCCACAGTGCAGTGGGCTTTTGAATGCAGCTGTAACTTTAAAATCTGATTGGCACCAGATAAGGCAACTTAGCTTCAATGACAGCTTTATAGCCAAACTGCTCTGGTGATCACTGATTTTATGGATTAGAGAAAAAAGCAGTGTCCCTTAAAAGGACACGTCAGAGCAATTTCCATACATTTTCCTCCTGCAATTTTCTTTCAGCTGCTGGGAAAGTTGAAACTGAAAGCTGTTTTCTAAATATACACTACACACAGATGGAGTCTAGGTTTGTGGAATAACACTTAGACAAGTGCTAAGAAAATGAAGTTGTGTCTATCTTTTTAGCTTGGGGTAATTTTTTTTAATGTGGTTTTTACAATAATAACAATACTGTTTAATACAAATAGAGTATAACATCACATCAATCCTACCTATGGGGTAAAGTGGTGATGATAAACTCCTTTTTGAGCCACAGATTTGTATTCTGAAACATTAACTCGCTCTGGCATTTCTGTCCCCTAAATTTGCTGATGAGGAAACACGGTTGTTTCTACTTTGAATAGCCCTTCAATCTAGCAGTGGTTCACAGGCAGAGGAAAATACATGGTTTGATCTAATAAACCAGTACAATGGGGAATAATAAAACATTTCTGTAATAAGAAAAATCCTTTCAGACGTAAGCTGAAACAGATTGGACACCACAGGCAGATCATTCCCAGAATTTTTTCTTTCCCTGAAATCGAAGAATCTCTATATATCAGGGCATTGAAAGGCTTCAAACGAGAATGCCAAACTTATTCCAAGGTATCAACTTCTGATAATGCTATGTGCAGTATAGGAGAGTGAAAGAATGACTTGTGTGTGACTAAGCCTGTAAATACCATTTATCATGGTGTCATAAAGATCTGGTTTTTTGAATCTCACTTCAAAACTCTGGTTCATCGTGAGGACGTAATGAGAACTACATAAAGTCAATTTAAGTGAAATATTAGACTAGATTTACAAAGTACTTGGCTACCTCCAGATGCAAAACAGCAGCTTTGTAAACCTGCTGTGTACCTACATCAGTCAGACACTTAACTCTTGTTAGCTCTAAGGGGAACTTGTAAACAAAACCATCTAATGCCTGCTTGAAGATGTTGTTTCTAAAGGTACCTTAATGCATCTGGTTCACTCAGCTAGATGCAATGTCAAAGTAAGTGCCATTTCTGATGGCTACCAAGATAAAAAATGAGGCCTGAATTACACTTTTTTAGGAAAAGAAATTCCCTTTTTCATCTATAACAACAGCATATTCAACATGCAAAGCTTGAATGCCCGGTTACCATGCAAAAGCACTCTTCCATTATTTTAACACAAAACTACCAGAAGTCACTTCACCACGTAAATTCTTCAACGTAAGATGAAGTGCTGCTTTAAGTCTCCCTCAGTGAAACAAGACTAGTAACATATGCAGACATTACCATTTAAAATTAGTTGGGAGATGACTCAATAAATGAATTTCAACATGCCTTTTGGTTGACTGGAGAGCCTATTGATTAGTGATGAAACAGAGAATACAAAAAATGAGACTCTCACTATTTTGCATGAAAATGACACTATTCCTGCTCCATTGAACTTACTTGTTCAACAGTATTCAGTTAGCAAATGAAAGGATAACAGGAAGGAAAATACAACTTTATTTCTAACATTGTCTCAGTTTCAGCATATTCCCTTACTATATATTTATGGAATTATAGAGTGTGATGTGTGGCAAGAGCCAGATGAATTCTCTCTTTCTGCACTGGAGAAGGGGATGACCAGCCCCAATTATATATCAGCTGAAGCCAATGTACTGTACTCAGTGTACCTATGGAGTCTGCTGAGTTGCAGAAAAATCTTGTATTTTCTTCAGGATAAATTCATTGCTTTCCTGACCCAATCTCACTGGTGTTATTGGTAAGAGACTAGGGATTTTCTAATACATACTGATCCCCATTTATAAAAAAGTTTTAGGGTGATTTTCTTCTCACGCCTAAACTTGTGTGTCTATGAGTGGGAAAGCCTGGAGTTTGATTTTTTTTGGTGGAACTTGAGCTTTGTATGGAGAAGTTAGTCTTGTGTATGCTTACACCAACACCAACTAAGTGCAGTGGAGGACTGCATGTCTTGGGGTACAAATATATGTAATACCTAAAGGTATATATGTAACAGGTGCTTAAATTAGGAGGCTCCCTAATTTAGGAATGTGTAAGTCAGGATCCTGCTCTGAATCACTTTTTGACTAAGCCTCTCTCTTCATGGTTATATGGGTGTTGGGGTTTAGGAAACCTATAGAGACCAGTTTCCTGTTGAGGGCACCAAACCTACACACCAGAAATCAGTGGAGTGGACCTTCCCCTCACCCAGCCCTGTGTTTCCTGGGCAAATATGCACGTATGTGTAAGACAGGAAGAGTCCTGGCCTGCTCAGAGGGGTGATTGAGATCCTGTGTCTCTTCATTTACCTGTTGTGAGAAACAGGATTTTGCTGACTGCTCAGTGTAACCAAACGAAGGCCCCTCGAAGACAGCGGTGGGCAGCTTGAGAACCTCGCGCAGGAACATGTCATACCTGCCATAAACCATCACACCACTGGAGTCAGAAATCATGGAGAAAATATCTGAGGGGGAAAAGACAAGGAAAGAACATAGCAGCTTCAGTGTGAGCTACAGATTTGCTCTGAATTCAGTATCATCTGATTTGAAAGAGAAGTACTAAACATGTTTGGCTTATGGAAACCTCCATTATTACTGCATTTTTAATTCTGACCTCTTTCAGTCGAAAACAAGAAGAATTATTTGCTGATTTTAACACTAATTTTCCTGATGTTTTTTTTCTTTGTATGTGGTCATTTTAAAGCAAAGTCTGATGCATGGCATGAAGCAGTAATTTAATCAGATAAGAAGGCTCTGATTTGACAAGATACGCTACATCAGCTTTTTCCTACTACCAGCTTACAGTGTCAAATCAAAATCTTGACAATGGGTTCATTAAGTCAGTTATTATTGTCTTGGACACACAAAGCACTGCAGGTCTTGCAAATGCATTGCTTTTCACTCTTCTGCATTTTTTTATGTATAAAAACATCACACTTTTTTATTGCAGCAATGTCAGTCTGTCAGCCCTTACTTCTCTGCTTGTTTAAAATTATCCTCTGCTTAGCAGGAGATCTCTGACTAAGGAACAGTTATTGTTTTTCAGGCTGTCATGTCAGCTGCTTCATTTCCAGGAACCTGGAAGGGAAATCCTGACAACAGGACTCTGGGACTGCTGACCCGAAAAATCATCATTGTACTTCAGCCTTCTACTGGATGGACCCAGTTCCTATTCTTAAAGCAGCTTAGGGAACAAATGGTGCTCAATTTATAATTTATAACTTTAGTTCAGTCTGTATTTGAGTTCCTACATAGAAATAATATATTAAAAAAAATGGCACCAAATCTGGAAGATGAAAACAGCACCTGGGATTTCTACTTGTCTACTCTAATCAACAGTAATTTTTCAACTCAGTTTTCCTGGGCTGAGGTAGAAGGCTCAGCAGAAACTAAAGGGTTTTTGGTCAAAAAGTCTGGAAAATGGTGTTCTGGACCAAGCTACAGACATCGTATCACTAAACAGAAAGTCTTCCATTGCAGCTACAAGTAAAATATGCCTTTGCTATTGGGGAACTGGGAATAAATCCTGTGAAAGGAGAAATCTGTTCACCAAAATACATGGCATAAGAATGCCCTGTGAAAGAAAATATAAATAGTACATAAATGTATTGTTCTTCTAGGTGTGAAAAGACATAGATGTTATTAAAAAACAATCAGAAGAAATTGTTAAATGATGCTTCATGATGTTGAGGCACTTGTCTGTATTCCGAATTCAATGGAAAAGAAAATAAAATCCACCAATAAGAACCTCAGTGTATGCAATTTGTCTTTAAAAACCTCAGTGTGAAGTTCACCCAAACATTTAGTGGGATTTACTTGGAGATCTACATAGTGCAACCCCCAAACCCAGCCATGAAACTGTAACTTATTCTAATTCCCTCTTTTCTACCTGTACTGTTATTTCTCCAACAATAACAATTTTTGACAGGTAAAAAACGTCACTTACATCTTAATTTGTCCATGATTTTTCCTCCACAAAGAGTTGCCAAGGCCATTTTGACAGCAAAAACGGAAATTTTACCATGTCCTTCCCTGTTCGAAAGTAGAAAGTAGACATATTTTATGTGTCCATTCTACAAGAATCTGTTCAATTAAAATGTATTTTCTGACATCACTTACTGCAATGGACAATATATGTGGATTGACATACAGAGAAATAAGATCTTGAAATAGAAAGTTTGTTTTGTGGGAACACACATCAGTACACTGTTCTGTAAAGAACTCAAAGCAGATTTATTACATATACGAAGCTGAGTATTAAACTGTATATCTCATTGTACACAACAGTGATTTGTGATTACTGCTATTTGTGATGCAGTACCACTGGAAGACACCTATCACAGTCATGGTTTCCCTGTCCTAAGTGCTTTGGGAATCTTTTGGACCTAGAAGATTGCAAGTAAGAGAAAAAATCAACACTGGGAACAAAAGTGAAAAATAAGAAAGGGCCCATATCATTGCACAAACTTCATCTGTACCTGCCAGTAGGTCCTAAAATTGCCTTTTAAATGATATTCATTCTCCTTCTACAGCCACGACAGTCCCCAGTGACCACCTGCCATCACAGAAATCCTGCTTTATGTGAGCTGCATGAGTGAAACATGAATTCACACACTGCATGGCACACTTAGCCCCTAAAACACCTATCAGCCCCAGTTTAGTGTTCAGCCCCTTTCCGAAGATGAGAGTGAACATGCGCTCCTAAGTTCATCTGCTTCTTAATGTTAATTTTCTTGACATCCAAATGGTGAAATGTGGTTTCTCTTGGAATTCTCTGAATCTTACTGTAAGGCAGTAGGAGTCCAGAGTTGCACTGGAGCAACTTCTACCCATCATCCAAACTCCTTGGCATTATTTCATAGCTTACCACATGAATTAATGATATTAATTAATGACATCAGTGAGAACATGTCATCATGCTTTACAAAAGAGACAACCAATATTTCTGACCTTAGCGAAATGGCAGCCATGTTTCCTTCTAAATTCCACTGACAGGACTAATGACAGGGCTGGATAATAAAGTTTTGTTTAAGTTTTTGGAAATGGAGTTTCTGTGATCTTCAGCCTACCAGGGAACACAATGTTTATATATACATATATATATAAAAACATAATGTTTATATTTCCTGTTTAATGTATACAGTCATGTCCTATGTAAGATGGTCTAACTGCACAGGCAACAGCAGTATATAGAAATTTAGCTCTTCATCAATATTTTTAAAATTACTCTGTTCATTGTCACTCATAATTTTAAGGAAGAAAATTGTGTCTGATCAGAACTAAAGGATGAACTGACTCTGGAAAGACACAGGGCCTGTGACTATGTCTCTTTCTCTGCTAATCCCAAAGCAGACTAATGCAGTAACACATACATGCAAGACAGACATGAATGGGATATTCACATCTGTACATTGACACATGCTGCATACTGCATGCTTCATGCTACGGTCATTAAGTCACTCAGACTTTAGAAAATGAGTCAGTTCCCTAAGCTTGACTCGGTAAAAATCTTTACAGTTCATTGAATTGGATTTAGTTCTACGTCAGTGTAACCCATAATTCTAAATATTAATTCTAATTATCCATTACAATCATTTAAAGTTCTGCTTTTTGCCAGAAAATCAACTAGAAATACAGGCAAAAAGTAATAAATTCACTACTTCAGTATTTACTGTGTTATTTACAGTATTTACTGTGTTCTTTAATGCTGACTTTTGTGCACGCTTTTTCATTACAGTGAGTTCCCTTTGACTGGCTTCAAAAGATTAAAATTACAGCATAGGAATTTCCAGACTTCTGTATTCCCATCCTTTGTTGATTGGATTCTGATTTGTGTAAACCAGACTCAGCATTGCTATGGTTGAGAATGTGGTCCTTTTATATTCTTTTTGTGCATGCTATGCTTTAGACCCTTAGGAATTTTTCTGCACTGTTTCATCATAAGGCTTCCATCTGCTTTTAAAAGAGTTGTTATACTAAAAAAAAAAAGAAATGCTAAGTAGAAACAATGACATTATTAAGAAGCAATGGAAGATTTAGAGATGAAAAAAAAGCCCATGTGGAAGTGCTTCAGGTTTAGGTTATTTTTCCCAGGAGGTTTAGTTACATTTACTAATAGGATTATATTCTTGCATGGCAGACACATATCAACATGGCTTCAGCTTTCTACCCTAGAGCCATTGGCTTTCCCCATACTCAAACGGTTATGGAACAGAGGAACAGAAAAAGAAAAGATACCATTTATCTCCTCTATCTCTCCGTTTGAGCTGATTAGTTTTGACACTGTATTTTGTATCAGTCATTCATATTCCTAAAAGCATCACAAGAGCCAGCATAAACCTGATTTGCCCTCCAAATATGTATGTCCATGTGTGTGTGCATATACACACGTGCATATTTAAATGCATATGACTGATGAGCAGACAGGGCAATGGGGCCTAAGACTCGCCAATATCATTTGGATCCAGAAGTGCCCTAAGCTATGTCTAAGCACTACAGATGCCCTTGACTGGCAGCACTGGGGCCTCACAGTGTTTGCTGTGCAAAAGCAAATGCTGAAGCAGTGGCTCACAGCAGCGGGAAGATCTCGCTAGAAGGCAGTGTTCCCTGAAAGCAGCTTCGGACTGGCTAATACAAAGAGAAATAAATTCTACTAGTGGAAATGGGAGAGGACAGAAAGTATTTTGATTCTGTATTGCACCTCTCTTGCTGAGGTTACTCTTCAGCAAGAAAAGCACTAGAAGCATAAATGATGTCAAAAGCAAACCTTGAAGCTGATGCACTTAGCAACAATACAGGATGGAGTACTTAGGAAAGGGATTGATGGCTAGGGTTAAAGGTTATCTCCTGCTGCTTGGGGAAAAAAGGGCAAAAAATAATACATGCTTTTAGACACCAGAGCAGAGCAGGTGGTTTCCTCTTCCACTGTATAGCTGCAGAGAGAGACAGCCTGTCCCCAGAGCAAGGAAACCCCACAGATTGCCTGACAAAATCCACAGACCATACAAGGCTGAGTCCAGCTCCAGGGCCTGATTTTGCCTTTTGATTCACCAAGGAGAGTGGTACCAAATAGATGACACTGTCATTTGTCAGGATCTCTAGCAACACTCATACTGAGACAGCCATATGGTGGGGAAAGCTATCAAGAAGTAACATCACATCTTTAGAAATGGCAAATGTGTCCCATGGAAAGGACATTGAGAAAATACGGTTTTTCTCATTAATGAGACTTAAGTAGTGCTCCCCGAATACTTTGAGGTATCTTTTGCAAAAGTAACAAAATTTCTTCAGCTATTGGTTACTACCCACTGTAATCAAGGCAGTCAATTCTGAAAGGTCAGAGGCTGCAATTACAAATTCGCATTTTCACAAAGAGGTTTCAGAGACCAAATTTTATTGACATTGAGCAAAAATCTTTCATTTAGGAGAGCAAAATGCATGATGTCCAAATCTCTGAAATGCATTTTTTTTTGCTGGACTTCCTTTGTAAATGCTTCTGTGGCTTTCAATTGAGTAGCAAAGGTGGAGAAAAGAGGGAATCGAACACTGCTGGTCTGAAAAGATGGATGAACAAGAAGTTGTATTTCCAAAATAGACATTAATCATCTTTATGAACTGAAATCAGTACAATTCAAATGTTTGTTTGCTTAAACAAGGGCATGAATATTTCCTCTTTTCTCTGTAGAAGTCAAGCCCCTCCCCAACCAGACAAGGTCTGTTTCACAGCCCAGGGCCCACAGCTCCATTCATAGGAAAGGATATGTCAAGGGACAGAGAAAATTCAGCTATTTTCTTATCAGTTAAACTTTGCAGCAGGAATAGCTGGAGATGATCTAGCACAGAATATTTCAGAGTTTGTTTAAAAGGAGCTTTTTGGGGAACAACTTGACTGAATGAGGCTGACATTCCACCTTGCTGCCTAGGCTTTGACACCAGCCTGGGATGAATTTTTCAGGGAGGTTTGAACTTGTCAACTTTTTATGTAGTACTTGGCATGCCAGTGAAGGAAGTGTGCTATTATTTCATAAAGCCAGCTAATCACCTTAGGCCTTGAAGCAAAAAGCTATTGCCCAATTTTAATGTGTGGTTAAAAGCGTAGATCAGGCATGTTTCTGTCTAGATTTTTTAAAGTCTGACCACCTCATTCTGCTCACTGGTTTTGGTCTATCAGGATCATCTACTGCCTGATGCTGACTTCTGCACGCTAATGATAAATTAACTGGAGAAGTGTTTCTGTTTGTGAATTTTGAATTTGTTGGCTTGCAGTTTTTTAAGGTTGTACCTTAGCTTAGTTTTAGCAGCAGGAAGGAATATCACACTGAGTGTCACGCGAAATTCTATACACTATAATTTTTCGTCCCTTCAGGGTTGAGCAGCCGAGAAATATAATTATCTGTAGGCCTAATGAATCCCCAAGGCCATGAAAAAAACATAAAAAAGCCAGGATGTAAGCTCAGCACCAGCAGTGGCCAAATTGGCCCAGATGCCATGGCACTACACTGTGGTTCCTTTTATGTTTTGCTAGCCAAGTTTTAGCTCCTGAGAAGACATCTGTATTGCAGGCCTAGGGAAACACTCCTTGCCAGAGGGCAGAGAAACCTGCCAGGTTTTCAGAAGGCTATAAATGAAGGAAGAGGCTCCGTTTGAAGTTTGGAGGATCTTCAGCCAGCAGAGTACACAAAGAGCAACATACCTATTAAATAGAACTAAAAAAATGAGACAGTGGTACGCTTACTAGATTTTAAAACATGAAATAACTTGTCCCTTGTGGTCCTTTCATATATGTAAGGTCCATTTCTCCATTTTCTTTGGATTTCAAACGGGACATGAGAAACTGCACCACCTTCTTTGGACCTGCAGCACCTTGCACTTGGCTTTGTTAAACCTCATGAGGAGATTCCCATGGGCCCACTTCTCTGGCCTGCTGAGTCCCTCTGGATGGCATGCAGAGCGTTGCTTCTCTCTGAACCAGAGACCACAAGAAAAGACCTTGCTCCTCCTTCCAGCAACTTCTAACTTTCAGCAGAGAATGATCTTTCTGCTGCACTGGAGGGGAGGGAAAGGAGCAACATGGGAAGCAGAGCCAGCAGCTCTGGTTAGACCCCAGCAGCTCTCACACTGTAGCATCTAGAGCCACCTCCCTCCCTCCGTTTCCCAGAAACCAGGAAACCTGAGTGGTTTTAAAACAATATCCAACCCAAAACTTCAATAATATGAGTCATGCTAAAGGGCAGGGCACATTTTTGAGAATCAGATGCTTAGCTGGTACGTCTATATTTGTGACAGGTGTCTAGACTTCCATTACAGTACAGAGAGATCTAGCTGACATGTATCTCCATGAAGCCTGAACTTGGGTATCTCACATTGCATCTGAACCCCATCTCATATGTTTGGTGCATTTAATATGGGGTCATAGGCAGCTAGTCCCTATCTCTGACCCCACAGCTGGGACCCTCTTCCCAGGGACTCCTTGAGTGTCTCTGCCCTTCTGGAAGTGCATCCCATGCACTTCACTCAGAGGCAGCACAACAGACTGAGCTGCTGCTTGACAAGTGGAGTAAGGGTCACAGCTTCCTCACCCCAAGGGGGGCCTGATGGGAGTCCAGAAACAGGTCATGAACCACAGCACATGCAATGTTTTCAAGGAAAGCAAAACCTTACCCCTTAAAAACATTCTCTGATTCCCTCCAGGGGACTAAATTCCTCTACTCCATTTTGCTGCAAGTAACCATGTTGTGTAGCTGAGGTCTTTACTCTACAGTGAGCTACAAAATAAGCACATTATCATAGGTCTTGCTTCCACAGTCCAGGGTCTTTGCCTGTGTTTACCAGCCAGGAAGCAGTTTACTTGTGGCATGCAGCAATAAATGCATCTGGCCATTCCCAGAATCCCTCAGTGTTCTTGTCACAGCCACAATGGTATGAATTAAAACGCCAGTTCCTTCTTTTACTGCCCTTGAGGGGAGGAAAATATTCCTGAAGGCTATGGTTTCACAATGGACTGGTTTTTTTTTCCCCTCAGAGGGGCCAGAGTAGAGTGCAGCCTTCTCATGTGGAACATCTACTTTTTCTCCTCGTTGCCATGGTGACTGAGCCACTGGCTGGTCTGGCACTGAGAGGTGCTCAATGACACCCAGTACCAGGGCAGCAAGAGAGAGGACTGGGAAGAGAGAGGGGAAGCATCCTTATCTTAATGTTTAATGGCCAGTGTTTTACGCTGGTGAATTTTCAAAAAGTAAGCCACAAAGCGACAACATCTGCATCTGTCAGATTTAACCACTGTTCTCCAGTAACTCAGTTTTGAGGACTGCAAATATTGCAGTACAGGTTGCCAACTATGTATTCAGAAACTGTAAGAGGTATACACAGAATACACATTAATGTAAGTGGCTTGCTCTACCTCAAACTTGTTCTTTTTGTAATGTGAGTCCCATGCAGTAATAAACAACATGAATTTCATCACCTCCAGGTCTTTAATCCTATTTCTGTCATGGTCTCAAAATCATGCTGCACTGGCATGAGCCAGAAAAAAAAATTGCTTACAGCTGCAAGAACTTGCAGGGAAATGAGCTCTTTCAAAATAATGAGCTATTAACCCATGGCACTGCTGCAGAGGCATTGCAGTGGTGTCAGCCACTGGTGTGTCAATAAACAACAAGCCAAATTAGAAGCGCATGTGAATTTGTTTCTGTAGATAATTCTTCTTTGATATAAACTGGAACAAGTCTGAGTAGCTGGATGAAAACACAGTTGTGCTGAATTTGGCTCAAAAGAAAGGAAAGCAGAGGCCCTCAATTTAGGTTGTCTCCCGAGTTAGCACTATTCACACGCTCATTATTTGGGACAGAATTGAGCCTGCTCAATTGTTTTCCAGAGATATTTCTGGAGGAAGTGAAGTGCTTTCACCAGTTGGGAGAGGAGGGAAGGAAGGCAGACTTACGGATCAAAGGCCGCTAGCAGGAAGTTGAGCAGCAAGCTGATGGATTGCTCCACGTTGATCTGATGGGTCGTTGGCATGCGCTTGTTGAGCTGGTAGAAGATGGTTGAAATCACACCCTCCAGGCGAGCCACGTTCAGTTCGATGCTGGGGTCCAGGTTGTTCAGGGCGTTCTCCCGCAAGGCTTCTATCACATTCCAGATGTCCACCAGGTGCACTAGGGGACAGGACAGAGAGACTCAGCTGGGAAAATGTGCTCCTGAAAGCAATTTAGACAAAGAGTCGCCTCCTCCCACAGGGTGGGGAATAACACAACCATGTACAACATGCTTCATGAATAATTAAATGAATTAATGTGTTTTCCATCACCAAATATTGAATCTGGTGGAGGAATGAGCAAATAAAATTCAAATCCGTTAATAAGCAAACAATATCTTGATATTACCAGTTGTAATGAGTACAACCTCACCTCAGGAAATCATTCCTCATTGCATAAAGTATTCAAATAAAAGTCTGTATTTTAAAGAAATCACTGAAAGGTAAACATATGCTAATTGTTTTTCTGAACCATGCCTTTATGAATCCCCATTCAGAAATTACTCTTAGATATTAATTTGCATAGCAGATGGGCTTTTCAGAAGATCCTACGAATACTAAGTGCTTATCACATACTGATATTTTGAGAATTCTTTTCAGCAATTTGTATGGAAAGCAAAATATTTTACAGAAACATAATTGTTATTGAGTCAGGGTAGACAAGCTACAGTTAAACAAATAACACATAATGAAGTGATCCGAAAGTCATATTTTGCGTTGTCTAAATATATTTGCCAAATGATTTGTTAAATCTCTCTCTTTGATGAAGTCATGGTCTAAGCTGAATTTGACGGGGGCTGTTTTTACCTACAAGGACAGCTTAAAGGACAATCTCTGCTCACCCTTCATATTGTACCCAAACAGAAATCTTGTTTGCATAACACTGTTATTGTGGCAGTATGACTGGCTTGCCGTGGATTGCCATTTCCAGAAGAGGTGGACTGTGCCAAAAATTAAGAAAACCCTACAGTAATTTAAAAATTGGATTTAGTTCAAACCTGAACTCAAAGGTTCATCCCTTTATCTTAAGTATTACCTACTGTCCTACTAAAGTGTCAATAAAAAATAAATCAGGAGGTTCGAGGTGCAAATTCTTTTTTTCACCAGAGAAACTACCGCACAGTTTTCAGTACACAGCATAGGGATATGTCTTATGATGTATCAACGGCCACCTGTATGCAGAAGGTGTCCTTTATTTTTCTGAGGATAGAAAAACTTAATTCTAATCTTCCTCATTTTATTTTCACTTGATTGGTTTGCAGGTGCTGTCTTGGACTGCAATGTGACATGATGGTCTGATGGCAGGGAAATGTAAGCTGATGGGTGATGAAACGAGACATAGTCATTTTACTTGGTCTAGAATTTTGCCCTATGATTAGGTTTCCCTTCTTTTGCCTCAGGAATAAATAGCCTCCAACACCCTGCTAGTGCATGTGTAAGCCCAAAGAGGAAGATACACCACAGATGGGTGGTAACAGCAGCAGCAACTACTTTAGGGACTAGAAAAGGCACTTTTCCCCTTCTTCTTGCTGTTCCCTAGCAAATAACTGTGAAAACCTACAAGATGCAGTTCCACTGAGACACTGAAGTATTTCTTTTATCTCTGTATTAAAAGGAAACCTCTGTAAGCAACTTTCTATGTCGGCAGGTTGCCTTCAAAATGTTATCCTGAATTAAGCTGATGTATTGGGTTTGTAGGGCCAGGTTTAGGTAGCAGGGTGCTACAGGGGTGGTTTCTGTGAGAAGCTTCCAGAAGTTTCCCCCGTGTTTGGCAGAGTCAATGCCAGCCGACTCCAGGATGGACCCACTGCTGGCCAAGTCTGCACCATCCAAAAATTTCTGGAGGAAGTGGTAACGCCTCTGGGATAACATATTTAAGAAGAATTTTAAAAAGGGTTTTGCACAGTTGTAATTACTGCCAGAGAATAGCAGGGTGAGAATATGTGAGAGGAACAGCCCTGTGTACACAACAAGGTCAGTGGAAAGAAGCAGGAGATGCTCCAGGCACCAGAGTTGACATTCCCCTGCAGCCCATGGTGAGGCAGCTGTGCCCCTGCAGCCCTTGGACATCCATGGGGGTGCAGAGATCCACCTGCAGCCCATGGAGGAGCAGATGGGTGCCTGAGAGGGAGCTGTGACCCTGTGGGAGGCCTGTGCTGGAGCAGGGTCCTGGCAGAGACCTGCAGACCGGTGGAGAGTGGAAACCCCAATGGAGCAGTGTCCTCATAGGACTTGTGACTCTGTGGGGGACCCACGCTGGAGCAGCCTGTCCTTGAAGGACTGCACCCTGTGAAAGAGTGACCCACGCTGCAGCAGTTTGTGGAGAGCTGCTGTCCACAGGATGGACTCTGGATGGAGAAGTTCACAGAGAAATGTCTCCCATGGGAGGAATCCCAGGCTGGAGCAGGGCAAGGACTCCTTTCCCTGAGCAGCAGCAGAAACAACCTGTAATGAACTGGCCTCCATCCCCCGTCCCCATCTCCCCGTGCCACTGGGGTGGAGGAGGTAGAGGTGGTGAAGGAGGGAGGAGTGGGGGAAAGGTGTTTTTAAAGTCTTATTTTACTTCTTGTTATCCTGCTCTGATTTCGTTAGTAATAAATTCAATTCATATCTCTAATTAGAATCTGTTTTGCCTGTGATGGCATTTGGTGGGTGATCTCTCTCTGTCCTTATCTCAACCCTTTGTTTTATTTTCTACCTCTTGACCAGCTGCAGAAGGGAGTGATAGAGAGGCTTTGGTGGGTGCCTGGCATCCAACCAGAGTCAACCCACTACAGCTGGGTAGGTGGAGTATACAACCCCTGAACTCTTCTGTTTGTTTTCTAGCTGGTGGAAGAGCAACTTCCCCATAAAAAATCTGGCATAGGTCTCAGATCCTTTTAATACAGTCATTCCCATTCCCACTCAATCAGTTTTCACTGTCACAGAGGTAATCTGGATAAATGGAAGATGAACGATCTCCAGGAAGACAGCTGGCACGTAATAACTGACCCTTTCTGGGCAGCTTCTCCACATGGCTCAGAGGCCACAGAACGGAGAAAGTCACCAGAAAGCAGGCCATTGTCTGGTCCAGGAGAGAAGGGTTAATGAGCATTCCACCACATAAGGCAGCCAAGGAAAATACCAGAAATACAGAGCAACATGCCAGAAGATGCAGGAACAGGCTGGACCACGTGCATGTATTTTGTGGCGGCAGTAAGAGGGAAGCACAGGCAGAAAGCAAAAGATGAAGCAGGATGTTTCCCTCAAGTTCTGTGGCCATGCAGGCCGTCACTGGCCATGGCAGCTGTCTCTGGTCATTCAGACCAAGCAGATGAAGAAGGTGCTTCCACCAGCAAAATCCACAGACCATACAAGTAGGCTTCTGGTTATGTGTGCAAACCATCAGACATGAGCTATAGAAAGGTAACGACGTCTGAAATTATCAGGCATAACAAATTGCAAAAGACAGTCAAGCCATATGCAGATGGCTCACCTTGACCAGAGTCTACACTAACAAGAGAGCAATCCAAGAAACAGAACAAACAGGGGTGCCAGCACTACTGATCAAGGCAGAAATTATTAGGACAAGCTTATCATAAATACAGAATAAGCATGTAAAATCAGCAACATTAGAGTTGGTGGGAAAAGAATAAACAGGGACAGGCTGTTTATCTAGGAGTGCATGACCGTGGTAGTGGAGAGAAGCATGAGAGCAGAAAAGGGCATTTGAAAGGTAACAAATCATGTCATCAGAACTGCTGGGGCACCTTTCAGGCAGCCTGTGCAGGAATTGTTTTGACCATACATGTTCACTTCTGCAGTCACTGGAAGCTGTGATGGTGTCCCTAACATTGATAAAAGGTTACCCAGGAAGGAAGAACCAGACATCCAGATCCCCTAACAGTAAGAATTTCATGCAGTAATTAAACTTTAATTGCTGTAGCCTAGTAGTGGAAAATTCTTGAATAAAAGAATATGGAGGAAAAGAGCTGGCACTATGAATAAGGCTGAAATGGGGGTTGGTATCTTTATTCTTCACATGACCTAGTACTGATACTATGTGGCTGTCAGATTTTAATGTGGGGGTTTTTTTTTTGTTTTGTTTTGTTTTCCTACTGGTATTAAATTTCTCATAACACAGTCACATCCAGAGTTAGTTTTGATGATGGTCTTGGGAAAGAAAATGTCCAGAGGCTAGCAGACATGGGACTAATAACATCAGTATACTAAACACATCTGAGAGAAAATTACTGGTTTTATTGTTAACTCTAACCTGAAAGCCTCATAAGCTCTCCTCATGTTCATTGGTATGCCAGAAAGGTAGGGCACAAGACTAAGAAAATGACTTATTGGAAATTACACAGCTGTAAGAGTTCCCTACCCACCATGAAATATTAGTCTCAAGGAACTGCTGTGTATTTGTGCTATAAATAATTTTACTTGGGCTTTTTTTTTCTCCAGAAACACTTTGGTTCCACTTGAAGCTGAATAAACAACAATCCTACTGCACTATTTTATTTTGCATTTTATTAATTAATTTTACATATATCTAAGAGGCTAGGAAGTACTATTTCCTGGAGGAGGAGACGAAAGATGGACATGAGCCAGACATTTAACAAGAACTACTAATTTTGAAAATACCTGCTCAAATGTCTAGCTCCAAATCACAAGGAGAGTTTGTTAGGCTGCTGTACAGATGACTGAAGTCTCTGACCTTTACTCAAGTCAGTTGTTATGGACAAGAATCATGCAGCTAAATTAAATGTAAAAAACCAAGTGTCTACTGTTGACCGGTGAGCAAGGCTCCCTCTCATGTCAGTGACAGAAAAAAGCACCTTAAAGCATCTGTTGGGAGACAGGTGGGATGAACTTAGAATCTGCCCATATTTCTTCACTGACTACAGACAAAGCCTAAAGCAACATGTTTACATGAGACATGTAACCTCGGAGCTGGTAAAGTTAACTGAGTTGAATACCACACCTTCCCCCCTAAACATTAAAAAAAATATGTCTTTACTAGTCTGCCTGCTACATGACCTAGAATAATTCAGCTTTTATATAAAATATGAATAATAAATACTTCAATCTGTATGAACAGCTACCAGATCCTGTCACAGTCACTACCTTTTACATTGCATCGTTTGACCTTGTGCAGATTACATTCAGGTGTAGTGCCCTACCGATCACCTCGAATTTTACTTTTTTTTTAAGGTTACTCACATAGTAAGCAAACTTTTACATACTATATGATGCTGCCAAGTCAACCTGTCAGGACTGGCAAAAGGGAAAGTAACACACAGGACTCTGAAAGCTCCATTCATTTGTACTAATAGAAATTTATGCCTATAGCTAATGTGGTATCTGTATTCTTTTCAATGTAATAACAGAATGTCAACCTTGCTAACTTTGCATAAGCCTACATTCCCCATCTTCTCTTCTAGCTGTTTTCCATAAAACCTGCTATGCTCATTTATTTATTTATCCATCCATCCCTGAGACTGTTTTAATCTCACTGAAGAAGGCGTATCTCCTTTGTTTGCACAACACGTAGTGCAATAAACCCCAAATCTGATTTCTACATGCTACTATGATGCTAACAAGAAGAGTCTGCAGAGTAACAAAGCAGCACATAAATGGGGGAGAGCTTTCTCTCTCCTAAAATCTGCCTTGAATTCCCTCAAGAGACTAAAACTCTAGAAGTTTGTTTTTAACTTCTAATTGCTGTTGTTGCTTTTGTTGCCTTGCCCACATTTCCCACTGAAAAAAGTGAATTATGCCTCAGCATGTGAAATATGCCCCTTCGGAAACAGATTTGGAAAACTAGAGAAATCTGTCAGTTGTTTCTTCAGTGCCAGGAGATGATCACTATGGAGTAGGAGTAAAAGCTGCTTGTATCTAATGCCTGTGTGATGTAAGGCAATCAAAACCCATGAAGCCCAGCCAACCTTCATGGACCCTTCAGAAAGGCCTTACACTCTGTAAACAGCACAGCTACCCAGGTGTAGATCTCACTCATTTGCCTCATGTCCGAAAAATGTAGGCATAAGCAATTGCTAAACCTTAGATTTCCTATTAAGTGATCTCTAAATAGTCACAGCGAAGCTAAAGCTCTGTGTTATTACATCTTCTATGGTGAACACTGCTAATTTAACTTCTATGACATTATGTAATATTTAAACAGCATCATAGAAGGTTTCATATTTGAGCATGCTCAGTAACAGACATTAGTGAATGTAAATAAAGTTCAGCGTCCAGACAGAAGTGGGACGACACACATGAGGAGCATTACAGATGGCTGCCATTCACTGCACAGCAATCGTTACCAAAAAGTGCCCTCTTTGAGGACACCCAGGCTGAACTGCAGAGAATTAATATTAATGCATGAAAATACACTCCAAATAACAAATGTTATTTCCTTCAGTGGACTCCTTCAGCTGTTAAAACACCATTTGGAGAGTGCCTGTTGCCAGCGCACTGAGACAGAACTGATCAGTCTCTCCCTGCAGGATGCAAGGGTGATGAAGATGGTTGGCTCAGTTTGAAAGAAGTTTTGTATTTTCCTTAGTTTTCAGACACCTTCAAGTTTTACATCCTGCCCTTCTGCCTTTACCTGCATTCAGAATACCTTTTCCTTGTACTTTTTACTAGTGTTACAATGAAAACGAGCAACAGTATTTACCATGCAGAATTCCATCACCTACAACTCTGTCAATAGGTCAATTTCCCCAGATACATTTACAGAAAACAGACTTTAGCAATCTTATGTTGCTCATTAGATACACATATGTCAGTTTTACTGATCTTGATCTTTTCTTCAGGTATTTCCTAGGCTCTTCATTCTTGATCTTCAATAAAACCAATGTATTTTTAATTTATTGTAACTAGTAATGTTAATTTATTGGCAATAAGTATTTTTCTCTTTCCTAGATACAGTATCTTAATAGCCAAAATGAGAGAGAAGAGATGGACTACACTGCCTTTTTTCAACTCAAAGCAAAGAAATTAATATTTACTTATGGAGTGAAAAATGAATTTTTCTCTCCATCATGCAATTTATAATTATGGAAAGGCTGTGAGATCCAGATAATCTTGGATATATCGCTAATGTCAAAGGAGGCAGATTACTTCAAACATCAGCTGTCAAGAAATGATGTTGCCCTAAGCAAACATAAAAATGAAAAAACTGTAGCAAAGTTTATCCTCTAAGTAGTAAAAAAAAAATAAAAAAAAATTAAAAAAAATTAAAAACAGTCTGTGTGCTTAAGCTTTCTTACCATTAAATGGAGCCACTTATAGAAAAATCCTCATCTGTTCTATTTAGTTTTTTTGTATTACACCTGAACCATGAACTTCATAAGGTTACCTCTCTATTTATTACTAAATGAACATGGAAGAGGAGACTACATTTAATCAAACACAGGAAATGACTAAATTAGGGTTTTAACAATTGATTCAAAATTTATTTAACATATAGTAGGTCTAAGTAAATATAAGTTAAACATGTTCAAGTGATAGTTAGGACCGAAATCCTCCTTGATGTATTTTCCTTTGTCGGTGAATATAGGAAAAACTTTAAAAGAAATATTAATTGAAATTATTTCCAAAACTTTACTATACATTTCATGAAGATTTTAGTCCAGCAGAGCTCTTACACACATGCTTGAGTTTAAGCATACTTGTACTGTCATTTGAAATCAATGGCACTTGACTGTATGTCAGGTATTTCAGGTGGATTCCATTAAAAAGGAAAGATTTATGCTTCCTTGTCTAACAATCCTAAAAATATTATAAAATATGTTAGACGATTCTTTTTTTTCATTAGAATCTGTGAACCCATCACAAATCAGGGTATGGGAGCCATTTGTCATCGTCACTGCTAAGAAGCCCTGGGAAGTTATTCACATTTTCTGTTTGGATCCCCCTCTCCTGCTGCCAGGCAGGTAACAGAGGACTGACCAAGGCGTGTTTCTCCTCTAAACTACACCTGTTGGTGGTCAAGCTGCCCCTCAAATCAGTCAGCTGTAGTGTGATCACTGAAAGCTTTACCTGCACATCCCACCACTACACAGATCAAAGTGCCAGTGACAAAGGCTTGCAGTTTTTTATGCTCTGTGGATACCAAATTACATGAAGAAGAAAATGTACCAGGGTGCTGCTTCTGCTCAAGCTAAAATGAGGCACTCTTTGGCAGGGTACACCTGGTGACAGCTGCACTCTACACAGTCTACACCTTTGCTCAGTCTGTACCTGGAGATGTCCTGGATGTTCCTGTTCCTGTTCCCATGTCTCTCAGGCTTCTCATCCACCTTCCTTGCCCACTGCGGCTGCCAAGCAATGTTTGTCCAGCCCACTGATTCCTAGCACAGCTGGGCACCTGCTAGGCACCTGATCCAACTGTTCAGCACTTTCCTTAATGACCTGAACGATGGGACAGAGCACCCTCAGCAGGTCTGCAGGTGACACAAAACTGGGAACAGTGACTGATATGCCAGGGCTGGGCTGCCACTAAGAGGGACCTCACTAGGCTGGAGAAACATGCAAACAGGAACTTCAGGAAGGGCAACAAATGGAAATACAGAGTACTGAACGTCGAAAGAAGAACCCCCTGTACCAATACAGGCTGGATGCTGAGCTGCAATATGTTTTTGAAGCAAAGGCACACAGCATCCTCCCTGGCTGCACTGGGCAGTGACCCTTCCCCTCTACTCTGCCTTGGTGACAGCGAAGAGCATGAAGGGACTGGAGCATGTGTAGAGAGGCTGAGACAGGTGGGACTGTTCAGACTGCAGGGAGGCAGGCTCAGGAGGGCTTTACAAGTGTGTACGAACATCTGGCCACCATGAGTAGAGGGATGGAGCACCCCTCCTATGAGGAAAGGCAAAGACAACTGGGATTGTTCAGCCTGGAGAAGACAAGGCTTTTTGGTGACCTAACTGCAGTCTTCCAATACCTGAAGAGAGCCTACAAGAGAACTGGAGAGGAACTTTTTGCAAGGGTGTGCAGTGGTAAGACAAGGGGGAATGGGTTTAAACTGAGAGTAGGTTTAGATCAGATATAAGAAAGAAATTCTTCACTGTCAGGGTCGCGAGGCACTGGAACATGTTGCCCAGAGAAGCTGTGGATGACCCATTGCTGGAAGTGTTCAAGGCCAGACTGGATAGGGATTTGAGCAACCTGGTCTAGAGAAAGGTATCTCTGCTCATGGCAGGAGGGTTAGAACTAGATGATCTTTAACGTCCCTTTCAACCCAAGACATTTTATCATTCTGTGATCCAATGCAAGGGAGTAGAGAACATGGAGCCACACTCTTCTCAGGGAAAGGAAAGGACCGAAGGAAACAGGCAAGAATTAAAATACAGAAAAGCATTTAAATGTAAGGAAAAGATTTTCCCTGTGAGGATTTTCAAACACTGAGATAGTGCCCACAAAGGCTGTGGAGTCTCCATCCTTGAAAATAATCAAACCTGAACAGGACAAAAGCCTGAGCAATGTGCTGTACCTGACCCTGTTCTCTCCAGAAGTCCCTGCCAACCTCAGTGATTCTGTGATGTCCTTGTTTAATCATGAACCTGTACTGCAAAAACACAGTAACTCTTACTGGAAAGGAATCAGTGATGCCCCACTGACTTTTCTCTAAAATCATTACTCAAGTAAGCTGTGCTCCAAGGCCCTTTCCTAACACATGTAATAAATAAAGAAAACACAGAACCTACCCTGAGGCCCTTGAATGTTTAAGAAAGAGTCCTCCACATCCTCAAGAGGTTTTGTGTGAGATATACGGCAGGCCTTCACAGCACTGTGCGTACTCAGGTATTCCCTTCAGATTTGCCTTGAAAGCCAAGGGATTTCAGAGGGAGGCCATGGTTCCCTTTATTCCCCTGCCAACTGCATGCATTCCTCTTCCTCCTCCTCCTCCTCACCTTTTTGCCTGTGCTGCAAGACTGCACAGGTGTGTGGTATGCACTGGCTCAGCAGGAAGCTGGAATAAGGCTATCCACTTCTACCTGCCCATCCCAGGGCTGAGGAGGAGTGCCTGGGTTAGGAACTGAACATTTAGACCAGCCAACAGAAGCAGCTTTTTTCTGAACCCATGTGCATATGGAGTAAGTCAGCTGCACTTGGACTCACTGGATTCACACACATCACCTGTCCATGTGATGCCACATGGGAGAAG
This sequence comes from Monarcha castaneiventris obscurior, assembly GCA_026261815.1. NCBI lineage: Eukaryota > Metazoa > Chordata > Aves > Passeriformes > Monarchidae > Monarcha > Monarcha castaneiventris. The sequence continues at coordinate 5,885,565 of JAMPIT010000379.1, read as the reverse complement.
TGATGTTCCAGCCATCAGGAGCTGTGTTGTCTGTGTATGTGCCAGCCAGCTGCACACGGCATGCACAAAAGACATTCCTGAGTGGGTGCCAAGCCTGGCTGCTGGGTGTCTGGAAATCTGCAGGACATGATGTGTACAACTGAGGCACTGAAAATTTAGGGGAAGTTTTAAAAGTTCCCCTGTCTGCATACCTGGGCTGGCATTCCATTATACTCTACCTATGTTGTGCCCAGAAGGTAAAATGAGTTATTCTAAAACCTCCTGGGATTCTGATCACTACAGCACTTTGGTCAAGTGTTACTAACGAGGAATAATCATTAGGCTAACAGTACACTGAAATGTGGTCTTTTCACTTTTGATATGGTACCTGACAAATCCACCAAGGTGTATGAGTGTGTAAAGATCTCTGGTAAAATTCCTCTCTTATGCATTAATTTAATTTACAACAGAAGCACCTTCTACCCCTGCTGTCAGCTCCTGACCATCTTGTCTCACCTATATTTAACTTAAGCCTGAAGGGCTCTCTGTGGGTGGCAGAAGCCATCAGTCTCCCCAAGGAGCAGCACTAATGACAGTCAATTCTGCAAAAGGGAACAGTGGGTGATCCACCCTGAGTGCTGGGCTGGGAAACTGTTGTCATCTACTTGTCACCCAGATTCTGGCAAAGTTTCCTTTTTTATAAACATGCTTTGAAATTATTTGAAATGATGACTGAAGTATGACATATATAAAATGAAATAACAAAAAAATGTAACTCTAAGCTTCCTAGTACTTTGATGAAAACCAGGAAAGAATTAGAACTCTGCCCTGTTGCTAAGAAGTCAACAACAATGGTTTAAGTCCATTGATTACACATAATTTTCTTATTTTAAGTGTTAAACATATTTATGAATTAAAGATCAACAAGCAAATAGCAGACCCGCTGCTACATGTATTCCACAGTCAGAAACTTTATAACCACCCCCTCTGCAAAAGACAATGGTATTTCTAGACTGTGCCTCTGTTATTCTTGCGATCGCGCTATAAAACTATTTTAATGACAACAGCTTTATTTGTGGCACTGTGTGATCAGGCCTCAGTCTGACTTAGTAGTTCCTTCAAAAGGGTTTTGCAAGCGTCAGCTTTTAAACACGCAAAGAACACATGAGGTAACAAGACTTGGTCAATGGATATGTACAATATACAACAGCCTTCTCATTTCTCTTTAAAAAGGTCGGTTTGCCTTACATTTGAGATTCGTAAAATACAGAACTGGTGAACCTGACAGTGAATACAGCAACGGAATCACGGAGACTTTCAAAAAATGTTTCCAGAGGAGAATGAGAAGGCGCGCCTGAGCCTCCTGCTGCGGAGACTGAAGCAGAAGCTGGGGAAGGGCTGAAGGCAGAGGGAGGAGGGCACAAGGCGAGAGGAGGGCACAAGGCGAGAGGAGGGCACAAGGCGAGAGGAAGGCACAAGGCGAGAGGCTGGCGCGGCTCGGAGGGAGCGCAGCAGCCGAGATCCCCGGCGGGCAGCGGCAGCCCTGGCCACAGGATGGCACTGCTGGGTGTGTTTCCATCGCAGCCACCACGCTCCGGCTTTTTAACTCTCTCCCGGCACACCAAGCCAGACATCGCCGAGCAGAGGCGGCGCATCCCCACGGCTGTCTCCCGAAAATGGCCCTGTCTCCCGAAAATGGCCCTGTCTCCCGAAAATGGCCCTGTCCCCGCGTTCAGGCGAAGCAAGGCTACGCGCCTGCAGATTCTGTGGATGATCACACGTGGCAGGCAAACAATGCCAAACCCGCGCACGATGTCTTCGTGTTGGATGCCCTTATTACAGCGATAACATCTTCTCCAGCGGTATGCTTCTCCGAATGCCAAGTCTGACTTACACCGCATCTTTCTTTCATCAATAATTTCCTTTTTTACCTCTGACACAACCGCTGCCAGCTCCATCCACCCCCCCTAAAACACTCCCCCCCATGCCACGAGAGGACTACAGCTTGCTTGGCACTTGCAGCCAAAAGCAAGTGTAGAGTGAATGCAAATGTTAACAAATTGGGTTATTTACGTTTTTCATTAATTTTGAAGCAGTGCACGTCACCAGCTTAAGGATAGAGGGTATTATCCCCAATCTCATATTAACTTCTCTTTCCTTTAAAAAACAGCTTGTTATGGTAAGGGAAAATGCAATTTAACAGTTCTTTAGAATAATTTCTTACCTAATAGCTACAGAAAACAAGTTGAGATTACATTATCAACCTTTAAGGTTCAGTCATATCACAAAGGTCAATGAAAAAGAATGAACATCTATTATACATTCAGAACTGGTTGAAAACAAAAGCTTTCCTTGGCATATATCGTGTTTTTCAGAGTGTGATCCATGGCTTTTTTGTTTTCTGTAGTATTATTTTTCAAATAACTTACATTTGGCCAGACTGTAAACAGCAAAACAAGGTACAGAATACTAATGAAAGATGAATCATTCACTTTCTTGAATATAAAAGATGTGATATTTTACATATATGCAAATTATTAACCTGATCCTTATTCTATTAATTTAAATATTTTCTTATGTAATGTGGACTGAATTTGACCCATAACATTTCCATCCATTAAAAATAATTAGAGAAATTCTTAAGCTGAACTTAATGCTTGGGTAAACAGTCTCATACCACAACTGCAATTTTCATCCCCAGAGCTGAAGAGACTTACTAAATACTATTAGCATATGCTTCTCTCTTATGAAGGGTTTGGTTCAGTCCAGAGGGTTTCTGGGAAAAATCCCAGTACCCACTTCAGCTGTTGAGAGTGAGGGCACTGCTATGAAGCAGGACAATTCATGTGACACACAGGATTATGATGAAAAAGCATCTAATGCCTGAAGTCATAAGGACAGTTCAGACCTTTTGCTGAGATTGGTAATCAAGTTGCTAATTACTGTCAGAGGTTCAAGTTTTCATAGGTGTTTAATCATGTATTCCATTTGAAAACAACGCAATTTATTTGCCCCAAAATCTTCTGGGATATGACCCATAATCAGCTTGAAAAGAGGGAAAGATGGATCCTGGTATCTGGAATATCCATTTTTGGGGTATCAATTCCATTTGAGTAGACAGCATCTTACTCAGAGCAACTATACAGAATATTTGACTAAACTCTGGCTTTGTGTTCACACAATCTTCCCAGATTTTCTCTCCTGACATTACTCATATTCAAAGCAATGCCTTCTGCAAGAGCGGGTGCTCCAGTTCCCCTGCTGATTCCCGCAGTATCCAAGACTCCCAAACCAGAAGGCAACTGCAGTGTCTCCCCTTAAAATACCATGCTCTAAAACTTCACGTCTCTTGAGGAAATAAGGACTAGGCAAAGGAGAAAAGCTCCAGTTGATACAAACATAGCTTGACAATCAGCAACACTGAGAAAGGCAACCAGACTGCAGAATGTGCAATGACCGATAAACGAGATTTAGGTGAAGTTTCACACATCTATCCTTCCCCCTCTGTGTGACAGAAGCTCTTTAATGATGTTGTTAGGGCCCCTAGATGGAGTAAGAGTCTCGATGTACATGGCCACTTATCTGTCATCCTGTATTTTACACATGGAGTCCTTAAAGATATCCTACAAATCCAAGACTAAAGAGTTTCAAGGCAAAATATAGATGGATGAACTGTGGAAAATTAAACTTAGGGAAGATCAGGACCTTTACAAGAGATGCAGTATGATACTAGTGTCAACTTCATTTATCAGAAATTGAGTTCAGCCTCCTCAAACAATACACACTGAGAGACTGATTCATTCTTCCCTTTGTGCCATAGTGATGTCAATGAGTTCAAATGAGTTACTTTCAATTTACTCCCTGTCAGGAAAGGAGATATCTGTCTATCCATTCACATGGACCAAAGAAAAGGCTGAGCAGACAGAGAACTTCTGTGGAATTAGCCCACACTTTTCTCAGTAAAGGGCCAAATACCCTGCTAGAAAACCTCTGCAGACAAAAATAGTATCACAGATACAACTCAGTCTGAATTCAGCCTGGGAATGCCTTGATTCAGCGCAAGGAAAATGCCTCTGTAAAGCCATTGTATATCACAAACATTAATGCCAGGAAGCTTAATGTTCATTGTATAGAGACCCAGAACTGTATTAATAACAATGCCCACTGAGGACATTATATTGTGCAGTCTCTTCACACTTATAAAAGCAGGAAATTATTTTTATGGCCAACATCTTCTGTTTGCACAATTTGTCCTAGCATACTAAATACCTGCTGTATGAAATCTTCCACTAAGACTTACAGAAAATAAAACTAGATGCAGTAAAATATGATAAAATAGAGACGTTAAAGCTTCTCTCTGAACATTCTGGGTGTTATGAAGTTGATCTATATTACTAGAGTTGCACAGACTTGACTTTTGATGTAACTGAAAACAAATGAGCATGGAAAAAACACTCTTCAGGAATTACAGGAGGAAAGAATTATAATAAAAATGACATCAGGTCCCACATTCTTACTTCCCTTCTAGGGACTATTTGCTATCTTCACCCTGAAGAAGCCCATAATCGCTGAGAACATTCACCACTGGCGGTGGCTGGCTCCACAGTGGGCTTATTTGTAAAAGTTACTGGAGACAGAAATGAGAAATGGCTGGAGACAGATCAGACTTTCTGTGTGAGTTTGTGATGGAGACCACTGTTTAGGCAGGAAGATGGTGCAGGCTATGGTTAAGGTGGAGGAAAGCTCAGCAGTGCCTACTTGTTCTCCTGAGCCGACTGACAGCTTGGAAACCAGGACAAGGCAAAAAAAGTTCAGCGAAATTCCCAACTTGGCAGATGCAATGGAGAAGGACTTCAAAACATCAGGAGGAATTTCTTCACTGGAAGGGTTGTTAAGCATTGGAACAGGCTGCCCAGGGAGTCAGCTGGGGGAGTCACCACCCCTGGAGGTGTTCAAGAAATGCCTGGATATGGTACTGAGTGCTGTGGTCTAGTTGAAAAGGTGGTGATGGGTCAAAGGTTGGACTTGATGATCTCAGAAGTCTTTTCAATCTACGTAACTTTGTGATTCTGTGAATGCAATCCTACAACACACATATTGGCCAAAATAGTCGAGCTTATCCTGTCAGGAATCTGCAAGGACATAAAAACTTTCCCTTGGTCTCTACAGAAAACACGTATGTATGCACTGAGCTCACATATAACTCCACCAGAATAACTGCTTCAAGTCCAGAATGGAGATGCAGGGCTTCAAGACAAAGGTCCATAGGAACAAAGGACCATGATCACCAAACTCACAGGTAACTGCTCCAAAGATGACTTGTTACTTCTTCTTCCCCTTTCCACATAAACAGGATGTCACACAGAAAAACCCCCGAGAGAATGACCCAAATGTGACAGGCATTCTGTCACACTGCTTAATGTACTCTGACACATTATGGAGGTGCTCACTCATGTGACGTCGGGGCAGACCCAGCAAAATACCCAAACAGGGCAGACCAGAACAGCCCAAGCAAAGGGAACAAAGGCTCAAGTCTAAGAGAGGGTTTGCCTGAAAAAATGTTCTTGGAACCAAGAGGATAACAGGAAAAGAGAGAGCAGACAAGAGAATGAGGGTTGCAGGGAAGTCAGAGATAAAGCAAATGCCACAGATAATAACATGAGGCTGAAGAAAGGACAGGGAAATAATGAAGGTGACTTAAAAACAGCAACAGATTGAGGGAAAAAACATGAGGGTGAAAGAAGAAAAAGCTCTCATGCAAAGAATAAGAAGATACAGTGATTCTGTGATCATGAAGGTATTGGTTTGTTTCCACCAAACAGTAAGTATACATACATTTTGCAATTTTTAGACTGTCCACAAGATTACCAAAATAATAATAATAACAACAATAATAATAACAATAACAATAGTAATAATAATTTATTTTCTTCTGTTTGAATTGTTTATTAGGAGGTCCAATGTGAAATAGGATAAAAAACTTTCTGGATTGGGGCAACTAAGCCAAAGGCTGCCAGACAAAGGTGAGTGATGCCTATTACCAGCAGCAGATGTTTAGAGACATGAGTGGGAACGGAACAGACTGTCCAGCCTTACACGTTCATCAGGAAAGCCATCAGAAATAGCACAGTCAACAGCAGTCTTCACAGAGTTCAGGAAGTCAGTAAGAAGAGACTTTCAGCTATGATCTAGTTACAAAAGCTGTCTGCATTCAGGCAGAGCTGTGCCACCTGTGTAGCAGAGGGCAGCATGTAGGTATACTTGTGACGTGACCTAGGCCATGTGTCTGTCAACTTCGGACTTAAAGAAAGCCAAATCAGTCATTTTCCTCTTTAAAGGACAAAATAATATTAGCTGACAATCTTCTGCAACTACTGTTTCCAACAGGAGCCACTTGGGATCATGGGTGTGTTTGAAAAATCAATCTCCAAGCAACTGAAAATGTAAGAGTTTTAAGGCAGATATCCACGTTTCACTCCTTTTGACATTAAAATTAATTCCAAATATTCACTAATAGTTCTTGTCTCAGTCTTGGAAGAGACACACTTGCAGTGGCAGCCTTTAAAAGCAAATACTCAGGGACATCTGAGATAACACAACCCTCTTATATAACAAGAGTACACTTCATGCTAACACTGAAGAAAAGGCTGAACAGCAGTCCCTCAATGAACATGCCAAATATACAGGTTATATGCCAGCTCTCTAACAGCTATTATGATCGTCAAGCATATTAATAAACTTTTACAGTTGAAAGGAAAAGAAAATCTGAACCTATTTTCAGGATATTGTGCTCTGAGCGAACACTTACAGACTAAGGATTTGTCTGCAGGGAATATGCTAAATCAAGCCCTTTTGAACTTTTGATTAAATAATTGATGCATAATGCAGAATGTATAATATATGCATCCTTTCTCCATAGTTGCCTGGAAACCCATATGGAACAGTACTAGCAATTGCAGAAGCATTTAGTCTCTGAGTCGTTGGTGAAGACAAAGGAACAAGAAAGTTTTTAAAATCATTAACTTATCTCTCTTTCCATTCTTCAAATACTGCAGGATACCAGAATTAGTAACTTAGACAATGGTATCATGACTCCTGTAATATAGAGTGGCTTTTTAAAGCTGTATCTCTTGGAGCCCAGTGAATAATGTCATTCACTGTAAGGGAACTTGTAAGACTCAGATTTGTTAAAATAGAAAACAAAGAACACAACTAATATTTCCAGCCTCTACCTTTATGTAAGAGTAATAAGCCAATCATAGAATATCCAAGGTGGTCAACAGAGAACAACAGAAGTAAGAACGCAAAATGGTGATTTTCTTTCCAAATTATAGGATTTTAAGCAAATCTCATAAAAGACTGATCACTTAGGGTTTAGAAGAATATGAGAATTCCATGATCACAAATTCAAGAGGCAGATTGTTTCAAATTGCAGCCAAGAAGACCTTTTGCACTTCTCAAGTAGGCAACACTGCTTGTCATTCAGTTTGATTGCTCTGTGACCCAGCCTGAAACTATCTTGTGCTTTATTGCTTCAAAGATGAAAGGAAAAACAGGATAAAACCCAACAATGAGAACAGAGCACTAACCATGGAAACCCACAGTGATGAAGGACTAAATTATTTAATCTACAAAACTCTGTAATCATCATAATTTGGTGGCTCTGTTTCTGACGGTCATCCTGAGAAAAAGAAGGGCAAGCACAAAACTGCATGGGCTATACAGTTCTTGAGATGTAAAAGGCAGGATAGTGACAGTGAATACCTCCTGCCATGGCAGGGATCCTCATGGGATTCTTGCACCTTTGCACATTTGTTGTGCACTCTATTTCACATTTGAGACAATCAATACTCACTGGGTCAAAGGAGGAATGTCTTTATACTACACTGGCAAGAGGTCTAGTTTGAGTAAAGAGAAGCAGTTACATGGTCCTACATCAAACAACACGTAAAGATGAAAGATTTAGTGGTTAAACATCAACAGGACAGACTGGAACACTTGTGAATATCCTCCAGCTTTGTGTTTAGGGAGCTCTTTTGCATATGTAAGATCAACGTAGATTTTCTCATGCAGAAGAGAAAGTTGAACTTGGATGTCCTGTTAACTTCCTCAGCCACTGGGCAACACAAAGGTCACAGCACCATTTACAGTGGGCAATCAAGAGCTGCTTATCCTTTCCTTTTACTACAAGTACCAGATATTGTGTCTTTTCATTCTATGGTGAATGGCATGTTGAATGGGATGGGATAAAATGATATTTTATGTGTCAGCCCAGCATAGTAAAAATACAGTCAAACCCCAAACCCCAGCAATTTTATTTAGGTTAAATCAAATCATTTTTTAAAAACTGCTTGCCATCATGATGAGGGCCAGTAGCTCATACAGGCTGATCTCATCATTTCATACCCAGATTGTCAGTTTCTAGGACAGACCCATTTTCAGCAGCTTGCTGTAGCATTACAGGAGGTCTAAGAGTACAGACAGAAAAGAGCTTTAAGAAAAGCATCTAAAAATAATGTATTTACAATAACTGTCATTCATTTTCACCAGGAAATTATTACATTGCAGGAGGGGAGAAATTATCCTAACTTAAAAAAATGTAAAAAGGCAGATCAGATCAGATCAGGGAAGCACCCAAAAGCATGTATGGAGACTAAGCTGACATGCCCACGTGCCTCAACTGTGACTACAGAGCCCAGAGGAAGTACAACAAAGAGCAGGTTGGAGGTGGAGGAGACTGCCTTGGACATGCATAAGGTTTCCATCACAGTCATGGCAGCTGTGCTCCCCACGTGGAAACAGCTGTACTACAACCTGGATAGGCCAAAATAATAAAAAAATAATAAAAGTCACACACACAGAACAGTATTAAAGGAAGAAACGAAGACACCAACACCCTAAGGTGTTGAGATTAAACTGCCGGAAAACCAGGCTCCTTTTTTGTCTGCATTAATTAAGCCACTTGTTACCATCACCAGCTCAGCTTTTGATTCACACTTTCAACTGTCAATGATTTATTCTGATCTAGGGAAATCAGCAAAATCTGCTTTTGCAGCCACAGTCACAGAATGATCTCACAACACAATTAGGGTAGTTCATCAAGGACAGCAGTAGTTTTCCAGCTATACAGTTCTGTATTAGTGAGTGATGTCTAATGGTAAAATGGTTTTGATTATGATAGGTTGTTATGTCCTACTCCTGGCTGTCACCATACCCCAGAGGGAATTTGCATGTGAACATGGTATTTCATCTCAGCATGTTAATAAATTCACTGAGAACCAAGTACTAAAATAAATCAACTGCACAATGATCACTGGGAATAACTATAAATTGTGGGTTTTGATGGTTCCCGGATACTGGTGAATGTCCAGAGATATGTCTAACTGCTGTCACTGGTCTTTCATCCTTGTTTTAGGAAAGCCTGTGATGCTTCTGTGCCTGGATGCCACGGATAAACAGCAGCAGATCAACCTTGCCAAGACAGCATTTTCCTGGCAGTAAGGGGAGCTGAGCAGGAGTTATGTTTGCTGAGAATGTACTCAAGGGCTCCAAAACCTGCTCCAATGCACTGGAAGTGAAATAAAGGACAATACTCTCCTGTTTGAGTTGGCCAGAGCAACATTGGTTCACAGGTTTTTCAAGTTCTGTGACTGTTTCAGACCTCATGCTGCTCACCTGTAGTTTTTCCATCTCCCTCCTTGATGCTTGCTGTGTGCAACATCTAGGACCACCTTTAAAGCACATTTAGAAAATTTTTATGATAAATTCAGCTATTCCCATTTGGTATATTTTGTACAGTCCAGACTGGAATAAACACATGGCATGTTTGATCAGGTTCCTGTACCTGCTTTTATTACCCCAAATAATGAAATTTAACCTCAAACAATTAGGGTGCTGCTATTTCCGAGACTATATCCAACACCATCCGCCAGTAGAATGGCCACAATCAGCTCACACACTCCTGGCTTTACAGTTTGGGATTTCAAGATGACATCATCACCAGCAATGCGTTCTCCAGGGTCCATCTGTCCACAGCTCTTCGTATTCCCTTGGAATTATTCACGCCCAAGTCTCAGTATCTTCTCAAGACTTGTTTAGTATTTATTTGATTTTTTTTTTTCCCAGAAGAGGCATCCATGTCTTGTGCTGGTATTTATAACTCAGGGAAGACTATTGCTATTGCAACAGGTCTATTGTTACAGGAGTTCTGTAAAGCAATCAGCAAGTAGCCTGCAATTATCTCTTTCTATACCCACCACATCCTCAAAGGTACCTACATTACCTACAGAGTTTCTCTTTTCATTATTTCCAATTTTAGAAATTGTCAGCAGAAATAAGAAGCATAAAATTATTTTATATTCATGGTGAATTAACAAGGTTTCCCAGCTTTTAGGATTTCTGCATTCAGAATGTCATGTGTCTCCTGCTTTTGGGATTTCTGTAACATATTGAATCCTACATTTGGGCACTAAGCAGATTCACAAGTGTGGCAACAGTAATTTGTAAATGTTATTATTATTTATTTGCAGGGTTAACTTAGGTAAAGAGGAACGCTTCAATTTGCAGGGATTTTTCTTTGAAAGATAACAGAGATTTTTCAAATTTATCTACTTCTTTTTCCTGAGTCCTTAAGAAGAACTTTTTGCTTTTCTGAAGAACAAGGCTGAACTGGATTAAATTCTATCCTGTTTGACAAATAATTGCAATGACTGATAATGACTTTTCACACTTTGATGACTGTATTTAAACTGTCGCTTTAAAAATGCTCAGAGACATTTCTATAAAAGAAATACTTTCCACACGCAGAGTATTTCCCCAAAGTTTTATGGAATTATCAGAAAGACATATATTTGCAATTTTAAAGACTGTTGGCTAAATATCTGCAAAGAAATCTTCTTCTTATGAAAATGAAATAATTTCACAAAGCAAATTATTTGATCAACAGTGTTAGTACTCTAGGCGCAACACAGGTAGCAAAATTCTGGTAAAAGGGGGTAAACTGCCATGTTCTCTATCATTTTTGCCCAGATAGTTTAACTAGTTTCAGGAGAAACTCTGCAAGAGAGAACAGCTTTTAGAATATGGTTTTTGCCCATTGCATACTGCCTACTTGCCAGTTAAACCCAGCCTGCTGCTGAAGGTTTCAGCAAAAAACTGCTTTTGTAGTGAGAGAAGAATTCACAAAGGAAGGCCAGGAGATGAACCTGTGTCTGTGTCTGCATTAAAGGCAGCAGAAACAAACAGTGCACTGTGTGTGCTAAGTGTAGCTGCCTGTTAAACGACATCCCATGACTGCCTATGCTAATGGGCACCTCCGGGTAAAAAAGATGGTGCTAATAAAGCCTCTGCTCTGTTCCTTGGAACAAACACTTCTGGCACTCAAAGCAGCTCTCTGCTTCCATCCTCATATACCATCAGACTGTAGCCAAGAGCAGCTCTCTGCTATTTATTAAATTAGCTCTTTAAAGGAACCCCTCAAATACAGTCTTTTCAAGCAATTTTTCCCTAATAAGTCTGGGCCAGTGTGCCAGGGCAGGGCAGGAGAGCACAGCTGAAAGAAGACAAGGATAGTTTGAATGACAGGAGGTGCTATGCACTGGGAGTGGAGCAGAGCTGTCTTTGAGCTTTTTCTTGTTATATTCTACCCTAAATGAAGCAGCTCAGATGTAGCAGAAAGGTTTTTTTCCCTGTGAACTCTTTTTTTTTTTTTTTTCTTCTCATGAACTTACTGTTGGGTGGTGGATAATGACAATTTCTGTAGGGGAAATAAGTTCCCCAAAACAGTAGGTGACATGATCCAGGGGTCTGGTATTAACCATTTCAAGGGCAGTGCTCAGTTCAATGGCTCCATGTTTAGCAGCTCTTTCTTGGACAGCCATTGCTTGAATACCTGTCAGGTGAATGAATGACTTCTTTTCCCACTGATAAGAGAAACCCATCTGGGAGAGCAGCAATCTACCCAAAACAACCAGAAGAAACCTGTACTTGATGGTGGAAAGACACACACAGTCCAGCTTGTTCCAGAGCAACAGGCATTCCTTAAATTGCACAGAACCTAATTCTTAGGACGACATTTTAAATTTCTCTTTTTTTTTTCCCTTCAGAAGTGATACAGTATAAATCTTGAAACAAGATCAGCAAATTACTCCTCCTACATTATTAATGGAGACCAGAAGCTAAGACCTATCCATGAGTGACTTGGCACAAGCAGGCAAACTGCAGGGCACTTGCACTCTTTATGAAGAGAACCAATAGTCCCACAAAAGCAGATTGCAACTGATAAATAAGAGACACAAAATTAAGATTAACAACCAGTGTATTTTCAGCCAGCCAGACACTCCCAGCAGTGAGGCTATTGTTAGCCCTTAGGTTTTTTTCATCTGCTTTGCATGCAGTTGCATACATACTTTGCTATCGCTGTCCATTTAATTGGGTACTTTTGTCACCTCAGACTACTGTATTCTGTTACCATGAAAAGGAAGTGAAAATGTTATCCTCCTAAACATAAGATTTAAAAAACTAAACAACTGAATACAACATAATAGTGTCTTTCAACAAATTTTCTCCTGAATGGGAGAAGCCAGCTGCCAGACAGGTACTAAACCCCCCCTGGGTTTTGTGTCTGGCAGACTGCTCATAATGCAATACCAAGCCTTCAATCCATACTTCAGCTAAGGACATATTAAAAATATGAAAAGTGTGCTACGGAAGTGATTAAACTATCAGCTCTGTGGCTAATAACAGAGTAAACACTCTCCAAAATATTTTCCATCACAACTTGGCCTCTCTAGTATGTTTGGACAGCATAAGCTAAACATTTCTGTAACACAGACAGATGTAACCCCAAAATTAGGAACTTAACAGGGCAGTAAATTTCTATCTACAGTGATAATTTTTTAACATATTTACCACTGTGTGTAGCACAAGCACAGCCAGGTTGTCATTCTAGTCTATATATGAGGACTGAAACCCACTTGTTTTCTCTGCATTGGTTCTCTCCCTACTGCTACTGCTGATAAGAGTTCCCTTGGTCAGGGTTTTTTTTTAACTTGGTGTGGAAAGGTCTGGTAAACCACATATACCCAAACCTGCCCTTCTAAGTATTTGCATACTATTTTGAATGGAGAAGAAATACATGGAGATACACTCCATTACAGATTTAATATGTATTTCCCCTTTAAAGTTCACAGCACATGACTGTGCTAATAGAAAATGCAGCCGTGAAGGGAAAAAGACTGAATCTCAGAAGAGAAGTTAAAAAAAGTCACTCATCAAGTGGGAAATTTCTCAATAAAACCTAGAGGGAGTAAGACAGATACGCAGAGATTACAAGAAGGTTCAGTCTCTCAGAAGAGCTGTCTAGCTGGCCTTCTGGAAATAAAGGGGTCTGACCAACATTGCACTTACTTTGCTGCACCCTAAATAGAAGGAGACTGGAAGCACCATTTTTTCTCACACAGCTGCTATAAAAGCATTTAATTTGCAGGGCCGTGCTGGAACCCACAAATGCTATTCACAAGAAAACTGGAGAATGCAGTTTACGTATTAAAGTCATGGCCTGTATCCTGACCCACCCTTCTATGACTAAATCACTAGCATATTTGAGGCAAGTTCCTTATGAAAACAGGTTAATATCTGAAGTCTGCCCAGGCACTCTGATTAGTGTCCTTTGCAATGCCCGATCACACGGTCCCGGTTTGTCAGTGGTACCAAGGACAGACTGGGGAGTGCAGTGGAAAGCTTACAACAATGGTAGGTGAAAGAAGGGCTGGCATACTTACAGTTGCATTTCTTCTGAACAAATCTAAGCTTGCATGCTGTTCGGTAGGTGGACAATCGGATGCGATCCAGATCCTGAGCCCCTAGTGGAAGAGAATAACGGTGACATTTGTATGGAATATGACCTGTGCGTATCTTTGCTAGCAGGGAAGCCAGAGAACAAAGAGGACACATGAGCTGCCTCTGCTTAACAATTTTCAAGGCTCTCTCCTTTGCAGAGAGAGTAGAGAGGAGTGAGGAGTAAGAAGGGGGATGTCAGGAGCTACAGCGTTAAAAGAATTTTATAAAGGAAGGCAAGGAATAGTCAGCCCACTGTGTCTGTCACTTTGAAGAACAATCTGGTCAAGCTGCAGGCTAAAAGACACACTGGCCAGGCTCCAACAGCAGGGAAAACCACAGCTGAATTTTAATATTTAACAAAAAAAGCTCGTAACAAATATCTTTAGCTGACATGCCATATCAGAACAAGGTATTGCCAGCAAACCAAATCAGAAAACATACCATGCTGTAACTTAAGGTAATCTGCAGAAGGGGGCAATGACAATGCAAGGGGTGTGAGGCCTTTCTCTGTTTTCTGGATGTATGTTCTCTGCAACAGAGACCTCTGAGGGTCAGCTCTAAGCTTGGCCCTGGCTGCTGCAACTTAAAGATCTGGTAACATTTCCAGAGCAGCTGTCCAGGAAATGGGAACAAACTAAGTGGCAGCTACCTCACATACAAAGACAGTACACAGGGGCCAGTGTGGGGCAGAACCTGGCACAGTGTCCAACAAACTCATCCAAACAAGGTGCAGTCAGGATGTAAGAGGAGTGGAATACAGGCCTGCTTTTACACAAGCTTCCTAAATGCTTTAAGGTTTCTCAGCTGAACTGCTGCCATATGTTGGCATCTGTAGCAGAATACTCTGTGTAAGTGGGGGTCAAACAGCTCAAATTTTCTCCTATTTGCAGAAGTATCAGTGATGGATGGAGAAGGTGGATCATGCTGCTTTTGGTGTTCAGGAATGCTGGGACCAGCCTGACTCCACAATCCCAAAGCTAAACCTTCTGAGGACATGAAAAACAGTCTTGCCTGACAGAAATCAGCACTGGTGAGGATGTGGCAGACAAAGTTCCTGATAAAGGAAGCAACAAGTGATAGTACTGATAACTTATCAAGAGCTGCTGAGGTGGCACAGGTAGCCTAGAAACATTTGATTGACAGGCAATCACTTTATACTATAAAAGCTCAGTTCCATTTTTAAATGGCAGGGACTTCTAACACGCTCCTTCTGGATATGTATGTGGTGATTCCTCCCTTGAGTGGGAACGCTGCTCAAGGTTATTCCTTGAGGCCAAGTGAGAGATTTGCCCACAGTGTTGATACGGGTCAGTAGCACCAATCTCTACTTAATAATTATTAAACTGGCTTTGAAACAATTTATCTTGTAAATAGTACCCTATATTAATAGTCATAACTATCTATACTGTCCAGTAACTAGTTTTGATTAAAATACTTTAGTTTAATTATTATCATCATAATCAATTTGAATAAATACTTATTTTATTCCTATAAATATATTTGGTTTGCTATCCTTAATCCCACATGATGAAGTAATATAAAGTATCAATTATGTAATTGATATATATAATCTTTAAAACATAAACTCTTGACCAAGTCTGAGACTAGGACTGGATTGAGCTCCACCCAGACTACTCTCTGAGAAGGAGTCTCCAGAGTGAGAGGGGTCCTTTCTGCACCTTGTGGCTCAATGGGAGGGATTTCTTCCGTAATACACCTTGCCTGAAGCTTCCATTCTGCCTGTGGCAGCACTGTTCACCCACACTTTCTTAAACAATGTCACTCTTCAGACCTGAATTTTTCAAATGTACTCTTGAGCTGTGAGATGAAAATGAGAATGATACTCTCCATCCTCCCCATATTCTGCTCATTTCCTAATCAAATTCTCCCACACTGTCTTCCCAGGGCTCCCAGCTACTCCCTTTTGCCAGTTAGCTGTCTTAACACCATCTGCTCCTGGGAGAAATTACCTTTGACTACTTAACATGGGAAGTATTTTTGTGAGTTTTTTCCATCATATCCTCAATTGTTAAAATTATACAGGTTTTCTCCTTCTCCATTAGTATCTCACTGACAGCTTTTGGAAAATTTTTCCACAGGCGAAAGGGAGGATAAAGCTTGCAACACCAAGTTTTTCCTTTTTAATAGGAAAAATGAGTAAACAATGTAAATTCTCCCCTCTTAACTTTAGTGAAAGCTACCAATAAACTTCCAGTGCTCCTTTACAAAACTTCAGCCTTTTAACAAGATTTAAAGAGTGAAAGCAAAGTGAGACTCTGGTTCACTGAGCTTCTGAGTTTGCAGCAATAATCCTAAATAAATAAATTTGTAGGAAAAGTTGCTGTTTTTCTTTCTTTTTTACTATTTGCATGCACAGTGGATGGTATTATTTTGATATTATTTGGGGAGTAGGTGTTGCTGATAATACCCTGGAAAAGATAATTTAATTTTGTCATGATTCACATTTTGCCACAGTCAGAGATCTATTTGTCAAATAACTTTTGTAGGAAAGTGCCATCACTTACATGATGGAGAATCCTGAAAAACAAGTGGAAAGATGTGCAATACTGAGCATGGAAAATGAGACAGTGAATTTGTAACTTCCCTACAGGATTGCCAGTGGCCTTCTCCTTCCATTGCTGGCAGTGCCTCACTCTGTTTCCTTTGAATACGCTCATGTCATGTAACACTGTTTGCAGTTTGCAAAAATAACTAAGGGACACACTGCAAGCTTTGGCTTTGTTTGCTTGCTGGATAATACGTGCCAGCACTGATGTACATTTTGAACTCTTCATCAGCGTGGATATACCTGGGCATGTCAGGTCAGACTAAGGGAAGACTAAGACCCAGTGGCTTGATGTCCAATAGAGCATTTTGAGTTATAAGACAAGTTTTAACCACGGGACTCTACAGAAGGTGATAATGATTATGATACTAATTCACAAAAGTTTGTAATCTGGAACGAGAAGGATGCCTCTTCTGAAGGAAAGGAAACAAGAAGGTCGAACTGGACGTCTCAAAATACAGGGAAAATCCCAGTGGTCCAAATTTAAAGTCAGGATCAAATCATTCGATTCGTTGTTCAGGACAAACTTCCCACTTAAAAAGACTTGAAAAGTTGGATTTTTTTTTCTCTTTTCTATCTTGTGTAGTCTGGAACATGACCCACTTTCTAAAATTATTGCGGGGTTTTAATCACAGACTTGCAGATTTAAGTCCCAAGAACCGAAACTGCTGGCAAAAGCCTTTATACTATGAATTTTCTTCCTCTGTGGAGTTTAGCTTTTTACCATAGGCTTATGCCTAACAGAACGTTAAGAATCTTCACATGGCCCACAATATGTAGGGCATCAGGAGCACATGGTTTTTGTTAAACATGTTAAGCGGGTGGGCTTGCACACAGCCAGGGGCACCTGAATGCAATGCCAGGATAAACTTTGGTTTCAGTGAAGCACACCCTCCACACACAGAGGCATCCTCTCAGGTGCCCTGAGAATGCAAAGTTCAGTATTTTATGAATATGGCTAAAATACATCTAGTTTTTCACAAAGACTTAATATTTTCCCCTCTTTTTACCTAGCTGGAACACCCAGTTCTCTGTGTACATATGTAGTAGGTGGAGGAATGGAGGCAGGCAAACAGAGAAGGGAAGCACACCTGAGATAAACCAGACTCAGGTAAATATGCCAAAATACTGAAATGTGCAAGAAAAGGCAGACTATAACTAATGGTGTACAATACAGGAAAACAGTCCCTCCTCTGCCTCCAACTGCTGATTTTCCCAACACCTCCTTAACTCCTCCAAAACAATTCCACATCAAAACAGCCTTCAAAACTGTGGAAACAAACCATAAATCCTCACATCAAAGTCCTAAGCATTTTAGGAATATTTCAAAGTAATTGAAATTAACGGTACCTGTGCAACTGACTTTAGCTGATAAAAAATCAAGGCCCCTCTGTAATTCTAATTAAAACTATAGTGTGTTCTGATAATGGACAAATACATTTTTTAATTCTGGCGAAAGAACAATACCTCCCTCCAAGGGTCCAAGACGTTGTACACAAGAGACAAGTGAATCATAGAGTAGGATGAGTTGGAAGGGACCCACAAGAATCATTGAGTCCAACTCCTGGCCCTGCACAGGATAATCCCAAAAATCACACCATGTGCCTCAGAGCATTGTCCAAATGCTTCTTGAACTCTGTCAGGCTGGTGCTGTGACCACTTCCCTGGGGAGTCTGTTCCAGTGCCCAACCACCCTCCGGGTGAAAACCCTTTTCCTGATATCCAGCCTAGACCTCCCGTGACACAGCTTCATTCCATTTCCTCAGGTCCTGTCACTGATCACCAGAGGAAGATCAGTGAGAAATATTCATGAGTTACAACAGCAAGCCCTGAGTGACACTGAAATAATTTAACATAATTTAACATTTTATAATGGCACAACAGATCTAGTGGACACTGTGGAATGGGCCAAGACAGTTCCTGGTAGGCCATCTGAGTGAGAAGTCTTTAATTTGGAGAGCTAAGATGTAGGGCTCAGCCCTGGGGGAACAGTCCTGAGCACACTGAATTCCCCAGCACACACCTGGCCTTTCAGTATGCACTGAAATAATTCCAGTCCCAGTAATCCCATCTTAGTCTCCCACCAAAGATCAGGGCGATGCTCTGTCATTGTTTACTACATGGCAGGGGACAAACAACAGGAAGCTTAGTAATTACACACAGAACTCAGGTACATCTAGTAACAGGGCAACAGTCTAAAACTTGATAGGCAATAGAATTTCCTGGAGAAACAGTGGATTGGTTGTACGAGAAATTAGAAATGACTGTCAGAAGTGCAGGAACATTGTTGGTACAGTACATCCCTGACACACTATCCTGCAGGGAGCACAGAACCTCACTAGGAACTATAAAAAACACGCTGAACTAGGGTATGAGTCTCTGTGCTGTGTCTGGCTGAGATGCAGTTAACTTTCTTTCCAGCAGTCTGCTGTGTTTTAGATTTGCGGCTAAAAAGTGTTGCTAACACACTGCTGCTCCAGCTGTTGCACAAGAGTGCTCTCACAGCACCCAGGCTTTCTCCTTTCCTACTCTGTCACCTCCCAGGGTTGTTTGGGATGGGCAAGAGGCTGGGAAGAGACACAGCAAGGACAAATGGCCCCACCCGGCCAGAAGGTTAGTCCATATCTTGCAATGTCATGCTCAGAAATAAAACTGGGGTAGGGAAAGAAGGGGGTGGGGAGTTTTGTCTTCCACGGTGGACACTGCTCCACCACTGGCTGGGCATGAGTCTGCCTTTGGGAAGTGGGGAATAGCCACCTTTGCATCACTGGTTCTTGGTTTCTGTCGTAATTTTTTCCCTCTCTTTCTGCCACTTAATCAAGTCTTTATCTCAAGCAACGATTTTGCTTGCTTTTGCTCTCCCTATATTCTCTTCCACCCCGCTGGGGGCTGGTTAGGGATTAAGCAAGTGTGGAAGTTTGGCAGCTGGCTGGGGTCAACCCACCACAGATACCTCCAATAAAAGATGTAGCTTTTGGAGACCTTTATCCCTCTCCATTGCAACCTGTGTATTGCAGCATCTTTGTCTTAAGAAGCTACTGATTAAAATAATTCAATCAAAAAATCTGATGTAGAAAATCCCTCTTTCATGCTTTGGTCAAATCAGCCCATTTTTGTGCAGTTTTGGTCTCATTCATTTGTGCAACGGAGATTTGAGGTGGAAAGCTTGCATAAATTTTACTGACACTGCATAGCAACTGGCTTGGTCTATCACAGCAAAACATTTCCAGGAAGTACTTACGCATTTCTGCAAACAGCTGCCTTCTTTCTGCCATGGTATTTCCTCTTTTCCCACAGTCTTCAATCATTCTGGAAGACAAAATCATGTGAAAACATTAAGTATTATTCCCAGACTGAACATACGTACAAAACCATCCAAAATTGATCCCGAAGAACCTTTGAGGTTGACTGGTGCTCCACGTGGATCTGATGCCTTTTGCCAGCCTCTGTGTGGCGTGGTTCGTGGAGAACCTGGTCCTCAAACTGTCCTCCATTCCCTGGACTCTGCTTTCAAGCATTTGTTCCCCCCCCCACCCCTCTCTCCCAAAGGCAGTGTTCAGTTTTTCTGCTTGATGTAACTAACTGGCTTACATAACACAAGCTCTGAAATTCATTTTAGGTTTTCTTAAATAAGGAATCCTCAGTTTAAATTATGTAAGAGAGAAGAAATCATAAAAGATTCGGATATTATTTTATAGTCTCAAAAACTATGTTCTAGCCAATTCTATTTGGAGGAGACAAAAAAACCCAACAAACAACAGCAACTAAATCTCTACTCCATAACATAATACATGCTATTTACCCAAGCAAACACTCTCCCAATATTCATTCAAATTCAGGATAGGATATTTCTGATTAAATGAGTTTCAGAAAAAGGCTCAGAAGTAAGAATATATTTTCCTTCAGTTTTCAGATGAA
The DNA here is from genome assembly GCA_026261815.1 of Monarcha castaneiventris obscurior. NCBI lineage: Eukaryota > Metazoa > Chordata > Aves > Passeriformes > Monarchidae > Monarcha > Monarcha castaneiventris. The sequence continues at coordinate 5,865,263 of JAMPIT010000379.1, read as the reverse complement.
AAAATCTTTCAAATATTTTGAAGAGCACTACTGCTAGATAGAGCATAGAGAAAAGCGACAGCTTCTCTCACAGCCAGCATTCAAACCATAAAAGACTAAAAGCCTTCAGAGTAAAGATAAACATCTTTAGCAGCACTCAAAAAATTAAAACTAGTGTCAGCACCACCACTTCCTGTGGGTAATTACCCTGTCGAACCAATATCCTTTCCTGCCTGCCGAGTCTGGTTAGGGCTTCTGACCTGCATTTTAATCTACATCCTCATGTCAACTAGACTGTGTAAAATAACATCAGACTACCTAGGTTATAAAAGAGATGCTCTGTACAAGCCTGCAATCAAAAATTGCACTGTATCCCATAGCAAACCTCCACATGTATACAACAAGAAGGATAAAAGTATGGGATGCTGAAGTCTACCATCACCAAAGAACTCAACACAGAAAACCAGTTTCCTTTTATTTCTCAAAGACAGAAAGGCAATCACATAAGGGATGTTTTGTTGTGCAGGGTTTTTTTTTTTCCCTTTCAAAATGCACTGTTCAAATGAAGTGGTGGTACATTATAATTGCCTCTTCCAAATAGCCTATTCAGTTCTCAGAGTACTGATAAAGACTCTGCTGAAATGCTATCTATGGTGGACATTTTGTGATGTGAGCAGCAGCCCCACTAGGCAGTGGACAAAGGGTATGGATGCAGTCTCTTTGCAGGGATATTCAAGTTCACCCTTATGCTCCCATTTGTCCGGGAGGGATATGGATGTGTGTGGCATGGCATTAAGTCTGAGCTACTATGTCCTCCCTTTCTGCACAGATAACAGCTCTCAGTACAGTGCTGCACAGAAGTGGTCACACAGCCTCTGATCTGGGGGTAGCTGGTGTCTTGTTAGCTTGGAGGTGTCAGAGAAGGCTCAAACCTCCCAGTAAAATGAGATACCTCAAGATGCACCAGGCCCAACCAGCATCTTAATTAGACAGCAAGAAGTAGTATCTTTTTTACATGAATCAGCCTTAAATCTCCGCCCATAAAAGATTAAAAGCAATATAATTCCAGTAGCCATGGCTGGAGTTCCCTGTTTCTTTCTGTTTCTAATGAAACTCATAGTAGGAGACAAATTTGCCATGGGAAATGACCAGATCTCGTAGGACAGGTGGGTTAATAAAGCCCTTTGAAAAGATAGCATCTTTTAGTAGGCAGGGCAGTTGAGAGAATACTTCAGAGCAAACACAATTTTTAATTAATATTAATTGCTTGTACAGTTGGCCATCATAATTTTCTCAGACTTCTCCTATATTCAGCATTTTTCCACAAACAATGTGCAACTTGTTTTCAGACCACATACTATTTGTGTTATTCGACCGAGATTGCGTTAATTTGATTTTGGCACAAGGATGACATCATCTTCCATTTCTTGACACAACTGACACTTAAATCTTACAGATTTTTCTCCAGTTAATAATTTGCTGCTTTCATTCCACCAATGTTCTCTAACATTTGTGAAATAATTGCTGGTCTCAGAGTGACTGCTACAAATTTTATTGAAAACATAAAGGGGTGCAACTTTATTCTCACTTCCCTCATACTGCCACCTGGAGAAAAATATTCCTTAGCTATTACTTTTAAATATCTTGCAGAGCCTGGAACGTGGCTCACCTGTGACCTTATTCACCATGCAGAAGAATTTTCCCAGTCTAAATTACATAACAAAAAGTATTTTTCAAATCATGCAAATTGTACACTGTTTTCCACTTCCTTCAGAAAGCCTGTTCTCAAAGTGTCCCTTTAGTGGGGGGGGGGGGGAAATAATAGTTCTTTAACTGGTTTTCCATTTTCTGCAATTCATCCTCCCTTTACTTTTACTGTTTATATCTCCTCATATAAAAATGTTCCCTGGACCTAATCATCATTTTTATGAATGTCCCATTATCTTCTGAAATTGAATCACCCTTTTCACTGCTGGGCTTATGGGGATTACCAGGCCTGACAAATAACTTTTTATTTATAAACACACAGCTCAGGCTTCATTGGAGAAGGAAGGAACTTCCTATTATGTTTTTAGGACTCTTCTTGCACTAGATATTTTGCAGATTTTAAAACAGCCTCCACTCCAAATGACAATCCTAAAATTCCCTGTAACAGGGTAAATGCCATTAGGCTAATGAGAACATTAGTGGTGGCAATATTTTAAGACAGATACATTCTATCCCTCTTTCCTATCTTCTCCTGATAGAAGAAAAGTGATAGATGGTGCTCATCTACCAAAGTATTGGTACTTCTGAGTCGCCACTGACAGGAATTCACTCAACTGTGTCTTCCAAGCTTCTCACATGCATTTTTAACTCTAGGATGTGCTCCAGCCCAGGCTCAACTAATGCCATTGTCAAGGTGCTGGGCATCTCCCTTTTCAGCCTTGCTCCCTGTGACCCAGCTCCCAGGTACCCAGCTCTGCTCTTCCACTCAGATTACAGACTCCTGCTTTGAGCCCATGATGCTTTCACCTCAGTCCCCGGGGCTGGCCCTGAGCTAAGTGACTACAGCCGTGTTCCAGTATTTCTCATTTTGCCCACAGCACATGTCACGTCACAGGAAAAAAAGTACAATTTGTTCTACACGGGAGAAGAGCAAATCACAAAGCAAATTTTAATGTGCTTTACAAAACAGAATAAATTTCCAGAGACGTAATTTTGAAAAACATTAATTAATGTATGCATTTCTCATAGTAGGGATTAGATTCTATTTGTCTTCCATGGATTCCTTTCACTATCTTCTTCCCTTCGCTTTTCTTCCCAGGAAATAGCTCCTCCACTGCAGGTAAGGAGAACACCTATTGTGCATCTAATTAAAATTCTAGTCACAAGCTAATTAGTAAGGTACCAATTAGCATGGCATTAAGGCTTCAACATATTACAGACATTCCAAAGCAGAAATCATTTCAAGCATGAGGTTTCCAGCCTCTGAAAAAGATCCTGTGAATGTTTCATTTTTACCCATGTTTCAAGCTGAAAACTTTTATGACATTAGTAGTGTCAGAAAGACTAAATAAAGAAAGAATATAGTTTGATTGGAACTATTTTGACTACAATTTCATCTTCATGCTTACCAGTATCAGAAGCTTAATTGGTCTATTTTTAATATACTTTTCTGGTTTATAAAATGTGGGTGGGAATATCATATAATATGCATAAGGTGAGAACTAAATGCCTCATTTATCTTTCCTTTCCTGTTGTGCTGCTTGGATTATGAGCACTGCAATAATCTCTCCCACAAATAAGTGTTTTTCTTGTTTTAGTATTTATAGGGTAAATAATGTATTTTATTAAACCCCACTATATGTCATTATTTTCTTGAATAGTATATTTCCATTACATTTCCATTTCTTGAGCTATGTCTGTGCATGATAAAAAAGGAATGCATGCTACATTTAAATTACTAGCTCCAAAAAACCAATCTGTCCTGGTTTAGGCTGGAATACAGTTAATTTTACTCCTAGTAGCTGGTACAGTGCTGTGTTTTGGATTCAGTCTGAGAATATGTTGATAACACACTGCTGTTTTAGTTGTTACTAAGCAGTGCTTACTCTAAATCAATGACTTTTCAGATTCCCAGGCTCTGCTGGAGAGAAGGTGCACAAATGGCTGGAAGGGAGCAAGGCCAGGACAGCTGACCTGAACTGGCCAAAGGGATATTCCACACCACAGAGCATCATTCCCAGTATATAAACTGGAGGCAATTGGCCAGGAGGTGCCAATCACTGCTCAGAGATGGGCTGGGCATCAGTCAGTGGGTGGTAAGCAATTGTACTGGGCATGAATTATTTATCTTGGGTTCCATTCCTCTCTCTGTCTCATTATTATTACCTCTCTCTGCCTCACTATTGTTATTATTATATTTTGCTTTGTTTCAATTATTGTTTTCATCTGAATCCATGAGTTTCACTTTTTTTTTTCCTGGTTCTACCTGCCACTGGGGGTGGGGCTGGTGGTGGAAAAAGCAAGCAGTTGCACATGACTCACTTACCAGCTGGGGTTAAAGCACCACCCCACCAAAAGAAGCAGATGCCCCCATACCTGGCACTCCCCTCTGGAAAGCCCCACACACGTCCCAGGAGACTCAAAAATTCCTGACCTGACATGTGCACGTGCAGTTTGATGGGTCTGAGAAGAGCCACCCCACTAGCACTTCCACAAATCCCCATCCCATTTGTCTGTGACAGATGAAGGGCCCCAGGGAGGCAGGATACACGCCAGTGAGGAAAACTGCCCACTGAAATTGATTAATTCTGGCATGAAAAATTTATCAAGTCCCATGTGATGGTTGTGATGCAGCCGGGGGTTGGAAAAAAGAGGCTCCGAATTCTGGCCAGTGACACTTCTGACAGTCTTTCAGGCTGGAAAAAAGTTGTTTTTCTGTTGAAGCAGGCACAGAGGAAAAAGAGAAACACTTCCTTCTGCTCTAGTCTTGTCCAGCGGAGCATGCTGGGGCTCTGAAGCTCTTGGGAGAATTTTGGGACCCAACTTCTAGCCGGAAGTTCTGCACCATAAGACTGGTAAACCCAAGAGTGAGTATCTCGAAATCACTTTTTGGAAAGAGTACCACCATTTGGTAGAAAATATCAACCAGGATCAAGCATCCTTTATCCAAGCAGTCTGTATTTCCCTAGTGAGGAAATCTCAAACTTCTGATACAGAAACTATTTTTTCTTCCATGAAATGATATTCACTCCTGTATCTCTGGGAATTAGAAGCATTAGGATGCAGAGAAATGTGCTGGTTTCTCAGTGGCTATTTTTTATGCTGTTGACAAATCTGATGCTATTTTCTATGCAGCTGGACAGTATTTAAACCAAGCTTTGAGCAGACAACAGGACCATTTTTCAGCAGCACAGGCTTCCTGTCTGCCATTGCTTGGGACAGTTTTATCAAAATGCCCCCCATACATAACAAGCTGCTGTTTCTTTTCAGGATTAACCAGAATCAGAAATTTAGATTTATGAAAATGAATGAGCCTGCTAGGGTCTATCTAACAGTGACTTTATGAGGAACTTAAAAGCTATAGTCAACAGTGAGGATTCTGTTCACGCAGGATTCATGACCATGTGAGAGAGATTTTCCATGGATCTTTTATTTTCTCCTATTTTCTCCAAATTCAGGTGTGTTAGGGAGATTCTCCTCAGGTAACTAGAACAGTTATGACTGCTTATTTCAAAGTGAATTTGGACTGGAGAAGAGTGAGTTAAAAGGGACAGTGAGTGCTGGCTAAAACCATATTTCTGACATCACCAACCTCAGCAATCCTTGTAGTTAATAATAAAAATCCTGAAGGGCTATTTCAGAGCCTTCTTCCCCTTAATGGATTTATTGGTGCCTTATGAATGTCTTGTTCCACATGTTCTAATGAAGCAAGTCCCTAATAGGCCTCTCTCAGCTTTACATTCCAGGACTAATCTTTGGCACTGTAATAAAATTGGTCAGTGCTCTTTCCTGAGGCTAGCTATAATTGCATTGCACTTACGAAGTGTGTTTGTATTTTATCTAGATGAGATTTTTACAGTGAAGAAAGAAAACAAAAGCTGCTGCTAAGTTCATCTCCAACATGAGTCTCAGCAAGTCTGACTATTCTCATTTTTGTCATATTTTTCAATTTTAGTAACACCAAAGAACCTGATATTGTGTCTTGATTTATTTCTTTAGTGAAATGTGTTTTTGTTTTTAAGAAAGAATTTTCCAACATATTTTTCATCAGCTCCCCTTTTGGGAGTTTTGTATCCTTAGTGGGAAACTGTCAAAAATGCCTAATAAGGCACCCACTGCAACTGATTTCCATAACACACTGTCTTCAAGGAAGTTTGAATGCTATGCAAATCTTATCTCTCAGGTCTAAAAAACAAGTGCAAAGGGATTAAACACTTAAAAAAAAAATAAAAGCATAATTTTGAGACAGAAAATGTGAGAGTCAAAATAGACTAATTTAATATCTCATTCAATTTCATACTGTACGGAATCAGCACTTTATACTAGAGGATGCCATGACAAAGGAAACATCAGTTGCTTTCCATGTGCACTAGGCATTATCAAGTTTAGGAATTCAGAATGTTACTACCTAGGCCAAAACATATACCAAAATCCTCATTTTTCTTCTTTTCATGGGTACTTGTACAGTGTAATTTTCAGCTTTTCTCTGCAACATGAAGAACTTCTCTTAGAGAATCTTATTACTCCAGACATGAAAGAAATTTAAGAAAATGAGTACTTGTAACTTAAAATACACATATGAAACTTTAAACAGTCATCTTACAGGCGTTGCTTAGATGAATTTTTCTAGCCATGCTCTTTTTGAGTCAGCCTTTCTGACACCACAAGAAACTACTCTATTGGATGAAATATGGAAGGAAAGCTAATGTTCAGTGCTTAAATATGTTTTCATTTTTTGAGAGCTTAAGATTATCCAATAAAATAATTTCGGTTACCTCCAAAAAACTTTTCTCCAGGGCTCCACTGCCATCACTTCTGCTAAACATTAGGGATTGATTCCAGTTAACTGCTACTAAATTTCAATGCAGTGTTTCAAACTTCTATTCAAATGTGATTAAAAAATTGTATTTTGTCTAAATTTTATTAAATATTTTAAAACAATAAAGAAGAGGCTGATTTCCTTTGACTATGACATTTCAGAGCCTTAATTCTACTAAGGGGTAGTTAGAAATAACTTCCACTAACACTCACGTCTTTTTTGTTACACTCAAAACACATTTCAGGAAAAGAAGAAGCCCTCAAAACTCAAACACAAAAGCTGGCCATATACAATACCAAATCTGATTTTTCTGATGTGTGAATATCTTTATGCAGTTTTCCCATGAACTCATTTTGGAGCTGGATTTCACTGAAATGGTAGTTTTTCATTCAAAATATGTATTTTCAAAACTATTTTTCTAGAAGCCAAGATCAATAATGAACCTCTGAACATTCAAATTTGCAATTCTACTTCTTTCAGCTGGTTAGAGAAGGCATAATTGATAGAGAAAACTGTAATGAAACTCAAGGGATAAAGAATTATAAGGCCTTTATCACAGGAAGCATTTAATTGATACTCTGATACTTTGGTAGTCTGGTCCTCTTTCTTTTTTATTTGCCATTGCAGAGGCAAAAAGGAGGTTGCAGGATTTCAAATATAATTAAATTCCTACTTAGTCAAAGGGATCTTTCAGTTCTTCTTGTGCTGCCATAATTAAACCCAAATTCATTTGAGAGTAAGCTGTCAGTGAAACAATTGTGTTAGGAAGCATTTCCCGGCTTCTGCCAATTTTAATAATACAAGTTGTCAGTTTTTGTAAATACAGATTTGATGATTATTTGCTGTAGGACAGTAGGTACTTTCATGTCCTCAGAATTACAAAACCCACTAAATAAACCAAATGGTAGCTGCAGGAGAAAATGCATTCCTAGGCAGTTGAAATTATTAAGATCCTTTGCATGTACTGGGAAAATCTCACTAAAATTAAGTACTGTGAGTAGTCAAAAAAATCAGTTAATAGGAAGACAATTGGCTTTTGTAACCTTACCCATGAAAAGTTTTGGCACCCAAACAATTAATGCAATAGCCAGTGATCCAGAGAAGTTGAAAAAAATCTTATCAGCTACAAAGAGTTTTCCATTATACAACAACAACCAAGAAGTATTTAAGCTTTTTTTATCTTTATGCTTGAAACAGATGCCTTTGGGTTTTTTTCACTTTTCAATTTTCTGAAATGTTAAAACAAATAGATTTCTAGAAAAGAAAGTCTGAACTATATCTAAACAGCACAGCGAAAAAGAAGAATCTTTAAAAACAACATCATGGAAATCCAAGTCCCTCCAGATCTATTTGCCAGAAAGGTAGGAAATAAGTTACACGTGAAAGAATGATGAGGCACTGATGAAATTGTTCACATATACTCTTTCATAGTGGTAGCTGTTAATTTGTCTTGAAGCTCAGTGAGGGCAGGCACTAGGACAGAAGAATGGCACTAGGATGGGAATTAAGGCATTCAGGAGAATATTTGGGTTAAGTATATACCTTCTGAGACAAAGAAAGCTTTGATTACTGAGTCTGTAAGGATCTCACGCAGAGAGAAATCAGATCCTTAATGCAAGTAGGAGCAGCCTCCAGGTTGATCTAATTAATATCTGAAGAAGGCATTTTTAGCAATTAGCCACTGTCAGGGCATAAGGAAATGTAAGATTTTATCTTTCTTACCTGGCCATATCCGTTCCATGAATGGCCTGGTAAAAGGGGTAAGGGATGACCTGGGTAAGAGGGATACAATTTGATTGTTTTGGTGGCTGCATTCAAATGAAGATGCTTTAAAAGCAGGTGTCAACTTATTAACTTTAATTCTGTTTTCAAGTACCAGATCTCATTCAAGGTCACACCTCTATGTCTCTAATTTTGTGGTTTAAAAAGAAGTTTCACATGCATTGTTAAAATGATTTCACTAGGCAGTGTTAGTCATAATAAAGCTCAATCCTCAAGATACTCAGTTAAGATACTACCTCTCACAAAGTCAGAATGATTGAAATCAGGGTCTGTACATTCTTGTCCCATAACTGCCTGCCTGCATACCCATGAATAACCACACAAGCAGCACAGCAACACAGTTGTTATACACAGCAGAAACAGAACAGGTAGGCTGGCAGTACCATGTGATAGCAGAAAAATCAGCAGAAAAAAACTGCAATGAGATGTCTAAATTTGTATAAAACTTAAATGACAAGAAAGTACAGGTCAATAAAATAATTTCTGGGTCTTCTAATGATGAATACAGAGAAAAGGCAAAGTCAGATGGGCTCCAGTTTAACAAAAGTTTTCTTTAATCTGTCCTTACCCTGCAAAACCTTCACATACAGACTGAACCCAAAGCATATGCTTGAATTCCATTGTGATGACTGTACCTAGCTGAAGAGGAATGGGCTGCTGTACTGGGCTCAGAGATTTTCTACTTAGTTCTTAATAAATGTCTAACAAAAAAGGACAGCCTACAAACAGTAAGTTACATAAAAGGGGATGTACTTGGAAATGGCACTTCAAGGAGGAGTCTGAGTATCTCCCAATAAAGATAAGCTTTAGCCACGTTAACAGGGAACATAGCTCCTCTGCATGTGATGTGGAAGTTTACAGAGTACTGAGATCAATTTGCAAGCAAAAGGAATTAAAGAATTAAAGAGAAGGGCGCTAAGAAACAGAAGAATCTTTCACCCCTTCATCCTTCTCTTCATTATTTGGATTTCACTGCTATTCATGACACTATTATAAAAGTAAATTATGAGGAGAACTACACTTTGTGCCAGTTCCTGCATCACTGGTTATTCCTAAAGTATCCCACCACAAAAGTGAGCATAAGCTTTTCTTTTCCAAAACTGTCTTTGATGCAAATGTAGTCTGCCTTTGCCTCCCAGCAAATTTAGGTCTCGTTTTGCTGGAGTACTCTCATAGAGTATTATCATACCCTTTCACATCAGTCTAGCTAATTTATTTCAGTGATTAAAAAGGTGCAGCTATTAACTAGGAGCAGAAGTTTTTGCAAAACTATCCTTTTAATAAATAGCATGTCCTCACTAGAACATCAGTATGTTAGACTTAAAGCTGTGGAGGCCTGTAATAACTTAAAACAATTCAGGAAAAAAACCCACTCTTATTTCAACAGGTAAAGGATGACAGGAAATGAAAGCAAATGCAAACAAAAAAAAAATGGACAGCTTGATATGCACTATCAGCTAGTTTATTTTCTCAAATAAAAAACCTAATATAACAAATTACTTTTAACCTAATTAAAATCTGACATTATTTTATTAGGCAATATCATTATTACAATAGCATACAGAAGAAAATGAAATACAATATAATTATGCAGCAAATAGTCTCATATACTAAGCCAGAACAGAAAGCTAATGCTTGAAATATTGAATTCAGAGATAATGGCTGGTGATGCTTGTAAATGGACACAACACAAACAGGCTGCTACCTACGATTCACTCATCTGGGTCTCTCAGATATGCACATTACCTCTAACACTGGCTGGACCTTGCTGAAGTCAAGTTAGGGTTGTATATGCTTGAGGAGGAACATTTTTAATAAAACAGTGTCTATTTATACTGCAAAAGAACATATAGATTATAAAAAGCCCTTCTACACCGCACAAAAATTTCAGCTGCTAGAAATGGGCTTGTAAGCATACCCTTGTCTGGAGAAATTTCAGTGCCCGGAATTTACCTCTCCCATGGCAAGACGGGAATGTGAAGAAAGCCAAGAGGAGCACATGAAAACCCAGAAGAAGCACATCTAAGCAGGCTGGCACTTATGGCTGCAAAGAATCCTGATGTGCTTTGAAATCCCCAAATGGTTGTTTAAAGATTTTTCTTCACGTAAAATGAAGTAGATCACTTCTTAGAAACACTTATCTAAGGGCAGTCAAGTCAGAAGACACGCTCCTACACAAGTATTGCTCTAGGATGCACACAGTGCATCAACTTTTGTGGAAAGATGACATTTGTATCATTAACAACAGGAAATAAGAGGTGCCAAAATAGGCAAGACACTGTCACACAGCACTTTATTTCTGTATGGCACGTTCCCCCAGAGACTAAATGTCCTCAAACTAATTTTTCAACACACCTCCTTCCTTTGAAATGATCTCATTTTTCCTCTAACACAACACCGCAGTTCTAGGAGAACACCTCAAAAACCACTCCAGGGAGAAACTCAATCACTGAACTACAAGGTGTAAAGGTGCCATTCCCAAGATCCACCACACTTGAAGAGCTATTTCACAAAGACTTTCACAGTCACCAAAACTCAACAGCCATCACCTATGAGGAAGCCTCACAGCTGGCAGGAGAAGAGGAAGGGGTGGTCAATGTGAAGGCACCGAGACATCCTACAGAAAAGCATGGGGCACTAAGGCCTCCAGCAACTTGCAAGACACGATATATCCTTGGACAGAGAATACCACTGCCAACTGTTACAAGCCACTTTTTATGTGAAATGCGTTGGTTCTGAGCAGATAAAACACTTTTCAGATGCTTTCAGTATGAAGCACTGACCACACACAGCCATGTACCACCACAGCCCAGTGGCCAAGTATTTGTGGCTGCTGCAGAGGCACTTCAACTAGGCCACAAAAGCAAGAACATTACATGAATCCTTGCAGAGAGCAGTAATATCTACAGACCTGGATTTTGACAAGAAAAACGGACTTGAATTCACTGCCACAGAGACAATTTCCATGGGCAATTACAGCCCACTCCACCCCCAGAGGCCCTGTGTACAGGCAGCCATTCTCTGAGCCAGCAGCCAGCTCTCCTGAGGGATGCGGCAGCCGCACGCCGAACCACTGCTGTCAGAGTGGCCACCAGCCTACGCCAGACATCAACAGAAACTGGCCCTAAGGAGAAATCCATGTGAGTTACAAGTGCCACACCACTGCCTGGAAACAACCATGCCCAATTCGACCCTGTTGATAAGAGGAGACAATCCTTAAATTGGTCCAGAGGCATCTAAATTGAAGGCATCTGAGTTGGTAATAAGCAGATTTGAGCTAAGCTGGTAAATGGTATTTGCAAACAAGAATAAGTACATTCACACCTCAGGTGTCATTTGCTTAATTCTGAGACCATGTCTAATATTCTTCTGGGTATTCTGGCAAGAAAGCAGCAGTGTATTTTTGGTCTGCCTTATCAAGTGCATCACATCAGAACAGGAAGCAAGAGACTTTCTCCTTCTGTTTGGCTCTGGTTCAATTACACTCAACTATTACATTCTAGTTTAGGCACCAAGTTGTCTGGAAGCCATTGACAGAGTGGAAGGAGAGAGGCAAAGAGATGGAAAACACTCAGAGGACTGAGACCAGAGAGTCTGATTTCTGGGAAGAGAGTAACATCAAATCTATACAGTTTTGTTAAATGCTGATGAGTTGGGAATAAAACAGCTATCTGCTGTTCATATTGAGGAGAGAATTATAAGGTGTGATATACAGGGTTTAATTAGGAACAACAGGAATAATATTTAAACACAGAAAAGGCCTGATCTCAACAGGGGAACTCTGAAGAGAAAGATGTATGGGGCTGTAGACAGTCTCTCAAGAGAGATGGTGAATACCCTACAGTCTGTGGCTTTTAAAACTATCCCAATAAATCTTTTGAAACATATATTGCTGGCCCAATGGTACTTTCAATGAGGTGAAATGGAGACTCCAGATGTGTTTCTGGATAAGAATCTCAGTGGTATAAAATAACATGTAGTAGAGTTTTATCAGCCGAGGCTCATCTTGCATTCCTCACTTGTGGATATGTTTTTTCCTCCTACATATTTCGTAATTCAGTTTTTAAACACAGAATGTTCAAAACAGACTATTTCAGAAGCCACAACATACTCCCCCATTGCTCTTTCTGCCTTCACTATTACCTTTGTTTTGTCCCTTCTCACCCAAACCATCCATTTGCCTCTACTGACTTGTGATTTCTCGGACTTCCCCTGTGTTGGATCATGGAGTTGTGATGTCCAACAGCAGAGTGCTCAGTGACAGCTTATCCACTTTGCTTCTCACCTTAGTCCTGTGAATGTTAAACAGAGAGCAAAGGAAGGGAGCAAACCATGCAGCTGGATTTTGGGCTCGTATTTCCCTTGTGTTAAAGAGATGCCAAAGGATGACACATGAAAAATAGAGAAAAATTGGCAAACTCCCATTTTACCTGTGACTGAGATGACAGTAACACCCTATACACCAGTGAAGTGCATTAGAGACACAAGCTGACTGTGAGCAGTGTTAGAGCTGTTAGGAAGCAGCCCCTCCCTTAGAAAAAGGGGCTGGCAAAGCCTTTTGGCACAAGTGCCTCCTCAGGTGTTCTTCACCTGCTACTAGAAGTGCTGGTGGGAAATATTTTTGGACTAAATTAGCCAGTACTTAACTGATGCAAGAAGGCTGACAACAGGCCTGGAAAATACTCTTCAAGCATTATCTGAAAAACCACTTTGAGCTCAAAAATTTCCATTTCCAAGCCCCTGAGAGACAAAAGATCATTCTGTCTTCTCAATCCATTGCTTATTGACTCAGGTTATCAGTTATCTCAACTGATTTCAGCTCTTCTAATACCTGCATTTCACTACAGATGCCCAGAGGCAAAGGGCACTAGGAATTAGAGGTGTGAATTCATTTCCAGAGGCACTGAAACAGATTTAACAAAATCCATTGGGTAAATATTTAGCTGCAGGCTTGGTTTTAAGCAATCCTGTGGAAGTGTGTTTTACAACACAAATGAATGGAAAGGGGGACTCAAAAGAGTCAGAGAGGCAGATCTTTCCCAGATGCTTACAATTTTTTTTTTTTTTTTTAAATTTACTGCTTTACCACTCAGTCCTACTTACAGAACAGCTAGCAAGCACCTTTGCTGCAGTGTTGCAATATTTGGCAAAGGCCTTTTGGTAGAGTCCCTTGCATACACCTCTTTATTCTGCAGTTGAGGAGAAGCACTGAAAGGATTTCCAGTGGCAATCTCCAGCACCAGGAGGTCTGTTTATATCAAGAGCCAGTCCTTCCTCACTATTATCCTCACTGTTTAAGGCTGTATCCTCTCAGGCACAGCATCACAGAGATTTGGGGGAGGTAGTAAAGCATTACAGGGTAGCACTTCTGCAGGTAGCATTTGTAGTTAGTCCTGTGAGGTGGCTACACCAGCAGGGCTTCCCAGAGCAGAAGCCCCAAAGGGTCAATGAGAAACCAGGATGCCAATCCTACTCCACATAGCAGAAACCCTGGAAGTCTTTCAAAAATTCAGTTTCTGATAGTCAGTCAGCCTGCAAAGGTTTTAACATAGCAGTCATGGACCTATAAATAACTTGGCAGCATTAATAAGGTCAAAATAATGAGGGGGGAAAGAAAAAATACAGGATCCCTTCAAACTTTAATTTCATCTAAGATCTTGCTCTTTTTTGATAATCATGTTAGCTATGTAAGGAACATACTCAAGGTTGAGACACAAATAACTATACTTAATTGGATCCTTTCAGAATCATCTGCTGAAATTGTTCTGACTGAAATAGTGTCACTTTCTTGAGGGGGACATTGGAAAACATAAAAAAGCTTGCAAGTTTTTAAGATTATATATTTATAAAACTGTAAAAATACACATTAAAATTATAAACTAATGTACTTAAAAGAGCTGGAGAATCAACATTTTTAAGCCCCTGGAAGTTGCTGAATCTGTCAGCAACAGTTTGCAGTATCAGATGAATTCCTGAACACTGACAAAAACCCAGATACTGGAACAGTTTTAGCTGAGCTACTCGGAAGAAGAAGAATATTGAGCACCAAATCCAATGCTTCACATGTGAATGCTTTCTGTTCACCTCTGAAATCTCAACAGAAAAGCTAGGTACAAATATTTTTAAAGAAGCAGCATTGTGTCCAACTTGAATATTGCATTTGCTAGGATCAAAATGACACACCACATAATCTTTGTCCTGACTGCTCAGTCCTTGACATGGCAAAGGATTAGAAAAACAATAAATACAGTACTCTCTCAGATGTCTAAAGGGACGATGTTCCCATTCTCCTCATGCACACCAAACAAACAGTGATCACATCTGCACACATTTTGTTACATCAGGATAAAAAAAGTATTCATTTTATATTTGTTTCCCTAGTATTACAAACACTGACTGCAAATCAGGTAACACCTGAATGTTTATGGGATAGAAAATCTTTTAAAATTAAACTTTTTAAGCTTCCCACAGGCAACACCTACTCAGAATAATCTTTTCTTCTATACTTCTATGCATGAAAAAGATTTCTATACACATTTTTTATCCTTCCAGGCAAAATACAGCATCTGGACCATCTCTGACCTGGTAGAAAGGATTTTAGTTGTGGCCTGAAGTCATGAAGCATCAAATACAAACTCCAGTATATGCATCAATTCATGCTGATATTTATGGGGGAAAAGTACAGATTTGGAAGGAAAGGGATCTTAATGTATACTTTTCCTCCTTTTTACAGTGTGACTTTAAAAAAGAAAAATGTCTATTTTCAATTTTTTTTTCCCCTCCATAAACAATTCTCTTGTATTCCAGGCAGGTAACTGCATGGTAAAGTAAATGTTAGTTCTTTAAAAGAAAGGGTTTAGGTTTCTTGAGAAGCTGAGACAAAGTTTTGCCTGAATGACGAAGAGCAGGCACTTAGATTTGCATTTGACAGCTCCTAGCGAGACTTACCATGAGTCCTGGAGCAAAATATTGTGGTGAATTTCTCTTGTCTGGAACAAACAGTGTGAATTTTATTTCGAAAACATGGCATCCTTGTACAACCCCTGCTTATCCCTTGAAGATGTCCACTGTAAAATGCAATAGTGCTTGCTCTATTCCTTGCAGGCCCCCAGGTAATCTCTCTCAGCATCAACACCTGGGACAAGACAGACGTAACACTGCTCCTCTAATTTCTGCCACAGAGACAAAGGGCAAAATTAACATCTCTCCATAGAAACAAACACTTCTAAAAGTCAGAAGCCATTTACTCTGAGTATTGCTATCGCTTAGCTTGCTGTAGACTTACTCCCTTGAGCTGATATCCAACACAAGCTGCTACAACAATATCCTTTCACAAACGCAGCCTGCACAGCGTCTTACGGAAAATGTCTTGTGTGGAACTCAAAGCCCCAGTAAACATGTCTAAAATCTCTCCCCTTAACAGTGGGCACTGAAGCCTGTTGAAATCTACCTGGAGTTTTTTTGCTGCAGCCCTGTCAAGTGAAACACCCTCTTGTTTGTGGACTAAAAGGCACTGGCTGATGTCTGTAGCCATGCTTGGCCTGCACTGACTGATGTTTCTTTGCTGCTGGCATGCCAACTTTCCTATAGGTCATGAACTTTAGAGTGGCTTTTCTCCAACACAGTACATTTAGAGCAAAAAGAAAAGGGAATAGAATGGGTGCATATATCTGCAGGTGAAAAAAAACTTCTCTATAAATACAGAGTTTAATCTCAGTTCCACTTAAATCAATGGAAAGGCTTTCAATTACTTCAATGACAATGAAGTCAATTTTGCCAGGATTTTAACTATGTTTAATTTTAGCCATAACAGCTTGTGTTTTCAAATGTAACCTGCGATTTGGGATACCTCTATTTCTGGATATATTGTAAGATGTCCATTAGATGTCCACTTTCACAGAAGAAGAGTTCTCATTCTGCCCCAAAAGATCAAGCTGGGCAATGAAAATAAGCATCATCCTTTGAAAACAAGTCTTGTCTGCATGTTTGTTTATTTTGTAGTGTTGCAGTGTTAAAATTAGAATGCTGCAAGGTTAAATTGTAATGTGATCAGATTCAAAATCAAGGGGGAGCCAAGACAAAAGAACACAACATCAGAAATAACAATCATAAGAGATGAATGACGGCAATGTGGGGATCAACAATCTCTTCTGCTCTTCAGTCACTGCGAGGTTCTCGATGAAAAAGGTGGCATTTGTTACAAACCACAGGATCTGGTTCATCCTGGAGTGAGAGATGTGAAACAGTCACTGATGGAGACTGTATACACCATTTAATCAGCTCATTTTTAACACATCTTTATCTGCTTTAATAACTTTGGGTTTAAAATAATAAGCTGTTTTTACAAAGATAGGGAAGTAACCGAATGACCTTGAAGTAATAATTTCAGTCACCGATTCCAATGAAAGTAATCTGTCCATCAGCTGTCCAGAATTTTGGCATGAAAAGTCTAACTAGCAAACAGTGAATACAAAAAAAAAGAGCAAGAAAAGACATAGAGTTTGCATGGGACACTCCCAGGAGAGAAACGTTTAAAATATTGTCTCTTTATGCAATACATCAAAGAAGGGAGGGAGAAGTTATTTGAAAATGTGGGCATAACAACTAAAACTCTTCTTGGCCTGCAGGGGTTTTTAGAGACCAGTCATGGTCTGTTCTGTCTCCAGCACACCACTGGGACCTTTCTGTTTGCCTCTGACCAGCCGTAGTAGAAGGAAAGATGGATTAGCATTTTCCCAGGCAGAATGTACTTAAAGCCCTGGCATTACTTCCCTAAAAGATCAGTTTCAGAAACTGGAATGGGGCTTCAGATTTTTACTATCCCCTTCTAACAGGTACAACTGCACAATACAAATGCCCTGGCTTGACAGTTAACTCAAGATCAGAAACATCATTATGAAGACATATTCTCTCATGTGGTAGCATTCAATTTAAAATACACCATGTAGAGTATTTTATTTCTGTTAGAAATGACAATTTACACTTTGATGTTCAGATTTATGGACAAGGGGAGAGCATTTCAGTTAAACAGAAAATGGAGAGCATTTCAGTTAAACAGAAAATGTAATACTTTTTTTTTAAACTGGTGAGATCATTGCAATGTTGTCCTTAAATTATTTACAACTTTTTATTATCCTGGTTTTGGTCAGAATTCAAAATATAGTTATGTGAACTTAGTAAAAGGGAGCAAAAGCACTTTCTGCTCCTTGTCTCACTATTTTCAGATCTGTAGCTGTTCTCTGTGTTGCAAAGTCAAACCCCAAACCAAAGAAAATTTTCTGAACTAATTGCACTGGTGGACTGCTGAAAAAACTTCTCATTTCCTAGGTTTTAGAAAGACAAATGGGAACAGAATGGCTTGGCTACATTCTGAATTGGCTTTCTGGAAGGATTTCTTTGAAATTCACCCAAAACTTAAGGGCCTGGGATGTTCTCCCATTCAAAATATATTTCTGAACCGCAAGAGCTATTTCTGCACCTACCTGATACATTCTCTGCCTTACAAAGGAAGGACTCCTACAATTTCAGTAGTTTAAAATCACATCTCTCTCTCCACGCAGCTCAGTTAAATGTGCTGAGTACCTTGTTTAACTGAGAGCAGGCAGAGAGCAGGCTGGAAAAAAAGCCCTGCAAAGACCATGCTTCACTTTTAGCCATACACAGTCCACGTGTGTGGTTACAATCCCTCCTGAAAGGAAGATCCCCCAGTCCTGCAACCTCCCAGACCCACTGCAAGCCTAAGCTGGTGACAATCCAGCTCACAGGAATCTGCCTCCTTCTCCCAGCTGGGTGTGCTTGATGGTTGGATGGCACAAAATTTCCTGTTGCAGCCAGCTCTTTGCTTTAAAACCATTATAAAGTCCCTTGTGCCAGAATAATTACACTTAGGCTCTTAAAAACCAAAACCTGACCCAAAATGAGTAATTATTTAATTCTGCTTTTAGTCTTTTAGGTTATTTATGTGATTTACAGAATTTTAAACTCCCAACTCAGAGGAAAAAAAAGAACTACTAATGGCTAGCTTAAAACCTACTCCTTTAGATTCTAATCATGGTCCAGGATTACTCTGTTTTCCTGCATTTAATGTATGACTGTAATAAATTCAGTCTGTAAAGGAGACTCAGCACTGAGGTGCAGCAACAACATGAAAAAGAAGACATGGCAGGAGCTGGTCTCATAACCTTACACATGGTGCAGCTGTAAGAAGAGGTTTCTTCCTTCACAAGCAGGCAGTGCCCTGTCTCTGGGCTCACAATTGCCCATCATCACCTTCTGTCATTCCCCCACAGATTTTCCTTTCCAAAGATCATTGTTAAGCATTCAAGGTGCAGAGACTATCACTACTCCCCTGTAACAAACACATTATCTTCGCAGTTAGGGAAGGGATTTCCAAGCTTCCAGTACAAAAGCACTTAAGGGCACTTCAGAAATAAGATGGGAGAGAAGGGAGTGACAATGCAGACAAGGGAAGGCAGTGGGGATACCAGAGGAGAAGGGAAATACAAGGAACGTGCAGCCTGGAAGCAAAGGGGCTCCTATCAGTGCCCTTCATATTAAGATATTGGAAGTATTTTCAAAGCCCACTGAAGATACTGAACTGTACCTTTGCACACAGAGTTTTCAGGGGTCAACAGCTACATTTCTAACAGGGAACAATCACAGTGGGCTTGTGGAATAAAACAAGAACAACAGGTATTTTTGGTCAGCCTACTGATGAATAACACATCAGTCTGAAGCAGTGTGCCAGAGAAGCTTTTGGGCACCTGCTGGATGGCAGCTGACGTGGGAGCTGTGTGTGCACTGCTCAGGAAACAATGAATGGCTGACAGGAAATGATCAAAATCAAACAGTAACCTCTTCTGCTTAGAGGCCAAAGGACTAAGCTTTGTTTCTCAAGCCACAGGAAGCAGCACATTTAAGATGCTCAGGACTGATGCAGTTAGTTACAGGGTAGGTATCTGAAGATTCTTTGAAGATTGCTATGGCCACACTTCCAGCAAAACTGGAGGCATACCCTGACCTTTGTATCCACATCATTGCCCAAGACTACCAACTGTCTTCCATCCTGCAGTGCTGCTAAGATGTATAAACTCACAAAATCATGTATTGAGATGAAAGCCCCTTCCCACAAGTCACAAACTGATGGTTTTGGTATAATACTGTCCCAGTACATCCACTTGTATAACTGGGACAGATGCTGTAAGGAGAAAATTACCTAGTAAGATGCATAGAGAAGTTCGAATGCCATAAAGCCAATGAGATCTAACTGGATACTTGCTAAAGATTAAAAATTACCATAGTTTCAAGAGCTCAGTGCTTAAGTGTATTCCCTAAAGCCTGATGATGGAAATCCTCTCAGGAAACTAATACAGGGGATGAAGTAGAATTTAAAATAGTTCATCTATTAGATATTGGGTGGGAAAGAATCCATTTGTGTTGCTATTTAGGGCCAAACATTTCTTTGAGTAGGAAATCACACAATACCATTTTTATTAAGCTTAGATGTTTTCAAACATAAACTTCTTTAAAATAATCCAATTAAAGCACTTTTTCATGTTTAAACATATTCCAAATAATGTGTTACTCCTTATTTTGGAAATTATTGCAGCACTTGTTCTGTCTAAAAACCACATCTGTATTCATACAGATGAAGTCTGATCAGTTAAATTTTGGTGTTACTACAGCTGTTGAATTTGCCCCCTAGACTGGGAATACAGTTTGACTGTGCTATTAAATTAGGCACCCTAGGAAAGCCAACTAACTGAAATATGGTTTCTTCCAGGAAATCCGGAAAGGATCACATTTTCCCTTTCCTGCAGTTCCTGACTCCTCTCCAATTAGGGAAAAGAAAAGCAGACAGATTTCTCTAACAACTCTTCCTCATGAGGATCTTGATGATCAGTCTCAAAAAGTCCACAGAGAAGACAAGAGAATCATATGGTTATCTCCTGTCAGGCAGAAGATCTTACCAGTGTCTCCTGCCCCAAGCATTAGTACAACATAAGTTCTTTCTCGTGACACCTTTGAGGACTTCAGTGTGCTTATAAACCTTAAAGAACCATAAAAGAAACTGGTGACTGATAGGAAATCATAAAATAATTGATGTTTAGCTACAGAAGAACATTCCTTGTTTTGGAAATACACTGTTACAGACTGTTGTTTTTAAGGTTTATTGGTATATATTTGAATACAAGTACATTTACTTTTGTGTCTGTGGAAATAGATGCACAACTTTTTTTGAATACATTTACTTTTGTGTCTGTGGAAATAGATGCACAACTTTTTTTTGTCTTGGTTCTGTAAATATTCAATTAAGCTAATAAACATTTAAACTGAAACAAATTAACTGTGCCAGTGCAATATTTCCGTTTCAATTAACCTTTTAATTTAAATGTTCATCTGCCTACTTTCAATATAATTTAAGGCTGGTAAAAATCCAAGAAATCTTTAACATAAGTGAAAGATAGCCTGACTGGAATGATAATAAATTCTTAGGTGAGATGTCAGCAATGATTTTCCAAGCAAATTGACAATAAAGAACGGTGATGCATTTATGAAGCCTAGGGGTTATGAAAATGAAAAGAAACCCAGCCCTTTTTTTTTTTCCTTGCTCTGCTAACTTCAGCAGAATTAACAGTCAAGATGTTCCTAGTTTTCCAGTATTAGCATTCCTCAGTGCACCCTCAGCTTCAGTGCTGTTGTCAAAGGGTGCTTGAAAGTCTAATCTGCCTCTTTCCATTCTAAGAAGCACTCCACACAAAAATACTCCTAACTAGAGACAGCGAACAGGCTTTTAGTCCTCACCTCGTGACATAAATGTGTGAGAAGGAACATTCCTAATTACAGTTAGTAGGTGGGTGGGTGGCACAGTGCCTCTCAGCCCTGCAAACCCAGCTGCTTTCAGTCCAGTGCTCGGCTGTGGCTCTCAGGGAGGCTGGGATGGTTGGCCTCAGAAGCAACCAGAGCTGCTTCAGCATCTCAGAAGAGCAGCACACAGTCTGACACCATTAACAGACCACCTGCCCAGCAGAAGGGAGACTAGCAGCTAGCAAGTCCAATCTCCTTGACCTGATCTGACAGCTCTTCTTAGGTCACTTATCTTTAATAAAAGAGCTCACGACATTTCATCTTTTCATCAGTCATTTTTCTTTCTGGAAGTCATGGAAAACAGAGTAATTCAACCCAATAATTTGTGTCTAATGACAAACATGAATTATTTTAAGTGTGCCTGTGTGTGCATTTGTGCATGCATGTACACACAAAACCAAGTATATGAGGCTTGGGCTACATGGGACAGGCAGGGAGACGGGGAGGTGTCTTGTCATAGATTAATTAATTAGAATAGCCTGAAGTTGATGGAGGAGGTGGTAGAATCACAGAGAAGAGCTTTTCCTTAGCTCAGCATCTGGATAGGAGCTTTAGTCTTTGATGTTCAGAGCCACAGACTATCTCAGCACAGGTTTACTGGGGGACAAATCTGTTGGAAGAAGCTGTGCTCCCTTTCAACTCAAAGATCTAACATCTCTAAGACCCACCAGAGGCCCTGAGCTTCTGGCTAAAGGAGATGATTTTCTTCTTTCATAGGAAGTTAATTCCTTACTGAAAGTAATAATTTGCACATATTCCCAAACGCATCTTTAAGTTTTAGGGTCTCTGCACTACATGCCCACCTTAAAGAGCTTTTCTTTTGGCTGTACCTCTACTACTCCATCAGAGTAAGAGAATTTCCAGGGTGTCACAGCATTTGGCATTTTTTCCTCAGGAGGCTGTACTACTGGAAACAGGAGGCTGAGCAGACTCTTTTGCTCTGCAAAAGAACAAAGAAGTTCTCCGTGGTTCACAGCTGCAGAAAACAACATGCAACAAGCCTGAAAGCAGGGGAGCTCCAGCATCTCATGACTGCTCTGTAGCACAGACTCGTGATCTGTGAGCACTTGGGACTTGGCAACATTGAAAGCAAGCTCCTCAGAGAAAGAATTATAGGAAGTCTGACCACAGATAAATGTGGCCAAATGGCAGCTTTACCTCTGTCCTTAAGGCATTGATATACAAGCCTCCTTTCCTTGCTTTGAGGCCATGGCAGTCCTGCACCAGAGACTCTTTTTCCACAAGCTGTTGAATGTGTTTGACCTGTTTCAACACATACTTAAAGCTGAAATAGGTGTTGAAGCCATCCCTACAGACACTGGAGATAAACATCCTGATGCCACAAGCTCTTGTGTTCTAGGAAAAACCTGAATCAACTTCTCCCAGGATGATTTCATAGCAAGCTTTCTTCCAAAGAGAACAGTTTTCTTTAATTTTCTATGTTGAATGCTTTAAGTGGCTGGACCTTTTAGAAATAACTGTTCCTGAGAGCACAGTTTCTGCATGTGAAGAAGACACTCTGGACTGTTGCCAGTGCCCACTCGGCCCTGGAGATGCTAGCCCTCCCTTTGGAAACGCTTTTGTTCATTTTGATTGAGCCAGATGAACATTTGGATGTGGAGCCCAAGCTCCTAGAGTTAGCATCTGCTGCTGTAATCATCCTTGTACATATTTATCCCTAGAAAAATATCTCAGCCATCTGATGGCTGAGTGAGGGACTGGCCTGCTCCTACTGCTGCACATATTCCTATATCAATTAGTCGCTGCAAGTTGTTCCATATTGGAATTTTGCCTACGTTACTATTTGCATACAAGGCATATACACATCATATCACGTAGCCTTGCAATTCTGTGTCTGTTTTGATTCCTACAAGATTCCAGATTTTCTTCTTCTCAGAGCCTGACACACAGTCATGTCAGTTCAAAGGATTAATTTTTTTCTTTCCAGTCAAGTCAGGTAGGTATTTCTGCTGTTTTCCACAAATCCAAATCTAGTAAAAAGATTATCATATCAATAAATTGTGTGATTTAATCTGTAGGAGTGGGCAGATGAGATCTCCCTTGCAAATTTGCTGACATTATTAATGAGTTACAGTTTTAATGCTGAATAAAATCTGCATTGCAAAACTGTGCAGTAAATTTATTCTCATGGCAGACTAATGCATTTTAGCAGTCTTCCATGACTTTCTCAGCTGGTTCATGTACAAGAGGCACCCATAAACTAAAGAATTATTGCTTGTTTTACTGCACCTTTTAGAGGTTTCAGCTAGGAGCATGTATTATTTGTTTTGAAGGTTTCAAAAAAGATTCAGTGGGGTTAATGAGACAGTAGAAAGTAAGAGGAACAAAAGTCCAAGGGAGAAGGTTCATATGTACTCACAGATCCTATAAATAAATAAATTGTGACATTTGAAAACATGCTATTCTTCACCAAATCATGATCAGGATTGTAATATTTAAGAACATTTGTAGAGTCTAATATGGCCACAGAAAAAACCCAGGTAATGGAATGCTATTTGGTGAGGGAAGCCACCTTTTACTGCCAGTGCTCATACTCCTGTTCACCATGTTTCACCAATAATATGATTTTCCATATCCATACATCCATAACCTCTTACCTTTTTGCTAGTATAGTGAAGATGATTAGCTGGACACTCTTTCCAATGTTGCTTTGCTTAATAATGAAGCCTTTAACTGATACTCTCACTTCATTTTCTCCCTTCCTTGTGATAAACTATCACATCTGTGATTCCACACACAAATGGAGAGTGGCAGTACACAGTAAGAAGGTACTCTGTTTCCTTTTATCTAGATTCCTTAATTTTTTTAATTCCCTGGACAAACTCACTCCTAGTGCATCTCTGTGACAGTCAGTTAGATAGTGTGTTAGTGATACTATGCTATGAATCACTTGCATCCCTGGTGCCTTACACTTTGGGCCACAATGGATGGGCTGTATTAGTGAAAGAGCTCCTGGGTGTTTGAATTAGGTTCCTCATTCACCCAATCAAACAAGGTCCCTAAATCTAGACAGATTAAGCTCCATTGATTGCTTAAATAATTTGACCTGGACTCCTTTGCTCTGCTTGAAGTGGTGGAATCAGAGCTAAATCACTGTCCTACTTGGCTTGAGTTTTCCCTTGTACAGCTAATCTTCCCCTTCAAAGACTTCCACCCTTTCTAAATCCTCATTTTCAAGAATCCCTACTCAACTTCTTGCAAACCGGTCTCATTCTGGGATCAGGGATCGTTAATGGACTGCACGTTTATATGGTTTTTTATTCCCCAAGTTCTCTCCTGTGAGCTGACAGGCAGAGTGGCTGCTTCTTCAACCCTGTTGAAGTCACCTCATTAGAGCCAGGGGAGCTTCACTCAACCCCGAGCTGTGCCCGCGCAGTCCCCACAGCGCTACACAAAGCACGCCGGCTCTGTGCTGTGGGAAAGCTGCCCACCACTCAGGATTTGGTTCAGTCATACCCTAACTCAGACTGCCCCTTCTTGCCACTGGAAGGGGTGAGTAAAGGGAAGGCTTGGCCTTTGCACCATCCCTGTTTCCACAGGAATGCTTCCAGTCTGCCGACTGGCAATGAGCGCTCTGAACTCTGGACCACGAGGGGTATAAATGTATCTGGAGAAACAGAAAGGTTGCTTGAAATCTTTTACTTAGGGCAGTGGAGGAAGACTGCACATTTCAACACTCTTGATACGTTGCCCTACGTTAAAGTAGTGGTAAGTGGTAAGAAAGAAATATGTTCTAAGTTGTAGATAATAGAAAGCATTCAAAATGTTGGAAACCCTTCAGGGAAAGCAGGAAAAGTACTAAACCATCTAACTTGAATTTCAGGAAGGATCTCCATCTTCTCCACTACCGTTTTGGTCCCTCAGGTTTTCCCCTTCTAAAGTAGACTGTTGTCTTTCTCCACCTAAAGGATGCCACTTGAAAACCCGACACATTTAACTTAGTGATGAGTAAAAGCAAAGAAAAAGGTGCTTAAAGAACATGGGGGAGTAAATAGTTTTTTGAGTTTGACATGGGTCTGAATAAACATAGAAGTTCAAGGCTGACATTAATTATTTCTCTTTACCTGTGGGGATGAATGGTTAACAGGGTAAAAACCACAATAACCTGTGGCACTGTTTCCACCTTCATGTCTTTACAGGTGCACTAAAGTTTGTTTAACTGCATTAACAACACTGCTAGACTTAAGGAAGCAGCAGAAAACCTGAAGGAGTAAATGACATGAAAATTCATTTCCAAGAAGACTCAGGCACCCTGATGAAGCAAATTGGGAGGGAGAGAGGAAGAAATGTTAATAAATGCTAAAGGGAGCTGATCATAAAAAAAGTACTGATAATAAAAATCACTAAGTAGATAATACCCTGAATTCTGACTGACAACAGAGATGTTCTGAACCACTGTGCAGACAGTAACAAAACCAAAACTTGTTCAACATCTTCAAGTGAAGCTGAAACAGCAAAAAACCCCCTACATATACTTTTTGCATTGATTTGAGGACAATCACCTCCTAATCTCTAAGACTGGCCTCTCTGCAGTAGAAGAATCTCTCTAACAGTTTCAACCATTGTCAATGTTTTCACATTGTCATATTAGCAAAGCAACTTTAAAAAAAACAAAAACAACACTTGGAAAAGCTAAGAGAAAACTCTCTGTGAAGTTGAGCTGCTGCACAGAGGAGGGTTAAGATCTCAGGTTAATCGATGCAGCTGTACCTTACCTGGTTCTGCAGTTTAACACCTCCACACGCCTCTACCTTCTGCTGTGCACAACATGTGCTGGAAGCTGGAGCATTTGACCTTCCCCAGCTCTCCAGCAGAAACTCCAGTGCAACCTTTACCTTCACCAAGGAGCTGTGTTCCTTCTCCCCCTCGTGTTCTGCGCAATCTAATACACCTCATCATGTGGTGTGTTGCTATAGCAGCAATGAATCCAGCTGCTGCAACACAAAAGACTGACAAAAAGTTGGGTTTTTTTCCTGTCCACCCACCCGGTAAAAGTCAGGGTTGTTTTCTTGTGCAGCAAATCTAACCCAGATAGACTCATGTCACCTGTAAGAGCTAAGTAATGGCAAAGTCTAAAAAGAGAGACACAAACTATAGGTTTTGCTTTGGTGGACAACTTGGGATTTATTTTTAAGAAAACAAATGAGTCAATAGTATGAAATCAACACCCCTTAAACAGATAATCATTATTTTTCTGCTCCTGCCATTCACTGGTTTCATAATTTAGGTCCTTATCTCCACAGGAATTGCAATCACAAAATCATGCTCAGCAGTCAGAAATGCAGTAGTAATATAGATACAGAGCCAGTACAGGTGACAAACACCAGATTTACACCTGCAGAAACAAAGAAACCATGCACTTCCCCTATTGTGGTCTGGAAAAAAAAGTTTACAAAATTGTTTGCTTGTGGAACAGAAAATAATTTCTCTGTAAAGTGCTAAACAATCATTATTAATACTGCCCTACTAGATTAAGAGTGAGGACTAACCATAGCAGAGCCTTTTGAGTTAAACACTGATGCTGTACAGCTTTGAATGTATTCTTGCACTACTGAGACATCTTAGTAATACCATTCAAAGTCTGCCTTGGGATGTGTGCTGGAATACATGAATTACCACCTCTAAGGTCCCAGTCTTGCAACTGCATCTTTGAGAACATGTTCTTCCTGCAAAGCAAGGCCAAATTTTTCCACTAGCAGTTTCAGCACAGAAAAGGATAGAACACACAGTATAGCCAAGCCTTTCACTTGCAGAAAGCTTCTGCAGGAGCAGGGACTGAAGTGGCAGCAACCTGATACCTGCCACATGAACTGGGCCTTGCTTTCCTGAAGTGGTCCTAATGAGGTTTTGCCAGGAACCTGCCTTCCCCAAAATGTGCTAGGCATTAAGAGTAGGCCAAATTGCTTTGCATTTTCAAGATTAAAATCCTGTTCAAGGTGTGAAAGATACTATTGCTCCAGGAGTGCCTGTAGTAAGAATGCAGTTCAGCAACTACATCATCAAAAAGTCAACTTTTCTATTTAGTTCTCCATTTGTCTGAATGTAATGGAAGATGTAGAAAAAACAGCTACTGCAATCACGGACCTCAACCCACTCTGTTAGAGTCCAAAATAAAAATAAACCCCTAATTACTAATTCATTCTCTTTTACTGCTTTATAAGTAGAGTCAAACTCTATCCAAGTTGATTCATAGTATTTTTACCCTATTTTCATACAAGACTTGCCAAAGCTGTTTGTGGAATCTGCATGTATCTGTCAGCAAAAGCTGGCTTTGGAGTTCACAAATCTCCAGTTTTGAAGATGCTCAAAGCTGCAGCTGTTCTAAAAGACCTCTGAAGATGAGAAACAGCAATGCAGGCTCCTGGAAGAGTCACCTTACTTTGCCTTGAAATAGGTATTTACTTATTGATTCACTTTTAAAATTCTGTCTGGCACTCTGGATACAGGGTCAAAACACATGGTGCAAGAGGATTCTCCACAGAATAATTTCTACAATTACTCAGTGCCATCCTCTTGTTAATACACAGTGAATTTTCTTCCCCTGATGCTGACTATCAGAACAGATAGGCCATAAAGCACACCCTGAAGCTGAATAATGCATCTGAGTTTCAATTGCTACACAAGTCCTTTGCAAACTCTGTGTTAAGTACTTTACACACAAACAATTGCAAAAATACCCAAAAAGCTGAAAGGCAAGCAAACCTTCCATGCACATCTGTTAATATTATAGTCTGTCTCGGGTACTGTTAGTGGTTTCACTCAAGTTCTGCATAGAGTAAAAAAGAAAACCTATTGAGGGAGTCTAACAGACTATTAAACAACATCACCTGTTATAAAATAAATGAACACAGGCTTTTGAAGAGCAGTATCCCTCAGTATGAACCAACAAATAATGCAGGTCAGGCAGCTGAAGCTGCAGGCTGGAGCCCCAGCAGAATTTCCCCCAGCCCTGTGACCAGAGGGCTTTCCCACTCAACAGGACTTGCGGTCGTACAGCACCTGCTCACTGTTTATAGAAGGGCTGACAACACATAGATTAACAGAGCCATAATTTCAATAATTCATGTCCGCTCTGATGTCCCAAGGCCAAAAGCAGCCTCCTGTGTCACTCATGATTTCACGCTTTCACAGTTTTTATCTTTCCTGCTGTGTTCCCCACAAACCCAGTTCTCCTTCATCCCATGGATTTGTATAAAACTTCAGGGGACCTGCAGGAAAATCCAGAGAGTTTTAGAAATTCAGCCTGTCAGTAATGGAAGACAGCCCTGAATTCTTCAGGCTTTTTTAAACACAGGTAGGCACCTGGAATGTGCTAAGAAAGGTGGAAACCAGCTTCCAGATGGCTGTTACTTTTGTACGGAAAGGGTCGGGCACGGCTTGAAGCATCATCGCGTGCTCACTGTTCTGGAACAGAGTCAGTTAATAACTACCTGGGAAACGCAACAGGAGAAGGAGCCAATGTCAAATGTACTCAGAGAAGGTTACTCTGCCTTTCTTTAAACACCTGTTGGCCAGGGACTGCCTGACACAGATGGCATCAAGCACATGTGTGCTTCTAAGATGAATGGCTATTTTCCCATCAAAATGTTTTCTCATCAGAAATGCTACTGAACCTTCTGGAGGGCTCTGTTCCTACTGCCATAGGGTAACTGATCCTCTCACACAACACTTGAGCCATACAAAATAAAGGTAAAGCCTGG